>JARQOD010000004.1:558189064-558200014 GCA_033576555.1 Oophaga sylvatica | reverse complement strand
AGTATCCAGACTCCTCTATTCCTCTCGTCCGACTACATGCACTACCGACCCCATCCCTCACATCTCCTCCAGTCTCTCTCTCCAGTTGTCACAACTCACCTAACTACAATCTTTAATCTCTCACTCTCCTCTGGCATTTTCCCATTCTCCTTCAAACACTCCATCATTACTCCGCTACTAAAGAAACCCGCTCTCGACCCTTCCTGCACAAACAACTACAGACCGGTCTCCAATCTCCCCTTCATCTCTAAACTTTTGGAGCGCCTAGTCTACTCCCACCTTACCCGTTACTCTCCACTCACTCCCTCCTAGACCCTTCACAGTCCGGCTTCCACCCCCTACATTTGACTGAAACTGCACTCATCAAAGTGACCAATGACCTTCTGACAGCAAAACGTAACGGCGACCACTCTCTGCTCATTCTACTCGACCTTTCTGCAGCTTTCGACACTGTTGACCACTGTCTCCTACTGACTAGGCTCCAGTCACTAGGTATTAAGGACACTGTTCTCTCCTGGTTCTCCTCCTATCTTTCTGACCACTCCTTCAGTGTTTCGTTCTCTGGCTCCACATCATCTCCTCTTCCTCTCACTGTCGGTGTACCCCAGGGCTCAGTCCTTGGCCCCCTTCTCTTCTCTCTCTACACAGCCCCAATTGGACAGACCATCAGCAGATTTGGCTTTCAGTACCATCTTATGCTGATGACACACAACTATACACGTCATCCCCCGACCTTACCCCCGCTGTTCTACAGAACGCCACTGACTGTCTGTCCGCAGTCTCCAACATCATGTCCGCTCTCTATCTGAAACTTAACCTCTCCAAGACTGAACTCCTTCTGCTCCCGCCGTCTACTAACCTCCCTAAATCTGACATTTCCCTCTCTGTGGGCGGCACCATAATAACACCCCGGCAGCAGGCTCGCTGTCTGGGTGTTATGTTTGACACCAATCTCTCCTTCACCTCCCATATACAATCTCTTGCCCGCTCTTGCCGTCTACACCTAAAGAACATCTCTAGAATCCGCCCTTTTCTCACCATGGAAACAACAAAAACCCTCACTGTAGCATTGATCCACTCCCGCCTGGACTACTGCAACGCTCTATTACTTGGCCTCCCCATTACTCGACTATCCCCTCTCCAGTCCATCCTTAATGCAGCAGCCAGGGTCATCCATCTGGCTAATCGGTACTCGGACGCGTCCGCTCTTCGCCAGTCCTTACACTGGCTGCCCATTAATTATAGGATCCAATTCAAAGTACTGGTTCTCACCCACAAAGCTCTCCACAGTGCAGCACCCCCCTACATCTCCTCCCTCATTTCTATCGGCATAACGAACTGCTGCGCTCTGCAAACGACTTTCGACTAACCTCTGCACTAATCCGTACCTCCCACTCCCGACTCCAAGACTTCTCCCGCGCTGCGCCAATCCTCTGGAATGCTCTACCCCAAGAAATTAGGACTATCCACAATTTGCATGGTTTCAGGTGCTCCCTCAAAACACATTTGTTCAGAGTGGCCCATCACATTCACTAATCAAAGTCGTTCTATGTTTAAGTGTGTATGTGTAGCCCATTCACTATCTCCATCCATCCCTCACTCCCTCAAGATGGCTGGACCATCATTGTAAATGCACCATTGTATATACACACCTGTACTTTGTATCTCCCCCACCTCATTGTAGATTGTAAGCTCTCACAAGCAGGGTCAGCTTATTTTGCTTTAATTATTGTATTGTTAACGTTGTTACTTATGACTTATGTTTTGAAACTGTTAAACTGTAAAGCGCTGTGGAATATGTTGGCGCTATATAAATAAAGATTATTATTATTATTATTATTAATGTACCAGCTCTACTAATTATCTAAAAAACCTTAACTGTAACCCCAACTGTAACCCTAATACAACTCTAATGCATTTCTGGCGCCTGAATATTGAGGTGTTACAACCACATTAAAAATACTAAACCACAAAATAAAACTTGAAGATTTTTTTTATTATTGGATGTGCCTGTCCACCTCTTTTTTGCATTTTATATCTCAGTGTTATAAAGTTTTATGAAGCACCTGTGGGTCCATAAAAGTTACTATACATCTATAAGAATTATTTGAGGGGTGTAGTTTCCAAAATGGTGTTATTTGAAGGTTTTTCTGCTATTTTGACACCATGGGGGCTCTGACAATGCCACATAGCATTCATAATCTAGAAAAAAAATAAATTTAGAAAATTATACAATACTAATTTGCTCTGAACACTTAAGTGCTAAAATAACACATAAATCTTCAAGGATTTCAGTGTAAATAATCTTTTGGGATTACGATGAAAATAAAAGCTCCTGCTCTCGGTTATCAGCGGTCATTCAATGACCTCATGAACGCTGCTCATTTCCTTGAAACATTTTTTTAGAACGATAGAAAAGCTGTGGTAACACGATATGAATGCAATTATTTTACTAATCTGCACCTTCAAAGTTTTCAGAAAAGAGGTATTGTAGGGGAATAGTAATATTATTCTAAGGCAGCTGCAAGACCTTGTTATATTTGTCAGTCATGGGTTGCCTGGCCGCATGGACCAGCTTAGAACAAGCCACTACGTTTACCAGTCTTCACCTTTTAGCCTCTGTATGTGATCTAGATTTACACCGGGGCCCCTGGGTTGGGGATACGGATTCAGCTTCTGGCCGATGGTGCAGGCTGGCACAAGCGGTCAGGTAGCTGGGTCAGCAACAGGAGTCAGTAAAGTTACAGAATCAGAAATCAAAAGAATGGACAGGAAACAACAGGTATGCAAACAAGCAAAGCAGGAGCTGAAAACACAGGACTGAACCAGAGTAGATAAACTATATCTGACAGCTCTCAGCAGTAAGCTGAGAGTATTAGAAGGGTGTGGTGCTGTGCCATCGGCCAAAACAGGGATCAGAGTACTGCAGCTGGAAAGCATACAGACGCATACTGCCAGACCAGACATGTCCCAGCGAACCTAGTCTTAGTGTCTGGACCGAGCCTGCATTGCCCATAACTTCTGGTCCCCGTGTCTTCTTCTTCACCAGCTCTGCCAACAAAATAAATTGGTGCTCCTATGTTGGTGAGGTCTCTGGACCTGAGCTCACATTGATCTGCTTGTAATTACAATGGTAATGATTTATTATATGATATAATAGTAATGATTTATATAATATATAAAAAAGGCATTAGAAAGTTTAGGTACCTTTTCAGCTTTTCCTTTTCTGATTTTTTTTTTACCCATTCATGAATTATTATTCTGTAGTATCTCAATAGGATTATGCTCCCACAAGTTATCTCTGGAAAGTAACATTTATGTTATACTTTAAACTCCATAGCTGGTGATTGTCATTACTCAGTTTGGCCACTGTAAGTTTATATTACCACTCTGACATTTTTATTTCTTTGTTGTTGGTTTATCTATTTTTCTTCTCTCCTTTATTTGCAATCAGTAGGCTGTGTGTAGAGAATTCTTGCCTTGTTCTAATTCATAGAATCATCGAATGTTAGAATTGAAAGGGACCTCCAGGGTTATCGTGTCCAACCCCCTGCTCAATGCAGGAGTCACTTACCCATCTCAGACAGATGTCTGTCCAGCCTCTGGTTGAAGACTTCCATTGAAGGAGAACTCAACACCTCTTGTGGCAGCCTTTTCCACTCATTGAGCACCCTTACTGTCAAAAAGTTTTTTCTAATATTTAATCTGTTTCTTCTCCCTTTCAGTTTCATTCCATTGCTTCTCGTGTTTCCATGTGAAAATGAGAATAATGATGATCCCTCTGCAATGTGACATCCCTTCAGATATTTGTAGACAGCTATTAATTCTCCTCTTAGCCTTCTTTTTAGCAAGCTAAACATTCCCAGATCTTCTAACCGTTCCTCGTAGAACATACTTTGCAGTCCTCTCACCATCCTGGTAGCTCTTCTCTGAACTTGCTCTAATTTATCAATGTCTTTTTTAAATGATTTTTTTAAAATCATTCCAGATGAGGCCTTACCAAGGAGGAGTAAGGGGATAATTACTTCACATGATCTAGACTCTATTCTTCTCTTAATACATCCTAGAACTGTGTTTACCTTTTTTGTGCTGCATCACACTGGTGACTCATGTGCAGTCTGTAATCTATTAGTATACCTGTCTTTTTTCACACATGCTGTTGCTTAGTTCTATTCCTCCCATTCTCTAGATGTAATTTTCGTTTTTCTTTCCAGATATAGAATCTTGCATTTCTCCCTGTTAAATAACATTTTATTAGTTACTGCCCATTGTTCAAGTTTATCATTGAGAAAGTGACTTCCCATCCAGACATAAGAAAGTGTGTGAGCCGGTACTGTCACAAATGTAATCATGTGATCCAGGAAAGGAGCAGAGCAGCACTGGAAAAGACAGAAGACAGCAGCAGGTAAGTGTTGTAATACACTCACTGAGGTCACAGTAATGATTTGCAATGCAGGAAACAATTTAAAAAAGAATGGTCCTTAAATGGTAACTATAATTTTAATTTTTAGAAGGAGCTAGAGACAGACACAGACATTCTGCTGCAAGTTCACCTGAAATGACAGTTACGGTTTTCCATAGAACTTTATGAGCACAAACTATTATCTGCTATCTCAGTAATGGGAAAATCACTGAAGACATATTTTAGCCTTGAAATAAGAACATATGTATAATAAGTGTCTTACTCTTAGGTCATGTTCACACGGTAAGTATTTGGTCAGTATTCGACATTAGTATTTGTAAGCAAAACCAGTAGTGGAACAATCAGAGTAAAAGTATAATAGAAACACGTCACCACTTCTGTATTTATCACTCACTCCTGGTTTTGGATTACAAATACTGATGTAAAATACTGACCAAATACTGATTGTGTGAATGTGGCCTAATTCAGAAGATGAGAAACGTTGGAAGACTCCTTGCGCCTTTCTGTTCACCAACCTGTCACATGTTTTCTTCTTTTGATGTGTTTATCATGACCCATAACCTGATGCAGAATTTCTGCTTTTAGCAAAATCATCAGCACTCAGACGTTCTGGGAGAATGATTCGCTTTACTTGAGCCATATAGCTACCACTATCTACACAATGACGACATGGATTATACCAGACAAAAGCACAAACATATCACAGAACCCATACAATACAGTCCAGAGAGGAACTACATGCACATTACCAAACTACAAAGCTTACACAATGCAGTCAGCTATATTCTCAAGATTGTTCCTCCAAAACATAAGCCTGCAGCTCTTCTATACACCAACAGGAACTACATGTATCAGGCATCCCCAGGCCCTGATCTAGAAAAAAATATATTATAATGAAATCTTATTTATCAAGTATTTTGTAAGTCAAAAAATTATCAAAGTAGTGACATAGAGCACAGAAGTTTCAGATATATCCTTACTTGTCATTTTCAGAATTTTTTTCCTCTTCTTATAAGGCTAGAGTCACACAACCACAAAAAAAATCGTTCAGAGGTTCTACCAGAAAAGTCGGATGATTTTTTCCTCCCTTGTCATCCGTGTGCAGGCTGTGTGCAATCCACGTTTTTTTACAGCAGCAGTTATTATCATTTCCAATACCATTTACAACTTCCTATGTTCTAGAATTGCAATGCATCCGCAAAGTTCTGATGCGATACTGTGGCTCCTTATGGCATACAATTTTTTTCTCGCTTCCTAGGTTTAAATGGATTAGAAGGAATTTGAAGGAAAATCGTGAAAACTGCGATATTTTTTACAAGCAGTTTCAGTCAGTGACAAAAATGTTCCTCTGCACTGCCCCATTGATCAGTTTTTTTAAATAAATAGCTCTTGGACCGTGAATACAGTTGTGTGCATGAGCCCTAATATTAATTCAATATGCTATTACAACCTGCTAGTAAAATCCTTGACCGGCTTCAGGTTACATCACAGACACTGGGGGCATAATCAATTATTAGCAGAGCACCACAAAATTATGTTTTTTGCTTTTTTTTACCAGTGTTGGCCATTTTGCACCTGCTGTCTTGGAATATGGCAGAGAAAAGTTAAGAAAGGACACTGGTATATATTTAAATGGGTGGTCCGACATACAAAGCAATTTTCATCCTAAATCACTATATAATTAATCCCATAATTTAAACTATTTTCTAATATACTTGAACTAAAAACTCCCTACCATTCTCTAACTACACTAACTACAATTCTATTGTTTTCCTTTCCCCACGCTCCTTTTTTGATAACGCTTCCTTTGTGAATCTCAGCGCATACTAAGATAATCAAACAACGTTTTATCAGAGAGCCGACGCTGTGCTCACTGCTTGAGACTCTGCACCCTCCCTGAAATTAAGTGTTATCAGTGACCCTTGTTTCAGGGGCTAGATTAGTCCCTTCGCCTTGTCCGCTGTGCGATGTGCACAACGAAAGTGTATTATAGTATATGGAGCATTATGGAGAGTGCATTATAACTATATGGGGACTATAGGGAGTGTATTATACTATATGGAGACTATGGAATTATTATACAATATGGAGGATTAGTATGCATTATGCTATATGGAGGACTATGGAGTGTTTTATACTATATAGAAACTATGGGATGCATTATACTATATGGAATACTATAGGTGCATTATACTATTGGAGACTATGGAGTGATTATACTGAATGACAAAATGTTGCTTATTCATCTGAGTGATTGGATTGTTTATTCATCGAACAAGGCATCATTGTTAGCAACATCGCCTAAATCTGAGAACTTCTGGGATGTACATGATACAATATGGAAGATTATGGGATCATTTTGCCTATTTGCAGGACGGGTGTATAAAGAGGGAAGACAAGCGTCATACACTATATACGAGAACTCAGCGATGTAAATGCAACTAAATATTTCTATATGAATATGTTATGCTATTGGGCACTTAAGTTTTATACCTATTAGAAAACTTGGCCCTGACAATGCATACTATAGGTGCATTCATACTATGTGGGGACATAGCGATTATGACGGAGCGAAATTGCTCTTCTGAGATGATTGCCTTTATTCTGAACGCTCATTGTTTCAGGACACCCCCGGCCCTCCGGAAAGCGCAGGGAACTTCCCTGTGTGAAATACTGTTGCGGCGACGCACGTCGCGGAATCATTCTGGCCAATTCTGCTCGCGATGTAAAGACCGGCCGCAATGTACGTTTCATATTACCTGCTATTTACGCATAATGCAACGGATTTCTGTGAATCATCATAGCGAACATCTGGCCTGCGTGTTTAGCTGTTGCCCAGGGCCCACGCCAAAACCTGGTACCTGACCATGGAACTCTCCCTTCAGATTAGCAGTAACGAGTCGGCACCAGAGCGCACTGTTAGTTTGTGATCTAGTCTCAGAACACACATTAACAGTGCACTCTGTTCTATCTCATTAGTGCTGATCTGAGCCGGTAACAGAGAGCGCCCTGTCATTGGGCACATGGCACAGTGCACATTGCGCAGGGACTAGCCCAGCCCCAGAAACAACTATCACTGATAATGCTTTATTTCAGGGAAGAGCCCACAGCCTCTGCCTCCTGATGATGCACTTGGATTCTCAAACAAAACGTCATCAAAAACAGAAGTATTAAAAACAAAGAAAAACAGATAGGGAAGTTAGGGAACAGTGTGGAATTTTTGATTAAAAATATTAGTTTAGCTTATGGTATTAAGTAGATAGGGATATAGGAAGAAAATGACATTGTATGTCAGACCACTCTTAAGAAGAAAGTACAACTTTGACATCAGTACAGTGTTTTAAACTTCTTGTTTTCTACTTTTTCACATAATATTTTAGCAATTTTACATTGGCTTCTTGCCTTCTTCACGCCTAAGATGTTTGGAAAGTTAAAAAATGACACATCAGAGGCTAAATTCTACATATCTTCATTCTCTGTGTCAGAAAATGGGAGATTGATACTTCTAACGATAGTTCCGTTGTTTTTTTCATCAGTCTGGCTGGTAATTTCACTATTCTTTCAGTGATATGCCTTGATCCTCAGCTTCATACATCCATGTACTTCTTCCTTTCCAATCTCTCTGTATTAGATATTTTATATGTCTCCACGACCCTCCCCAAGCTCCTGCACATATCTTATACTGGTGACCATTTTGTGTCTTACACGGCTTGCATTGCCCAGTTATTTCTGTTTTGTGTTTGGTGATGCAGAGAGTTTCCTGTTGACATCCATGGCCATTGACCGCTATGTAGCAATTTGCTTCCCTTTGCATTACTCTCTTATTATGAGTAAACAGTTCTATGTTATTATCATTCACGCCTGGTTAATGGGGCCATTAATTCCTTGATTCTTACTTCTTTTGTCTGTAGCTTGAGTTTCTTTGGTTTTGTCAAAATTCGAAACTTCTTCTGCGATCTTAAAGCCCTTCTTATAGTATCATCAAGTGACACAACGTTCTTGAGAAAATTTATTTTATTCGATGGGATGTGTATCGGATCTGCCCCTTTACTTCTCATTTTGACTTCCTATGCCTGCATCATTAGGACAATCCTAAAAATTCAATCACCAACTGGAAGATGGAAGACTTTCTCCAACTGTACATCCCATATAACAATTGTCATGCTGTATTATGTTACGGGTTTGTTCCTTATACATGCAATATTCCCAAGAGCAGGACACCATCTTGTCAGTTATCTTTGTTACTTTGGTTCCATTGTTTAACCCTTTTATATATAGTTTGAGGAACAATGATATTCTAAGAGCAGTTATAAAAATATCTAATAAGATAAAGAACCAAGGACAATCAAGAACTCGTTGACTTAAAATCACTTACACTAAAAGTCAACTAATGTGACAAGTGATTTCAAGACTTTGAAATCATCCATAGCACAATAAGGCAGGTAAAGAGAACCTGTCATCAGGAATTTATACCACAAACCAATGGTATATATGTAAAGGCACTTTAATGCTGATTAAAGCCTTACCTTTTCTGGAGAAATCAGTTTAACTATTTTAAAGAAATCCATAGTTGACATTTTATGCTAACGGGAGAAACAGAGTAAGGAGAGGAGGAATATTACATTAGCAAAGAATAATGAAAATAGTATAATTTCAACAATACATAACTTGATTCTTATTGATATCTATTGTATATGCTTCTTAGAAATGAATTAAACTTTCTTCTCTATCTATAATGTCTATAATGTACATCTGACGTGTTTTAGTCTTCAATTGACAATGAGTGGAGATTTTTCTTACTTGGATGGAATACTTTGTACCATAAGTGCTCATGGAAGCACGTTGGAGTGTGAGGCAGCAACAGTGTTCTCACCATGAACCCGCGTCAGTACCTGTCTCTGTCATTGTCTCTTTTTCTCTACAAGATTGATATGAACTTTTTCACACAGTGCCCCTATTGGCATATATTAGCAACTGCACCTGACATACTTTGGGTAGCCTCTCAACTACAAATTTTATATACTTTCTAGGGCACATGCACATTATGTATGTCCAACTGATGGTTTGCAAACTACAAACATCATAATTTTTAAGTCTTGTGGTAAATCTACTTCTATGAGTTATTGTGTTTTCATTTTTGTTTTTGTCACAACAAAATTTACGCTTTGTCCCTCCATTCATGCAGTAGTTCTCATACACCTGACTATTTAAGCTACACGTCCTCCATTTTTTAAATATGTTTTAATTAGAGTTGAGCGACTTTTCCTTTTTTCGGATCAGGTCAGGTTTCATGAAACCCGACTTTCGTAAAAGTCGGGTCAAGCGAAATCGGCCGACTATCGGGAAAAGTCTCCAGTATATGATGGGCCACATGGATGATGCTCCAGTGTATGATGGGCCAAAATCAAGCTCCATATATAATGGGCCCCATTATTAATGTTCCAGTGTGTAATGGGCCACGTAAATGCTGCTCCAGTGTCTGATCTGCCCCATTTAGAATGCTCCAATACATGATGGACCCCATGGATGATGCTCCAGTGTCTTATGGGCCAAAAGAATGCTCCATATATCATGGGCCCCATTAATATTCAAGGGTATAATGGGCCCTGTAAATGCTGCTCCAGTGTCTGATCTGCCCCATTTAGAATGCTCCAATACATGATGGGCCCCATGGATGATGCTCCTTTGTCTTTTGGGCCAAAAGAAAGCTCCATATATAATGGGCCCAATTATTAATGTTCCAGTGTGTAATGGGCCATGTAAATGCTGCTCCAGTGTCTGATGTCCCCCATTTACAATACTCTAGTATGTGATTGGCCCCATGGATGCTGCTCCAGTGTCTTATGGGCCAAAACAAAGCTCCATGTATAATGGGCCCCAGTAATAATGTTCCAGTGTGTAATGGGCCATGTAAATGCTGCTCCAGTGTCTGATGTCCCCCATTTACAATACTCCAGTTTATGATGGGCCCCATGGATGCTGCTCCAGTGTCTTATGGGCCAAAACAAAGCTCCATATATAAATGGCCCCATTATTAATGTACCAGTGTATAATGGGCCCTGGAAAGGCTGCTCCAGTGTCTGATGTCCCCCTTTTACAATACTCCAGTATATGATGGACCCCATGGATGCTGCTCCAGTGTCTTATGGGCCAAAATCATGGTCCATATATAATGGGCCCCATTATTAATTATCCAGTGTATAATGGGCCCCATAAATGCTGTTCCAGTGTCTGCTGTCCCCCATTTACAATGCTTCAGTATATGATGGGCCCCATGGATGCTGCTCCAGTCTCTGATCTGCCCCATTGAGAATGCTCCTGTATATGATAGGCCCCATGGATGCTGCTCCAGTGTCTTACTGGCCAAAAGAATGTTCCATATATAATGGGCCACAATATTAATGATCCAGTGTAAAATGCTCCCCATATATTCCTCCAAACATTAAAAAAATGAAATACCTCTCCTCGCTGTGCACTGCTCTACTCTGGACTCCTCAGCATCGCCATCTTACAGCTCTCTGCAGTTG
>JARQOD010000004.1:558126248-558188964 GCA_033576555.1 Oophaga sylvatica | reverse complement strand
GGTTATGGTAAAAATTTTTAATGGGCAACACAGGGATAGTTAGGTTAATGCGTTTAGGCGATAGGCCAGTCTTAACAAATGCGTTTTTAGGGCACGCTTAAAACTGTGTGGATTAATCATATTAACCTGGGTAGTGCATTCCAAAGAATTGGCGCAGCATGTGAAAAGTCTTGGAGACGGGAGTGGGAGGTTCTGATTAATGAGGATGTTAATCTGTTATCTGTTGTATATGCTTCTTAAAAATGAATTCAACTTTCTTCTCTATCTATAATGTCTAAAATGTTCATCTGACGTGTTTTAGTCTTCAACTGACAATGAGTGGAGATTTTTCTTACTTGGATAGAATACTTTGTACCATAAGTGCTATCTGATTGAACACCACCCCGACACCACCACCACACCACAGGCTGTATCGGGACCGCCACCGGAGGCCCCTGGCGGCCATCTTTCAGGACGGCACCGCGTCGCAGGAACGGAGCTGCGAGGGGCTTTCGGGCTAGGATGAAATGCCGGTGGAGCCCCCCACGCAGCCCAGAGCCCCGCTGCTGCCCCGACACCACCACCGCACCACAGGGAAGCTGCATTGGGACCGCCACCGGATTTGTGAGTATATTGCCCCCCACAGAGCACAGCCTCCCCACAGAACACAGCCACCCCACAGTGCACAACCACCCCACAGAGCACAGCCACCCACAGAGCACAGCCACCCCACAGAACACAGTCACCCCACAGAACACAGTCACCCCACAGAACACAGCCACCCCACAGTTCACAACCACCCCACAGAGCAAAGCCACCCCACAGAACACAGCCACCCCACAGAGCACAGCCACCCCACAGAACACACCCACCCCACAGAGCACAGCCACCCTACAGAGCACAGCCACCCCACAGAACACAGCCACCCCACAGAGCACAGCCATCCCACAAAGCACAGCCACCCCACAGAACACAGCCACCCCACAGAGCACAGCCACCCCACAGAGCACAGCCACCCCACAGAACACAGCCACCCCTGGCGGCCATCTTTCAGGACAGCACCGCGTCACAGGAACGGAGCTGCAGGGGGCTTTTGGGCTAGGACGCAGCCCAGAGCCCCGCTGCTGCCCCGACACCACCACCGCACCACAGGGAAGCTGCATTGGGACCGCCACCGGATTTGTGAATATATTGCCACCACACAAAGCACAGCCTCCCCACAGAACACAGCCACCCCACAGTGCACAACCACCCCACAGAGCACAGCCACCCCACAGAGCACAGCCACACCACAGAACACAGCCACCCCACAGAACACAGTCACAACACAGTGCACAACCACCCACAGAGCACAGCCACCACACAGAGCACAGCCACTCCACAGAACACAGCCATCCCACAGAACACAGCCATCCCACAGAGCACAGCCACCCACAGAACACAGCCACCCCACAGAGCACCACCACCACACCAGCCTGGACCACCAAACGACCCAGTGACCACTCCTCTACCTGTGCTGATCCCTTCGCTAGTAAGCTGAATTCGGACTGTAAGATGAACCCCATTTGACACACTTTTTTTCCCCGATTTTCCTTCTGAAAATTTGGGGTGCGTCTTATGGTCCGGTGCATCTTATAGTCCGAAAAATACGGTAATACCACAAACTAATAGCATGTATGGTAAGTTTATTTAATACTGATGATGTATATGAATATATATATATATTCGCAGTTAGAAACAGCTGCTTTACCTCTTGTTCAATCAGATAGCACTTATGGTACAAAGTATTCCATCCAAGTAAGAAAAATCTCCACTCATTGTCAATTGAAGACTAAAGTCAGGCTGCGGCAGTCCCAATGCAGCTTCCCTGTGGTGCAATGGTGGTGTCGGGGCAGCAGTGGGGCTCTGGGCTGCGTGGGGGGCTCCGCCAGCATTTCGTCCTAGCCCGAAAGCCCCCTGCAGCTTCGTTCCTGCGACGCGGTGCCGTCATGAGAGATGGCCGCCAGGGGCCTCTGGTGGTGGTCCCAATGCAGCCTGTGGTGCGGTGGTGGTGTCGGGGCAGCAGCGGGGCTCTGTGCTGCGTGGGGGCTCTGCCGGCATTTCGTCCTAGCGGGAAAGCCCCCCGAAGTTGTGACGCGGTGCGAGATTTGAATGATTATGCGGCGGCCATATTTCCGGAGGCCCCTGGCGGCCATCATTCAGGGCGGCACCGCATCGCAGCTGCGGGGGGCTTTCCCGCTAGGACGAAATGCCGGCGGAGTCCCCCACGCAGCACAGAGCCCCGCTGCTGCCCCGAAACCACCACCACACCACAGGCTGCATAGGGACCGCCACCAGAGGCCCCTGGTGGCCATCTTTCATGACGGCAGTGTGTCACAGGAACGGAGCTGCTGGGGGCTTTCGGGCTAGGACGAAATGCCGGCGGACCCCACCACGCAGCCCAGAGCCCTGCTGCTGCCCCGACACCACCACCGCACCACAGGGAAGCTGCATTGGGACCACAGCCGCCGGACTTTTAGGTATGTTGCGACCATAAGACACCCCCCCATTTTCCCCAAAATTTTGCGTCCGAAAAATACTGTAAATCCAGTGACAGATTCCTATTGAATAGAGGAAAGTTAGGCAAGGGTAAGAACTGATGCTACTAAATAAAAATCTTGTGATATAAGTTTTACTCCTTGAGGAAGCTCATGGAAGCACGTTGGAGTGTGGGGCAGCAACAGTGTTCTCACCGTGAACCGGCGTCAGTAAATTTCTCTGTCATTGTCTATTTCTTTTCTCTACAAGATTGATATGAACTTTTTCACTCAGTGCCCCTATTGGCATATATTGGCAATTGCACCTGACATACTTACTTTGGGTAGCCTCTCAACTACAGATTTTATATACTTTCTAGGGCACATGCACATTATGCAAGTCAAACTGATGGTTTGCAAATTACAAACATCATAATTTTCATGTCTTCTGGTAAATCTACTTCTATGAGTTATCTTGTTTGCATTTTTGTTTTTGACACAACAGAATTTACGCTTTGTCACTACATTCATACATTAGTTCTCATATAGCTGACTATTTAAGTTACATGGCCTTCATTTTTAAAATTTGTTTTAATCTTTGTCTTTTATGGGTTTTTTCCATTTTTGCTTGGCATTTGTGAATTCAATGTAGAGTTTTAGGTTTCATAAATTAAATGCATGTATTATTCGTATCTCATTGTCATGCTCCACGACTTGGGAATCATACAGTACTTTAATATATTGTTACTGTAGTGTTGCTATACAATAATGTTGCCTTTTAAAATATGTCCTCCCTCTCTACCTACCTATCTGCCTACCTAGCTCTGATGTCAGTCTCTCCTTCTTTCGTCTTCCTTATTCTGTGTATATCAGCCATTTTAAGAAGCTCATGTCTTGCACCTCTGGTTTAGAATAGTCTTTTACCTACTGTAATTGTGCTTAACTACAAGAATTCAAATTCAAAATAAACCTTCTTTTGGAATCTTCAAATGTGTCTCTGAAATTGAGTCAAGCTTTTTGATGAAATCTCTTCATGTGAGTACTAGTGTGAGCAGGTTGCGGGATGCAGTGACGGACAGGAGGCAGAGCAAGGGTTAACAGTTTTACTATAACGGGATTTACTCCACGCGGGAGAAAAAGGGTTAAGCAGGGAAGAAAACAGTTTAATGGTGATATTGTGGGTAGGATTAAAATAGTAGGGAGAGTTCTTGTGAGGTTAACTTATCCTATTCACTGATCCTCCGGCCAAGAGTGTTGTGAAGCGGTGATGGCGCCAACAACGGCTGGCGCGATGCTTGAGTAGGTCCTGGAAATAACGGTGATCCATCTTCTGGTGGCAGCGGTTGGTCTCCGGTACCTTTCGCTGAGCCCCTAGTCTATATGCTATAGTGGCTGACAAGAGTGTGGTCCACAGTCCTATATGAAGAAGACTGGGTTGCACGTCACTCTGTGAAAAAAAGGTGCACAGAAAAGGATACCACTCCTAAAATTACAATGTAAAAATAATCTGGCACTCATGTAACCAATGCAAAAACGAAAGTTTATTCCAGAAAAAGGATCCCAATATCACATAACATTTCGGTCTATGACTCAGACCTTCATCAAACTTTATCCCAGTCTGCTGAAGGTCTGAGTCATAGACCGAAACATTATGTGATATTGGGATCCTTTTTCTGAAATAAATTTTCATTTTTGCATTGGTTACATGAGTGCCAGATTATTTTTAATAAAGCAATATAATAGAGATATACCCCAAAAGTGTTTCAATGTACAGCAGCAAAAAAATGGGGATGTAAAACTTAACATTTAATAAACCTAATGTTAAAAAGGGGACACACAGACAATTACCATCCTCCAAACAAACAGTGAGGATACATGATATAATCAGAGAGTAAAGTCCAATGGGGACTACAAAATATAGGAGATATACATATAAACCAGACAACTTATAGTTTGCTCTGCACTGCAAGAGCAAAAAATTGACTAACTAAATGCAAGTGTAAGCATCGCTTATTTGTAAGTCATTTGTCTGAAACTCAATCAAACGTGTGTGAGACAGTATATATAAAAGGAATGATCTCACCCATTTGAATGGAGATATGCGCTCCAAAATTCATCTCCTAATAAAGTATGCATCTGGTCATTTCCAGAGTAGATAAGGCCCTTTCCCAACGCGTTTCCTCCTTTCAGGATTCATCAGGGGATATGGCGACTAGAGACATCTATATCAAATGCATTGCTCTCATGAGGAGAAAAAACATATAACTCCTCCTTATATCAATTAATAAGACACTCCCACCACCATTCAAACCAATCAGTGCAAAACAAAATAATGAATCACCAATAAAACGTGATGTGCATGGTTTAAAAATACATGCCTGTTTAATGAGCTCATAATCTTGTTGAAACGCACGCCACATATTACGAAATGCATATAGCGATCTCACCGTTTACCAAATAGTGATCGCGCGCCGTATATTAGTGGCGCATGCGCAGTTAGTGACTTCCGGTAATCGCATTCATTGGACCGCCGGTCTACTGAGACTACGTCATTGGCGTCCCACTCTGTGATGTAGAAACCACCGCACGCATGCGTGATACAAATTAAGTGGCTATGGTGTAAAAATTCAGATCGCACATTTCAAGAAGCAACACAAAACGCACAATTGTGTTGTGTCCTATATTGGGACGTTAAATTAAATCGCAAATTGCGACGAAGATATAACGCTAATATAAAAGTTATGTCACTGCACAACAGAAGCATCAAAATACAAATATATTGCGTCCCTAATGGCGTCATTAAATATTATTTTAACCAGCATCACTTATTGCGACCAAAATCATGCCATCTTAAGTGACATTCGATAGTTCACCAAAATCTGACATTAACTATATAGAAACATAAAAAAGGACGCGCAAGATCATTTTAACTCATTTTAACTCATTCAATACCGTTATTAACACAGACATAGTATACAAATCCCCAAACAAAGAAAATTGGAGATTAGTCCTCTCGCACTAAGAGGTAAATCAAAAAAATATATATTAAAGGAGCATCCACATAAGGTGTCCCATGGTACTCCAATCCAGAATATAGATATGGAGAAGAAGGAATATCCTTCTATATAGAAAAAATAATAATTGGAGCTTCGGCTGGCTTACCACACTATGGAACGATACTTAAATGATTTCATTGATGTATTTGAAGAAATTGTAAAGGATATAAAATACATAATCAAATATGGAGACCAGCATCCATAGGTCATAATAAAATAACATTTCAATTTTGGAAGGGAAAAAAAGGAAAAGAAAAGCCTGACAGATCCCTATCAGGTACCTATTTCCATCCGACCCTACCTAGCAGCGGAGGTTGGAGCCCTAAATTCCTGCGCAAGTGGCCCCCCGGTCCACGGCGGCTGACCCTAACTAAATCACCCTGCACAACCCTATACTAGAGAAAGCAGGAGTAAGAAGTTGTTCATTTAAACCATATGGAGAGACAGTTTTTAGTCGAAAAATCCACTTTGTCTCTCGTTGTAATATTAAATTGTCCCAGTCACCACCACGAATCGGTCTGGGTACTTTGTCAATGCCCATGAATTTTATTGCATTAGGGTCTCCCCCATGCTTGAGGTTGATATGCCTGGCCACAGGTGTATCCATCTTCCTCGCTATATCTCTCATGTGCTCACCAATTCTCCAACTTCCATGTTTTTACAGGCAATACAACCACTACATTTGAAACACCCCACATCCGCCTTAGATCATCGGCCCCGTTATTATATGTGGTACCACATATAATAACGGGGCCGATGATCTAAGGCGGATCTTGAAAAACCATTGGCCTATTCTGAAAATGGATCAGGACATTGGTGATCTCTTGCCTAGTCATCCCCAAATTACCTTTCGTAAAGGAAGGTCCTTAAAGGACAGACTGGTTAAGAACCACTTTGTAAATGCTGAAAAAACAACATGGCTTAAATCCAACGTTGTGGGGTGTTTCAAATGTAGTGGTTGTATTGCCTGTAAAAACATGGAAGTTGGCAAACAATTTTTTGCATCTGACAACTCAAGAAAATTTGAGATCACCTCTTTTATCAACTGTAGGAGTGAAGGTGTCATTTACAGGGCTATTTGTATATGTGGTATGATCTATGTTGGAAAGACCATTAGAGAGTTTAGGAGGAGAATTGGTGAGCACATGAGAGATATAGCGAGGAAGATGGATACACCTGTGGCCAGGCATATCAACCTCAAGCATGGGGGAGACCCTAATGCAATAAAATTCATGGGCATTGACAAAGTACCCAGACCGATTCGTGGTGGTGACTGGGACAATTTAATATTACAACGAGAGACAAAGTGGATTTTTCGACTAAAAACTGTCTCTCCATATGGTTTAAATGAACAACTTTCTTACTCCTGCTTTCTCTAGTATAGGGTTGTGCAGGGTGATTTAGTTAGGGTCAGCCGCCATGGACCGGGGGGGGCCACTTGCGCAGGAATTTAGGGCTCCAACCTCCGCTGCTAGGTAGGGTCGGATGGAAATAGGTACCTGATAGGGATCTGTCAGGCTTTTCTTTTTCCTTTTTTTCCCTTCCAAAATTGAAATGTTATTTTATTATGACCTATGGATGCTGGTCTCCATATTTGATTATGTATTTTATATCCTTTACAATTTCTTCAAATACATCAATGAAATCATTTAAGTATCGTTCCATAGTGTGGTAAGCCAGCCGAAGCTCCAATTATTATTTTTTCTATATAGAAGGATATTCCTTCTTCTCCATATCTATATTCTGGATTGGAGTACCATGGGACACCTCATGTGGATGCTCCTTTAATATTTTTTTGATTTACCTCTTAGTGCGAGAGGACTAATCTCCAATTTTCTTTGTTTGGGGATTTGTATACTATGTCTGTGTTAATAACGGTATTGAATGAGTTAAAATGAGTTAAAATGATCTTGCGCGCCCTTTTTTATGTTTCTATATAGTTAATGTCAGATTTTGGTGAACTATCGAATGTCACTTAAGATGGCATGATTTTGGTCGCAATAAGTGATGCTGGTTAAAATAATATTTAATGACGCCATTAGGGACGCAATATATTTGTATTTTGATGCTTCTGTTGTGCAGTGACATAACTTTTATAATAGCGTTATATCTTCGTCGCAATTTGCGATTTAATTTAACGTCCCAATATAGGACACAACACAATTGTGCGTTTTGTGTTGCTTCTTGAAATGTGCGATCTGAATTTTTACACCATAGCCACTTAATTTGTATCACGCATGCGTGCGGTGGTTTCTACATCACAGAGTGGGACGCCAATGACGTAGTCTCAGTAGACCGGATGTCCAATGAATGCGATTACCGGAAGTCACTAACTGCGCATGCGCCACTAATATACGGCGCGCGATCACTATTTGGCAAACGGTGAGATCGCTATATGCATTTCGTAATATGTGGCGTGCGTTTCAACAAGATTATGAGCTCATTAAACAGGCATGTATTTTTAAACCATGCACATCACGTTTTATTGGTGATTCATTATTTTGTTTTGCACTGATTGGTTTGAATGGTGGTGGGAGTGTCTTATTAATTGATATAAGGAGGAGTTATATGTTTTTTCTCCTCATGAGAGCAATGCATTTGATATAGATGTCTCTAGTCGCCATATCCCCTGATGAATCCTGAAAGGAGGAAACACGTTGGGAAAGGGCCTTATCTACTCTGGAAATGACCAGATGCATACTTTATTAGGAGATGAATTTTGGAGCGCATATCTCCATTCAAATGGGTGAGATCATTCCTTTTATATATACTGTCTCACACACGTTTGATTGAGTTTCAGACAAATGACTTACAAATAAGCGATGCTTACACTTGCATTTAGTTAGTCAATTTTTTGCTCTTGCAGTGCAGAGCAAACTATAAGTTGTCTGGTTTATATGTATATCTCCTATATTTTGTAGTCCCCATTGGACTTTACTCTCTGATTATATCATGTATCCTCACTGTTTGTTTGGAGGATGGTAATTGTCTGTGTGTCCCCTTTTTAACATTAGGTTTATTAAATGTTAAGTTTTACATCCCCATTTTTTTGCACCAGATTATTTTTACACAGTCCTATATGAGCCCAATGTGGCTCGGCAAATATTCACTGGCAAAGTCAGAGCTCAGGTGTCTGGGCAAATATCCACTGTCAAAATCAGGGTGCAAATGTCTGTCCCGTTCCCGGTCGCTCTCATGTGGCACGTGTGCTATACACAGACACGGAACGTTCAGTGCCTTGTACTCTGGTAGTCGCCAGGCACACACTGCTAGTGTTGAGCGATACTGCCCGATATCCAGAAATATCGGATCGGATTGGATCGGCCCGATACTCAAAAAGTATCTGGTATCGCCGATTCCGATACCGGAAAACCCAATGCAAGTCAATGGGACAGAAATATCGTAATTAAAAAAAAACCTTTCTTTCCTTGTAAACACTAGATATACACACATAGAATACATAATAATATATATATATATATATATACATGTCATTGTGACATGTATATATACATATATTTATAGTTCATACACTTCTACATAGTAAAATAGCCTCTGATTCGATTGCCGGGCAATGCCGGCTTTTGTGAAATGACAGAACCACCCGACATGAAATGAAACATGGTTTACATAGAGTTAACCATGTCTTTTCATGTAGTTTGATATATGGTTTTCACTAACAATTACATGAGTGAATGTGTGCAAAATTTCACACATGTAGGGGTTAATTAAAGGTGTAAATTCATTGTAAAAAAGCCACATTTTTTTGCTACGAATTTACACCTTTAATTAACCCCTACATGTCTGAAATTTTGCACACATACACTCATGTAATTGTTAGTGAAAACCATATATCAAGCTACATGAAATGACCTGGTTAACTCTATATAAAACTGTGTGTTGTTTTATTTCATTAAAAGACTCATCCTGCGACGCCATCGTTCTCCTGTAAAAAAACCAAAATAACAAACCAACACAAATACTCCCTGTCTGACGCAGTCCAAAATCCCGAGAGTCCCATGACTAGTCCAGCTCTGCTACATCTGCATGCCAGGCTGAGCTGCTTACCTGAGGAGATTCCCCGGCAGTGACGTCATCGGACTGGTTTACGGCCAGCTGTCGCGAGAGTACAGCTGGCCGAGATTACCCAGTACCCGGCAGCACATGCAGTTATCGCGAGAAGCTGCACGTGACCGCCAGGGAGAGGGTGATGGCGGCCATCAAGGAGTCCAGGACGTGATCGCCGGGGATCTTCTGCCAGGTAAGTGCTGCTGACACCTGACAGACCCAACCGACACTGACAGTGACACTTTCGGGAAGTTCCTGTGTCACGTACTTCGTTCTGTGACACAGGAACTCCCCATAGACTTTACAGGAAAACTCCGATTCTGGTATCCAATATGCAAAAAATATCGGATCTCAGAATCGGAATTCCGATACAGCGAATATCGGCCGATACCCGATATTTGCAGTATCGGAATGCTCAACACTACACACTGCACATTCCTCTCTCTCTCTCTGGTCCCTGTTGCTGGTGGTGGGAGAAGGCGGATGCTGGCCTGCACGATGCTGATGCTCCCAGGATGGAGCACTCCTCTCCCTGACTGCTGCTAACACGCGGCTTCCCTGAGTGCGGCAGTCCCATTCTCTCTCCTTCTCGATTGCTGCGGCACGCCAGGCTTCTCTTCTGCCAACGGTCCCTCTGCAGACCGTGTAGCCCTGTTGCAGCGCCTGTACTCAGTGGGGAGGGGAAGTGGAGCGCCCTGTTCGCCTGACTGCGCGCTGCCCTCTGTTCGTGAAAAACTGCGCTGCTGAGAGCTCTTTTACCTTTTATACCCCCGCCCCCTCGGTCAGGAGGAAGGTCTGCCTTGCTAACGTTTTCCCCAGGCAACAGGGGATGCTTGATAGTTCCGGTCCCGGCAAGCAGGTACCCACGGTCCGGTCGTCCCCCTTACACTGGTACATAAAGACAGTCAAGAAACGGTGTCTCCCTACACTCACAACTTAGTAATAGAGTCAGAATACTCATCAATAGTACATTTAGCCTACACCTAAATGTAAATTATATTGCTAAAGACATATCGGTCATCACCTCTTTACACTTAATAGTGCCAATAGTAGAGATGATTTAATCTTTTGAAATATAACTGTTCCTACTTCATTTAATTTTTCAAGAAAAGCTCAATTGATAATGCATCACAAGTAGTGTTGAGCATTCCGATACCGCAAGTATCGGGTATCGGCCGATATTCGCGTTATCGGAATTCCGATACTTAATTCCGATACTTTTTCAATATCGTATACCGGAATCGGAAGTTCCCATAATTCTTTGAGAGGCAATGTGATGTTAGTCAGCCAATGATGAATCTTATGAAGTGTGGGCACATCCTGTAATGCTGCGGTCATCTTAACTAATGGCATGGCTGTGATTGGCTGCTGAAATGATGTCAGAATGCACTATAAAAGGCGCCGCAGCCATTTTAGCGTCACTGTGCTGTGAACTCAGTTAGGGACAGAACGCTACTCTGCTCACTCTGAGGGACAGTTAGATATTGCGATTTTGTGTACTACTGTGCTTGAGGCAGGCTAGTTTACCAACAGGTCCTGCCCACATCCTTCTTCCTAGTGAGGATTCAACATCATCAGCCGGCGTTCCTGATCTGGCCACGGAGGCCAGAGATCACCGGCTTTCATCAACGGATGTAAGTTTCGTCTGCGGGCCATAGGAGGCTGAAGTCAGACTTTCTACTGCAAGTGACCCATCGGGGTTGTCAGGTAAAACCTGTGCAAACAGGACTATTTTCTCCACAGTGCACCACTAATACTCATTCATCTGAGCTGTCACCGGCCGGGACAGTGTCAATTTCTTCTGACCTTTCTGCATAAAAGGTTTTTTAGGATTTCTGCAGCGTTTTTCTGCTCCATCGTTAAAAGAGGACCTCTTTTACTTTTTCAGGGTTTGTCCATATTAATACCCATATGAATAAATACCTTATGCGTATTATGACTATTTAGTCCTTTGGTTTGGGGTTTACTACATAATAGACTACAGGCTTTTCTCATCACCTTTTTCTCACGGGTCTTAGTGCAATATTTATTTATTACTGTATTATTACATCTGCATCTCAAACTGTTCTACAGAGTGCGTCTGAATTTATGTATTGTTTTCCATTTGACACATGCATATTCCTATTTTTCTACAGATCCTTTTGTGTCTTGTAGTTTTTATGTGCGCAAACTATTTTTATTTTCAATTATAGAGGGCCATGTTATTGACTTTGCATTGACGTGTAAAAGATTTATGTTGTGCCACTGGCTATATGTATTCTAAAGGTGTACCCAGTCTCAACAGATCATTAGTCTGATTGTTCTTTGATTCTCCTAAATGTGAATTTGTCTGATTTGGTGTCAAACTTGACTTTGTCCCTATTTTTGTTTTGCCATGTGACCCAATGATTATACAAATCTATATAGGGTTTGGCATCATCAAAAGTAACAGAATATTAGCATGCATGCATATTTAGGATATAAAAGAGAAGTATCTTGTTGTGCCAGAGTGTTCCTAACTCCTGAATGGATATAAAACAATATGGTCTACGGATCAGGTAAAATCGAGGGTCCGCATGTCTATATTTTATACAATTTGAGTGGGCAAGGGTGGGATTTAGAGATTAGCCCATTCATGAAAGTTTTGGGAGCTGAGAACCTTCAGGAGTTGTTAACCATGCTTTGAGGTCGATTGAATGCCATGTCACTCAGGCAGCCAATCACTGCTGTCAAGCGCAATGGAAAGCAACACACGGTTGGTCCTGTGGCCAGCAGCACAGGAGGGGTAAGGGTAAAACATGAATATATTAGATTATGTTTTACTATTTGGAGCAAGTTTGAAGTTTTCTTTAAGGATTGGAAAACCACCTTCAGTTAGGAATCGGATCAATCAAACAGGGCACAATATGGAATAATGTGCGTTGTTATACACAGTAACTTACAAACGTGGTTCTCTCTGGCATCTATGTACATGGGCAAGTATTACTCTAATTTGGGTCTAATGTGTAGTTTATTGGGTGCAATATAGGCTCATTGTAGGACTGCAAACACACAATTTGGTTCTTTGCAGGTAGAATATGGTACTTTATGCAAAGTATATGGCTGTGTGCAGGCACAGAATCGCACTGTCCTATGAAAACAAACTATGGGACTATTGTGGCATGGTATGGCGGTCTCTGGCCACTGTTTAGCATAATATAGTACTATATGGACATTGGACAACAACAACTTTTTAATGTGCTGGTATTGTTGTGGTTACAATTAAAGAAATATTCTCAATTTGTCTCTGGAGCAGGTCAGAGCTATGTTGCTCTTTACTTCTTTGTTTCTGATAGGATAGGCTGAGTTATAGTATTAGTAGAACTATAAAGTTCTGCTGTAACACATTCAGCTATTAGTGATTTGTTTTATAATGTACACTGCTATCACTGTATTTACGGTACATATAGAGATAATGGCACTTGAACAAGCACATAGCTCAGGATAGTCAGAGCTGTGATTAGGAGAACTGCTCTTGGAGAAGCTAGTGCTATAGATTGGTGATTTTGCAAGTAGAGATGGGCGAACCCGAACAGTAAAGTTCGGCATCCAGACCGAACACCTATGACCTATGACCCGACATGAAATGACACTTGGTGTACATAGGGTTAACCATGTCTTTTCATGTCCTTTGCTATCTAATTTGCACAAACAATTAAATCAGACTATGTGTGCAAAATTTCACACCTGTAGGGGTTAATTAAAGGTGTAAATTCGTAGCAAAAAAGTCAGGTTTTTTTACAACGAATTTACACCTTTAATTAACCCCTACAGGTGTGAAATTTTGCACACATAGACTGATTTAATTGTTTGTGCAAATCAGATAGCAAACGACATGAAAAGACATGGTTAACCCTATGTACACCAAGTGTCATTTCATGTCGGGTGCTTCTGTCTTTTCACTGAAGCCAGCTTTACCCGGCAATTGAATCAGAGGATATTTTACTATGTAGAAGTGTATAAACTATACATATATGTATATATATATGTCACAATGACATGTGTATATATATATATATGTATTCTATGTGTGTATATTTAGTGTTCACAAGGAAAGAATGGGGTTTTTTAGTTGCGATATTTTGTTCCCATAGACTTACATGGGACTTCCGGTATCGGTATCGGGTATCGCCGATATTTTAGTGATATCGGCGATACCATTCCGATTCCGATACTTTAGGATATCGGAAAGTATCGCTCAACTCTAATCACAAGTATTGTGAAGCCTTTAATGAAATACTTCCATGAAAGTTTTTATCCTCTTGATTTATTGTAATGATCATATTATTTTTCGCACTATAAGTTGCATTTTTTCCCCAATATTTTGCGTATATATATATATATACAGTGCCTACAAGTAGTATTCAACCCCCTGCAGATTTAGCTGGTTTGATAAGATGCAAATAAGTTAGAGCCTTCAAACTGCAAACGAGAGTAGGATTTATTAACAGAAGCATAAATCTTACAAAACAAAAAGTTATGTTGCTCAGTTGAATTTTAATAAATTTTAAACAAAAGTGTGGGTCAATTATTATACAACCCCTATGTTTAATATTTTGTGGAATAACCCTTGTTTGCAATTACAGCTAATAATTGTCTTTTATAAGACCTGATCAGGCCGGCACAGGTCTGTGGAGTTATCTTGGCCCACTCCTCCATGCAGATCTTCTCCAAGTTATCTAGGTTCTTTGGGTGTCTCATGTGGACTTTAATCTTGAGCTCCTTCCACAAGTTTTCAATTGGGTTAAGGTCAGGAGACTGACTAGGCCACTCCAACACCTTGACTTTTTCCCTCTTGAACCAGGCCTTGGTTTTCTTGGCTGTGTGCTTTGGGTCGTTGTCTTGTTGGAAGATGAAATTACGACCCATCTTAAGATCCTTGATGGAGGAGCGGAGGTTCTTGGCCAAAATCTCCAGGTAGGCCGTGCTATCCATCCTCCCATGGATGCGGACCAGATGGCCAGGCCCTTGGCTGAGAAACAGCCCCACAGCATGATGCTGCCACCACCATGCTTGACTGTAGGGATGGTATTCTTGGGGTCGTATGCAGGCCATCCAGTCTCCAAACGTCACGTGTGTGGTTGGCACCAAAGATCTCGATCTTGGTCTCATCAGACCATAGAACCTTGAACCAGTCTATCTCAGAGTCCTCCAAGTGATCATGAGCAAACTGTAGACGAGCCTTGACATGACGCTTTGAAAGTAAAGGTACCTTACGGGCTCGTCTGGAACGGAGACCATTGCGGTGGAGTACGTTACTTATGGTATTGACTGAAACCAATGTCCCCACTGCCATGAGATCTTCCCGGAGCTCCTTCCTTGTTGTCCTTGGGTTAGCCTTGACTCTTCGGACAAGCCTGGCCTCGGCACGGGAGGAAACTTTCAAAGGCTGTCCAGGCCGTGGAAGGCTAACAGTAGTTCCATAAGCCTTCCACTTACGGATGATGCTCCCAACATTGGAGACAGGTAGGGCCAACTCCTTGGAAAGGGTTTTGTACCCCTTGCCAGCCTTGTGACCCTCCACGATCTTGTCTCTGATGGCCTTGGAATGCTCCTTTGTCTTTCCCATGTTGACCATGTATGAGTGCTGTTCACAAGTTTGGGGAGGGTCTTAAATAGTCAGAAAAAGCTGGCAAAAGAGATCATTAATCCACACATGTGAAGCTCATTATTCTTGGTGCCTGAACTACTTCTTTATACTTTAGGGGGACCAAACAGAATTCTTGTGGTTTGAGGGGTTGAATAATAAATGACACTCTGAATTAACTTTTAACGTTTTTTAACCCCTCTCTGACATTAGACGTACTATCCCGTCCATAAAACCCGTGCCATTCTGCCCATGGACGGGATAGTACGTCATAGGCGATCAGCTGCGCTCCTGAGGGGAGCGCAGCTAATCGCCGCCGGGTGTCAGCTGATTATCACAGCTGACACCCGTGACTGTGTGTCAGGAGCGGTCACGGACCGATCCCGGCACATTAACCCCTAGCACACATCGATCAAACATGATCGCGGTGTACTGGGGGCACAGGGGAGGATCGCGCAGGGTGGGGGCTCCCTGCGCGCCCCCCTGAGACCCTTCAGACCAGCGCGATGTGATCGCGCTGTTCTGAGGGCTTCCTCCCTCCCAGGACCCGGATCCAAGATGGCGCCGGGGTCCTGGAGGGAGGCGGCTTCCTCAGTGCCTGCTGAGAGCAGGCACTGAGAAGCCTGCTGCACTGCCTGAGCAGTGCACACTGTCACACCAGCGATTTGATAAAATACAGTGATGTCCCACCCTGGGACAAAGTAAAAAAGTTAAAAAAAATTAAATAAACATGTTATAAAAAAAAAATCCAAAATAAATAAAAAAAAAAAAAATATTCCCCAATAAATTCATTTCTTCCTGTAAATAAAAAAACCAAAACAATAAAAGTACACATATTTGGTATCGCCGCGTCGTAACGACCCCCCCTATAAAACTGTCCCACTAGTTAACCCTTTAGTGAACCCCTTAAAAAAAAAAAAAAACAAAGCAAAAAATCAATGCTTTATCATCATACCGCCGAACAAAAAGTGGAATAACGCGCGATGAAAAAGACCGATATAAATAAACATGGTACCGCTGAAAACGTCATCTTGTCCCGCAAAAAACGAGCTGCATACAGCATCATCAGCGAAAAAATAAAAAAGTTATAGCTCGCAGAATAAAGTGATGCAAAAATAATTATTTTTTATATAAAATTGTTTTTATTCTATAAAAGTGCCAAAACATAAAAAAATGATATAAATGAGGTATCGCCATAATCGTACTGACCCGAAGAATAAAACTGCTTTATCAATTTTACCACACGCGGAACAATAAAAACGCCTCCCCCAAAAGAAATTCATGAATTGCTGATTTTTGTTCATTCTAACCTCCCAAAAATCGAAATAAAAAGCGATCAAAAAATGTCACTGCTCAGAAAATGGTACAAATAAAAACGTCAACTCATACCGCAAAAAATAAGACCTCACATGACTCTGTGGGCCAAAATATGCAAAAATTATATCTCTCAAAATGTGGCGATGCAAAAACTATTTTTGCAATAAAAAGCGTCTTTTAGCGTGACAGCTGCCAATCATAAAAACCCGCTATAAATAGTAAATCAAACCCCCTTTATCACCCCCTTAGTTAGGGAAAAATAATAAAATTAAAAAAATGTATTTATTTCCATTTTCCCATTAGGGTTAGGGTTAGGGTTGCGGCTAAAGTTAGGGTTAGGGTTGGCACTAAAGTTAGGATTAGGGTTAGGGTTGGGATTAGGGGTGTGTTAGGGTTAGGTTTGTGGTTAGGGTTGGGACTAGGGTTAGGGGTGTGTTGGGGTTAGGGTTGGAGTTAGAATTGGGGGGTTTCCGCTGTTTAGGCACATCAGGGGCTCTCCAAATGTGACATGGCGTCTGATCTCAAATCCAGCCAATTCTGCGTTGAAAAAGTCAAACGGTGCTCCTTCACTTCTGAGCTCTGCCATGCGTCCAAACAGTAGTTTATCCCCACATATGGGATATCAGCGTACTCTGGACCCCAAGAGTTATTGTGCAATTTGTCCTATTTCTTCTGTTACCCTTGGGAAAATAAAAAACTGGGGGCGAAAATATCATTTTTGTACAAAAAAAAATAATTTTTTTGTTTTTACGGCTGTACATTATAAACTTCTGTGAAGCACTTGGGGCTTCATAGCGCTCACCACACACCTAGATAAGTTCCTTGTGGGGTCTATTTTCCAAAATGGGGTCACTTGTTGGGGATTTCCACTGTTTAGGCGCATCAGGGGCTCTCCAAATGCGACATGACGCCCCCAGACCATTCCATCAAAGTCTGCAATCCAAAACGTCACTACTTCCCTTCCGAGCCCCAACGTGTACCCATACAGTAGTTTTCTCCCACATATTGGGTATCAGCGTAACTTCAGGACAAATTGGGGCAAAAAAAAAACCAAACTCTGTTTGGGGTTCCTCAAATTATTTCCTTGTGGTCTACCCTTTGTATAAATCTTTAAAATATTGGGGCGAAAAAATCATTTTTGCAAAAAAAAAAGATTTTTTATTTTTACGGCTGTGCGTTATTAAACTTCTGTGAAGCACTTCGAGGTTCAAAGTGCTCACCACACATCTAGATAATTTCCTTGTGGGGTCTATTTTCCAAAATGGGGTCACTTGTGGGGGGTTTCCACTGTTTAGGCGCATCAGGGGCTCTCCAAATGCGACATGACGCCCCCAGACCATTCCATCAAAGTCTGCAATCCAAAACGTCACTACTTCCCTTCCGAGCCCCGACGTGTGCCCATACCGTAGTTTTCGCCCACATATTGGGTATCAGTGTACTCAGGACAAATTGGACAACAACTTTTGGGTTCCAATTTCTTCTGTTACCCTTGTGAAAATAAAATATTGGGGACGAAAAAAATCATTTTTGTAAAAAAAAAAAAAAAAAGATTTTTTATTTTACGGCTGTACGTTATAAACTTTAGTGAAACACCTGGGGGTTCAAAGTTCTCACCACACATCTAGATAAGTTCCTTGAGGGGTCTAGTTTCCAAAATGGTGTCATTTATGGGGGTTTCCACTGTTTAGGCAGATCAGGAGCTCTCCAAACACGACATGGCGTCCAGCCAATTCTGCGTTGAAAAAGTCAGACGGCGCTCCTTCCCTTCCAAACTCTGCCATGCACCCAAACAGTGGTTTACCCCCACATATGGGGTATCAGCGCACTCAGGACAAATTGCACAATAACTTTTGGAGTCTTGTTACCCTTGGAAAAATAAAAATTGGGGTGAAAAGATCATTTTTGTGGAAAAAATATGATTTTTAAATTTTACGGCTCTACGTTATAAACTTGTGTGAAGCACTTGGGGGTTCAAATTGCTCATCAAAAATCTAGATAAGTTCCTTAGGGGGTCTAGTTTCCCAAATGGGGTCATTTGTGGGGGTTTCCACTGTTTAGGCACATCAGGGGCTCTCCAAATTCAACATGGCATCCAAACTCAATTCCAGCCAATTTTGGTTGGAAAAAGTCAAATGGTGCTCCTTCCATTCTGAGCTCTGCCGTGCGCCAAAACAGTGGTTCCCCCCCACATATGGGGTATCAGCGTACTCAGGACAAATTGTACAACAACTTATGTGGTCCAATTTCTCCTGTTACCTTGGGAAAATAAAAAATTAGTGACTAAAAATAATTTTTGTGGGAAAAAAATAGGATTTTTTATTTTCATGCCCGGGCATTATAAACTTGTGTGAAGCACTTGGGGGTTCAAAGTGCTCACCAAAGATCTAGATAAGTTCCTTAGGGGGTCTAGTTTCCAAAATGGGGTCACTTGTGGGGGGTTTCCACTGTTTAGGCTCATCTGGGGCACTGCAAACGGAACATGACCCCATTAACGTCTGCATTCCAAAACGTTACTACTTCCTTTCCAAGCCCTGCCGTGCGCCCAAACAGTTTCCCCCCCCACATATGGGGTATCAGCGTACTCAGGACAAATTGGACAACAACTTTTGGGGTCCAATTTCCTTGGGAAAATTCAAAAATTTGGGACTAAAAAATCATTTTTGTGGAAAATTGATTTTTTTTTTTTTTCACACCAGGCTTTATAAACTTTTGTGAAACACTTGAGGGTTCAAAGTGCTCACAACAGATCTAGATAAGTACCTTAGGGGGTCTAGTTTCCAAAATGGTGTCACTTGTGGGGGGTTTCCACTGTTAGGCGCATCAGGGGCTCTCCAAACGCGACATGGCATCCAATCTAAATTCCAGCCAATTTTAGTTTGAAAAAGTCAAACGTCGCTCCTTCCCTTACGAGCTCTGCCGTGTGCCAAACAGTGGTTTTCCCCACATATGGGGTACTGGCGTACTCAGGAGAAATTGCATAACAACCTTATCTGTCCATTTTCTCCTTTTACCCTTGTGAAAATAAAAAAAAAGTTTTTAAAAGATAATTTTTGTGGCTAAAAAGTAAATATTCATTTTTTCCTTCCACGTTGCTTTAGTTACTGTGAAGCACCTGAAGGGTTAATAAACTTCTTGAATGTGGTTTTGAGTACCTTGAGGGGTGCAGTTTTTAGAATGGTGTCACTTTTGGGTATTTTCTGCCATATAGACCCCTCAAAGTGACTTCAAATGTGAGGTGGTCCCTAAAAAAAATGGCTTTGTAAATTTTGCTGTAAAAATGAGAAATCGCTGGTCAACTTTTAACCCTTATAAATTGTGCTGATGTAAAGTGGACATGTGGGAAATGTTATTTCTTAACTATTTTGTGTGATATATTTCTCTGTTTTAAGGGAATAAAAATTCAAAGTTTGAAAATTGCAAAATTTTAAAAATTTTCGCCATATTTGCGTTTATTTCAAAAATAAACGCAAGTTATATCGAAGAAATTTTACCACTAACATGAAGTACAATATGTCACGAGAAAACAGTCTCAGAATCGCGAAGATCCTTTGAAGCGTTCCAGAGTTATAACCTCATAAAGAGACAGTGGTCAGAATTGTAAAAATTGGCCCGGTCATTAACGTGCAAACCACCCTTGGGGGTGAAGGGGTTAAAAAAAAAAAATTAAAACAAAAATTTTTGCAGCAGTGCATTTCCCAATTCCAGGCTGATCTACAGTACAAATGTCACAATGCCAAGTTAATTCCGCATGTGTCAACCAGCTAAATCTGCAGGGGGTTGAATACTACTTGTAGGCACTGTATATATACAGTACAGACCAAAAGTTTGGACACACCATCTCATTCAAAGATTTTTCTGTATTTTCATGACTATGAAAATTGTAAATTCACACTGAAGGCATCAAAATTATGAATTAACACATGTGGAATTATATACTTAACAAAAAAGTGTGAAACAACTGAAATTATGTCTTATATTCTAGGTTCTTCAAAGTTGCCACCTTTCGCTTTGATGACTGCTTTGCACAATCTTGGCATTCTCTTGATGAGCTTCAAGAGGTAGTCACCGGAAATGGTTTTCACTTCACCACTTCACTGTCAGGTTTAATAAGTGGGATTTCTGGCCTTATAAATGGGGTTGGGACCATCAGTTGTGTTGTGCAGAAGTCTGGTGGATACACAGCTGATAGTCCTACTGAATAGACTGTTAGAATTTGTATTATGGCAAGAAAAAAGCAGCTAAGTAAAGAAAAACGAGTGGCCATCATTACTTTAAGAAATGAAGGTCAGTCAGTCCGAAAAATTGGGAAAACTTTGAAAGTGTCCCCAAGTGCAGTTGCAAAAACCATCATGCGCTACAAAGAAACTGGCTCACATGAGGACTGCCCCAGGAAAGGAAGACCAAGTGTTAACTCTGCTTCTGAGGATAAGTTTATCCGAGTCACCAGCCTCAGAAATCGCAGGTTTACAGTAGCTCAGATTAGAGACCATGTCAATGCCACACAGAGTTCTAGCAGCAGACACATCTCTACAACAACTGTTAAGAGGAGACTTTGTGCAGCAGGCCTTCAAGGTAAAATAACTGCTAGGAAACCACTGCTAAGGACAGGCAACAAGCACAAGAGACTTGCTTGGGCTAAAGAACACAAGGAATGGACATTAGACCAGTGGAAATCTGTGCTTTGGTCTGATGAGTCCAAATTTGAGATCTTTGGTTCCAACCACAGTGTCTTTGTGCGACGCAGAAAAGGTGAACGTGAACGGATGGACTCTACATGCCTGGTTCCCACCGTGAAGCATGGAGGAGGAGGTGTGATGGTGTGGGGGTGCTTTGCTGGTGACACTGTTGGGGATTTATTCATAATTGAAGGCATACTGAACCAGCATGGCTACCACAGCATCTTGCAGCAGCATGCTATTCCATCAGGTTTGCGTTTAGTTGGACCATCATTTCTTTTTCAACAGGACAATGACCCCAAACACACCTACAGGCTGTGTAAGGGCTATTTGACCAAGAAAGAGAGTGATGGGGTGCTATGCCAGATGACCTGGCCTCCATAGTCACCAGACCTGAACCCAATCGAGATGGTTTGGGGTGAACTGGACCGCAGAGTGAAGGCAAAAGGGCCAATAAGGGCTAAGCATCTCTGGGAAAACTCCTTCAAGATTGTTGGAAGACCATTTCCGGTGACTACCTCTTGAAGCTCATCAAGAGAATGCCAAGAGTGTGCAAAGCAGTCATCAAAGCAAAAGGTGGCTACTTTGAAGAACCTAGAGTATAAGAAATATTTTCAGTTGTTTCACACTTTTTTGTTAAGTATATAATTCCACATGTGTTAATTCATAGTTTTGATGCCTACAGTGTGAATTTACAATTTTCATAGTCATGAAAATACAGAAAAATATTTAAATGAGAAGGTGTGTCCAAACTTTTGGTCTGTACTGTGTATATAATATATAATATATATATATATATATTATATTATATTGTGAGGCAGTGACCGGTGTCATATGTGAGAGTCGCTATGTGTCCCGAAGGATGCGTTCAGAAGCGTATTAGATCTGCTGGAGTGCCTTGTGGTCACAGCAGGTTGTCTGTGAGTCACAAGGCAGAATAAAACTAAGTGTGAACTTGGTCAAGTTATTTGACCAAGGAATTGTTCAGGAAAACCAGGTCTGGGCTTTAATTTTTGAAACGGACTGCAGGAAGGTAGTGGGGCCCGTCCGTTTCCTACAGCCCAGATCTTATAAGTGGCCCATGGCCACAAAGTCTGAAAGAAAGAAAAAAAAACCCTGCAAGGGGAGTTTTGGGTGTGTCAGTTTTGGTCTTGCAAGGAGATGGAGCAGTTAGTCAGCAGAGCACTCCCTGCGTGAGGCAACACAAGGGCAAGCTGAGACAAAAAGTCTGGCACCCCCTGGGGAGGTGTAGTTGCTCATGGCAATCGGTCCTGGACTGTCTTTTGTTTTCCCAGCTGCGATCCGGAGGGTACAGCATGCTGTGCACTGTGTGAGTTTTTGGACATTAAACACATTTTGTTTTAAACTTGCTTGGGTCACTGCCTCATCACTGCACAGTGTGGACATCGCTGCACTACATATGGTTGGAGAATGCAGAGGAGTGTGAACTGAGGCATACCCCAAAGTCTGCTGCATGTCGTTTATTAAGCCTGCAACGCTACAGCTCAAGCCTGCTGACAAAATGGAGGAACTTTTGAAGCAATTGGTCCTAGCTCAGCAGCGGCAACATGAGCAGCACCAGCAGGAGCTGCAGTGTTAGTGGCATCAGGAGCAGCAGCGTGAGCAGCACCAGCAGCAGCTGCAGTGTCAGCGGGAGCAGCAAGAGCAGCAGTATCAGCAACAGCAGCAGACAAATAACTTGTTGATGCAGCAGATCGCGGCTATGCGAGAGACAGGTCCACCGAAGTCCACATACCAGTCGGAAGCCCAGAACATTATCCCTCTTAGCGATTGCAGCGTGGATGTCCTGCAGCACATTCTCATATTGAGTCACAGATTACCCCTCCTTTTGGACACGTGTTATGTTTCGGTAGCTGAGGAGAACTAGCAAAAATAGCCAAAATATCAATACACCAGAGAGGCTGGAAACTACTGGGTTGCAGAACCCTAAACTAACCGCAACACTAGTAGTAGCCGTGGAGCATACCTACGGTGATCCTAGACGCCTCGTCACAGCCTGAGAGATAGCTACATCTAAAGACAGAAAGATGAAAGCTAACTGCACCGTAGCAGAACCCCCAAAGAAATAGGATGCCCCCAAACATGTAATTGGCGGTTAGACAAGAAGAAAATACGAACATAGACAGAAAATAGAATGAGCAAACGCTGGGGCCCAATTCTGTCTAGATACAGTCATGGCCAAAAGTTTTGAGAATGACACAAATATTATATTTTCACATGATCTGCTGCTCTCTGGTTTTTATGTGTGTTTGACAGATGTTTTTATCACAGACAGAAATATAATAATTGCAAACATATGAGTAACAAAAGCTTATATTGACAGTTAGAATGAGTTAATGCAGCAAGTCAATATTTGCAGTGTTGACCCTTCTTCTTCAGGACCTCTGCAATTCTCCCTGGCATGTTCTCAATCAACTTCTGGACCAAATCCTGACTGATAGCAGTCCATTCTTGCACAATCAATGCTTTATTTTGTCAGAATTTTTAGGTTTTTGTTTGTCCACCCTTCTCTTGATGATTGACCACAAGTTCTCAATGGGATTAAGATCTGGGGAGTTTCCAGGCCATGGACCCAAAATCTCTATATTTTGTTCCCTGAACCATTTAGTTATCACCTTTGCTTTATGGCAAGGTGCTCCATCATGCTGGAAAAGGCATTGTTGATCGCCACACTGCTCTTGGAGGGTTGGGAGAAGTTGCTCTTGGAGGACATTCTGGTACCATTCTTTATTCATGGCTGTGTTTTTAGGCAAGACTGTGAGAGAGCCTATTCCCTTGGCTGAGAAGCAACCCCACATATGAATGGTTTCAGGATGCTTAACAGTTGGCATGAGACAAGACTGGTGGTAGCGCTCACCTTGTCTTCTCCGAATGTGGCGTTTTCCTGATGTCCCAAACAATTGAAAAGGGGATTCATCAGAGAAAATAACTTTACCCCAGTCCTCAGCAGTCCACTGCTTGTACCTTTTGCAGAATATCAGTCTGTCCATGATGTTTTTTCCGGAGAGAAGTGGCTTCTTTGCAGCCCTCCTTGAGACCAGGCCTTGCTCCAAGAGTCTCCGCCTCACAGTGCGTGCAGATGCACTCACACCTGCCTGCTGCCATTCCTGAGCAAGCTTTGCACTGCTGGTAGCCCGATCCCACAGCTGAAACACTTTTAAGAGACGGTCCTGGCGCTTGCTAGTCTTTCTTGAGCGCCCTGGAGCCATTTTGGCAACAATGGAACCTCTCTCCTTGAAGTTCTTGATGATGCGATAGATTGTTGACTGAGGTGCAATCTTTCTAGCTGCGATACTCTTCCCTGTTAGGCCATTTTTGTGCATTGCAATGATGACTGCACGTGTTTCTTTAGAGATAACCATGGTTAACAGAAGAGAAACAATGATGCCAAGCACCAGCCTCCTTTTAAAGTGTCCAGTTGGTGTCATTCTTACTTAATCATGACAGATTGATCTCCAGCCATGTCCTCATCAACACCCACACCTGTGTTAATGGAGCAATCACTGAAAAGAGGTCCTTTTAAAGGGAAAGCTGGTCCTTTTAAAGGGAATCTGTCACCCTAAATTGGCGGATATTTAAATGATGGCAGTCAGTCAGATGGGCGGTGTTTTGGGTACTTGCCTTAACATGTTATTCGCCGCTGTCTCCATTATTTCTGGGAATTGTAGTCGTTGCCCTCCATATAACGCGCCTGCGCATTGCAGTCTTGAATTGTGCACGTGCAGTATGCCTTGCCCGCAGATTGCAATGCGCAGCGCGTTATATGGAGGGCAACGACTACAATTCCCAGAAATAATGGAGACAGCGGCGAACAACATGTTAAGGCAAGTACCCAAAACACCGCCCATCTGACCTGACTGCCATCATTTAAATATCCCGCCAATTTAGGGTGACAGATTCCCTTTAAGGCAGGGCTGCAATGATGTTGAAATGTGTTTTGGGGGATAAAGTTCATTTTCTAGCCAAATATTGACTTTGCAAGTAATTGCTGTTAAGCTGATCACTCTTTATAACATTCTGGAGTATATGCAAATTGCCATTAGAAAAAGTGAAGCAGTAGACTTTGTAAAAATTAATATTTGTGTCATTCTCAAAACTTTTGGCCTTGACTGTAGAAAAGTATAGGAAACAATTCTGACTGCAACCTGTTGTGAATATGCTGGAGGCGGCTTCTGAGCTGGGGCTCCCTCCAAAGGTTGCTGAGAGTAATGAACTGATTAATGAATGGCCTTCAGCTGGCACTGAATGGTAGGATATAAGTGGTCTGAGTTCCCAGCAGCCTTGCCGGTTATCAATTGTTCCTTCTGGTCTTGCTTGAAGCACTGCTCGTTTCCTGATCTCCTTCAGATAAGTGTTTGCTGTTTTTGTTTTTTCTCTGTTTGATTTTCTCTGTGTTTCTGTTTGTGTCTGCACTTTTTCTTTGCTCTTTTGTTACTTTTTTATTTGCTGAATAGCGTTTTGTTACACCAGAGATCTGATTTAGGTGGATGAGATCGTGTGATCTCAGGTTTTTTGGCAATCAGAAGTGTTGGTATTTTTGTTAGGGTTTTGTTGGATTGCAGTCAGAATTCTTTCCTGTACTTTTCTGTCTGGACAGATTGGGCCCCAGCGTTTGCTCATTCTATTTTCTGTCTGTGTCCGTGCTTTCTTCTTGTCTAACCGCCATTACATGTTTGGGGGCTTCCTATTTTCTTTGGGGATCTGCTCCGGGGCAGATAGCTTTCATCTTTCTGCCATTAGGTGTAGTTATCTCTCAGACTGTGACGAGGCGTCTAGGATCAACGTAGGAACGCTCCACGGCTACCTCTAGTTGTGTGGTTAGCTCAGGTTACTGCAATCCAATAGGTTCCAGCCTCTCTGGTGTATTACTGCTTTTGCTATTTTTTGCTATTTCTCCTCAATTACCGAAACATAACAGTATAACCGGCCCAAAAAACTGAAAATTGTATGGTACTCACAGAAGGGGAAAATAGTAATAAGGAAACTCTGTTTGTTGCATTTTTTTCCCCTCTTTTCTCTGAGCGCTGAGGAGGAATTTTTTTTTTCTCTCTTAATGGAGTTTGCACAATTGTCTGGCCGGGTGGATCAGCTTGCCACTGAGGTTCGGAGTATTGCTGCCTATCTTGCTGGGTTGCCAGTTGTGGAACCTAGGATCCCCATGCCAGATTTGTTTTTGGGGGATCGATCTAAATTTCTGAATTTCAAAAATAACTGTAAGTTGTTGTTTGCCTTAAGGCCTAAGTCTCAGGGAACACGGCACAGCAGGTTCAAATTGTCATTTCCCTGCTACGCGGCGACCCTCAGGATTGGGCTTTTTCCCTGACACCTGGGGATCCTGTTTTGAATGATATTGATGTATTTTTTCAGGCTCTGGGGTTATTGTACAATGAACCTAATGTCACTGATCAAGCTGAAAAGATCTTGTTGGTATTAAATCAGGGTCTTGAAGACGCTGAGTTGTACTGTCAGAAATTTCGAAAGTGGGCAGTCCTGACCAAATGGAATGATCATGCTTTGGCAGCCCTTTTTCGAAAGGGTCTGTCAGAAAAAGTAAAGGACATTATGGTGGGATTCCCTGTTCCCTCTGGTCTCAATGATTCTATGTCTTTGGCTATTCAAATTGACAGACGTTTGCGTGAGCGCAGAGGTATGCGTGAGATAGTGTTGCCTTGTGAGACAGCTCCTGTGCCCATGCAGTGTGATGGAGTGACTTCTGGGGCTCAGCGTCATGAGTTTCGTAAGCACAAAGGGTTATGTTTCTTCCCATGCTATTTCTGTCTGCCCTAAGCTGGGAAGACATTTTGCACGCTAAGTTGTCTTGGGTAGTGTTCAGACTAAATTTCTGTTGACTGTTACCCTGATTTGATCCCTGTCCACATTTTCTGCTCAGGCTTTTGTTGATTCTGGAGCAGCTATTAACCTGATGGATTTTGACTTTGCCAAACGTTGTGGGTTTCCCATGATACCCCTGCGGCAATCTATTCATTTGCTGGGCATTGATTCTACCTCTTTGGCGGAGAAAAAACCCCAGTTTTCTACTCAGGTGATAATGAGGGTTGAACCAGATCATCAGGAGAGCTGCAAATTTCTGGTGTTGCATAATCTGCATGACATTATTGTACTGGGTTTCCCTTGGTTACAGACTCATAATCGTGTTTTGGATTGGAAATCTGTGTCTGTGACCAGTTGGGGCTGCCAATGTGTTAATACTGACACTCCTGTTTTCTCTGCATCTCCCCAGTCAGTGATTTTTCTGATGTGTTTAGTGAAAGTAAATCTGCATCCTTGCCCCCTCACAGGATCTACGATTGCGCTATTGAATTAGTGCCTGGTGGTAAATTTCCTAAGGGTCGCCTTTTTAATTTATCTGTACCTGAACACGATGCTATGCGATCTTATATCAAGGAATACCGCGGTATTCCAGTTCACTGTTCGCTTCTCTTGGCTCCCAGGTAGTTTATTGCACTTTAGGTGGCAGTTGTTTTACCCACAGATTATTTCTGTATCTCATGTTCATCTTGGTGTTCACCTCTTAGTACTTTCTTTGTTGGCAATTCTTTTGACTCACGTTTGTGTGTTTCACATTTATTACTTATTATTGTCAGTCTTCTATTGAACACATTTTTTAGTGGTTTATGTGCACACTGTTTGCATGACAGTTAGTTTACACATTAAATGATATATGTTTCACATCATACACAGAGACACATTCATTATTGAGGGTATCACAACATATTATGCTCCTGGTCAATTTTCAGAGCCTCCTGATTATATAAGTGTACGACTGGTATTTTAATTCATTGCATTTTATAATCATCATATTTGTAATATTATATTGTTTTTTATTATACAATATTGCTTAATAAAATTTACATATTTCACATACCGTTTTGGTGTTTATTACAATCATTTTACACACATTGTTTGGTTTGTCACTTTCTGGGATTCCTGCTTGCCATTGTACCCATCCCTGGTGTGCTTTTGTTTTTTCTATTTTCCAGAGTGAAAACTGCTAGTTGGTTTACCAAGCTTGACCTCAGGGGGGCGTATAACCTTATTCGCATTAAGCACGGGGATGAATGGAATACGGCATTTAATACCCCAGAGGGGCATTTTGAGTACCTAGTGATGCCTTTTGGGCTTACTAATGCCCCTTCCGTCTTCCAATCCTTCATGAACGATATTTTCAGGGATTTTGTGGATACATTTCTGATTGTTTATTTGGATGATATCTTGATTTTTTCCAATGACTGGGACTTTCATGTGAAACATGTTCTGACTGTGTTCCAGATTTTGAGAGAGAATACACTGTATGTGAAGGGATCAAAGTGTCTTTTTGGCGTACAGAAGATCTCATTTCTGGGATTTATTTTGTCTCCGTCTGTTATTGAAATGGACCCGGTCAAGGTTCAGGCCATCTGTGATTGGGTTCAACCTACTTCATTGAAGGCTCTTCAGAGATTTTTGGGTTTTGCCAATTTTTATCGTAAATTTATTGGTAATTTCTCTGGCATTGTTAAACCATTGACTGATCTGACCAAAAAGGGTTCCAATGTGGTGAATTGGCCTCCTAAGGCAGTTTCTGCATTTCAGGAACTTAAGCAGAGATTAATTTCTGCTCCTGTTCTACGGCAGCCTGATGTTTCTCTGCTGTTTCAGGTGGAGGTTGATGCCTCTGATATTGGGGCAGGTGCCGTTTTGTTCCAAAGGGATCCAGAGACCTCTAAGAGTAACCCTTGTGCCTTTTTCTCTCGAAAATTTTCTCCAACTGAACGTAATTATGACGTGCGTAATCTGGAGTTATTGGCCATGAAGTGGGCCTTTGAAGAGTGGATACATTGGCTGGAGGAAGCCAAACATCAGGTGGTGGTCCTCATGGACCATAAGAACCTGATTTATCTTGAATCAGCCAAGCGACTTAATCCTAGACAGGCCAGGTGGGCCTTGTTTTTCACACGTTTTAATTTTGTGGTTTCTTTTCTTCCTGGCACTAAGAATGTCAAGGCGGATGCCCTCTCGATGAGTTTCTTTGCAGATTCTCCTGAGTTATCTGATCCTACTGTTATTTTGAAAGAGGGTGTGGTTCTTTCCGCCATTTCGCCCAATTTGAGACAGGCTCTAGAAGGGTGTCAGGAGGATAAACCTGAGCGCTGCCCTGTTGGGAAGTTGTTTGTTCCAGACCATTGGAAAAAGAGTGTGATGTCTGAGATTCATTGTTCCGCGTTGGCTGGTCATCCCGGGATTTTTGGTACCAGAGACTTGGTGAGTCGCTCCTTTTGGTGGCCTACTTTGTCTCGTGACGTCAGGGACTTTGTGCAGTCCTGTGGGACTTGCTCTCGTTCCAAGCCTTGCTCTCGTTCTAGTGGTTTGTTAATGCCGTTACCTGTACCCAAGAGGCCATGGACCCATATCTCTATGGATTTTATTTCCGACCTCCCTGTCTCTCAAAGAATGATCGTTATCTGGGTAATCTGTGATAAGTTTTCCAAGATGATACATCTTGTGCCATTGCCTAAGTTGCCTTCCTCCTCCGAGTTGGTGCCTTTGTTCTTTCAGCAGGTGGTTCGGTTACATGGCATTCCGGAGAAAATTGTATCTGACTGAGGAGTCCAGTTTGTTTCCAGATTTTGTAGGACATTTTGTTCTAAACTTGGTGTTCAGTTGTCTTTCTCCTCTGCATTTCACCCTCAGACCAATGGACAAACGAGAGAACAAACCAGACCTTGGAGACTTATTTGAGATGCTTTGTGTCTGCTGATCAAGATGACTGGTCTCTTTTATGCCTTTGGCTGAGCTTGCCCTTAATAATAGAGCTAGCTCTGCCACCTTGATGTCTCCATTTTTCTGCAATTCCAGTTTTCACCCTCGATTTTCTTCAGGACAGGCGGAGGCTTCTGTCTGTCCGGGGTTGACTCTATTGTGCAGCGTATGCAGCAGATTTGGGACCAGGTGGTGGAGAGGATGTCTCTCTCTCAGGAGAAGGCCCAGCGGTTTGCCAACCGGCATAGGACTGATGGTCCTTGTTTTAACGTGGGGGACTTGGTTTGGTTGTCCTCAAGGAATATCCCTATGAAGGTTGCATCTCCTAAGTTTAAGCCAAGGTTCATTGGACCTTATAAGATCATGGAAATTATTAATCCGGTTTCCTTCCATTTGCTTCTTCCAGGGACATTTAAGATCCATAACTAGTGTTGAGCATTCCGATACCGCAAGTATCGGGTATCGGCCGATATTCGCGGTATCAGAATTCCGAAACTGAGTTCCATACTTTAGGTATATCGTATACCGAAATTGGAAGTTCCCATAATTCTTTGAGAGGCAGTGTGATTTTATTCAGCCAATGTGGAATCCTAAAAAGTGGGGGCACATCCTGTAATGCTGCGGTCATGTTAACTAATGGCATGGCTGTGATTGGCTGCTGAAATGATGTCAGAATGCACTATAAAAGGCGCTGCCGCCATTTTGGTTTCACTCTGCTGTGAATTCAGTTAGGGACAGAACGCTGCTCTTTAGTGTTGAGCGATACGATACTGCAAATATCGGGTATCGGCCGATATTAGCTGTATCGGGCTTTCGATTCCGAGTACCGATATTTTCGTCATATCGGATACCGGAATCGGGATTGTCACTGTCACTGTCAGTGTCCGTCGGTCGGGTCTGTCACTGTCAGTGTCCGTCGGTCGGGTCAGTCAGGAGTCAGCGGCACTTACCTGGCAGAAGATCTCCGGCGGTCACGGCCTGGACTGCTTCATGGCCGCCATCATCTTTCCCCGGCGGTCACATGCAGTTTCTCGCGATAACTGCAGTGACTGCTGGGTAATCCCGGCCGTAAAGCAGTCAGTCCGATGACGTCACCGCCGGGGAAGCAGGTAATCAGCTGTGCTGCGTCGCGATGACAGGCTCTGCCTGTCATTGCGATGTAGCAGAGCTGGATCGTCGTGGGACAGTCGTTACTATGGACTGCGTCGGACAGGTGGTATACTGTTGGTTTGTTTTTTTTCTTTTTTTACAGGAGATCGATGGCGTCGCAGGAATGAGAGTACAATAAAAGTAATGAAAACTGTGTTGTCTCTTTTATTTCATTAAAATACTTTTTCTTGCTTTGTCTTTTTTTTTATGCATTTAATAACTTTGGGATTAATAATGGATCGGTGTCTTATTGACACCTCTCCATTATTAACCGGGCTTATTGTCACCGTGCAATCAACGGTGACATTAACCCCTTATTACCCCGCTTGCCACCGCTACAGGGCAAGTGGGAAGAGCCGGGTAAAGTGCCACAATTGGCACATCTTTTGATGCGCCAAATGTGGGGCTGCTGTAGCCTGGTATTATCAGGCTGTTGAGGGCCAAAATCCATGGGCCTTGACAGTCTTTTAATACCAGGCCGCAGCAGTCTGCATTTTACTTGGCTGGTTAACAAAAATAGGGGGATCCCCACGCCATTTTTTTTTCGAGGGGATCCCCTATTTTTGTTAACCAGCCAAGCTAAGCAGACTGCTGTGGCCTGGTATTATCAGGCTTGCAAGGTCCATGGATATTGGATCCTTACCAGCCTGAAAAACCAGGCCTCAGCGGTCTGCTTCATCTGGCTGGTTAACAAAAATAGGGGGGACCCCACGCCAATTTTTTTCGAGGGATCCCCTATTTTTGTTAATCAGCCAAGATATGCAGACTGCTGTGGCCTGGTATTATCAGGCTGGCAAGGTCCATGGATCTTGGCTCCTTAACAGCCTGAAAATCCAGGCCTCAGCGGTCTGCTTCATCTGGCTGGTTAACAAAAATAGGGGGGACCTCACGCCAATTTTTTTCGAGGGGCTCCCCTATTTTTGTTAATCAGCCAAGATATGCAGACTGCTGTGGCCTGGTATTATCAGGCTGGCAAGGTCCATGGATCTTGGCTCCTTAACAGCCTGAAAATCCAGGCCTCAGCGGTCTGCTTCATATGGCTGGTTAACAAAAATAGGGGGGACCCGACGCCATTTTTTATTCAAAGGGAACCCCTATTTTTGTTAATCAGTTCCCTCTGACGTCACTGATTGTGTCCCTGGCTGACCTGAAGTGAAAGTGGGAAGCAATCAATTAAGCTTTCCACTTCCTCTCCTGTCAGCCAGGAGAGGAACTCATTCATTTGGGGGTTTACTGTGAGGCTGCAGCATTAGCTGCGGTCCCTGCAGTAAACATTAATCCTTTCTGAAGGATTACACCGTGGGACCTGACTGTGCATGGGATAGGTAAGAATAATTTTGCTTTTTTATTTTATTTTTATTACAGGAAATGGTTTTTGCAGTCAAATAAAAGATGGTCAAAAACATGTGTCTTTATTTCATTAAAATGATTTTTAATTAAAGTGTGTGTGTGTTATTTTTATTTCATGCAATAGGATTAATAATTGATAGTTGTCTAATTGACAGCTCTCAATTATTAACCTGGCTTAAGGTCACCTTTCAATTGCAATGTGGCTTTAACCCCATATTAACCCATTCGCCACCGCTACAGGGCAATGGGAATAGACGGGCAAAGTGCCAGAAAGGGCGAATCTAATTATAGATTTGTCTTTTCTGGGGTGTCTGGGGGCAGATGTTAGTATCCAGGGGGGTCAAAAATAATGGTCCCTCTCTGGGCTATTATTATCTGCCCCCGTTCGCTGGCTTTGTCTGTCTGGTTGCGAAAATAGGGCATTTTTTTTAAACAATTTTACACCTCATATATATATATATATACATGTCATTGAATTTGTGACACATATATATATATTTATATTTATAGTTCATACACTTCTATATAGTATAATAGCCGCTAATTCAATTGCAGGCTTTTGTGAAAATGCAGAACCCGACATGAAATGACACTTGGTGTACATAGGGTTAACCATGTCTTTTCATGTCCTTTGCTATCTGATTTGCACAAACAATTACATCAGTCTATGTGTGCAAAATTTCACATCTGTAGGGGTTAATTAAAGGTGTAAATTTGTTGCAAAAAAGTCAGTTTTTTTTACAACGAATTTACACCTCTAATTAACCCCTACAGGTGTGAAATTTTGCACACATAGACTGATGTAATTGTTTGTGCAAATCAGATAGCAAAGGACATGAAAAGACATGGTTAACCCTATGTACACCAAGTGTCATTTCATGTCGGGTGCTTCTGTCTTTTCACAGAAGCCGGCTTTACCCGGCAATTGAATCAGAGGATATTTTACTATGTAGAAGTGTATAAACTATACATATATGTATAATTTTATACATGTCACAATGACATGTATATATATATATATATATGTATTCTATGTGTGTATATTTAGTGTTTACAAGGAAATAAAGGTTTTTTTTAGTTGCGATATTTTGTTCCCATAGACTTACATGGGACTTCCGGTATCGGAATCGGATATCGACGATATTTAGTGATATCGGCGATACCATTCCCATCCGATATTTTTAGATATCGAGCAGTATCGCTCAACACTACTGCTCTTCTGACTCTGAGGGACAGTTAGTGTTAAATATTAATTATTGGTTATGGATTTATTCTTTACACTCAATTCTGTACCGAGTACATTGACTTTCAGCTGACATTACACATGCTATTTCTGTATGGTAAAGTGGCAACTCCATATATAGAGACCACATGATCTAAGGGACATATATATAATGACTACACGAAGGGAGGGGCTCTAGCTCGCTTTCTCTCTCTTCAGACACATGGGACATTTTACGAGAACACTAAGGTGAATGGACAGCTGCTATGTAACCACGTGTTGCTTCCTTAGACGCTGCTGATAGAGACAGAGATGTCATTTACCATTCAGGACACCAAGGAAAGATGTGTACAAGCTTTGCTATGGACAAATGGACAATCTCTTCTGTTATGTTTCGGTAGCTGAGGAGTGCAAGTAAAAAAGGCAATACACCAGAGCAGTTGGAATCTATGAGATTGCAGTACCTGACTAACCACAACAACTAGAGGCAGCCGTGGAGCGTTCCTACGTTGGTCCTAGACGCCTCGTCACAGCCTGAGAAACTAACTACACCTAAAGATAGAAAGAGGAAAGCTATCTGCCCCGGAGCAGATCCCCAAAGAACATAGAAAGCCCCCAAACATGTAATGGCGGTTAGACAAGAAGAAATACTGACACAGACAGAAAATAGTATGAGCAAACGTTGGGGCCCAAACTACCTAAATAGAAAAGGATAGGAAGGGCACTTACTGCAATCCCAAAAAACCCTGAAAAGCACCAACTCTACTAATTTCAAAAACACCTGAGATCACACGACCTCTACCACCTAAATTAGTTCTCTGGTGTAACAAAATCAAAACAGCAGCCACTGAAAAAACTGGAAAAAGCAAATGTACAAACATCAGTGGCTGAACTAAACTGAGAGGGCAAAAGCCCCCGGAGGGGACCCTGAAGGCCCCCACAGAAGTGTAGGACAAAATGCAAAAATCAAGCACAAAAACAAAAAGAAGAAAATGTCTTATCTGTTAGCAGGAGATGCAGACAAGACACAGCAGGCTACAAAGGAACTCAGGAATCAAGGATTGAGACCAGAACAATTGATCACCGGCAACCCTGATGGGAAGGCGACTCCCTTATATAAGACCAGTCAGTAACACCTGATTCCCAATCCTCACAATCTTCACTGGACAGTCCAGTACCGCTTGTAACCACCAGAGGGAGCCTCTGCTCAGAACTCATTTCAAGTCCATTCACAACAGTACCCCCCCCTTGAGGAGGGGTCACCGAACCCTCACTTGAGCAACCAGGTCGGTCAGGATGAGTTCTATGATACGCACGGATGAGTCTCCTAGCATGGATGTCCGAAGCAAACACCCAAGAATTGTCTTCCTGACCATAACCTCTCCACTTAACCAAATACTGGAGTTTCCGTCTAGAAAAACGAGAATCCAATATTTTCTCAACCACATACTCCATATTGCCCTCAACCAGAACAGGGTCAGGAGGCAAAGCAGTAGGAACCACTGGCTCAACAAACCTCTTCAACAAGGACTTGTGGAACACGTTATGGATCTTAAATGTCCCTGGAAGAAGCAAACGAAAAGAAACAGGATTAAGAATCTCCATGATCTTATAAGGTCCAATGAACCTAGGCTTAAATTTAGGAGATGCCACTCTCATAGGAATATTTTTTTGAGGACAACCAGACCAAGTCCCCCACTTTAAACCGAGGACCATCAGTCCTATGCCGGTTAGCAAACCGCTGGGCCCTCTCCTGAGAGAGGGACAACCTCTCCACTACCTGGTCCCAAATCTGTTGCATATGCTCCACAACAGAGTCAACACCTGGACAGACAGAAGCCTCCGTCTGTCCTGAAGAAAATCGAGGGTGAAACCCAGAATTACAGAAAAATGGAGACATCAAAGTGGCAGAGCTAGCCCTATTATTAAGAGCAAACTCAGCCAAAGGCAAAAAAGAGACCCAGTCATCCTGATCAGCAGACACAAAGCATCTTAGATAAGTCTCCAATGTCTGGTTTGTTCTCTCAGTTTGACCATTGGTCTGAGGATGAAACGCCGAGGAGAGAAAGACAATTGAACACCAAGTTTAGAACAAAAGGTCCTCCAAAATCTGGAAACAAACTGGACTCCTCTGTAAGACACAATGTTCTCAGGAATGCCATGTAAACGAACCACGTGCTGAAGGAACAAAGGCACCAATTCAGAGGAGGAAGGCAACTTAGGTAATGGCACAAGATGTATCATCTTGGAAAACCTATCACAAATCACCCAGATGACGGTCATTCTCTGAGAAACAGGGAGGTCGGAAATGAAATCCATAGAGATATGGGTCCATGGTCTCTTGGGCACAGGCAATGGCATCAACAAACCACTAGAGCGAGAGCAAGGCTTGGAGCGAGAGCAAGTCCCGCAGGACTGCACAAATTCCCTGACATCACGAGACAAGGTAGGCCACCAAAAGGAGCGACTAACCAAGTCTCTGGTACCAAAAATTCCGGGATGACCGGCCAACGCGGAACAATGAATCTCAGACATCACACTCTTTTTCCACTGGTCCGGGACAAACAATTTCCCAACAGGGCAGCGCTCGGGCCTATCCTCCTGACACCCCTCCAGAGCCAGTCTCAAATTGGGCGAGATGGCGGAAAGAACTACACCTTCTTTCAAAATAACAGAAGGATCAGATAACTCAGGAGAGTCCGCAAGGAAACTCCTCGAGAGGGCATCCGCCTTAACATTCTTAGTGCCAGGAAGAAAGGAAACCACAAAATTAAAACATGTGAAAAACAAGGCCCACCTGGCCTGTCTAGGATTAAGTCGCTTGGCAGATTCCAGATAAACCAGATTCTTATGGTCCGTAAGGACCACCACCTGATGTTTGGCTCCCTCCAGCCAATGTCTCCACTCTTCAAAAGCCCACTTCATGGCCAATAACTCCCGATTACCCACGTCATAATTACGTTCTGTAGGAGAAAATTTTCGAGAGAAAAAGGCACAAGGATTACTTTTAGAGGTCTCTGGATCTCTTTGGGACAAAACGGCACCTGCCCCAATTTCAGAGGCATCAACCTCCACCTGAAATGGCAGAGAAACATCAGGCTGCCGTAGAACAGGAGCAGAAGTGAATCTCTGCTTAAGTTCCTGAAATGCAGAGACTGCCTCAGGAGGCCAATTCACCACATCAGAACCCTTTTTGGTCAAATCAGTTAATGGTTTAACAATAACCGAGAAATTACCAATAAATTTACAATAAAAATTGGCAAAACCCAAAAATCTTTGAAGAGCCTTTAATAAAGTAGGTTGGACCCAATCACAGATGGCCTGAACCTTGACCGGGTCCATTTCAATAACAGATGGGGACAAAATGAATCCCAAAAATGAGATCCTCTGTACGCCAAAAAGACACTTTGATCCCTTCACATACAGAGCATTCTCTCTCAAAATCTGGAATACAGTTCGAACATGTTTCACATGAGAGTCCCAGTCATTGGAAAAAATCAAGATATCATCCAAATAAACAATCAGAAATTTATCCACACAATCCCTGAAAATGTCATTCATGAAGGACTGGAAGACAGAAGGAGCATTAGTGAGCCCAAAGGGCATCACTAGGTACTCAAAATGCCCCTCAGGGGTATTAAATGCCATCTTCCATTCATCCCCGTTCTTAATGCGAATAAGGTTATATGCCCCCCTGAGGTCAAGCTTGGTAAACCAAGTAGCTTTTTTCACCCTGGAAAACAGGTCAGAAATCAAGGGTAACGGATATTGATATTTCACAGTAATATTGTTCAAAAGACGATAATCAATACACGGCCTTAATGAACCATCCTTTTTGGCCACAAAGAAAAAACCGGCACCTAAGGGTGAAGAGGATGGTCTGATATGACCCTTCTCCAATGACTCCTTGATATAAGACCGCATAGCGTCATGTTCAGGTACCGACAAGTTAAAAAGGCGACCTTTAGGGAATTTACTACCAGGCACTAATTCAATAGCGCAGTCATAGCTCCTATGGGGAGGCAAGGATGCAGATTTACTTTCGCTAAACACATCAGAAAAATCAATCAAAAAGTCAGGAACATCCTGAGTCTGGGGGGAGGCAGAAAAAACAGGAGTGTTGGTATTAACACATTGGCAGCCCCAACTGGTTACAGACACAGATTTCCAATCCAAAACAGGATTATGAGACTGTAACCAAGGGAAACCCAGTATGATAATGTCATGCAGATTATACAGAACCAAAAATTTGCAGCTCTCCTGATGATCAGGTTCAACCCTCATTATCACCTGAGAACTGAGGTTTATTCTCAGCCAAAGGGGTAGAATCGATCCCCAGTAGGGGAATAGACTTCCGTAGGGGTATCAAGGGAAACCCACAACGTTTAGCAAAATCAAAATCCATCAGGTTAATAGCTGCTCCCGAATCAACGAAAGCCTGAGCAGAAAATGAGGACAGAGAGCATATCAGAGTAACAGTTAATAAAAACTTAGTCTGAACACTACCCAAGACAACTGAGCGTGCAAAACGTCTTCCCCGCTTAGGGCAGACTGAAATAGCATGAGAGGCATCACCACAGTAGAAACATAACCCATTTCGCTTTCGAAACTCATGACGCTGTGTCCCAGAAACCACTCTATCACACTGAATGGATTCAGAAGCAGGTTCACAAGGCAACACTATTCCATGCATACTTCTCCGCTCACGCAAACGTCTGTCAATTTGAATCGCTAATGACATAGAATCATTGAGACCAGAGGGGACAGGGAATCCCACCATAACATCCTTTACATTATCTGACAGACCCTTCCGAAAAAGGGCTGCCAAAGCGTCGTCATTCCATTTGGTCAGGACTGCCCACCTACGGAATCTCTGACAGTATAACTCAGCGTCATCAAGCCCCTGATTTAATGCCAACAAGGCTTTTTCAGCTTGATCAGTGACATTAGGCTCATCGTACAATAACCCCAGAGCCAGAAAAAATGCATCAACATTACTCAAAACAGGATCCCCAGGTGTCAGGGAAAAAGCCCAATCCTGAGGATCGCCGCGCAGGAGAGAGATGACAATTTGAACCTGCTGCGCTGCGTTCCCTGAGGACTTAGATTTTAAGGCAAAAAACAATTTACAATTATTTTTGAAATTCAGAAACTTGGCTCGATCCCCCAAAAACAAATCTGGCATGGGAATCCTAGGTTCCACAACAGGCAACCTAGCAAGATAGGTAGCAATACTCTGAACCTCAGTGGCAAGCTGATCCACACGGTCAGACAACTGTGCAAACTCCATTGAGAGAAAAAATCCTCCCCAGCACCCAGAGATACAGAGGGAAAAAAAAAAAATGCAACAAACCGAAAAATATCTCTGACAACTCTGACAACCTTTTTTTTTTTTTTCACAATATTTTTTTTTTCCCTTCTGTGAGTACCATACAATTTTCAATTTTTGGGCCGGTGATACTGTTATGTTTCGGTAGCTGAGGAGTGCAAGTAAAAAAGGCAATACACCAGAGCAGTTGGAATCTATGAGATTGCAGTACCCTGACTAACCACAACAACTAGAGGCAGCTGTGGAGCGTTCTTACGTTGGTCCTAGAGGCCTCGTCACAGCCTGAGAAACTAACTACACCTAAAGATAGAAAGAGGAAAGCTATCTGCCCCGGAGCAGATCCCCAAAGAACATAGAAAGCCCCCAAACATGTAATGGCGGTTAGACAAGAAGAAATACTGACACAGACAGAAAATAGTATGAGCAAACGTTGGGGCCCAAACTACCTAAATAGAAAAGGATAGGAAGGGCACTTACTGCAATCCCAAAAAACCCTGAAAAGCACCAACTCTACTAATTTCAAAAACACCTGAGATCACACGACCTCTACCACCTAAATTAGTTCTCTGGTGTAACAAAATCAAAACAGCAGCCACTGAAAAAACTGGAAAAAGCAAATGTACAAACATCAGTGGCTGAACTAAACTGAGAGGGCAAAAGCCCCCGGAGGGGACCCTGAAGGCCCCCACAGAAGTGTAGGACAAAATGCAAAAATCAAGCACAAAAACAAAAAGAAGAAAATGTCTTATCTGTTAGCAGGAGATGCAGACAAGACACAGCAGGCTACAAAGGAAACAGGAATCAAGGATTGAGGCCAGAACAATTGATCACCGGCAACCCTGATGGGAAGGCGACTCCCTTATATAAGACCAGTCAGTAACACCTGATTCCCAATCCTCACAATCTTCACTGGACAGTCCAGTACCGCTTGTAACCACCAGAGGGAGCCTCTGCTCAGAACTCATTTCAAGTCCATTCACAACACTCTTCGTAACTATTTTACTCATTTTATGTTTTCCTGCAATGATGTTTTTTGGTGGACAGTCCAATAAACCACTACATTTTTTTTATAAGAAACATTGTGACATTTTCTTTAGAGTATCGCATCTGGTAACAAGTCCTGGAAAAATATATGAAATTAATCATTTTTAACATTTTGGAGAGCCAGCCAGTCACACTTGATTTTAAGAGTGTGAATTTCTGAAAACTTGCAAGGGGAGGAATAGAAGCAAAAGAACGTCAGATGTGCAAGTTGTCAGGAAATCCACTACGATATTTCAGGATCAGAAAAAACCTATGAATGAGGACTAAGAGTTGCCAGACGTACTACAGGAATCAGACGTACTACAGGAATCAGACGTGCTGATGTGCTGATGACAAGAGGCCAGCGTTGTCCAAGAAAGGAGCTACAAGCTGAGATATTTCAAGGAAAGAAACAATGGATGTAATTACTTCTTTTTCTATGCAAAGTAGACTGAAATTTATGTCTGTAGATCAGTCTAATTTAGAAGTTTTATGGCTCAGCTTATATGCAGAATGTGAAGTGGAAAATCTAAAGCTAGAATCTAAGATGGTGTCCTTTAATAGAGAAAGAGAGAAATTGAAAAATATTTTACAGTTGGTTGACGTATTTCACAAGTTTGTGTCAAAGAAATCTAAAAATGACTGTGTAGAAATAAAAAAATATTTAGACTTGAGAGTCCTCAGTGGTTGATACCTTTTAATGGCTAACTGAAAAGATGGTAACAAATTGCAAGCTTTCGAGACTACGCAGGTCTCTTCATCAGGCAAAGACCTAGTAGAAATAGTGTCAGATGATACCAGTGATGTTCCCGAGATTGACTGTAATGAGGAAATTGAACAAGATGTGGGACATGTGTCTGTAATGGCTACTCAAGGTGACCTTGTCTCTGATGAATGTAAAAAAAGATGGTGGAAATGTGGGAGGAGACTTCAGAACTAAAGATGGAGGAAACATGGGAGGAGACTTCAAAACTAATGTAGGAGGAAACATGGGAGGAGACTTCAGAACTGATGTAGATGATGTACGAGGGATGGATGTACAAAGGCCACCAAAAATGGAAGACAATTCAGAGGCCCAACTCCAAATTAAAGTTAGGAAAAATTTGTTAAACCTACGCAAAATCATTCCTGCATATGATAACAAAATCCATGTGTGCAGAAATTCTGAAATATTTGAAAGTTTTGTTGATAAACTTGAGTTAAGTAATGACGAGAAAAATCAATTATTTAAAAAAAACAGTGTCAAAATCTCCTAAACTGAGTCATCTCCGTAATCAAATCTATGACGTACGAAGAAAATTACATATTTGTTATAAACCTTATTAAATGATCCAAGAGTTCACAGAAAGAGAGAAGGAGTTAAAAATTCAAAGTTCAGACCGCTCTGTAAAGAGACAAATGGCGGACATTGACAGACAGGAACAGGTGACTTCTGAGAGTGACATAACTGAGTCTTCAGTTTACAGCTCATTATCAGAGCTGCTTTTCAGGACATTTTTGACAAAGAAATAATATTTGCTTTAGGAATTGACTGAAAATGAAATTATATTTGTTGTGTAAAAGTGATATACAATATATTATTCAGTTATTTAATTATTTTATAAATAGAATTCTGTAGTTCACAGTTTTTGTAGATATATATTTATATATATTCATACAGTATATATAGTATACTTGTATTAGTAGAGATTGTATAACTGTATATCTATATGTATAGTGATAATTAAAATAAACTACAGTAATAATATTTAGAATTACATTAAAGCCAATACATATATATGTATAAGACATTTCAATTGATTTGTTTCTGTATGAATATGATATTTAACCTTATCTCTTATTTATCCTTAGAATTTTCACTTCAAAGTAGGACTTAACTGGAAAAAATTCTCTTACATGGATTTATGCCTTTATTTACACAGGAAGTTGTAATAATAACTACTTGATTTTATATATTTAACACTTAAAAGGAAATAATATATAACTAACTGAATCTAAATTTAGTTTTTGTGTGTTGCAAGCATTTTGCAGTTATTTATTTGTATGGCAATATGTTCTTACTGCATGACAGTCACATGTGACATTTAAACTGTTCTAATAATAAGGCTACCATATACCCCTATTTCAGTGGTTGCAACTTAAAGCTCTTGTAGCTTCAGTGAAAATATTTTTTTTTAGGCCTCTTAAGTTACAGGGTTCGGATACAATTACAAACCCTTGCACCAAGTATAGATAACTCATACTAATTTTCTTATGAGTCCTTCTATCTATAGAATGGTTTACAAAGTTTGTTATCTGTATTTGGGGAATATTCAAAGAAATATTAAAATATTAAATTTAGTAGCTTACAATGCGCATTGATAATTAGGATACAATTATTTGGGTTAATATACATGTATTCCTACTTTTTGTATGTGGAATCTGTGGTGTGAACTTATATGTGTCACAGTCTGAGTGACAGATGACAGATGTGAGGATGAGCAGCTGCTAAGAGAAAATGTATGTGTGATGTATGAAAGAGGTTTCACAATTCATGGTATGCGAGAAAACAATAAACCTTGTTTTTAAGAGAAATAATACAAATCAGTTCAAATATTAGAATATAAAGATACATAATGAAATATTATCTACTCAACATATATTCCTTTAGTAATTATTATTTTTTAATTAATAGTAGATAAGTGTAATCACACATCAAAATGGTTTATCAAGAAAATCTACATTTAGATTATTTTTTTTCTCCAAAGGATAATTTTATGATATTCAATGTTATTTTTATTTTTAATGGTTACATAGATGGTACAATCTTCAGACAAATATATGGTATAAAGCTAAAATAGAAGTTACATAAATAATTTATAAAACAATTTTTTTTTTCATTTTGGTTTTAATAAATGAATTATTTCATAAAATAATATTTTTTTGGTATTAAGGGGGAAATGTGTTTTGATCCTGAATACATCATCACATTTCATCAATACCTCTTCTTCACACATTTTAAAGAATATAAAAAGGTACAATGGTATAACGACTAGAGATAATAACATTAAGTATTATAAAGAGTCATTTCTTTACACTAAGAAGGGGATTACATGCAAAGTTGCATAATATGAATATTTTGGTAACATAAGGTTATGACAAATATGAAATCATCCAGATAATGGAAATAATAAGGGTATGTGTTACTGAGAACATAACTACTCCGCATTTGTCATAAACATATAAAGGCCATATTTTTATTTTCATTTTTATTCTTATCTTTGTTTTTATTCTTATTTTTCATGTTTCATTTTTATACTTCCTTTATCTCTATTTTTGATTCTTAATTTTTTTTTTTATCTCAATCAAGAGAAAAGAAACATCAATATTTAATAAAGTAATGTCTAGTATGAGAATATTGCTTCATTAAATATAGTGAAGATATCGGTTCATTAAAAGGAAATGTTTTAATTCTGAGTAAATACAATAATTCTTTCATTCATTATCATTCACTCATATTCACATTTCGGTTCATGGCTATACATTCTTACCTATTATTTGTCTAATAAATATATTCCATTAATAAAGTTTTAGTAATAAAGATGGAAACACTTGTTACATAAAAAACACCCTGACTTCTATGGGTTGGAAAGGTAATTACACCAATGAATAAAAATGTTCTATCTCTTGAAAATATGGTTAATAATGCATTATCATTTATGATTGTTTTATTACACAAATTAATTCCATATTACTATTCTGATAATAATTCTATGGATATTACTGATTGCTATGGTACGCTGTGATATTATAGGTTAGGAAAATTACCAGATTTGGTATAGAATAGGGAATGAAGACTTCAAGCAAGATATTGGAATTATGTTAATAAAGACTTTTCATATTTCTAAATTCAAGTAAGTTTTAAAAGTTGCAAGAAGAAAAAGCCGAAGTCCCAGAAGGTAACAAGGCTATATGATTTCTGAGTAGTAAAGAACTGTGTCAATTACAATTCATTTCACCACTGACAGCCACGATTGCAGTATCAAACCTGACAACCACAATGGCAGAGGACGATGATCCTATGATGCTAATATGAAGTGTGTTATCACGTTTTTATCACGCTCCAGTGGTTTTCTATCACCTATGAAGCTTCAATTAAAGCTGGTGAACAATAAGGTGATTGTCAGGAAGCTACAACCCTGACATGAGTCCTGTGCATTAGGACTAAGGACTGGTTATGGTGCTATCTTTAGCAAGGAAGAGTCATTTTAACCCTTGCTTTGCAAAGATGTCACACCTGTTCCAAGACCATTGCGGATGGCATGGAGGATTCCAGAAATATCCAAGGCGAGCCAATGTAAGTCCAGGTCTTTAAAGGTGACACTGCTCAGATGTTAAAGCTTCATTTCATCAATGGACTTTGTTTTCTTATCAACATTTGAATTTATGGACTTTGATTGACACATGACACACGGCCTCCACAATATCTACATGTTATTTCAAAGGAATTATCGTATAAAGACTGTGTTTTAAAAGAACCAAGAAGAAGACGTCAAGATGAAGACCAGATGACATCAGATGATGATGACTGGACCGGAGATGCTTTGATTTAGGTTTAGGAAAGTATAAGACACATATTTTATATGAATATTGGTCACGGTTTACCATAACATGAATTCACATAATTATGTTATTGAGTGCATATAACAGTAATCTGATATTATTATTATGGAAATTAACTTATTTTTGCCAAAGAAGAAGAAAAGAAGAAAGAAGATCTTATTATCCTAAAGATGAACTTCTCTACTTTGAGGGTTCCAAATAATGTCTGTCACCCTCAAAAGGGGGAATTGTTAAATATTAATTATTGGTTATGGATTTATTCTTTACACTCAATTCTGTACCGAGTACATTGACTTTCAGCTGACATTACACATGCTATTTCTATATGGTAAAGTGGCAACTCCATATATAGAGACCACATGATCTAAGGGACATATATATATAATGACTACACGAAGGGAGGCGCTCTAGCTCGCTTTCTCTCTCTTCAGACACATGGGACATTTTACGAGAACACTAAGGTGAATGGACAGCTGCTATGTAACCACGTGTTGCTTCCTTAGATGCTGCTGACAGAGACAGAGATGTCATTTACCATTCAGGACACCAAGGAAAGATGTGTACAAGCTTTGCTATGGACAAACGGACAATCTCTTCGCAACTATTTTACTCATTTTATGTTTTCCTGCAATGATGTTTTTTTGGTGGACAGTCCAATAAACCACTACATTTTTTTTATAAGAAACATTGTGACATTTTCTTTAGAGTATCGCATCTGGTAAGAAGTCCTGGAAAAATATATGAAATTAAGCATTTTTAACAGTTAGAGATTGCGATTTTGTGAATTGTTCTGTAGGCAGGCTATTTGACAAACCGCTGTGTAAAGCTTCCTTTTGCCTTGCAGTGCTGTTTTCACAGCTCTCTGCAAGGTGTGTGTGTGAGTGCAGGTGACGCTGCAGTTTGGTCTTCATCCACCACTGATTGTAGTCCACTGCACATGTCACTCACTGCCTCATTTATTTATTTTTTTGGAATTCGTGCTGCTCCATTCAATTTCAATTAACTCTCATCTATTAGTGTGACGCGCTTCCATCCGTATCCAATACATTGGTTGCAAACACTATAGAAGTACATAAAGGAGCCTTTCAGAGCTAGTGAACAGTTGTGTGCAGTGTTCACAGCTGTCTGGGAGGTCTCTTGTGAGTGCAGATCACGCTCAAGTTAGTTCTTCAACCACTGCTGGTTGGAGTCTGCTGAGCGTGTGTCACTGCCTCATCCTTACAATTTTTTGCTAATTGGTGCTGCTCCATTCAATTTCAATTAACTCTAATCTATTAGTGTGACGCGCTTCCATCCGTATCCAATACCTTGGTTGCAAACACTATAGAAGTACATAAAGGATCCTTTCAGAGCTAGTGAACAGTTGTGTGCAGTGTTCATGGCTGTCTGGGAGGTCTCTTTGTGAGTGCAGATCACGCTCAAGTTAGTTCTTCAACCACTGCTGGTTGGAGTCTGCTAAGCGTGTGTCACTGCCTCATCCTTTAAATTTTTTGCTAATTGGTGCTGCTCCATTCAATTTCAATTAACTCTAATCTATTAATGTGACGCGCTTGCATCAGTATCCAATACCTTGGTTGCAAACATAATAGAAGTACATAAAGGAGACTTTTGGCTGGTTTGCGGCCTGCAGGAACAGACAGATTAGTATTACCCTATTTTTTTGTAGCTTTATCTATTGCATTCTAGTTTCGTGCATTGTAATAGCTACAAAAATGTTGTGAGTGATACTATCCATTGTACATCGTTTTTTGTCTCAATCACAACCTTTGTTTTTTGGGGGAAAAGCAGGAAAAAGTTAATAAAGTTCAGCAAACACTACACTTGACACTTGCTAGGCCACATTAGCTGATATAAAAGTGTAGTCCACACTTAATAAACTTAGTGTTTCTTATACCTGTTAGCAACTGTTCAGTAATAAGCACACTAAGGCCTTAGTACTTTTCTGCATATCTTTATCAATCTACCAAGATGAAGAAGGCAGGGAGTAAGGCACGTGGTCGTGGGCGTGGAGTTTCAGCAGGGAGAGGACGTGGGGATTCTGTGCCTGCTGCGGCCCCCAATGACACAGCATCCACCAGTTTTCCCCGTGAGCGGTCCTTTATGTGCAGTTTTGTAGGAGCTCGGCGTACCCCCCTGCTGCGGGAAGAACAAATTGAAGCCGTTGTGGGTTGGATGGCAGCCAACGCATCGACTTCAATTGCTTCCACCTCCTCTCAGGACCAGAGCACTGTTGAGTAACCATCTGTCTCTTCACTGCCTGCCAAATTGCCCAGGCAGTCAGAGAGCTCTGTACAGGAGCCAGCTCAGTCTCTACTTCTGTTCTCTGAATCTGTTGGCTTGGAAAGAGGGGGGCAGCCAAGCAGCATTCTAGAATGTGAAGAAGAGGGAGTATGCAGTGATGCGCAACTGCTTTGTCTCTCTGAATCTGAAGAGGCGGGTGAGCCAGTGCCGATGGTCAGCACACCACAGAATGCATCTGATGATGATGAGACTCAGGTGCCAGTTTCTGTTGCGCATGGTGCTGGCCAGAGCACCCAACAGCAGCAGGTGTTGGAAGAGGGTAGTGGAGATGATGAGGTCCTTGACCCATCATGACATGAGGAACAGGAAGGTGGTGGGAGCAGCTCTGAGGAAGAGATTCCCCTACGGTCCAAACAGGAGGGAGAGGTAGGCTGCAGACTCGGTTGCCTGTAGCCTCCACTTTGGCACCCGTTCGGAGCAGTTCTCTTCCAAAACCCAAAACGGGCGCTCCCAGGACTTGCAGTGCATGGTCCTTTTTTGACACAGTTGCAGATGACGTTTGCTATGTCAAATGCAAGCTGTGTCATCAAAAAGTCAAAAGAGGTAAAAGTGCCAGCAACCTCAATACCACTAATATGTGGAAACATGTGCGGACCAAGCACGTGGTGGAGTTACAAAGACATACTGGCGACGTAAGCCAACCTACAGCACCACCTACATCTTCAGCTCGTGTTGGAGCCTCTTCCTCCAGCTCACACACAGCTGTTTCAGCTTCCTCACAGGATCGCCATGGAAGAACCTCTGTCACTGGTGTACAGAGACCCAGTGTAATTCCACCCACAGCAGCAAGTTCCCTGTCATCCTCACACTCCCAGGCCACTGTACAGCCATCGGTAGCACAGGCATGGAGAAAAGGCAGCCCTACTCGACAAACCATCCCCGAGCACAGGCTCTGAATGCTGGCATTGCAAAACTCCTGTCCCTTGAAATGCTGTCATTCAGGCTGGTGGAGACTGACACATTCCGTAACTTAATGGCATTGGCAATCCCACAATACAACGTGCCCAGTCACTTTTATTTCAGTAGGCAAGCCTCCCCATCTTCATCATTATCATTGCCTCCCCATTAATATCATCATCATCACTGCCTTCCCATTATCATTGCTTCCCCATCATCATCATTATCATTGCCTCCCTATTAATATCATCATCATTGCTTTCCCATTATCATTGCCTCCCCATCTTCATCATTATCATTGCCTCCTCATTAATATCATCATCATCATTGCCTTCCCATTATCATTGCCTCCCCATCATCATTATCATTGCCTCCCCATTAATATCATCATCATTGCCTTCCCATTATCATTGCCTCCCTATCATCATCATTATCATTGCCTCCCCATTAATATCATCATCATCATCATTGCCTTCCCATTATAATTGACTCCCCATTAATATCATCATCATCATTGCCTTCCCATTATCATTGCCTCCCCATCATCTTCATTATCATTGCCTCCCCATTAATATCATCATCATCATTGCCTTCCCATTATCATTGCCTCCCCATCATCATCATCATCATTGCCTCCTCACCACCATCACTGCCTCCCCCCACCACCATCACACATACAGCACCGCAGGCAGCACTCCCTCACACACACACGCAGACACACACACACGCCTCACCTGCCCGCCGTCCGCGCGCTCTCTGCCACAGCAGGCCGCTGAATGATGACATCATTCAGCGGCGCTGCTGTGAGAGAGGAAGCGCCGGCGCAGGCGCCCCCTGGAGCTCGGAGCTGTGGCAGCGGAGGCACGGGGAGAGGTAAGTATTGCGCCGGCTGCTGCCGGGGCCCTGAGCAAGTGGGGGGGCCCCAGTGGCGGCACTGATACCGCTAACGGGCGCTGGGGTGCCCAACGGTGAGTGAGCACCCCCTCCTGCTCAGGGCTCCGGCACTTGCCCGGGTGTGCCGGGTGCTGACGCCGGCTCTGCCTCCTCCTATTCCAGTTCCTCAGAATCATCGCTGCAGGAGCCGTCACGGTCTACCTCCACATGGACCCTGAACGCTTACTTGTTCCGACAGATATGAGCACAGCCGTGGCAAAACGTCAACAGGCCGTCCTGAAATTAATTTCAATGGGGAATCGAAGCCACACAGCGCAGGAGCTCTGGAATGCCATAAAGCAGGAGAGCGACGTGTGGTTTGTGCCAGCGAATCTCCAGCCAGGCTTGGTAGTGTGTGACAATGGCCGAAATCTGGTGGCAGCACTTGGCCTAGGCAACCTCACTCACATACCATGTCTGGCACATGTGCTCAACTTGGTCGTGCAGAGTTTTTTGGGGGACTCTCCGGATCTTGATGCACTGCTGCACAAGGTCCGCCTAGAGTGCGCTCACTTGCGGCGTTCAGCATGGACAGATCGCGCATTGCAGTTCTGCAGCTTCCGCCTTCCGGAACATCGCATCATATGTGACCTACCCACCAGGTGGAATTCCACGTTACATATGTTGGAGCGGTTGTGTGAGCAGCAGGCAGCAGTAATGGAGTACCAGCTGCATCAGGCGCAATCAATTCGCAATTTGCGCCGTTCACACTTCACCACCACTGAGTGGGCCTCTATGAAGGACATCTGCCACGTTTTGCGTGCGTTTGATGACTCAACGTGGATGGCGAGTGCAGATGATGCACTAGTCAGCATGACTGTCCCCCTTATCTGCCTGCTTCAAAAAACACTGCAAGCACTAAGGGATGAGATTTTGGAAGAGGTGGAGGATGAGGAGTCACAAATTCCATCACCTTCTGGACAGTCAGCGCAACGTGGTTCCTCACAAAGGCCTAGGCAGGGGACACTTTGTGAGGAGGATGAGGAGGAGTCATTGGAAGAGGAAGACATCGCTCCAGAGGGAGGTACACAATGCTCTAGTCAGTATGTAGAGCGAGGGTGGGGTGATGCAGAGCAGGCAGAGATGACGCCTCTTGCAGGGGACAGCATTTATTGGCCAGTTGGGAGTCTTCAGCACATGGTTGATTTCATGCTGCAGTGCCTGAGAAACGACCGCCGCATCGCCCACGTTCTCACCACGTCTGATTATTGGGTGTACACCCTCCTAGACCCTCGCTACCGGGTCAACTTACAAAGCCTCATCACACAGTTGAACCGGGAGCGTAAAATTCGGGAGAACCAAGACACACTGGTGCAATCCATCATGTTCTCCATTCCAGCCGAGAGCACTGCTGCTGCTACTGCTTTACAAAGCAGCTCTGTGCGTCGAGGCAGTGGAGAAAGCTCTGCACCAAGAGGGAGCAGAAGCAGCGCCTCTGCACAGGGCAAGACCAGTATGGCTCAAATGTGGCGAAGTTTTGTGTCACCGCCACAAATGTCTACACCATCACAGACGGCTCCAGTCAGCAGGAGGCAACGTTTCTGTCAGATGGTGACAGACTACATGTCTTGCCCTCTCAGTGTACTCCCAGACGGCTCTTCCCCATTCAAGTTTTGGGTCTCTAAGCTGGATACATGGCCAGAGCTTAGCCAGTATGCATTGGAGGTGCTGGCTTGCCCTGCTGCCAGTGTATTATCGGAACGCGTCTTTAGTGCCGCAGGTGGTGTACTAACAGACCGTCGCATGCGACTATCCTCCGATAATGACCAACTCTACCATTTCCTAGTGTATCCTCACCCATCCCTGTAGACTGTGAGCCCTCGCGGGCAGGGTCCTCTCTCCTTCTGTACTTGTGTGTCCCTTGTCTAGCACGTTTATTGTACCTGTCTATATTTTACCTTTTCATATGTAAAGCGCCATGGAATAAATGGCGCTATATAAATGTATAATAATAATAATAATAAAAATAACATGGACCGGCTTACTTTTCTGAAAATGAACAAGGCATGGATCTCACCTGAATTTGCCTGTCCAGTTTTAGATTAAATAACTGGTTGGCAACAGTATCCATGTCTCTTGTTCTGTTCATCTTTCTACCACCTGAACTCTACTCCCTGGGCTCCAACACTGCCAGTTGCTGCTCAGAAGTGCCGTGTCCACAGACCAAAACACAAGCTCCTGTGTTAGTGGGGTTCAGTAACGCCAGCTGTTCCCCTGCTGTGTGTCCGGCAATAAGTCTCCTGCTCCCTCCACATGCACACAACATCAGATGTCTAACTTGCTCCACTTAGGGAAGAGCCGACACCCTGATTGTTATGCTCAAAACACGAAAAACTTCAGTTTTCCAACCCTAAAATGATTAATTTTAGTAACAAATATGTACAAATATAAATTTGTAATCGAAGCACATATATGCACATGGCGAATACAAATACTAACCAAAAACCCAACATATGGTATAGGGGTTGAAATGAATGCATAAAAGTACATTTCATAATCCATTAATGCTGGTTAAGGAACGGTATCTCCACCTGTAAGATAATGCAGACAATGGATGTACGACTCATCATCATCATCATCATGAGTTATATATGTGACAGACATATAAAAATACACAGATTGAGGCCAACTGTAAGTTCACACCCATTATATGAAAGGTCCAGCATCTAAACCTGATAATAAGGCGCAATAATCATGCATAACCTCTAAAAAGTGCATCGTGCATACTGACAATAGCAAGTTATACCTGCAAGTGCAGGTCAAACAACGCCAACTGATAGAAAATGTTAATGGTATCTAGGTATCACAGTGCATAGCTACTGATGGACAATGGCGATATAATACTGTACCTCAATAAAGGCAGCGGCACCCCTCATGCTTGTTTGGCTTGTAGCTTCTTCAAGAGGGGACGTGCGTGTTTGGTTGCTCATAGGTGCATGTTTAGACAGTAAATCATTCCTGATGGCGTCTTTGTAGCGGCCCTAGCGCTGCAGAACGCTGCGGAACGTCACTGCAAGTGAGCGTCATATAATGGGCAGACGCTCCACTACCCGACGCGTCAGAGCAGGAAGGTAGAGTGGGCGGAAAAACCGTTGCGCAACCATACATGCACTTCCCCTCTTCAACTTTCTACAAGCAAAATGTGCATGAGTGCTGGCGCAGCCTTTATTGACGTAGAGTATGACATCGCCATTCGCCATCACTGGCTATGCACTGTCTGATAAATAGATAGCATATACCTTTGCTATCCGTTGCCTTTGTTTCACCTGCACTTGCAGGCACCCACAGCAATTTGGACTATGCACAATGCTTTTTTATCAGTTATGCTTGATCATTGATTATTGTGCCATTACATTGATGAGTCCATGCTGGACATTTAATATATGGTGTGTCAAGTAACAATTTTCATCAATGACTGTATTTTTAACTGTCTTTCACATATAAATTGTAATGATGATGATGACTAGTACTACATCCATTGTCTGCACTATATTACGGTTGTACATAGCGTTCCTTAGGTAGCATTCATTTCTTCAGAAATGTACTTGTATGCATTCATTTCAACACCTATAGGTTTTTTTTTTTTTCGTTTTTGGGTGATGTGGTGTTACATTTCTTGTTGCCATGTGCATAAATGCGTTTATATTTTAAATGTTTTTAATTCAATATTTTGGAATTCAATGCATCATTTTATGGTCCTAGTAAAGCTTACGTTTCTCTTGTTTGGAGTATATACATTTACAAGTGCCATGGAACAAGGCAACAACTCTATATGTCATTTCGAGACCCTCCTTGACCCTGGGCTTCAACACCGCCAGTTGCTGCTCAGAAGTGCTGAATGCACAGATAAAAACACTCGCTCCTGTGTTTGTAGGGTTCAGTAACGCCAACTTTTCCCCTGCTGTGTGTCCGGCAATAATTCCTGCTACCTCCAAATAAAAGTTACACCAGAGATTACATTTGATCATCCTACCCTCAGCCTACACCCTCCTTGACCCTGGGCTTCAACACCACCAGTTGCTGCTCAGAAGTGCTGGATGCACAGATAAAAACACTCGCTCCTGTGTTTGTGGGGTTCAGTAACGCCAGCTGTTCCCCTGCTGTGTGTCCAGCAATAATTCCTGCTACCTCCAAATAAAAGTTACACCAGAGATTACACTTGATCATACTAGGCCTCAGCCTACACCCTCCTTGACCCTGGGCTTCAACACCACCAGTTGCTGCTCAGAAGTGCTGGATGCACAGATAAAAACACACCGCTCCTGTGTTTGTGGGGTTCAGTAACGCCAGCTGTTCCCCTGTTGTGTGTCCGGCAATAATTCCTGCTACCTCCACATGATGAAAACAACATCACATGTCTAACTGGCTCCACATAGGGATGAGGCTACACCCTGATTGATATGCTCAAAACGAGAAAAACAGCAGCTTTAAAACCATAAACTGATTAATCATTGTCCCAAATATGTTACAAAATAATTTGTAAATATAAGTGCATATATGCACATGTCGCATAAAAATGCAAACAAAAAAGCCTACATGTGGTATAGGGAGTGATGGCGAACCTTGGCACTCCAGCAGTTGGAGAACTACAACTCACAGCATGCCTCAAATGCTGCAAGGTTGGAAGTGCATACTGGGAGTTGTACTTTTACAACAGCTGGAGTGGGAAGGTTAGCCTTCAGTGGTATCGGGTTAGAAATGAATGCATACAAGTACATTTAATAATCCATTGTTGCTTAAGGAACAGGATCTACACCTGTAATATAGTGCAAACAATGGATGTAGGACTACTCATCATCATCATTCCTTATATTTGTGACAGTAAAAAATACACTGATTTAGTACAAATCTTAGTTCACACCCCATATCTGAAAGGTCCAGCATGTAATCCTGATAATAAGGCGCAAAAATCATGCATAACCTCTAAAAAGTGCATCGTGCATACTGACAATAGCAAGTTATACCTGCAAGTGCAGGTGAAACAACGACAACTGATAGAAAAGGTTTATCTAGGTATCAGAGTGAATAGCGACACCTGTACAATGGCAATATAATACTGTACCTCAATAAAGGCTGCGGCACACCTCACGCGCGTTTTCTTGTAGCTTCTTCTCTAAGAGGGGATGTGCGTGTATGTTTAATCATAGGTGCATGTTTACTGAGTAAAGCAGTCATGACAACGGCTTTGTGTTGTCGGTACGCTAGCGATGATGAACGATGCGCAACGTTACTGAAAGTCAGCGTCATATGACGCACAGGCGCTCAACTACCCAACGTGTCACAGCAGGAAGGCAGTCTGTCCGACAAAACAAACGCGCAAGCATACATGCACTTCCCCTCTTTATCAAGCTATAAGAAAAACGAGCGTGAGTTGTGACGCAGACTTTATTGAGGTACAGAATTATATCGCCATTCAGCAACAGTGGCTATGCAGTCTGATCGATATATACCTTATCTATCCGTTGTCATGGTTTCAAGTGCACTGTCAGGCATACATAGCAATTTTCACAATGCACTATGCACTTTTTCTAGGTTATGCTTGATCAGAAAATTGATTATTGCTCCATATTATCAGGATTACATGCTGGACATTTAATATATGTGCTGAGCCGGTTAAGTAACATTTTTCAGCAATAACTGGATTTTTTAATGTCACATATAACTTGTAATGATGATGATGTTTAGAAGTCCTACATTCATTGTCTACACTATATTACAGGTGTACATACCGTTACTTAGGCAGCATTAATGGATTCTGAAATGTACTTGTATGCATTCATTCCAACCCCTATAGCGTTAATTATTTTGTTTTTGGTTGCATTGCTTTTCGCCATGTGCATATATGCGTTTATATTTGTAATGTCTTTATTTCAATATTTTTTAATTAAATTCATCATTTTATGGTAGTAAAGTTTATCTTTATCTTGTTTGAAGTATATACATTTTTAAGTGCCACGTAACAAGGCAACTACTCTATATAGTATTTACACACCCTCCTTGACCCTGTGCTCCAACACCGCCAGTTGCTGCTCGGAAGTGCCGTCTGCACAGTCAACACTTGCTTCTGTGTTACTGGGGTTCAGTAATGTCAGCTGTTCCCCTGCTGTGTGTCCGCAAGAAGTCCTGCTGCCTCCAATTTTAAGTTACAAAGTTACTCATACTAGGCCTCAGCCTACACCCTGACTGACCCTGGGCTCCAACACCGCCAGTTGCTGCTCGGAAGTGCCGTCTGCACAGTCAACACTTGCTCCTGTGTTATTGGGGTTCATAATGTCAGCTGTTCCCCTGCTGTGTAGCTGGCAATGTTTCCTGCTCTGTCCACACTCCCCCAAGTTCATATTTTCAACTAGGTCCAATTTGTCCTCTGCCTCCACCCTGTTCTCCTCTCATCCCTGGGCTCCAACACCACCAGTTGCTGCTCGGAAGTGCTGTATGCACAGTCAACACTTGCTCCTGTGTTACTGGTGTTCAGTAATGTCAGCTGTTCTCCTGCTGTGTGTCCGGCAAGAAGTCCTGCTGCCTCCAATTTTAAGTTACAAAGTTACTCATACTAGGCCTCAGCCTACACCCTGACTGACCCTGGGCTCCAACACCGCCAGTTGCTGCTCGGAAGTGCCGTCTGCACAGTCAACACTTGCTCCTGTGTTATTGGGGTTCAGTAATGTCAGCTGTTCCCCTGCTGTGTAGCTGGCAATGTTTCCTGCTCTGTCCACACTCCCCCAAGTTCATATTTTCAACTAGGTCCAATTTGTCCTCTGCCTCCAGCCTGTTCTCCTCTCATGCCTGGGCTCCAACACTGCCAGTTGCTGCTCGGAAGTGCCATCTGCACAGTCAACACTAGCTCCTGTGTTATTGGCGTTCAGTAATGTCAGCTGTTCCCCTGCTGTGTAGCTGCAATGTTTCCTGCTCTGTCCACACTCCCCCAAGTTCATATTTTCAACTTGGTCCAATTTGTCCTATGCCTCCACCCTTTTCTCCTCTCATCCCTGGGTTCCAACACAGCCAGTTGCTGCTCGGAAGTGCCATCTGCACAGTCAACACTTGCACCTGTGTTATTGGTGTTCAGTAATGTCAGCTGTTCCCCTGCTGTGTAGCTGGCAATGTTTCCTGCTCTGTCCACACTCCCCCAAGTTCATATTTTCAACTAGGTCCAATTTGTCCTCTGCCTCCACCCTGCTCTGCTCTCATCCCTGGGCTCCAACACCACCGTTGCTGCTCGGAAGTGCCTCTGCACAGTCAACACTTGCTCCTGTGTTATTGGGGTTCAGTAATGTCAGCTTTTCCCCTGCTGTGTAGCTGGCAATGTTTCCTGCTCTGTCCACACTCCCCCATGTTCATATTTTCAACTAGGTCCAATTTGTCCTCTGCCTCCACCCTGTTCTCCTCTCATTCCTGGGCTCCAACAACACCAGTTGCTGCTCGCAAGTGCTGTATGCACAGTCAACACTTGCTCCTGTGTTACTGGGGTTCAGTATTGTCAGCTGGTCCCCTGCTGTGTGTCCGGCAAGAAGTCCTGCTGCCTCCAATTTTAAGTTACAAAGTTGCTCATACTAGGCCTCAGCCTACACCCTGACTGACCCTGGGCTCCAACACTGCCAGTTGCTGCTCAGAAGTGTCTTTGGCACGGGTACTCCCTCCTGCCCAGCCTGGTTACAGCACGCCAGCTGTTTCCGGGCAGTATCAATGTCACTTTGCCTCCAATAAGTTGTCCTGTCGTGTTGCGGTCGGGTTAGCCGACTCTATGGTGCCTGCAGTTTAGGTGCTTCCTATGTGGGCTGCGGGATATGTAAATAAAGGCTGTTTCCATAGTGCCAATAGGACAAGCACCCCCTGTGGGACTGTGGGATTCGGTAACTGCAGCCGGCTCGTGGCCTTCCAACTTTAATTTGTATGGCTACCTTCAGCTACCCATCCGGGTTCCAGTATCGTCAGCTGGTTCTCGCCAGTGTCTTTGGCACGGGTACTCCCTCCTGCCCAGCCTGGTTACAGCATGCCAGCTGTTTCCTGGCAGTGTCAATGTGACTTTGCCTCCAATAAGTTGTCCTGTCGTGTTGTGGTCGGGTTAGCTGACTCTATTGTGCCTGCAGTTTAGGTGCTTCCTATATGGGCTGCGGGATATGTAAATAAAGGCTGTTTCCATAGTGCCAATAGGACAAGCACCCCCTGTGGGACTGTGGGATTCGTTAACTGCGGCTGGCTCGCGGCCTTTCAACTTTAATTTGCATGGCTTCCTTCAGCTACCCATCCAGGTTCCAGTACCGTCAGCTGGTTCTCGGCAGTGCCTTTGGCCTAGGTGCCTCCATCTCGGTATCCAAGTTCCAGCAACGTCTGCTGGTCCTTGGTAGTGCTTTGTAGCACAGGTACCTCCTGCTTAGTTACCGTGTCCCAGTACCGTCAGCTGGTCCTCGGTTGTGCCATTGGCTCTGTTCCTTCTGCTGCCCCTCTGGGTTCCAGCACAGTCAGCTGGTCCTATTTACTTCCATTGTCTCTTGTACCATCTGCTACCCATCCGGGTTCCAGTACCGTCAGCTGGTTCTCGGCAGTGCCTTTGGCCTAGGTGCCTCCATCTCGGTATCCGAGTTCCAGCAACGTCTGCTGGTCCTTGGTAGTGCTTTGTAGCACAGGTACCTCCTGCTTAGTAACCGTGTCCTAGTACCGTCAGCTGTTACTCGGTTGTGCCATTGGCTCTTGTAATGTTCCTTCTACTACCCATCCGGGTTCCAGGAAAGTCAGCTGGTTCTCGGAAGTTACTCAGCCTTCTTGTACCTTTAGCTACATTTCCAAGTTGAAGATTTTTTAAATGTTTTTTTGGGTAATCACTCTGGATCTCCCTGACTACGACACTGAAGACGACGACCCTGTAGACGATCACCCTGAAGACCACCCCGAAGAAGACGACGACCCCGAAGACGAGGACCCTGAAGACGACGACCCTGAAGACCACCCCGAAGAAAACGACGACTCCAAGGACGATTATGAAGACGACGAGCCTGAACACCACCACAAAGAAGAAGTAAAAGATTACCCAGAAGAAGATCACCAACAGGACAAAGAAGATGAAGACAACCGACAAAATACAGAACAAGAGACAGAAGACCAAGAAGCAGAAGAACAAAAGCAGAAGAACATTAAGCATAAGACCAAAAAACAGAGCAAATTATATGCTCTAAATTATAAGCAGAAGAAGACTAAGCAGTGTATGGGGTGAGTCCATTCCTCCTCGTGGTGCCCCTGGAAAATGCCTGCTGCTGCAGGCAAAACTGAACGCGGACAAATACTGTTGTAAATCTTTTCTGACAGCAAGAACGGAAGGTGTAATCTTCAAACTTTTACAGATTACAACTACAGGAATGCCTGTCACAAATAAGAATATGATGAAGAAGATGAATAGGAAGAAGATGAAGTAGAATATGAAGAAGAATAATAGTTGAAGAAGAATATGAAGAATGTAAAAAAAATTATAATAGGAAGAAGTTGAAGAAGAAGATAAATAAGGTGAAGAAGTTGATGAAAAAGATGCTGCTGCTGAGTATCATGAAGGAGAAAGTGTGGGAGAAGTAAAAAATAAGGTGAAGAGCATGGAAGTAGTGAAACATACATATGTGCCAAAATAGAAAAAAGGTTAACAACATACATAGTCAATTTCTTCGTAATTCCTGCTATTTCATTTGATGGGGTTAAAACTCTATGCCTTTCATGTCTCCTTCACCTCCCCCAATTCATTCTACATTATTCTCAGTTGTTTTCCTTCATGTACAATTAACCTACAAGCAAAGAATGGGGTTAATTTAATTCCGATATTTTTGTCCCATTGACTTGCATTGATTTCCGGTATCGGAATTGGCGATATCCAATACTTTTTGAGTATCGGACCGATCCAATCCGATCCGATATTTTGCAATATCGGAAAGTATCGCTCAACACTATCCATAAAGTGTTCCACAAATCCTTATTGAAGAGATTTGTCGAACCAGTGGTTCCTATGGCTGCACCTCCCGAACCTGTTTTGGTTGAGGGCAATTTGGAGTATGTGGTTGAGAAAATATTGGATTCTCATTTTGCTAGACGGAAACTCCAGTATTTGGTTAAGTGGAGAGGTTATGGTAAGGAGGACAATTCTTGGGTGTTTGCTTCGGACATTCATGCTTGGAGACTTATCCGTTCCTATCATCGAGCCCATCCTGATCAGCCTGGTTGCGCAGGTGAGGGTTCGGTGACCACTCCTCAAGGGGGGGTACTGTTGTGAATATGCTGGAGGCGGCTTCTGAGCAGGGGCTCCCTCTGGTGGTTGCTGAGGGTAATGAACTGATTAATGAATGGCCTTCAGCTGGCACTGAATGGTAGGATATAAGTGGCCTGAATTCCCCAGCAGCCTTGCCGGTTATCAATTGTTCTTCTGGTCTTGCATGAAGCACTGCTAGTTTCCTGCTCTCCTTCAGATAAGTGTTTGCTGTTTTTTTTCCTCTGTTTGATTTTCTCTGCTGGTTTGCTGCCTGCAGTGGACTGCAGCCTGTCCCCTTTTGGGGGTCTGGCGCTGTAATTGTGCTCCGTTTGTGTCTGCACTTTTGCTTTGCTCTTTTGTTACTTTTAATTTGCTGAATAGCGTTTTGTTATACCAGAGATCTGATTTAGGTGGAAGAGGTTGTGTGATCTCAGGTTTTTTTGCAATCAGAAGTGTTGGTATTTTTGTTAGGGTTTTTTGTTGGATTGCAGTCAGAATTCTTTCCTGCACTTTTCTGTCTAGACAGATTGGGCCCCAGCGTTTGCTCATTCTATTTTCTGTCTGTGACCGTGCTTTCTTCTTGTCTAACCGCCATTACATGTTTGGGGCTTCCTATTTTCTTTGGGGATCTGCTCCGGGGCAGATAGCTTTCATTTTTCTGCCTTTAGGTGTAGTTATCTGTTGTGAATATGCTGGATGCAGCTTCTGAGCTGGGGCTCCCTCCAGTTGTTGCTGAGGGTAATGAACTGATTAATGAATGGCCTTCAGCTGGCATTGAATGGTAGGATATAGGTGGTCTGAGTGCCCAGCAGCCTTGGCGGTTATGAATTGTTCATTCTGGTTTTGTTTGAAGCACTGCTAGGTTCCTGCTCTCCTTCAGATAAGTGTTTGCTTTTTTTTTCCTCTGTTTGATTTTCATTGCTGGTTTGCCGCTTGCAGTGGACTGCAGCCTGTCCCCTTTTGGGGGTCTGGCGCTGCAATTGTGCTCCATTTTTGTATGCACTTTTACTTTGCTCCTTTGTTACTTTTCATTTGCTGAATAGCGTTTGTTACATCAGAGATCTGATTTAGGTGGATGAGATCATGTGATCTCAGGTTTTTTGGCAATCAGAAGTGTTGGTATTTTTTAGGGTTTTTGTTGGATTGCAGTCAGAATTCTTTCCTGTACTTTTATGTCTGGATAGATTGGGCCCCAGCGTTTGCTCATTCTATTTTCTGTCTGTGTCCGTGCCTTCTTCTTGTCTAACCGCCATTACATGTTTGAGGGCTTCCTTGTTGTGAATGGGTTTGAGATGAGTTCTGAGCAGAGGCTCCCTCTGGTGGTTACAAGCGGTACTAGTGAGGATTGTGAGGACTGGGAATCAGGTGTTACTGATTGGTCTTATTTAAGGGAATCATTTTCCCATCAGGGTTGCCGGTGATCAATTGTTCTGGTCTGAATCCTTCTTTCCAGTTTCCCTTGTAGCCTGCTGTGTCGTGTCTGCATCTCCTGCTATCAGATAAGACAATTTCTTATTTTGTGTTTTTGCTATATTTTTGCATTTTGTCCTGCACTTCTGTGGGGGCCTTCTGGGTCCCCTCCGGGGGCTTTTGCCCTCTTAGTTTAGTTCAGCCACTGTGTTTTGTACTTTTGCTTTTTCCAGTTTTTTCAGTGGCTGCTGTTTTTGTTACACCAGAGAACTAATTTAGGTGGTAGAGGTCGTGTGATCTCAGGTGATTTTGAAATTAGTAGAGTTGGTGTTTTTCAGGGTTTTCTGGGATTGCAGTAAGTACCCTTCCTGTCCTTTTCTATTTAGATAGTTTGGGCCCCAGCGTTTGCTCATACTATTTTCTTTCTGTGTCAGTATTTCCTCTTGTCTAACCGCCATTACATGTTTGGGGGCTTTCTATTATCTTTGGGGTTCTGCTACGGGGCAGATAGCTTTCCTATTTCTATCTTTAGGTGTAGTTAGTTTCTCAGGCTGTGACGAGGCGTCTAGGACCAACGTAGGAACGCTCCACGGCTGCCTCTAGTTGCGGTGGTTAGTCAGGGTACTGCAATCTCATAGATTCCAACTGCTCTGGTGTATTTCCTTTTTTGCCTGCACTCCTCAGCTACCGTAACATAACAGTATCACCGGCCATAAAAATTGTATGGTACTCACAGAAGGGAAAAAATATTTTGAAGGAAGAAAAGTTGTCAGAGATATTTTTCTGTTTGTTGCATTTTTTATTTTTTTTTTCCCTCTGTATCTCTGGGTGCTGGGGAGGATCTTTTCTCCCAATGGAGTTTGCACAGTTGTCTGGCCGTGTGGATCAGCTTGCCACTGAGGTTCAGAGTATTGCTGCATATCTTGCTAGGTTGCCTGTTGTGGAACCTAGGATCCCCATGCCAGATTTGTTTTTAGGGGATCGAGCTAAGTTTCAGAATTTCAAAAATAATTGTAAATTGTTTCTTGCCTTAAAATCTAAGTCCTCAGGAAACGCAGCGCAGCAGGTTCAAATTATCATCTCTCTCCTGCGCGGCGATCCTCAGGATTGGGCTTTTTCCCTGATACCTGGGGATCCTGTTTTGAGTGATGTTGATGCATTTTTTCAGGCTTTGGGGTTATTGTACGATGAGCCTAATGTCACTGATCAAGCTGAAAAAGCCTTGTTGGCATTAAATCAGGGCTTGATGACGCTGAGTTATACTGTCAGAGATTCCGTAGGTGGGCAGTCCTGACCAAATGGAATGACGACGCTTTGGCGGCCCTTTTCCGGAAGGGTCTGTCGGATAATGTAAAGGATGTTATGGTGGGATTCCCTGTCCCCTCTGGTCTCAATGATTCTATGTCATTAGCGATTCAAATTGACAGACGTTTGCGTGAGCGGAGAAGTATGCGTGGAGTGGTGTTGCCTTGTGAGCCAGCTGCTGAGCCCATGCAGTGTGATGGAGTGGTGTCTGGGGCACAGCGTCATGAGTTTCGAAAGCGCAATGGGTTATGTTTCTACTGTGGTGATGCCTCTCATGCTATTTCAGTCTGCCCTAAGCGGGGAAGACATTTTGCACGCTCAGTTGTCTTGGGTAGTGTTCAGACTAAGTTTTTATTAACTGTCACTCTGATATGCTCTCTGTCCTCATTTTCTGCTCAGGCTTTCGTTGATTCTGGAGCAGCTATTAACCTGATGGATTATGATTTTGCTAAACGTTGTGGGTTTTCCTTGATACCCCTACAGAAGTCTATTCCTTTACTGGGGATCGATTCTACCCCTTTGGCTGAGAATAAATCCCAGTTTTCTACTCAGGTGATAATGAGGGTTGAACCTGATCACCAGGAGTGCTGCAAATTTTTGGTTCTATATAATCTGCATGACATTATAGTGCTGGGTTTCCCTTGGTTACAGTCTCATAATCCTGTTTTGGATTGGAAATCTGTGTCTGTAACCAGTTGGGGCTGCCAATGTGTTAATACCAACACTCCTGTTTTTTCTGCCTCCCCCCAGGCTGAGGATGTTCCTGACTTTTTGTTTGATTTTTCTGATGTGTTTAGCGAAAGTAAATCTGCATCCTTACCTCCCCATAGGAGCTATGACTGCGCTATTGAATTAGTGCCAGGTAGTAAATTCCCTAAGGGTCGCCTTTTTAACTTGTCTGTACCTGAACATGACGCTATGCGGTCTTATAACAAGGAATCATTGGAGAAGGGTCATATCAGACCATCCTCTTCA
>JARQOD010000004.1:558041298-558126148 GCA_033576555.1 Oophaga sylvatica | reverse complement strand
ATTTTTGTGACTGTTTTCCCCTCGAAATGTTGCCTTTTTAGGCTCGTGGAGACGGAAGCTTTCCCAACCTGTGAAGGCGGGCATCCCTCGGTACTCGATCCCCAGCTGCCACTATTTCTCTCATTGTGCTGTCCCCTCATTACACAAGCACGTGTCCCACAACATTAACCGTTGCCCTCAACAATGCAGTTACTGGAAAGTCCACCTAACCACGGACATGTGGACAAGTGCTGTGGGCAGGATGGTACATCTCGCTGACAGCACACTTGGTTAACATAGTGGAAGCGGGAACCCAATGAGCCTTGGGATGGAACACATCCTCCGACGCTGAGGGTTGCAGGCTCTAGGTCAGTTAGGGTTGCCCCCCCACAGTCTCCATCTCCTGCACCTCAACCTCCTCCTCCTCTTCAGCCTCCATCTCGGAAATGACCACATCAGTCACAAGCTAGGAAGCACTGCAGCACTGCCTTAGCCAAGCGGCAACAGGCTGTGCTTAACCTAATTGACAAACTGCACAATGCTGAAGAGTTGTGAACAGCTTTGAAAGAGCAGGCAGATAAGTGGCTGACAGCACTGAACCTACAGCCAGGCATGGTCGTGTGTGACAATGGCAGGAAACTGGTGGCGACTCTGAGGCGAGGCGAACTCACAGGTACCATGTCTGCACCATGTGCTTAACCTTGTGGTTCAGCGGTTTCTCAAAACCTACCCAGAGCTGCCGGATCTGCTGGTCAAAGTACGCCGCCTATGTGCCCATTTTAGAAAGTCAGCTACAGCTTCCGCCGCCCTTGCCTTGCTTCAGCAGCCTTTTCAGCTTCTGGCTCACAGACTGGTGTGTGATGTCTCCACGCATTGGAACTCTACACTGCAGATGTTGGTAAGGATTTTGTGAGCAGAAGAGGGCAGTTGTTGACTACCAGCATCAACAAGGCGGTCGGTATTCAGTTCAGACTCCACACATAAGACCTCAGGCGTGGACATTGATGTCAGACATATGTACAATCCTCCAAAATTTTGAGGACTCCACCAAGATGGTGAGCGGCGATAATGCCATAATTAGCATCACCATCCCGCTTCTCTGTCTTCTTAAACGCTCTCTGCTCACAATCAAAGAGGATGCATTGCAGGTGGAGCACGATGAAATGGCGCAAGGAACCATACAGGGTTATTACACACAGCCCAGCCTCATGTCATCCCAACGTGGATTGGGTGACAATGAGGAGGAGGAGGAGGAAGAACAGGAGCTAGTTTCATGCGCTATAGATGGTACTACCTGCACAACTGTCATACCGTCTGTTCAAAGTGGATTGCCTGAGGACAGGGAGGAGCAGGAGGCACCTGGCAGCTACCTGCCACACAAGCCTGACCTCACCATCAGAGGCTCCAGTGAACACCAAGGTAGCTGCTTAGTCACGCCCCTTCCAGGGTAGTCTGGTTTGTGGCACAATGGGGCCACTACCCCCACGCTCATGACATCCAGTCAGGGCGCGAGCGTAACAGTTTGCTCAGGCCATGAACCCCACTGAGTCCCATGTCCTTTCACTTTCAGAACATGATGAACTTCTTAATTGCCCGTATGAGCAACCGGAAGAATTTTTTCTGCCAAGGGTAGTTCAGATTATCGATACACCAGACCCAATCATAGTCTCCGATGCAATCTTCAATCAACTCCTGGCTTACGTGACGCTCGATCCAGCAGCTCCGCCAACGTTCTATGGGAATCCTAAGGAGTGCCAAGGGTTCCTGAGTCAGTGCTTGCGGTACATCGAGTGGAATGCAGCCTGTTTCCCCTCTGATTTGGTCAAGGTGAGATACATAATGTCCTACCTAGCAGGAGATGCTTTGATATGGATCAGCCCCCTCTGGGAAGCAGGGGATCATATCGTCACAGACCTAGTGACCTTCCTGGTGGCCTTCCGTAGAGCCTTTGATGTGCTTTGTCCAGCTGCTCCTGCACAGTCTTCCCTTTCTAGATCCGAGAGGCGCTCCAGACGGGCAAAACCTGTGCGGAAACCGTCACGTCAGATCACGACCGTCTAGAACCCTCCTGTTCCTCAACCTATTAAAGTGGTTGGCCGAGTAAAACCCGAGAAGGCTGCAAAGCTGCAGCCTGAAACCAGTCGTAAGAAGGGCATATGGTATCGCTGCAGTTGTGTGGAACACCCGGACAGAATCTGTCCGAAGGAGCTAAAGCTCCAGAACCTAGAGCCAGTAAGAGAGGCTGCCCTTGGTGAGAGTACCTCCTCTTAGCTAAACTCAAAGACTGTTTCTGGTCCTGCTGGCAGCTTTGGTGTATATAAGCCGCCAGCCATATGGAGTCTGTGTGTGGTCTCTGTTTTGCAGTTCCAGATTCCGGTGAGGGAGTTACCTGATGATGGTCGAGCCCTACTCAAGAGCAGTCTAGTCCTGCAAGGACAACTACAGCTCTAAGTCAGAGCTTTGTACATGGAGAGGTTCGTCTTCCACGTGCTGACCGGTATGCCCATCGGTCATTCTGAGCCAGGTACACTACTGCCCGTTCTGGTATGGAGACCCAGTGTGGTGCTGCGTTTGGAACTACCTAGTCTCAAAAGCTGTCTCATTCCAATACGTCAAGGTCAGTCTACAGAGTCGTCACCTTCTCCACCAGATCTGCTGGTTGTCGAGTCAAGATGTGCTAACGTCACTGAAGAAAAGGAAGCAGTGGTGTCCTCTCCACACATCTCCAGTGACTATATCAGTGACCAGTTCCCCGGAACATCCCTATCACTTGAAAAATTTCCTCTGGACAACGAGCAGAAGATGGATCCTGTGTGGGTACCTCCGGCTTCCATATGGCCGGTTTGTAAAGATGCTAAGTCGGAAGTTCCAAGTCCCTGTCTTCTGTCTTCCTGCAGGCGGTGTCCCAGGTCATTCTGGAGGCTGACCTCATCGGGCACCGAGAGACTTGGCATTCTGAGACTCCTGATGGCACACCTACCTCACTTTTCCTGAAGAATGTCGTGTTGGCCTGGACTCTGAGTGGTGCAATACTCCTTCTGCAGGTCATCCTGGAGGGCTTGAAGAAGAGGGGGCGTAAAGGGGGGTACTGTAACAACCCTGCCAGCATCACTGCATGGCCTCCCATCCCTTCAGTTTACGTACCAATCCGGACCATGCTGTGAGTTCTGTCTGCTGCCAGCTCTGTGTAGGATGCCTCTTGTGTTATGTTTTGGTAGCTGAGGAGGGCAGGAGCAAAAAACCGCAAAGGCAGCCAAACACAAGAGAGGTTGTTATCTAATAGGTTGCAGACCCCTAAACTAACCGCACAACTAGAAGCAGCCGTGGGACGTTCCTACGGTGCCCTAGACGCCTCATCACAGCCGGAGAGATTAGCTACCCCTGTAGATGGAAAGAGGAAAGCTAACTGCCCCGGAGTAGAGCCCCAAAGTATTAGGAAGCCCCCAAACATATAATGGCAGTTAGACAAGAGGAAAACATGAACACAGACAGAAAATCGAATGAGAAAACGCTGGGTGGGGCCCAAAACTGTCTAAATAGGATAGTACAGGAGAGAATACTGTCTGCAACCCAACAAAACCCTAGAAAAAATTCCAACATTTCTGATTCCAAAAATGCTGAGACCACACGGTCTCGACCACCTATATCAGATCTCTTGTGTGAATATGCAGCAGTCAAATATCACAAGAACTGAGCACAAGTGCAAATACAAAAAGAGAACAGAGACCAGCACAAGCCCCCCAAAGGGGACCCGGCTGAACTCAAAAGCAAGGCACCAAAAGCAAGCGAAATCAAACCACAGAAAAAAAACAGAAAGTAACTTATCTGAATGATAGCAGGAGACAGCAGAAAAGCAAGCTGAATTCCAACCTAGACCAGGAAGTAACAATTGATCACCGGCGAGGATCATGGGAGGTCAGCTCACTTATATCAGGCTAGTCCGTCCCCCCTGATAACCATTCATCCATTGCAGGTGGTGAACTCTTGCTGTTTAACATAGGTTCAATACCCTCAGCAACCACCAGAGGGAGCCTCAGCTCCGAAGTCGTCTCTAACTCGTTCACAACACTCTTGTCTCCTGTCTGCTCTGTGCATGTTTCCTGGCTGCATGCATAGGGGGTGGCGCCGGCTCTTCCTGGTTCTTATAGAATCAGTGTGCACCTGCTTATGGTGTCCCCAGCCAATTACCAAGGGGCCTTTGGTATTTAAGGCAGCTCCACCCAGTGAAAGCTGCCTGAGCAATGCCTTTACTCAGTTAGTGTCTTACTGCTGAGCTGCCAGGTCCTGTCCTGTATTTCGCCTTCTCTGGAGGCTTGATTCCCAGACCTGTTCCTGTCCATTCCGCCATCCAGGAGGCAGAATATCCTGGTCTCTGTGTCCTTGTTCCTAACCTTGCCTTGTACCTGTCCGTTCACCCTCCAGGAAACAGACTATCCTGGTCTCTTTGTCTTTGTTCCTGTACCTTGTCTCGTACCTTTTCCAGCCTGTTCTCTGTCCTATACCTGTGTCTGATGTATCCCAGGCTGCAGCCTGTCCTTACCTGCCCTGCATACCTTTGTGTTTACTCCCTCTGTTTTGCTGCTGCTGTAGAACCTCTTGCTGCAGTTCCTCTCCACATACTTTGCGGTTCCGCTTTGCTTTGCTCCCGCTGCTGCAGAACATTTTGCTGCAGCTCCTCTCCTCATACCTTGCGGTTCCACTTTGCTTCACTCCCGCTGCTGTAGAACCTCTTGCTGCAGCTCCTTTTTGCATACCTTGCAGTTCCACTTTGCTTCGCTCTCACTGCTGCAGAACCTCTTGCTGCAGCTCCTCTCCACATACCTTGCCATTCCATTTTGCTTCACTCCAGCTGCTGCAGAACCTCTTGCTGCAGCTCCTCTCCACATACCTTGCGGTTCCTCTTTGCTTTGCTCCTGCTGCTGCAGAACCTCTTGCTGCAGCTCCTCTCCGCATTCCTTGTGGTTCCACTTTGCTTTGCTCCTGCTGCTGCAGAACCTCTTGCTGCAGTTCCTCTCCGCATACCTTGCGGTTCCTCTTTGCTTTGCTCCTGCTGCTGCAGAACATCTGTGTAGCCCTGGTATTTAAGGTACACAATACCAGGAGGATGAGTGGAGAGGTAACGGTTAAGAGCTCTACATGACATCACATACACTTCGGACACACCCAGCAGGGGTGTAGAGGGGTGTGGTTTTCAGCACAAGGGAGTCTGAAAGCGTCTCCTGAGGTGGAGGGAGTGAGAATTAGTGCTGAGATTGAGAGTGTGAGTAAGTCGAAAGGCACAGTGGAAGGAATTCAGAGTGCTTTAGGATTGGAGAAGTCCTGCACATTGTCACCGGTCACTGGGGACCGAAGTGTCACTATAGCTCCAGGCATAGTGATAGGAGAACCAGAGGCTTACTGGACCTTAGGTGGCAGCAAGCAGCCTTGGAGTGTCAGTACGTAACAGAGGTCAGTTGGAATAGGAACTTTGAGCCTGATCAGCAAAAGAAAGAACCTAGTTCCATCATTGAAAGGCTTCGACCACTATACTGACCGGGCAGTACAGCGTTGAAATAGCTGGAATTTAAGGAGTGAACTACGCTTTATGCTGGTTGGACTCATCCTGATTGGAAAGTTAAGGAGGCCCCTAACTTGCTCAGCCGTTGCCTCGAAACTCATCCTCCATCAACCCCATCAGCCTCCCTGGGTCCTGCCTGAACAACTTGAAGTAAAAGGTATGGAAAGACGCTGATGTGTGAGACTGTGTTATTCAATTGCATCCCTGCACAACCCCACCATAACTATCGACCTGAGGAAAAGTCCCACCTGTAGGGGACCCGACATCTAGCTGCCTCACCATCCCCTCAGAGCTCTACAGCAGCGCTGGTACAAATTACCAGAGAACTACAGGTGGCGTCACGAACTGTATATAAATCTATCCCCTGTAAATATACCCCCCAACATACGCCTGACCGCCAGGGCCACAGACCGAGCCACCGCTACCTGTGACATCCCCATAGACTTCCATGGGCTCGGCTCTGAGTACCCCATTGCCCTGGTAATCCACAATTGTGGTGGCGGGTCGACACAAAACTTTGGCGTCACGAACAGGATGCGAAACTCGCAAAATCGCGAGCCCTGTGTGCCTGTGGAGGTGTTTTTGTGGAAAAGGACTGTTTGCTATTTTTGGCGCTAAAATCCGCCATTTTGCCGCCAAATTCGCGCCCTCAGGCGCTGGAGAAGGTGGGCGTGGATTCGTGGGCGTGTGCCCCCCTGTGGCGCGAAGAGAATGCCTGCCCACTCAAAGTGCTATTACAATATGCGATCCTGCCCTACAGCAAAGGAGGTCCGCCTCCTCTTCACCTTCCCTGCGAAGAGGAGGAGACGCAAACCCCGCCTCCACGGAAGAGACCGGACGTTTCGAAAAGAAGAAGGGAGACGGTTCTGGAACATCATGGAAGCAGGACGTGTGCAGCCGAGCAGGGAAGCGGTGGAAGGCAGGCCCCGCTCCCCAGCCAAGCTGCCACTGGAACCGGAACCATCGGTGGTCCTGCACCTGCAGCTGGCATTGCTGGAAATTAAAGAGGAGAATGCACGACTGAAAGAGATGGTCCAGCACCAACCTGGATTTGAGGAGATTGAGAGACGCCGGCGTACCCTGATGCAGCGGCGGCTGTGGGACGCGGTGTTCTCTCCTCTCGACGACCCCCCACGACTGGAGTTACCGAAACTTCTGCTGCCCAAGGCTAAGGAGCAACCGGAGGCTACCCCCAAAAGGACCGACCCTGAACCTACCGAGGAAGCGGTGGAAGCGAGGGAGGTTGAGGAGGTACCGCCAGTTCCGGAACTCCCGCCCGGCCAGGAGGCCGCAGCAGATGATCGATCCCCGGCAGGGACACCGGAGGGGTCCTGTCCGTCATTACCAGACGTGGACTGGGACGAGATGGCGCGCCTGGATGACGTCGCCTACACCGCCCAGTGGGAATGTGAGTGGCAGCGTCGCGAAGAGGAACAGCGACGCCGGCAGGAGGAAGAGCGGGAAGCGCAGCGGAACCGACAGCGGCAGCATGCAGAGCTGATCGCGGACAAGGAAAGTGTCCGTCGAGAAAAAGGTACTCTGAGGGAACCGCGGCGGCAGGGGTGTGTGACAGAGTTCCAGCTCCGGAAGGGCTGGGGCTTCATCAGAGAACCGGGCCTCTACCCAGGGGTCTTTGTCAGCAGACGCGACGTAGAATCCCACCTACCGCGAGGCCATCCCGGGAGGGACCTAATTAATGGAGACATTGTCACCTATACACGACACTGGGGTATGAAGGGATTGTATGCCCTTAATGTCACAATCGTCCGTGACCCCGTCCCCGACGCAGGTAACGTCACCACTACTGCAGCGTCCCCGTCTCCAGCTCAAACAGCACCAGGCCGTGCCCCAGCATCGCCCCCTGCAGGCTCCTCGCAAATGGAAGCAACATCTGCATACTCTTCATTATCTTGTCCTGCTGCATCGCAACCTGCGATTCATTCTACATCGCAATCAGCAGTTTACACGACGACGCGCACAGCGACTATTTCTGCGTCACGAGAGCAAGTGGCCATTACAGTAACGCAAACAGCGTCTCATAAAGCGGAAGCACCCGTTGCGCCCCTAGAGGTTCGTACGAGAACTGTGGCGACCCAGACTCTGATAGCAGGTCACGACTTGTTAGTCATGGGATCTAGGGACCATCGCATTGTTCCAGCCCCCGGGATGGAAAGTGTAACCGAAGTTAACAAGGAAATGTGAAGAACGGTAGGACCCAGACAGGGTTTACCGCAACAAAGAAGATGTATATAAGTTTTTATATAAGTGAAAATAGTTTACACTGTTGATATGAGTATATAATGTTTATATATATTGTCCAAAAATAGAATGCCCAGCTGGGTAAGGAGGTAAAAAGTTTTTGCACTTTATTGTGATGTGATATAAATATGTGTCTTTTTCTTATAATGGACTGAGAGGCTGAGGACTGAGCCAGCCCAAGAACTTATCTTGTATATAGTTGCACTTGTGCATTATCTTGGTTTTACATGAAACCACCTTAACTACCTCTGAATACAAAACCCATGTGGTGTGGCACTGAGTGAGGTCTGCATTCATATGTCCTGCAGCCCACCCAGGACCCACGTTGAAGGTTTGGTGCGGGTCCTTCACAAGAATACTGTGTATTTATTGAATGTTTTGATGCCTTAATACCTTTTGTATTTTGCTATATTTAATGTTTTGCTTGCAACGTTCAAGAAGTCCTTACCTCCCGGATGGGACGAGTTAATGTTTATTGTTGATGCATAAACAAAATGTCTTTTTGTATTTCACAGCCCGGGAGTGCTGTCTTTTACCATGGGGGAATGTGTAGCCCTGGTATTTAAGGTACACATACCAGGAGGATGAGTGGAGAGGTAACGGTTAAGGGCTCTACATGACATCACATACACTTCGGACACACCCAGCAGGGGTGTAGAGGGGTGTGGTTTTCAGCACAAGGGAGTCTGAAAGCGTCTCCTGAGGTGGAGGGAGTGAGAATTAGTGCTGAGATTGAGAGTGTGAGTAAGTCGAAAGGCACAGTGGAAGGAATTCAGAGTGCTTTAGGATTGGAGAAGTCCTGCACATTGTCACCGGTCACTGGGGACCGAAGTGTCACTATAGCTCCAGGCATAGTGATAGGAGAACCAGAGGCTTACTGGACCTTAGGTGGCAGCAAGCAGCCTTGGAGTGTCAGTACGTAACAGAGGTCAGTTGGAATAGGAACTTTGAGCCTGATCAGCAAAAGAAAGAACCTAGTTCCATCATTGAAAGGCTTCGACCACTATACTGACCGGGCAGTACAGCGTTGAAATAGCTGGAATTTAAGGAGTGAACTACGCTTTATGCTGGTTGGACTCATCCTGATTGGAAAGTTAAGGAGGCCCCTAACTTGCTCAGCCGTTGCCTCGAAACTCATCCTCCATCAACCGCATCAGCCTCCCTGGGTCCTGCCTGAACAACTTGAAGTAAAAGGTATGGAAAGACGCTGATGTGTGAGACTGTGTTATTCAATTGCATCCCTGCACAACCCCACCATAACTATCGACCTGAGGGAAAAGTCCCACCTGTAGGGGACCCGACATCTAGCTGCCTCACCATCCCCTCAGAGCTCTACAGCAGCGCTGGTACAAATTACCAGAGAACTACAGGTGGCGTCACGAACTGTATATAAATCTATCCCCTGTAAATATACCCCCCAACATACGCCTGACCGCCAGGGCCACAGACCGAGCCACCGCTACCTGTGACAACCCCATAGACTTCCATGGGCTCGGCTCTGAGTACCCCATTGTCCTGGTAACCCACAATTGTGGTGCGTGGTCGAGACACATCTTGCTGCATCTCCTCTCCGCATACCTTGCGGTTCCTCTTTGCTTTGCTCCTGCTGCTGCAGAACCTCTTGCTGCAGCTCCTCTCCGCATACCTTGCGGTTCCTCTTTGCTTTGCTCCTGCTGCTGCAGAACCTCTTGCTGCAGCTCCTCTCCACATACCTTGCGGTTCCTCTTTGCTTTGCTCCTGCTGCTGCAGAACCTCTTGCTGCAGTTCCTCTCCGCATACCTTGCGGTTCCTCTTTGCTTTGCTCCTGCTGCTGCAGAACATCTTGCTGCATCTCCTCTCCGCATACCTTGCGGTTCCTCTTTGCTTTGCTCCTGCTGCTGCAGAACCTCTTGCTGCAGCTCCTCTCCGCATACCTTGCGGTTCCTCTTTGCTTTGCTCCTGCTGCAGAATCTCTTGCTGCAGTTCCTCTCCGCATACCTTGCGGTTCCTCTTTGCTTTGCTCCTGCTGCTGCAGAACCTCTTGCTGCAGCTCCTTTCCGCATACCTTGCGGTTCCTCTTTGCTTTGCTCCTGCTGCTGCAGAATCTCTTGCTGCAGTTCCTCTCCGCATACCTTGCGGTTCCTCTTTGCTTCGCTCCTGCTACTGCAGAACCACTTTCTGCCTCTGCGCTGCACTCCTGGGGTTCTGCCTCTTCTTCTCCAGTCTGAACAGGTCCCTACCAGTTTCCACACACTACTCTTACCTGTTCCCATATATCTCTCATTCCAGTTTGTGTCTCTGTCCCTCCTGAACCAACCCTAGCTTCTCCAGTCTGAACAGGCCCCTACCTGTTCCCTTGTTCCATTCTTTCCTACCCATGTTCCTGTGCCGCCCAAGTCAGTTCCTGTCCCTTCTGTCTCCGCCGAGCCCGCCTGTCTGCCAGTGTCTCAGCCGTGCCCGCCTGTCTGCCAGTGTCTCAGCCGTGGCCGCCTGTCTGCCAGTGTCTCAGCCATGCCCGCCTGTCAGCGAAGAGAGCCTCCGTGCCCGCCATAGCACCAGTCATGCCCGTCGACTCTTGCCCGCACCTGTCACTGTGCTCTGGTTCAAGTGGGATCAGCAGCCACAGCCAGACACCACACTGGAGTCGCACCTAGCAGCTACCTGCCGCACAAGCCTGACCTCACCATCAGAGGCTGCAGTGAACACCAAGGTAGCTGCTTAGTCACGCCCCTATCAGAGTAGTCTGGTTTGTGGCACAGTGGGGCCACAACCCCCATGCTCGCGCCATCAAGTCAGGGCGCGAGCGTAACAAATAGATTACCCTCAAACAACGCTTCTGGCAGTGGTACCGGCTCTTTTCACCCACAAGGATTACAGAGGAGGGCCACACACACCAGGTGCAACCCTAGAGGTCTGCTGGAGACCTCTGGTTGTCATGCTGACCCATCGTTGACACACGATCATGTGATAGGGCCACCGATGGGTGGGATTTCCAATGCACTTTTGGTAAGCGCTAGTTAAATGCCACTGTCAGAGATTGACAGCAACATTTAACTAGTTAACAGCCACAGGTGGATCGAAATACCACCCACGGCTGATGTGGGCACATGTCAGCTGTATATATCAGGGAGCTAACAGAGGCTGAGCTAAATGGACAGAGGATTTGTCTAATGGACAGGTGACCACAATGCCAGAAATATATTTCCATCAACACTTCCCAAATGTACCTCAATCAAGAGGGGGTGCCACCATTCGACTGATAGCGGCCAATCAGTTACCCATCTAGTGGTATGACTGCATATATGTGTTTGTCAGCGGATGGAACATAGTAAAAAAGGGGATTGTGCTGTTGAATGGCCCCATCACGAATGGACGAGTCATGACATTGAGGATGAATGCCTTGAAGGAAGTAGACCAATTCCTGGTGGACTGCCAGCGAGGAAGCAATGGAGGTGTGCGACACAGCACCACTATAGTAAAAGAGTATTCCAACAGCTAATTCAGGCAAGTCAAATCCAGAGGTTGCCATTCACCTCCCAAGCTCTGGGAAATGTGGTAGTACCCACTACTATCGCCATGACTTTACCACATGGTTAGACAGTGCTCATTATGCCAGTCTGGGCCAGGAAGTCTTTGTGGAAGTGCAGCTTGAAACCCAGGGGATTGGGGAAGTGATGCCGGGATTACTGGTCACTCAGGCTCTTAATGACAGTGTGCCAGGGACGTGTTCTGGTGAGATGCATTAATTTCAGATAAGCATGCCTATGGCTGGCTTCCAGGAAGAAGTGGCACAAGTCTATGTGAAGCAGGAAAATCTCACAAGATCGGATGCCGTGAACGTGACTCCTGTGGATGGGGATCTGTGGACACGATTGGTGTCCATAGACCGGAAGAAAAGCAAGTACAATGCGAGAGACTAACATGATATCCTCGAACAGATGGAAGTAGATCCATTCGAGTTTTCCTCCAGACATGTGAGACAGGTGGAAGACCTCTTAGGGTTATATCAGGAAGTGTTCGCCAGTCACAATGACAACTTTGGCTGTACAGAGGCCATCCAGCATAAGAACCTTACGGGAAGTATAGCCCCCATATGGGAAAGGTATCGTCAAGCTCTGGCCGAGCAGGACCAGCCATCACTAAGAAGTTTGTAGAGTATCTGTCGGGGTCGGAAGTTCATTTGCGGACTGACAACAACCAGCTTGATCACCTAGAAAATGCGAAACTGGGAGCATTGGGCAGGGGCGTAACTAGGAACAGCAGGGCCCCACAGCAAACTTCACAATGGGCCCCCCCCCCCGGCCGCCATTTTAAAAAAAATATATATTTTTTTAAAAATCACTAATCGCAAACGGCGAATGGATTGAATAATCCAGTCGCCATTTGCAAATTTTTAGCCGCTTTGGCGACCATTTTGGTCGCCATCTGCAGCACTGTAATGAGGCCTGCTGTTTTCGGGGCCCTAGGCCCCTGATGGGGCCTGCTGTTTCCTGGGGCCCTAGGCCCCTGATGGGGCCTGCAGTTTCCTGGGGCAAGTTTCCTTGTCAAGTACTATGCGTGACTAGTGAGACCAAACCTGTCAATCACTTTTCCAAGCGATGCTTCAAATCGCTTGGAAAAGCGCGAGCATTCTGCAAGCTAAAAACGCTTGCAAAATGCTTGTGTTTTGCGGGAAAACACATACTAATTACGTATGTGTTTTACCCGCGATGGGGAGTTGTGGAAATGCTCCGCAAAATTTCGGAGCATTTGTGCAACGTGTGAACATGGCCTAAAGCTTCTGAGCCCCATCTGCCCCCTGACAGAGAGTAAATGCAGGGAATCTTGAGAGGGGCTGTGTCCTGTCAGGGGGCTGGTTGGGCTCAGCAGTCTATGCTTCTTTGCAGGAGGTGAAGGGGGGAAGGGGCACTCAGGTATGGAGGGGCACTCGGGTCTGGGGGGCACTCGGGTCTGGGGGGGCACTCAAATCTGGGGGGCAATCAGGTCTGGGGGGCACTCAGCTCTGCTCTTTTCATGAGCTATAGCTGATACAGACAGGGGTCAGACTCAGGACATAGCAGCGTCCTTGGTGAGCCGGCTGCTGTGCTGATAGTATGACTGACGCTGTCACTGAGCACCAGGGGCGGACACAGACTGTAGTGGGCCCCTGTGCAAGAAATTTTTTGGGCCTCCCCCCCCGCACTTTATAGGGCAACAAAGTTATGTAATCATATAGATTGTAATATTTATTTAGAACGCAACTATCAAATCTAAATAGTAAAGTTGTTTAATATGATCATAAAAACTAATAGGGAGATAGATGATACCTACCTGCCCGTTCTACCTACCACTTGCATAGGTCAGTCACAAAGCTCAGTGGGCCCCTTTAACACAGACCACGATTCATGATGCACAGATACAGCAGAGAAATATGGGTATAGTACAATGCCAAATACTTCACTTCTTCCATTACATGAGTGATATCTATTGTAAATTCTACAATAGCTCAAAAACCGCCAAATCCTCACAGCGCACAGAACAGACTGGACAGTACAGTCCTCCATACAATATTATGGGCACCACAGTCTCCCCCTCATCACCCATATAATACCCCATGCAGGATGTCACCCCCCATATAATGCTCCATACAGAATACTGGACCCAAATAATGCTCCATACAGAATACTGGACCCAATATAATGCTCCATACAGGATACTGGTCCCCATATAATGCTCCATACAGAATACTGGACCCAATATAATGCTCCATACAAAATATGGAGCTCTCCTCTGCGCTGTACTGCGTTCTGCACTGTTACGGCTCAGGAAAGGGCGCTGTGGAAAGACTCCCCATTATCATCATGATTGCCTCCCCGTCATCATCATTGCCTCCTTATCATCATCATTGCCTCCCCATCATCATCATGGCCTCCCCATTATCATCAATGCCTGCCCATCATCATCATCATCTCCTCCCCATTATCAGCAATGCCTGCCCATCATCATCTTCTCCCCATCATCAATGCCTGCCCATTATCATCAATGCCTGCCCATTATCATCATCTTCTCCCCATCATCATCAATGCCTCCCCATTATCAGCAATGCCTGCCCATCATCATCTCCTCCCCATCATCATCAATGCCTGCCCATCATCATCTTCTCCCCATCATCAATGCCTGCCCATTATCATCAATGCCTGCCCATTATCATCTTCTCCTCATCATCATCAATGCCTCCCCATTATCAGCAATGCCTGCCCATCATCATCTTCTCCCCATCATCAATGCCTGCCCATTATCATCAATGCCTGCCCATTATCATCATCTTCTCCCCATCATCATCAATGCCTCCCCATTATCAGCAATGCCTGCCCATCATCATCTCCTCCCCATCATCATCAATGCCTGCCCATCATCATCTTCTCCCCATCATCAATGCCTGCCCATTATCATCAATGCCTGCCCATTATCATCAATGCCTCCCCATTATCATCATCTTCTCCTCATCATCATCAATGCCTCCCCATTATCAGCAATGCCTGCCCATCATCATCTTCTCCCCATCATCAATGCCTGCCCATTATCATCAATGCCTGCCCATTATCATCATCTTCTCCCCATCATCATCAATGCCTCCCCATTATCAGCAATGCCTGCCCATCATCATCTCCTCCCCATCATCATCAATGCCTGCCCATCATCATCTTCTCCCCATCATCAATGCCTGCCCATTATCATCAATGCCTGCCCATTATCATCTTCTCCTCATCATCATCAATGCCTCCCCATTATCAGCAATGCCTGCCCATCATCATCTTCTCCCCATCATCAATGCCTGCCCATTATCATCAATGCCTGCCCATTATCATTATCTTCTCCCCATCATCATCAATGCCTCCCCATTATCAGCAATGCCTGCCCATCATCATCTCCTCCCCATCATCATCAATGCCTGCCCATCATCTTCTCCCCATCATCAATGCCTGCCCATTATCATCAATGCCTGCCCATTATCATCAATGCCTGCCCATTATCATCATCTTCTCCCCATCATCATCAATGCCTCCCCATTATCAGCAATGCCTGCCCATCATCATCTCCTCCCCATCATCATCAATGCCTGCCCATCATCATCTTCTCCCCATCATCAATGCCTGCCCATTATCATCAATGCCTGCCCATTATCATCATCTTCTCCCCATCATCATCAATGCCTCCCCATTATCAGCAATGCCTGCCCATCATCATCTCCTCCCCATCATCATCAATGCCTGCCCATCATCATCTTCTCCTCCCCATCATCAATGCCTGCCCATTATCATCAATGCCTGCCCATTATCATCATCTTCTCCTCATCATCATCAATGCCTCCCCATTATCAGCAATACCTGCCCATCATCATCTTCTCCCCATCATCAATGCCTGCCCATTATCATCAATGCCTGCCCATTATCATCATCTTCTCCCCATCATCATCATCAATGCCTCCCCATTATCATCAATGCCTGCCCATTATCATCATCTTCTCCCCATCATCATCCTCAATGCCTCCCCATTATCAGCAATGCCTGCCCATCATCACACACAGACAGCACCACAGCACACAAGCACTCTCTCACATACAGACATACACACACACACACACAAAGCACCGCACTACATACACAGACACACACAGAGACACACACACACACGTCTTACCTGTCCAGCGTCCGCGCTCTCTGCCACAGCCGGCCGCTGAATGATGACGTCATTCAGCAGCGCTGCTGTGAGAGGAAGCGCCGTCGCCCCCTGGAGCCCGGAGCTGCGGCAGCGGAGGCACGGGAGAGGTAAGTATTGTGCCAGTTGATGCCGAGGCCTTGAGCAAGCGGGGGGGGCCCAGTGGCGGCGCTGACACCGCTAACGGGCGCGGGGTGCCAGACTGCCAGTGGGCCCCCCCGCCTGCTCAGGGCCCCAGCACTTGCCCGGGTGTGCCGGGTGCTGACGCCGGCCCTGCCTCCCGCAGCGCTGCTCTTCTCCTTGTGCCTCGGCTGCGTAGTGCACCACATGGCTAATTTGAATAGGTAAATAGTTAGCCATGCGGTGCTGGAGGCTGGAGCCCCCTCTCCCCTGGGGCCCCCGTTCAATGAACGGGCAGTAGGTCCGCCCCTGCTGAGCACAGTAGCCGGCTCACTGAGGAGGCGTCGGCTGTAGGGACTGGACTGGAGCCTGGCCGGACACCGTCTATTAAAACAGGCTCAGACACTCACCGGGGGTTTGGGGCTGAGGGCTGCGCTGCTCCTGCTGCTCAGTGGCTCACTCCTGACTGTGTGACAGGGGAGAATACTGTACTGCACTAAGCTCGCGCTTAGCAGGGATTGGATGCTGGAAAGTCCCGCCCTCCTGTTGCTCAGCACTGGCTGCCTCTCCCAGCTGTCTGTCACAGTGACTCTCTCCACACACACCGCTCACTGCGGGCCCCTCCAGCTCCCGTGCCCCTTACACCAGTAAGGGTAATAATCAGAGGCGTAGCTAGGGTTTCGGTTTAGGGGGGGCGAAACATCTGAGTGAGCCCCTAACCAGAGAACCTCAGCAAATGACCACGCTGTTGCCAAAATTAATCTATATATAAAAAGACCAATATTGATATCACCGCCATATGGTCAGTGGTAAATAATACCAGTCCTACAGAACATATAATAGATTACAGCAGAGTTACAGATAATGACTTACCGCTGATGTTCTTTCTGATGGAATCGTTCACTTTTCATGTCTTTTCCATCTGGCCCAGACCGACATGACGACTCCTCCAGCCAGGACTCGACTACAGAGAATACAACAAAGAAACGTTTCACTTCTCATATTGTCAGCACTGTCACGGTCACCAATTGGACTATTCTCAACCTGCACAAACTCCTCATCCTGCTGATACCCCAGTACTGAGCCGCTGCTGTCATATGTGTCCCTATTACTGCACCTGATACCCCAATACTGAGCCGCTGCTGTCATATGTGTCCCTATTACTACACCTGATACCCCAATACTGAGCCGCTGCTGCAGTATGTGCCCCTATTACTGCTCCTGATACCCCAATACTGAGCCGCTGCTGCAGTATGTGTCCCTATTACTGCACCTGGTACCCCAATACTGAACCGCTGCTGCCCTATGTGTCCCTATTACTGCACCTACTGTGTGGTTCTGTGTGACCTCTAAATTCTAAAGCACCCTCTATAATATATTAATGCCAGGTGCATGGGCCCTAGAAAACAGTGCCCACATGTTGTCCCCTAGAATGTAATAATGCCCTGTGTGTGCCCCTTTGACAGTCACAGTAACCAGAGTTCCCCTATAACAATAAGCTCCCCTATACACAGTATGATGCCCCCTCACTGGATATATACTGACCCCTTAATATCTCCAAACTATTTAATGGCTCCAACACTGTATGATGGCCCCGCCACTATAATCCCCACACTGTATGATGGCCCCCTAGATAGCCTCCTTATAGCATAATACACCAGATAGTCCTCAATATAGTATAATGCACCCCCATAGACAGCATATGTATTGTAATGCACCCCTATAGGCAGCCTCTGTATTATAATGCACACCAACAGACAGCCTCTATATTGTAATGCACTCCCCATAGGCAGTCTTATTTATAATGCACCCCATAGGCAGCCTTATTTATAATGCACCCAATAGGCAGTCTTATTTATAATGTACCCCATAGGCAGCCTTACTTATAATGCACCCCATATGCATCCTTACTTATAATGCACCCCTTATGCAGCCTTACTTATAATGCACCCCATATGCAGCCTTACTTGAAATGTACCCCATATGCATTCTTATTTATAATGCACCCCATAGGCAGTCTTATTTATAATGTACCCCATATGCAGCCTTACTTATAATGTACCCCATATGCAGTCTTATTTATAATGCACCCCCATATGCAGCCGTACTTATAATGCACCCCCATATGCAGCCGTACTTATAATGCACTCCCCCATATGCAGCCGTACTTATAATGCACCCCCATATGCAGCCGTAGTTATAATGCACTCCCCCATATGCAGCCGTACTTATAATGTACTCCATATGCAGCCGTACTTATAATGCACTCCCCCATATGCAGCCGTACTTATAATGCACTCCCATATACAGCCGTACTTATAATGCACTCCCATATGCAGCCGTACTTATAATGCACTCCCATATGCAGCCGTACTTATAATGCACCCCCATATGCAGCCGTACTTATAATGCACTCCCCCATATGCAGCCGTACTTATAATGTACTCCATATGCAGCCGTACTTATAATGCACTCCCCCATATGCAGTCGTACTTATAATGCACTCCCATATGCAGCCGTACTTATAATGCACCCCCATATGCAGCCGTACTTATAATGCACTCCCCCATATGCAGCCGTACTTATAATGTACTCCATATGCAGCCGTACTTATAATGCACTCCCCCATATGCAGCCGTACTTATAATGCACCCCCATATGCAGCCGTACTTATAACGCACCCCCATATGCAGCCGTACTTATAATGTACTCCATATGCAGCCGTACTTATAATGCACTCCCCCATATGCAGCCTTACTTATAATGCACTCCCCCATATGCAGCCTTACTTATAATGCACTCCCCCATATGCAGCCGTACTTATAATGCACTCCCCCATATGCAGCCTTACTTATAATGCACCCCCATATGCAGCCATACTTATAATGCACTCCCCCATATGCAGCCATACTTATAATGCACTCCCCCATATGCAGCTTTACTTATAATGCACCCCCATATGCAGCGGTACTTATAATGCACTCCCCCATATGCAGCCTTACTTATAATGCACCCCCATATGCAGCCGTACTTATAATGCACCCCCATATGCAGCCTTACTTATAATGCACCCCCATATGCAGCCGTACTTATAATGCACTTTCCCATATGCAGCCTTACTTATAATGCACCCCCATATGCAGCCTTACTTATAATGCACTCCCCCATATGCAGCCTTACTTATAATGCACCCCCATATGCAGCCTTACTTATAATGCACCCCCTTAACAAAAATAATAAATCCTGTACTCACCTCTCTTGCTCCCGGCTCCTGCGCTGCTCACTGCTCTCCCTCTCAGCGTCTGACTGCCGGCGCCGGGCAGTGACGTCATCACGCCCGCTGTCAGACGCTGAGAGGGGGATTATGGGAGAGGAGGAGCGCTCGCTCCTTCTCTCTCAATGCGGTCAGCTGTATTGTCTAGATGCCGATACAGCTGACCCTGCGATGACGGGCGGGGGGCCCACTGCTGGCACCGGGCCCCCCACCGCCTGCTCAGGCCCCATAGCGGTCGGGCGGCAGAGCAGGGAGATTGATTCTCCCTGCTCTGCCGCAGAAAGTAACTGTGTCGGCGTGCTGTGCACGCCGACACAGTTACAGTAGCGTAGCTCCGGGTGGGCCCCCTCTGCCCCCCCCCTGGTAGCTACGCTAATAATGCCCTGATGGCGGCCCTGCATAGCGGCGCCGGAGGTGGCGGCGGGCCCTGGAACTACCGTGGTGGTAGGTCAAGTAGCTGCAGCAGGGATGGGCCCCCTTCTAGCCCGGGCCCTGTGGCAGCTGCTTCCCCTGCTTCCACGATAGTTCCGCCCCTGGCATTGGGACAGCGTTGGATTGCAGGGTTGTCCAAGTATCAGTATAAGATAACCTATTAGGAGAAGGCTGAAAATACCCACGCGGATGCATAATCCAGAGTGACCCATGAACAACCAGGCTAGGATATAGACGAAGAGCTGGATAGGGATGAGACACTGGATTTCAGATACTTTGCAACAACTCTCATGGTCTTTCAAGAGTCCGGAGAACACCTTGAAAGACCCTAGGCCAGAAGCACAGCAGAAAAGAAAGTCAGCCTTGTCTATTGTTGCCTTACAGACACTAGGGCAATGGGAGCGGCTCTGTATGAAGAAAGGCCTGTTATACAGGTGGATGCAATTACCCAGAGAGTTCTGGAGTACATGGCAAGTAGTGATTCCAGAAGGGATGATGCCGAGTGTGGCGAAGGAGGCTCATGAGAGGGGCACACACTTTGGAACAGAGAGGGCCTACCAATAGTTGCAGAGGTTCGTTTTTTGGCTCCAACAACGTGGTGGAAAAAGTATGCAGAAGACAATTTCATCTGGCAATATATTGTGCGAGAGATAGAGGAGGATATTAGTAATGTTGGGACAACACCCAATGAGCATCCATGGTCTGAAGTGATTTTTCTCACCAGAGAACTGGCAAGTTTAAAGTAAGCGGATGAATGAGTGAGGAGACACACAGTAATGCCTAAACCGAGTTTCTGCAAATGAACATCGCCATCAGCTGACTAAAGATGATAAAAAAAGAGAAAGCAGAGAGAATTGCATTAGTCGAAACTAAACAGCGAAATACATGTTCCCTGAAAGTAAAGAATAAATGAGACACCAGATCAGGTGACAGCTGTGGTGCACGTAATAATTATATAAAAACCGGTAAGACATAGAAGGGGAGGAGTTGACGTCTGGACCTGTAGCAGGATGGACTTGTGAGCCAAGGAATTGGCTTATTGGGTATACTAATAGGTCATAGACTGCACATGAGTCAACAGTGCGATGGAGCAGCAAAAAAGGCAAACGTAGTTCAGGGATATATTAAGAGAAGCATAGCATCTAGCTCACATGAAGTAATTATCCCCCTCTACGTCTGCTTGGTCAGACCTCATCTGAAATACTGTACTTTTCGAATTATAAGATGCACCTTTATGATCCCCAAAATTAGGGGGAAAATAGGGATGCGTCTTATAACCCAAATACTGTTCTTACTGAGGGGTAAATGCTGCGAGCCCAGAGCTAGGGGTGTTGAGGTGGTGGTGGGTCGGTCCTGCGGTGTGCGGTGGTGGTCCTGTGGTGTGCGGTGGTCCTGCAGTGGTGGTACGGCGGCGAACGGTGGCCCTGCAGCGGCCGCCATTCTTCTTCTGGGGTCCGGCTTCTCACTCAGCGCAGGCGGAGGAAAGCCTAGATCTCCGTCTGCACCTGCCTCTATGCAATGTCTGTAGGAAAATGGCCGCGGATGCTGCGCAGGCACAAATGGAGCTGTCGGCTTACTGAGCTCTCAATCTGCGCATGCGCTGTATCCGGCGGCAGGGTCCAGGCAGAACCCTAAAGCTGAGGAGGGAGAGAAGAGTGATTCTCCTCCTCCTCTGCAGGGATGGATAGTGATTGGTGGAGGGAACTGTTGCTGAGCTGCCTTCACCAATCACATATCTGTCCCTGCACACTATTTAATGTTGCAACTATGGTACTCACAAGTCCTAGATTATTTTAGGAAAGGTGAGCAAACAACCCCCATCATTCTTCAGAATATACTGAATCAATGGTTATATTTTGAAGGATGATGGGGGTTCTAGCCATATTTAGTGTAAATATACACTGTAATATAGTGGCCAAAGTGTTTATTACAAATGAGACTACCACCTCCCTCATCTTTCAGAATACATCCGTGTATACAGCAAGTGGGTGTATTAGTGAGGGTGAGAGGGTGGTAGTCACAATATACGGTACTGCAGGCACTGTACTGTAATTCACAGATCCCCCATAACAGCATCATCCACAGTTAATATTTTTGTATTTTATAATTTTGTTTTTGCATACTATTTGGCTAAAAATATTTTTTTTCTTATCTTCCTCTCAAAAATCTAGGTGGGTCTTATAAAGCAAAAAATACAGTACTTTGTACCATTCTGGGCACCACATTTTAAAAAAGACAAAAAAATCTTGAGAAAGTATAGAGAAGAGCGACCAGTACGGTGAGCTGACTGCAAAGTATGTCCTACAAGGAACGGTTAAAGGATCTGGGAATGTTTGGCTTGAAAAAAAGAAGGCTAAGGGTAGTGTTGAGCGATACTTTCCAATATTGGGAAATATCGGATCGGATTGGATCGGACCGATACTCAAAAAGTATCGGATATCGCCGATTCCGATACCGGAAACCAATGCAAGTCAATGGGACAGAAATATCGGAATTAAAATAAACCCTTTCTTTCCTTGTAGGTTAATTGTACATGAAGGAAAACAACTAAGAATAATGTAGAATGTATTGGGGGAGGTGGAGGAGACATTAAAGGCATAGAGGTTTAGACCAATCAAATGGAATAGCAGGAATAAAAAATTTTTTTAAAGACGTTCGGAGTTACAAAGAAATTGACTATGTTGTTAACCTTTTTTCTATTTTTGCACATATGTATGTTTTACTACTTCTATGCTCTTCACCTTCTTTTTTACTTCTCCCACACTTTCTCCTTCATGATCCTCAGCAGCGGCATCTTTTTCATCAACTTCTTCTTCACCTTATTTATCTTCTTCTTCACCTTCTTCCTCTTATTCTTTTTTTACATTCTTCATATTCTTCTTCAACTATTCTTCTTCTTCATATTCTACTTCTTCATCTTCTTCCTATTCATCTTCTTCATCATATTCTTATTTGTGACAGCATTCCTGTAGCTGTTATCTCTAAAAGTTTGAAGATTACACCTTCCGTTCTTGGTGTCACAAAAGACTTACAACAGGATTTGTCTGCATTCAGTTTAGCCTGCAGCAGCAGGCATTTTCCAGGGGCACCAAGAGGAGGAACGGACTCACCCGCATACACTGCTTAGTCTTCTTCTGCTTATAATTTAGAGCATATCTTTTGCTCTGATTTTTTGTCTTATGCTTAATGTTCTTCTGCTTTTTGTTCTTCTGCTTCTTGGTCTTCTGTCTCTTGTTCTGTATCTTGGTGGTTGTCTTCATGTTCTTTGTCCTCTTGGTCATCTTCTTCTGGGTAATCTTTTTGGTCTTCTTTGGGGTGGTGTTCAGGGTCGTCATCTTTGAGGTCGTCGTCTTCTTCGAGGTGGTCTTCAGGGTCATCGTCTTCGGGGTCGTCGTCTTCTTCGGGGTGGTCTTCAGGGTCGTCATCTTCAGGGTCGTCGTCAGGGAGATCCAGAGTGATTACCAAAAACCATTTAAAAAATCTTCATCTTGGAAATGTAGCAGAAGGTACAAGAAGGCTGAGTAACTGCCGAGAACCAGCTGACTGTCCTGGAACCCGGATGGGTAGTAGAAGGAACAAGAGCCAATGGCACTACCGAGGACCAGTTGACGGTACTGGGACATGGTTACTAAGCAGGAGGAACCTGTGCTAGAAAGCACTACCAAGGACCAGCAGACGTTGCAGGAACTCGGATATCGAGATGGAGGCACCTAGGCCAAAGGCACTGCCGAGAACCAGCTGACGGTACTGGAACCAGGATGGGTAGCATAAGGTACAAGAGCCAATGGAACTAAGAGGAACAGCTGATTGTGCTGGAACCCGGAGGGGCAGCAGAAGGAGCAGAGCCAATGGCACAACCGAGGACCAGCTGACGGTACTGGCACACGGTTACTAAGCAGGAGGTACCTGTGCTAGAAAGCACTAACAAGGACCAGCAGACGTTGCTGGAACTCGGATACCGAGATGGAGGCACCTAGGCCAAAGGCACTGCCAAGAACCAGCTGACGGTACTGGAACCCAGATGGGTAGCATAAGGTACAAGAGCCAATGGAACTAACGAGGACCAGCTGACTGTGCTGGAACCTGGAGGGGCAGCAGAAGGAACAGAGCCAATGGCACAACCGAGGACCAGCTGACGGTACTGGCACACGGTTACTAAGCAGGAGGTACCTGTGCTAGAAAGCACTACCAAGGACCAGCAGACCATCTCGGAACTCGGATACCGAGATGGAGGCACCTAGGCCAAAGGCACTGCCGAGAACCAGCTGACAGTACTTGAACCCCGATGGGTATCAGAAGGTACCCATGAAAACAAAAGTTGCAAGGCCGCGAGCCCACCGCAGTTACCGAATCCCACAGTCCTACAGGGGGTGCTTGTCCTATTGGCACTACGGAAACAGACTTTAGTTCCATATCCAGCAGCCCACATAGGAAGCACCTAAACTGCAGGCACCATAGAGTCGGCTAACCCGACCGCAACACGACAGGACAACGTATTGGAGGCAAAGTGACGTTGACACTGCACGGAAACAGCTGGCGTGCTGTAACCTGGCTGGGCAGGAGGGAGTACCCCTGCCAAAGACACTGCCGAGAACCAGCTGACGGTACTGGAACCCGGATGGGTATCAGAAGGTACTCATGAAAACAAAAGTGGCAAAGCCGCGAGCCGGCCGCAGTTACCGAAACCCACAGTCCTACAGGGGGTGCTTGTCCTATTGGCACCATGGAAACAGACTTTAGTTCCATATCCCGCAGCCCACATATGAAGCACCTAAACTGCAGGCACCATAGAGTCGGCTAACCCGACCGCAACACGACAGGACAACATATTGGAGGCAAAGTGACGTTGATACTGCCCGGAAACAGCTGGCGTGCTGTAACCTGGCTGGGCAGGAGGGAGTACCCATGCCAAAGACACTTCTGAGCAGCAACTGGCGATGTTGGAGCCCAGGGATGAGAGTAGAAACAGAGTGGAGGCAGAGGACAAATGGGAGCAAGTTTAAAATCTGGACTTGTGTGAGTGTGGACAGAGCAGGAAAGATTGCCAGCTACACAGCTGGGGATCAGCTGACATTACTGAACCCCAATAACACAGGACCTAGTGTTGACTGTGCAGACGGCACTTCCGAGCAGCAACTGGCAGTGTTGGAGCCCAGGGATGAGAGTAGAAACAGAGTGGAGGCAGAGGCCTAATTGGAACAAGTTTAAAATCTGGACTTGTGTGAGTGTGGACAGAGCAGGAAAGATTGCCAGCTACACAGCTGGGGAACAGCTGACATTACTGAACCCCAATAAAACAGGAGCTAGTGTTGACTGTGCAGACGGCACTTCCCAGCAGCAACTGGCAGTGTTGGAGCCCAGGGATGAGAGTAGAAACAGAGTGGAGGCAGAGGACAAATTGGGCAAGTTTAAAATCTGGACTTGTGTGAGTGTGGACAGAGCAGGAAAGATTGCCAGCTACACAGCTGGAGATCAGCTGACTTTACTGAACCCCAATAACACAGGAGCTAGTGTTGACTGTGCAGATGGCACTTCTGAGCAGCAACTGGCAGTGTTGGAGCCCAGGGATGAGAGTAGAAACAGAGTGGAGGCAGAGGACAAATTGGAGCAAGTTTAAAATCTGGACTTGAGTGAGTTATGGAAAGAGCAGGAGACATTGCCAGCTACACAGCTGGGGATCAGCTGACTTTACTGAACCCCAATAACACAGGAGCTAGTGTTGACTGTGCAGACGGCACTTCTGAGCAGCAACTGGCAGTGTTGGAGCCCAGGGATGAGAGTAGAAACAGAGTGGAGGCAGAGGAAAATTTGGGGCAAGTTTAAAATCTGGACTTGAGTGAGTTATAGACAGAGCAGGAGACATTGCCAGCTACACAGCTGGGGATCAGCTGACTTTACTGAACCCCAAAACACAGGAGCTAGTGTTGACTGTGCAGACGGCACTTCCGAGCAGCAACTGGCAGTGTTGGAGCCCAGGGTCAGTCAGGGTGTAGGCTGAGGCCTAATGTGAGCAACTTTCAATCTGATGTAACTTGAAATTGGATGGAGCAGGACAGATTGCCGGACACACAGCAGGGGATCAGCTGGCATTACTGAACCCCACAAACACAGGAGCGAGTGTTTTTCTCTGTGCATACAGCACTTCTGAGCAGCAACTGGCGGTGTTGAAGCCCAGGGTCAAGGAGGGTGTAGGCTGAGGCTTAATGAGAGCAAGTTTACAATCTGATGTGTTTTCAAATTGGAGGGAGCAGGACTCATTGCCGGACACACAGCAGGGGATCAATTGGCGTTACTGAACCCCAGAAACACAGGAGTGAGTGTTTTTCTCTGTGCATACAGCACTTCTGATCAGTAACTGTTGGTGTTGAAGCCCAGGGTCAAGGAGGGGGTAGGCTGAGCCCTAAGAGAGCAAGTTTACTATCTGATGTGTTTTCAAATTGGAAGGAGCAGGACTTATTGCCAGACACACAGCAGGGGAACAGCTGGCATTACTGAACCCCAGTAACACAGGAGCAAGTGTTTTTCTCTGTGCATACAGCACTTCTGAGCAGCAACTGGCGGTGTTGAAGCCCAGGGTCAAGGAGGGTGTAGGTTGAGGCCTAATGAGAGCAAGTTTACTATCTGATGTGTTTTCAAATTGGAAGGAGCAGGACTTATTCCCAGACACACAGCAGGGGAACAGCTGGCATTACTGAACCCCAGTAACACAGGAGCAAGTGTTTTTATCTGTGCATACAGCACTTCTGAGCAGCAACTGTCGGTGTTGAAGCCCAGGGTCAAGGAGCGTGTAGGCTGAGGCCTAATGTGAGCAACTTTCAAATCTGATGTGCTTTGAAATTGGATGGAGCAGGACTTATTGCCACACACACAGCAGTGGAACAGCTGGCATTACTGAACCCCAGTAACACAGGAGCAAGTGTTTTTCTCTGTGCATACAGCACTTCTGAGCAGCAACTGGCGGTGTTGAAGCCCAGGGTCAAGGATGGTAGGCTGAGGCCTAATGTGAGCAACTTTCAAATCTGATGTGTTTTGAAATTGGATGGAGCAGGACAGATTGCCGGACACACATCAGGGGAACAGCTGGCATTACTGAACCCCAGTAACACAGGAGCGAGTGTTTTTCTCTGTGCATACAGCACTTCTGAGCAGCAACTGGCGGTGTTGAAGCCCAGGGTCAAGGAGGGTGTAGGCTGAGGCCTAATGAGAGCAAGTTTACAATCTGATGTGTTTTCAAATTGGAGGGAGCAGGACTTATTGCCGGACACACAGCAGGGGAACAGCTGGCATTACTGAACCCCACAAACACAGGAGAAAGTGTTTTTCTCTGTGCATACAGCACTTCTGAGCAGCAACTGTCGGTGTTGAAGCCCAGGGTCAAGGAGAGTGTAGAAATCACATATAGAGTAGTTGCTTTGTTCCGTGGCACTTCAAAATGTATATACTCCAAACAAGAGAAACGTAAGCTTTACTACCATAAAATGATGAATTTAATTAAAAAATATTGAAATAAAGACATTTAAAATATAAGCACATATATGCACATGGTGACAACAAATGCAACCAAAAAAAACAACATAGGGTATAGGGGTTGAAATGAATGCATACAAGTACATTTCATAATCCATTAATGTTGCCTAAGGAGCGGTATGTACACCTGTAATATAGTGCAGACAATGTATGTAGGACTAGTCATCATCATCATTATAAGTTATATGTGACAGTAAAAAATACACTCATTGAGGACAACTGTTAGCTCACACCCCATATATTAAAGGTCCAGCATATAATCCTGATAATATGGCGCAATAATCATGCATAACCTAGAAAAAGTGCATCGTGCATAGTGAAAATTGCTATGTATGCCTGCAAGTGCAGGTGAAACAACGCCAATGGATAGAAAAGGTATATACTATCTATGTATCAGAGTGCATAGCCACTGATGGCGAATGACGATATAATACTGTACCTCAATAAAGGCTGCGGCACCACTCATGAGCGTTTCGCTTGTAGCTTGTTGAAGAGGGGAAGTGCATGTATGCTTGCGCGTTGGTTTTGCCGCCCAGACTGCCTTCCTGCTCTGAGTCTGACGAGGCAGGTAGGGGAGCAGCTGGGCGTCATATGACGCTGACTTGCAGTGACGTTGCGCAGCGTTCGTCAGCGGTAGCGCCGCTACAAAGCCGCCATCATGACTGATTTCCTCTATAAACATGCACCTATGAGCAACCATACACGCACGTCCCCTCTTGAAGAAGCTACAAGCGAAACGCACGAGAGGGGTGCCGCAGCCTTTATTGATGTACAGTATTATATCACCATTCGCCATCAGTCGCTATGCACTCTGATACCTAGATAGCATAAACCTTTTCTATCCGTTGGCGTTGTTTCACCTGCACTTGCAGGTATACATTGCGATTTTCAGTATGCACGATGCACTTTTTCTAGGTTTTGCATGATTATTGCGCCTTATTATCAGGATTAGATGCTGGACCTTTCATATATGGGGTGTGAACTAAGAGTTGTCCTCAATCAGTGTATTTTTAACTGTCACATATATAAGTAATGATGATGATGATGACTAGTCCTACATCCATTGTCTGCACTATATTACAGGTGTACATACTGTTCCTTGATTATTGCGCCATATTATCAGGATTATATGCTGGACCTTTAATATATGGGGTGTGAACTAACAGTTGTCCTCAATGAGTGTATTTTTTACTGTCACATATAACTTATAATGATGATGATGACTAGTCCTACATACATTGTCTTCACTATATTACAGGTGTACATACCGTTCCTTAGGCAGCATTAATGGATTATGAAATGTACTTGTATGCATTCATTTCAACCCCTATACCCTATGTAGGCTTTTTTGGTAGCATTTGTAGTCGCCATGTGCATATATGCGCTTATATTTAAAATGTCTATTTTGACATATTTGGGACACAAATTCATCATTTTATGGTACTAAAGCTTCCGTTTTTCATGTTTGTATCATATCAATCAGGGTGATGGCTCAGCCCTATGTGGATCAAGTTTAACATCTGATGTTCTGTGCATGTGGAGGGAGCAGGTGTCACGCTGTCTAATGATATGTGTACGATGTCAGTAAACTATTCTTACAGAAACAACACTCTATACAACATATAGTTTAGCAACATCAGCATGTAAATATAGAATAGATTTACCTGACACGATATCCGTTGAACTCAGGGTTAATCTTGAGGACTTGATACGCTGTCACAGGAAAGAGGAGGACCGGGGTCTAACCTGACCCTAAAACTGGGGTCCTAACTAATCCCTCACCTTGGAGGTACTGATAATGGTTCAGAGGTCCAAGTCTCCAGCCTAACCTAGTCTCCTATCAGTCCCTGAACCCTGTAATCAGTCCTAAGAAGGATCCTGACTACTACCAAAGGGATATGGGCTGATCTCTGCTAGATACACAGATTAGACATATAGGACAGACTGGAGAAAACACAGACTCGCATACACACTCAAACACAGAAGGAACATAAATGGTCTGGGATATAAAACTCTAAGCAAGTTGAGCTTAAAACAACTAAGGAGCTCTTTAACTTAAGTCTATACAGATTCAATCCTATCTGTGGTCTGCATGAAGAATTTCACTGGCAACTCCCAAAACAGACAACCAGGAATTTAAAGGAAACCAATCAACAAATAATCAATTGCAGCCGGAGAAGCTGCACCCAGTCCCAGAACCGAGCACAGACAGAATTAACTCCCTCACTGCCAAACACAAAGAAACAGCAACTCAGCTGTGAGAAGTCAGAATTTGCAACCGCGACGATCTTCGTGGCGATGCACACATGACAGTACCCCCCCTTCTACGAGGGGCCTCCGGACCCTCAGGGCCAGGTCTGCCCGGGTGAGTTCTGTGGAAGGTCCGAACCAAACGATCTGCGTTAATGTCAGACGCAGGAACCCACGTCCTCTCCTCTGGACCATACCCCTTCCAATGCACCAAGTACTGAAGGGACCGGCGATTCAGACGTGAGTCAATGATCTTTGACACTTGAAACTCCAAGTTACCATTGACCACCACTGGAGGAGGAGGTAGAGGTGACGGTATGACTGGTGCCACGTACCTCTTAAGTAATGACTTGTGGAACACATTGTGGATTTTAAACGTAGGAGGGAGGTCCAGACGAAATGCCACAGGATTAATTATGGAACTGATCCTGTACGGCCCGATGAATCTGGGACCCAGTTTCCAGGAGGGAACTTTAAGTTTTATATTCCTGGTAGACAACCATACCAGATCGTTCACATTCAGATCTGGACCAGAAACTCTCCTCCTATCAGCCATACGTTTGTAACGGTTCCCCATAGCACTCAGATTATTCAATACACCTCTCCACACTGAAGCAAGTGACGACGAGAAACGCTCCTCCTCAGGAACCCCAGAAGGGCCCCCCCATTGAAAGTACAAAACTGGGGATGAAAACCATATGCCCCAAAAAACGGGGATTTACCAGTGGACTCGCTCCGCCTGTTGTTAAGAGCGAACTCTGCCAGAGGCAAGAAAGAAGACCAGTCCTCCTGGTTCTCTGAGACAAAACACCGAAGATAAGTCTCAAGGCTTTGATTCAGACGCTCTGTCTGACCATTGGTCTGCGGATGAAAAGCCGAGGAAAATGACAATTGCATCCCCCGACGTAAACAAAATGCCCTCCAAAATTTAGACACAAACTGAGACCCCCTATCTGACACCACATCAGAAGGCAACCCATGAAGTCTCACAATCTCCCCAATGAACACCTGCGCCAGAGTTTTAGCATTAGGGAGGGCAGGAAGAGCAATGAAATGTGCCATCTTACTGAACCTGTCAACAACCACCAGTATGACAGTTTTCCCTGACGACGGAGGAAGATCCGTAATGAAGTCCATAGACAAATGAGTCCATGGACGCTCCGGAAGTTTCAAGGGTAAGAGGGTCCCAGACGGACGGGTATGCGGGGTCTTAGAGCGAGCACAAACCCCACAGGACGCGACAAAAGTTATAACATCTTTATTAACGTTAGGCCACCAAAACCGGCGAGAAAGGAGATCTAAAGTAGCCTTACTCCCTGGATGTCCTGCTAAAGCAGAATTATGATGTGCCTCAATAACCTTTTGTCTCAACTGATTTGGGACAAACAGTCTCCCTGAAGGTCCTGCAGGGGCGTCCCCCTGAGCCTCTAATACCTCCTCCTCAAGCTCAGAACATACAGCCGATACTACCACCCCCTCCTGAAGGATAGGAATCGGGTCATCCGTTTTCCCGGCCCCTGGGAAACTGCGAGACAAGGCATCAGCCTTAACATTCTTAGACCCAGGGCGATATGTGACGACAAAATTAAACCTGGTAAAAAACAACGACCATCGAGCTTGTCTGGAATTCAGACGCTTAGCAGATTCCAAATACAGCAGGTTTTTGTGATCAGTAATGACGGTGACCGGGTGGACTGCCCCCTCCAAAAAGTGACGCCATTCTTCAAAAGCCAACTTAATGGCCAAAAGTTCCCTATTGCCGATATCATAATTCCTTTCGGCGGACGACAACTTCTTAGAAAAGAAAGCGCACGGATGCCATTTACCAGGGGACGGACCCTGGGACAATATTGCACCCACCCCTACGTCAGACGCGTCCACCTCCACAATGAACGGCTGTGATGCATCTGGTTGGATGAGAACGGGTGCCGAAGCAAAACATTTTTTCAAAGAGGAAAAAGCTTGGCAAGCTTTGTCCGACCATTTAAAAAAATCCGTCCCTTTTCTTGTCATGTCAGTGAGAGGTTTGACAACAGATGAGAAATTACAAATAAATTTCCGGTAGTAGTTAGCAAACCCCAGAAAACACTGCAGAGCCTTAAGATCCTCTGGCTGATCCCATTCAAGCACTGCTCTCACTTTTTCAGGGTCCATACGGAAACCGGAGGCTGACACCAAGAAACCCAAAAACTGAAGTTCCTGTACAGCAAATACACACTTTTCCAGTTTGGCGTATAGTTTATTGTCTCGCAAGATCTGCAACACCTGTCTCACATGCTCCTGGTGAGACACAAGATCTGGCGAGTAAATTAAAATGTCATCCAAATATACGACCACAAACAGCCCCACAAGGTGACGAAAAATGTCATTAACAAAATGTTGGAATACTGCTGGTGCAGTAGTCAGACCAAAAGGCATGACAAGGTTCTCATAATGTCCCTCCGGCGTGTTAAACGCCGTTTTCCACTCATCCCCTCTTTTATCCTAATCAAATTATACGCCCCCCTGAGATCCAATTTAGAGAACCATTTGGCGCCCACAATTTGATTGAAGAGATCAGGAATAAGAGGGAGAGGATACGGATCTCGAACAGTAATCCGATTAAGTTCGCGGAAATCCAAGCAAGGGCGTAGGCCTCCATCTTTTTTCTTCACAAAGAAGAACCCCGCGGCCACTGGGGAAGATGAAGGTCTAATATGCCCTTTGGCCAGACTTTCCGAAATATAGTCTTTCATAGCCTGCCTCTCAGGACCAGAAAGGTTATATAACCTAGCTTTAGGTAACTTAGCATCAGGAAGTAAATTAATAGAGCAGTCATACACGCGATGAGGAGGCAACTCCTGACACCCCTCCTCAGAGAACACATCCCCAAAGTCCTCCAAAAAAGGAGGCAATGTACTAGGCATGACCGCACTGATGACTGTGTTCATGCAGTTACTTTTGCAAAACTCACCCCATTGGCTTATCTCTCTGGACTGCCAATTAATCACAGGTTTATGTTTAACCAACCAAGGAAGTCCCAACACAATAGGAGTAGGTAGACCCTCCAACACATAACAAGATAATTGTTCCCTATGTATCGCCCCTACCCGAATATCAATGTTATGGACCTCATGAACAAAGCTACCTTGGCCGAGAGGCCTGGCGTCAATGGAGAATATAGGGATCGGTTTGGCCAATACACTCAGAGGCATACCTTGAGCCTGAGCAAACTGAGCGTCAACCAGATTAGCCCCGGACCCACTATCAACAAGAACAGAAAATCTCTCCACTCTCGTACCAACCACCATCTCCACTGGGACAAGGAACTGAGAAGAACTAGCGGACGAAATACATACTCCCAGGTTGTCGTCCACCACACAACCTGGGATTAACAGTTTTCCGGCAACTTTTTGCTCAACAAGGCACGGGATGGACATCCCCCAACAAAATGTCCCTCTTTCCCGCAGAAGAAACACCTTCTAGTCCTGCTGCGTACCACCAATCCCCTCCTACGAAATGATGTCCCTCCCAACTGCATAGGCTCCTCTGAACAGACAAGGGGAACCTCAACATAAGGGACTTTTGTAGTAGGTGGAACAACTACCGGGGGCGGAGTTACCTCACCCCTCTCCCGAAGCCGTCTATCAGTACGGATAGCTAGGGCCATAGCAGCCTCCAGTGATGGAGGAGAATCATACTGAGCCAAAACGTCCTTTAATTTGTCAGAAAGCCCATGACAAAACTGACTCCTAAGAGCTGGGTCATTCCACTGAGTATCTGTGGCCCATCTACGGAACTCAGAAGCAAATTCCTCCGCCGGACGATCTCCCTGCTGTATCTTACGTAATTTTGTCTCAGCAAGAGAGACCCGATCTGGGTCATCATATACCAAACCCAGGGCAGTAAAAAATCGATCTACAGACTGTAGAGCCGGGGATCCCGGAGGAAGGGAGAATGCCCAGGATTGAGGGTCCCCTTGTAGGAGCGAGATAACAATTCCCACTCTCTGCTCTTCACTCCCTGATGATCGAGGCCGAAGCCGAAAATACAATTTACATGCTTCCCGGAATGTGAAAAATTTGTCTCGCCCACCAGTGAACCTGTCCGGGAGAGCAACCTTAGGTTCAACTCTGGTTTGCTCCAGGGGAGACAAAACTTTGGACTTAATGTCCGTCAGCTCCATGGATAATCCCTGCAACTGCAGAGCCAGCTGGGCTACTGGATCCATGGCAACTGGGGATAATTTTATTGGCCAGTGAAAATGTCACGCTGTCTAATGATATGTGTACGATGTCAGTAAACTATTCTTACAGAAACAACACTCTATACAACATATAGTTTAGCAACATCAGCATGTAAATATAGAATAGATTTACCTGACACGATATCCGTTGAACTCAGGGTTAATCTTGAGGACTTGATACGCTGTCACAGGAAAGAGGAGGACCGGGGTCTAACCTGACCCTAAAACTGGGGTCCTAACTAATCCCTCACCTTGGAGGTACTGATAATGGTTCAGAGGTCCAAGTCTCCAGCCTAACCTAGTCTCCTATCAGTCCCTGAACCCTGTAATCAGTCCTAAGAAGGATCCTGACTACTACCAAAGGGATATGGGCTGATCTCTGCTAGATACACAGATTAGACATATAGGACAGACTGGAGAAAACACAGACTCGCATACACACTCAAACACAGAAGGAACATAAATGGTCTGGGATATAAAACTCTAAGCAAGTTGAGCTTAAAACAACTAAGGAGCTCTTTAACTTAAGTCTATACAGATTCAATCCTATCTGTGGTCTGCATGAAGAATTTCACTGGCAACTCCCAAAACAGACAACCAGGAATTTAAAGGAAACCAATCAACAAATAATCAATTGCAGCGGAGAGCTGCACCCAGTCCCAGAACCGAGCACAGACAGAATTAACTCCCTCACTGCCAAACACAAAGAAACAGCAACTCAGCTGTGAGAAGTCAGAATGTGCAACCGCGACGATCTTCGTGGCGATGCACACATGACAGCAGGAGACTTATTGCCAGAAACACAGCAGGGGAACAGCTGGTGTTACTGAACCGCACTAACACAGGAGCTTGTGTTTTTCTCTGTGCAGACGGCACTTCTGAGCAGCAACTGGCAGTGTTGGAGCCCAGGGAGTACAGTTTAGGTGGTAGAAACATGAACACAACAGGAGACATGGATACTGTTGCCAACCAATTATTTAATCGGAAACCGGACAGGCAATTCAGGCGAGATCCAGGCCTTGTTCATTTTCAGAAAGTAAGCCGGTCAACGTTATCGGAGGATAGTCGCATGCGACGGTCTGTTAGTACACCACCTGCGGCACTAAAGACGCACTACGATAATACACTAGCAGCAGGGCAAGCAGCACCTCCAATGCATACTGGCTAAGCTCTGCCATGTATCCAGCTTAGAGACCCAAAACTTGAAGGGGGAACAGTCGTCTGGGAGTACACTGAGAGGGAAAGACATGTAGTCTGTCACCATCTTACGGAAACGTTGCCTCCTGCTGACTGGAGCTGTCTGTGACGGTGTAGACATTTGTGGCGGGGAGACAAAACTTTGCCACATTTGGGCCATACTGGTCTTGCCTTGTGCAGAGGAGCTGCTTCTGCTCCTTCTTGGTGCAGAGCTTCCTCCACTGCCTCGACGCACAGAGCTGCTTTATAAAGCACTAGCAGCACTGCTCTCGGCTGGAATGGAGAACATGATGGAATGCACCAGTGTGTCTTGGTACTCCCTCATTTTACGCTCCCGGTTCAACGGTGTTATGAGGCTTTGCAAGTTGTCCCGGTAGCGAGGGTCTAGGAGGGTGTACACCCGAAAATCAGACGTGGTGAGAATGTGGGCGATGCGGCGGTCGTTTCTCAGGCACTGCAGCATGAAATCAACCATGCAGAGGCGTCATCTCTGCCTGCTCTGCATCACCCCACCTCGCCCCCTCCACCCTCGCTCTACATACTGACTACTAGAGCATTGTGTACCTCCCTCCTCTGGAGAGTTGTCTTCCTCCTCCATTGACTCCTCCTCATCCTCCTCACAAAGTGTCCCCTGCCTAGGCCTTTGTGAGGAACCACATTGCGCAGACTGTCCAGAAGCTGATGGAATTTGTGACTCCTCATCCTCCACCTCTTCCAAAACCTCATCCCTTAGTGCTTGCAGTATTTTTTGAAGCAGGCAGATAAGGGGGACAGTCATGCTGACTAGTGCATCATCTGCACTCGCCATCCGCGTGGAATCATCGAACGCACGCAAAACGTGGCAGATGTCCTTCATAGAGGCCCACTCAGTGGTGGTGAAGTGTGAATGACGCGAAGTGCGACTTGTTTGCGCCTGATGCAGCTGGTACTCCATTACTGCTGCCTGCTGCTCACACAACCGCTCCAACATATGTAACGTGGAATTCCACCTGGTGGGTAGGTCACATATGATGCGATGTTCCAGAAGGCGGAATCGGCGTTGCAGAGCTGCAATGCGCGATCTGGCCATGCTGGAACGCCGCAAGTGAGCGCACTCTATGCGGACCTTGTGCAGCAGTGCATCAAGATCCGGATAGTCCCTCAAAAACCTCTGCATGACCAAGTTGAGCACATGTGCCAGACATGGTATGTGAGTGAGGTTGCCTAGGCCCAGAGCTGCCACCAGATTTCGGCCATTTTCACACACTACCAAGCCTGGCTGGAGATTCGCTGGCACAAACCACATGTCGCTCTCCTGCTTGATGGCATTCCAGAGCTCCTGCGCTGTGTGGCTTCGATTCCCCATAGAAATTAATTTCAGGACGGCCTGTTGACTTTTGGCCACGGCTGTGCTCATATCGGTCGTAACAGGTAAGCGTTCACGAGTCTATGTGGAGGTAGACCGTGACGGCTCCTGCAGAGATGATTCTGAGGAACTGGAGTAGGAGGAGGAGTCAATGTGTACAGACTGGATTCCTGCAATCCTTGGAGTTGGCAGAACACGTACAGCGCCACTCTCAAGATCTGTACCCGGCTCCACAACATTTACCCAATGGGCAGTGAGTGAAAGGTATCGTTCCTGTCCATGGTTACTGGTCCACGTGTGTAGCCCTGGAATTTAAGGTACACAATACCAGGAGGATGAGTGGAGAGGTAACGGTTAAGGCTCTACATGACATCACATATACTTCGGACACACCCAGCAGGGGTGTAGAGGGGTGTGGTTTTTAGCACAAGAGAGTCTAGTAGTGTCTCCTGAGGTAAAGGGAGGGAGAAGGAGTGCCTGTCTGGAGCACCAAGATTCCTGTCGATTCAGAGAGACAGTACAGTAGTGGAGGCTAGTACAGGTGAGCCAGTTCACCTTAGCCTAGTCAGTGCTGAGATTGAGAGTTTGAGCAAGTCGAAAGGCACAGTGGAAGGAAATCAGAAGTGCTTTAGGATTGAAGTATCCTGCACATTGTCACCGGTCACTGGGGACCGAAGCATCACTATAGCTTCACGCATAGTGGTAAAAGAACCAGAGGCTTACTGGACCTTAGGTAACAGAAAGCAGCCCTTGAAGTGTCAGTACGTAACAGGGGTCAGGTGGAATAGGAACTTTGAGCTAGGCCAAGCATAGAAGAACCTAGTTTCATCACTGGAAGGCTCCACCACAAAACTGACCGGGCAGTACAGCTTTGAAAAGCTGAAGTTTCAGGAGTGAACTACGCTTTATGCTGGTTGGACTCATCATCATTGGGAAGTAAAGGAGGCCCCTGCCTTGCTCAGCCATTGCCTCAAAACTCATCCTCCATCAACCCCATCAGCCTCCCTGGGACCTGCCTTACCATCTTACAAGTAAAAGGTATGGAAAGACGCTGACGGTGTGAGACTGAGTTATTTAATTGCATGCCTGCACAACCCCACCATAACCATCGACCTGAGGGAAGAGTCCCACCTGTAGGGGACCCGACATCTAGCTGCCTCACCATCCCCTCAGAGATCTACAGCAGCGCTGGTACAAATTACCAGAGACTACAGGTGGCGTCACGAACTGTAAATATATCTATCCCCTGTAAATATTCCCCCAACATACGCCAGACCGCCAGGGCCACAGACCGAGCCACCGCTGCCAGTGACACAAACCCCATAGACTTCCATGGGCTCGGCTCTGAGTACCCCATTGCCCTGGTAATCCACAATTGTGGTGGCGGGTCGACACAAAAATTTGGCGTCACGAACAGGATACGAAACTTGCAGCATTGCGAGCCCTGTGTGCCTGTGGAGTGTTTTGGTGAAAAAGACTGTTGCTATTGTTTGGCGCCAAATACCGCCATATTTGCCTCCAGATTCGCGCCCTAAGGCGCTGGAGAAGAAGGTGGGCGTACCTGAAAGAGCGCGCAAAGTCTTGGACACGCCCCCGGCTCTGACTCAGCGGCAGGTCCTGCAACAGGAAGTGAACGCTCTGACATCAGAGCGCCTGCGACGAAGGTCCTGTTCCCACTGCTGTGCCTGTGAAGTAGCAGCATCTGAAACCGGTAGGCTCCGTTTAACCAAGGGGGCGCTAAGATGTCACAACAACCGGCTGACAGTGCGGCCCCGGCCGGAGGCCCCAATCCCGCACCGCCTGGTATTGTAGCGCCAGATGGGGGTGCAGGTCCAGCACCCAGTCCGGTAGTCCCGATCATGCCACTAACGCTTCCATATATGCCAGGGGCGAAATGGCTTCCCCAGTACAGCGGTGAGCCAGGCACATTAGCAGGCTTCAAGCGGAAGTTATGCAGCATCCTAGAAATGTACTCCATGCCTGAGAGACAAAAAGCTGCTGTGCTAATAGGGCAGCTAACTGGCGCTGCTGAGAGGGAAGTGGAGACTTGGGATACCGTTGATCAGGAGTCGGTACCTGCGATCTTCCTTAAGCTGCATGCCATATTTGAAGACCGCACAGAAACGGATCTCCGGATGGCCTTCTATCACTGTTCACAACAGCCAGGTGACAGCATCCGGGACTACGCTTGCCGATTACAAGGAGCCCTGAGAGCTCTTAAGCAGATTAATAATTTAAATGCTATCGATGAGAATAAAATGCTGAAAGAACAATTTATACAGGGATTGAGATCCCAAGAGGAACGCAGAACTGTAAACTGGTGGTCCTTAGATCATCCGGATGCTACCTTTGATGCCCTAAAAGACATGGCAATAAAAGGGCTGCGGCCCCTGGGCAAACCTGAAGTGGCAACCCAACATCATCAGGGTGAAGTCACTCTGGAACCGGCAGTACCCCCCTTTTCCCCGCTAGTGGCAGAAACCAAAACGCAGGCGACACCCCCTAGTGAATTGGATTGTCTGCGCTCAGAGGTGCGCCAGCTGACTAAAAATCTGGCTGCTGTGATGAGTGCCCTGCAGCTGCGGAAAGAGGAGGAAGGGAAGATCTTGTTAGCTGACTGCCCAGAAGACGTCCCGTGGATGCACCGGAGAAGAAAGAAGACGTCGCCCCCCCGGAGGAGGACAACACCACCCCCAGGAGCGACCTCTGATCAACACCCTCCTCGTCGAGAGATCATCTGTTATCGATGCAACCGGAAAGGTCATATGTCTCCACAGTGTCCTTTAAACGGGCAGAACCTGGGTCCAAGGGCCAACACCCAGGAGAATACCCGTCAGGCCCCTTAGACTGGAACCGCAGGTATGTGGGTGGGCGACCCTACCTGTCCATCATCTTAGATGGTATTGCAGTTCCGGCATTGTTAGACACTGGGTCCCAAGTGACCCTAATACCTGATGCCCTATATACTAAGTTCTGGTCTATGGACAGTCTTAAACCCCCGAGCCCTGACTTTACCGTGTATGCTTCTAATGGTCTTCCTGTAGAAGTACTCGGGACAAAATGTGTAGATGTAAAGGTGGGCAGAGAGGAGTTGAAAGACCAGGGGCTTCTGGTAGTAAAGACTGCAAATGAGGAGAACGGTTTAAATATAATTTTGGGCACTAACATTATCGGTAATTGTTTGGGAGAAGTTGTGTTCTTGCTCCAACAGCTCGCTGAGATTGCCCGACCAAGGCAGAAAGGAGTAATCCAAAGAGAGATCCGGGCCCTGGTGTGTCAGCAGCAAGCGAAGCTTACAGACGGCGAAATTGGTAATGTACGGGTCACTGACTCGGATCCTATTGTGATCCCCCCAATGAGTGAAATGATTATCTGGTGCAGGGCAGCCATAGGTCTGAGAGGACAGAATTACCAAGCTGTAGTAGAACCCCACCATTCAGAACATAGACCTACACTTATGACTGCTAGGGGAGTAGTAGAAGTGGTGAATGGAAGAGTACCGGTACGGCTTCTCAATTGGGGAGATGATGAGGTAAACTTACCCCGTTATGCAACCATTGCTAAACTACATGCTGTCGACAATAATTCTATTCTTCCGGCTGAGTCCTTAGACTCCTGTCAAATAGCGGAGGACAATGACCCAGCAACTCAGGTGGCGGAATGGTGTCAGCAACTCCATGTTGGGACGGACACCACTCCCGCTCACCAGAAGCAAGGGGTATTACGGGTGGTGCAAGAGTATGCCCAAGTGTTTAGCAAGCACCCACTTGATTTTGGGGTAATTAAGGGAGTCCAACATCATATCCCTACAGGCAGTCATCCTCCCATCAAGGAGCGGTATAGGCCTATACCCCCAGCCCATTATCAGAAGGCTAAAGAAATGTTGCATGATATGAAGAAGGCCGGGGTGATAAGGGATAGTTGTAGCCCCTGGGCAGCCCCTCTAGTTCTGGTTAAAAAGAAAGATGGTAGTATGAGAATGTGTGTGGATTACAGGCAGGTGAACCGCATAACACACAAGGATGCATACCCGTTACCACGCATAGAGGAATCATTAGCTGCTCTGAAAACGGCTAACTACTTTTCTACCCTTGATCTGACTAGTGGTTACTGGCAAGTGGCTGTGGCTGAGGAGGATCGTGAGAAAACGGCTTTCACCACCCCAATGGGGCTCTGTGAGTTCGACAGAATGCCGTTTGGGCTCAGTAGTGCCCCAGGAACATTTCAGAGAGTGATGGAGAACTGCCTGGGACATCTCAATTTTGAAACCGTGCTGCTATACCTAGACGACGTCATCGTGTATTCCAAGACTTATGAGGATCATCTGAAGCACCTGGCAGAAGTATTCGAGTCCCTGTCCAGGTACGGGATGAAATTAAAACCCTCAAAATGCCATCTACTCAAACAGAAGGTACAATACTTGGGGCACATCGTCAGTTCGGAAGGAGTAGCGCCGGACCCCGAGAAAGTCACTGCCATCCAGAAGTGGCCGGAGCCGAAGAACCTTAAGGAAGTGCGACAGTTCCTGGGACTAACGGGTTACTACAGGAGATTCGTGAAAGATTACACGAAGAAGGCAGCTCCTTTACAGGACCTCCTAGTAGGACAATCCCTAAAGAGCAGAAACCCTCCCTTTAATTGGGGTAAGGAACAGGCTGAAGCATTCCAAAAGATGAAAGAGATCCTTACAGGTGATGAGATCTTAACCTATCCTGATTACAGCCAACCGTTCCTGTTGTACACCGACGCCAGTAATGAAGGGTTGGGAGCAGTTCTCAGTCAGAAGCAGAATGGCCAAGAAAAAGTCATCGCATATGCCAGCAGAAAACTCAGGCCAACTGAAAGGAATCCGGAAAATTATAGCAGCTTCAAGCTGGAGTTTCTGGCGCTGGTCTGGGCCATTACTGAAAGATTTAAGCATTATCTGGCCTCCAATCGGTTCACTGCGTTTACAGATAACAACCCTTAACGCACCTGGAAACCGCCAAGCTGGGTGCCATGGAGCAGCGATGGATGGCTCGGTTGTCCAATTACCAGTTTACTATCAAGTACCGGGCAGGTCGAAAGAATGCTAATGCTGACGCATTGTCCCGAATGCCGCATGACTCTGATACGGAAGAAGAATCGGACGACCTGGAAGAAATTGAGCTACCTGCGTTCCATCGAAATGGGGTAGTCCACGAGCATCGAGTCAACAGAAAGCAGTATGGTGCAACATTAAATCCTTTACCCCATCACAGCTGGAAAGAGACTCAGGACAGTGATCCAGTGGTCAGCCGCATCAAGGAGTTGTTAAGACAGGAAGGCTCCTCTTTGGAAAAGGATGCACCTATGTCAGCCAAGCTCCTGTGGAACGAGAAAAGCAGGTTGTTCCTATACCGTGAGAAGTTGTGCAGGAGATACGTCAACCCCAGAACCCATGAGATGGTCTGGCAAATCGTGGTCCCCAAGGCAGACGTCCCAATGGTGTTGGAAGCATACCACGATCAAGCAGGACACTTTGGCTGGAGAAAGCTGGAGACCTTATTGAGATGCCGGTTCTACTGGGTAGGGATGCGCAGCTCCATTGAGAGGTGGTGTCGGAACTGTGGACCCTGTGGTCTCAGAAGGAAGGACTACGGTAGTCAGAAGGCACCCCTGCAACCTATCCGGACGACTCGCCCCCTGGAGATTGTGGCCCTGGACCACGTCAAACTGTCGCCAAGTAGATCTGGATACTCATACGCCCTGACCATGGTGGACCATTATTCCAGATTTCTGGTGGTTGTTCCAGTTAAGGACCAGACCGCAGTGACGGCCGCGAAAACCTTTCAAGCAAGCTTCTGCAGACCGCATGGGTATCCGGAGCGAGTATTAACCGATCAAGGACCTGCTTTCGAAGCTGATTTATTCAAGGAATTCTGTCACATGTACGGGTGCAAGAAAATTAGAACAACGCCATACCACCCTCAAACCAACGGTCTTTGCGAAAAAATGAACCATATTGTCCTTGACTTGTTGAGATCCATACCGTTGGAAGACAGAAATCGATGGCCGGACTTACTACCTGATTTGGTTGACTTGTATAACCATATACCTGTAAGTTCCACTAACTGCACTCCAGCCTATCTTATGAGAGCAAGGCCCGGAAGACTACCAATGGATTTAGAACTTGGAGTGGTAGAACCGGAGGCAGACGACGCCATTGAAAACTGGGACATCAATCGGCAAGAGCAGTACAGACGAGTGCAAATCTGTGTAGAAGAAAGTCTCAACAAGGCACGGGAGAAACAGGAAAATATTTACAACAGAAATGCTCCTGCCAAGCCTTTGATGCCTGGAGAAGTGGTATTAAAAAGGAAAAGGAAAATGCACAAATTGGATAACCAGTGGGAACAAGAACCCTACGTTGTACAAGATTCTAAATATGACAACAGAAAAGTTTGTATCATCAGTAAGGACGGAGGAAGAACAATAACCACTGTGTCCAGAGACCATTTGAAATTGTGTCCAGAACCCTTAAAGCTTTGTGAAAAGAACCCTGTCATCAATCAAGAGGAAGGAAAGGAAGAGGTCATACACACGGATCTGGGAGATTTTCCTGCGGATTGGCCCCGACTGGGAGATGCTGTAATAGTTCCGGTGTTGCAGTTTTATCAGCCACAAGAGGAAGTTCTACCTCCAGTTGTGTCCGTGGTGCCAGTTGAGTCCGTTCAGGAGTTACCCATCCCAGCAACACCTCAACCTACGGAATCTCAAGAAGGATCATCAGAAGCAGCGCCCATACTATGGGATCCCCTGGTGAAGCTGACTCACACCGCCCAGCCATCAGTACGCTTGCCAGATCCATAGAAAGATTGAGGCAGTTCTATAGTTTGCCGTTACGCAGTGCAGACAGATCACAACTTAATATACCTGAAGCTACTCCACGTAGATCAGAGCGAATCACAAAAGGGAAGATACCCATTCGATACCAGCAGTAATTATAACAAATTAATGTGAATATTGTAAAAAGTATATATATATATGTGTCTTTTCCTTATGGTGTCTTATAATGGACTGAGAGGCTGAGGACTGAGCCAGCCCAGAACTTATCTTGTAAATAGTTGCACTAAGGTGCCTTATAATGGTTTCACACGAAGCCTTGACTTACCTCTGAACATAAAACCCGTGTGGTGTGGCACTGAATGAGGTCTGCATTCATATGTCCTGCAGCCCACCCAGGACCCACGTTGAAGGTTTGGTGCGGGTCCTTCACAAGAATATTGCCGTTTATTTATATGAACATGTATATTTAATATTTTGTATTTTTCTATATTTAATGTTTTGTTTGCAACGTTCAAGAAATCCTTACCTCCCGGATGGGACGAGTTAATGTTAATGTTTAATGCATAAACAAAATTGTCTCTTTGTATTTCACAGCCCGGGAGTGCTGTCGTTTACCATGGGGGAATGTGTAGCCCTGGTATTTAAGGTACACAATACCAGGAGGATGAGTGGAGAGGTAACGGTTAAGGGCTCTACATGACATCACATATACTTCGGACACACCCAGCAGGGGTGTAGAGGGGTGTGGTTTTTAGCACAAGAGAGTCTAGTAGTGTCTCCTGAGGTAAAGGGAGGGAGAAGGAGTGCCTGTCTGGAGCACCAAGATTCCTGTCGATTCAGAGAGACAGTACAGTAGTGGAGGCTAGTACAGGTGAGCCAGTTCACCTTAGCCTAGTCAGTGCTGAGATTGAGAGTTTGAGCAAGTCAAAAGGCACAGTGGAAGGAAATCAGAAGTGCTTTAGGATTGAAGTATCCTGCACATTGTCACCGGTCACTGGGGACCGAAGCATCACTATAGCTTCACACATAGTGGTAAAAGAACCAGAGGCTTACTGGACCTTAGGTAACAGAAAGCAGCCCTTGAAGTGTCAGTACGTAACAGGGGTCAGGTGGAATAGGAACTTTGAGCTAGGCCAAGCATAGAAGAACCTAGTTTCATCACTGGAAGGCTCCACCACAAAACTGACCGGGCAGTACAGCTTTGAAATAGCTGAAGTTTCAGGAGTGAACTACGCTTTATGCTGGTTGGACTCATCATCATTGGGAAGTAAAGGAGGCCCCTGCCTTGCTCAGCCGTTGCCTCAAAACTCATCCTCCATCAACCCCATCAGCCTCCTGGGACCTGCCTTACCATCTTACAAGTAAAAGGTATGGAAAGACGCTGACGGTGTGAGACTGAGTTATTTAATTGCATGCCTGCACAACCCCACCATAACCATCGACCTGAGGGAAGAGTCCCACCTGTAGGGGACCCGACATCTAGCTGCCTCACCATCCCCTCAGAGATCTACAGCAGCGCTGGTACAAATTACCAGAGACTACAGGTGGCGTCACGAACTGTAAATATATCTATCCCCTGTAAATATTCCCCCAACATACGCCAGACCGCCAGGGCCACAGACCGAGCCACCGCTGCCAGTGACACAAACCCATAGACTTCCATGGGCTCGGCTCTGAGTACCCCATTGCCCTGGTAATCCACAATTGTGGTGGCGGGTCGACACACACGCATCGTTGGTCAGGTGGACCTTGCTACTGGCGACACTTAGTAGCGCATGTTTAATTTTTCCATCCACATGCTTTAGCAGGGCAGGGACGGCTTGCCTGCTGAAATAAAAGCAGCTGGGCACGTTGTATTGTGGGGCTGCCAATGCCATGAATTTATGGAAGGTGTCAGTCTCCACCAGCCTGAATGACAGCATTTCAAGGGACAGGAGTTTTGCAATGCCAGCATTCAGAGCCTGTGCTCGGGGATGGTTTGCTGAGTATGGCCGCCTTTTCTCCCATGCCTGTGCTACCGATGGCTGTAGAGTGGCCTGGGAGTGTGAGGATGACAGGGAACGTGGTGCTGTGGGTGGAATTACACTGGGTCTCTGTACACCAGTGCCAGAGGTTCTTCCAGGGCGATCCTGTGAGGAAGCCGAACCAGCTGTGTGTGAACTGGAGGAAGAGGCTACAACACGAGCTGAAGAGGTAGGTGGTGCTGTAGGTTGGCCTACATCTTCAGTGTGTCTTTGTAACTCACCACGTGCTTGGTCCGCACATGTTTCCACATATTTGTGGTATTGAGGTTGCTGACACTTTTACCTCTTTTTACTTTTTGATTACACAGCTTTCATTTAACAAAGCAAATGTCATCTGCAACTGTGTCAAAAAAGGACCACGCACTGCAAGTCCTGGGAGCGCCCGTTTTGGGTTTTGGAAGAGAACTGCTCAGAACGGGTGCCAAAGTGGAGGCTACAGGCAACCGAGTCTGACCCCTACCTCTCCCTCCTGTTTGGGCCATCGGGGGAATCTCTTCCTCAGAGCTGCTCCCACCACCTTCCTGTTCCTCATGCCATGATGGGTCAAGGACCTCTACACTACCCTCTTCAAACACCTGCTTCTCCTGGGTCGTCTGGCCAGCACCATGCGCAACAGAAACTGGCATCTGAGTCTCATCATCATCAGATGCGTTCTGAGGTGTGCTGACCATAGGCACTGGCCCACCCGCCTCTTCAGATTCAGAGAGACAAAGCAGTTGCGCATCACTGCATACGCCCTCTTCTTCACATTCTAGAATGCTGCTTGGCTGGCCCCCTATTTCCAAGCCAACAGATTCAGAGAACAGAAGATGAGACTGAGCTGACTCCTGTACAGAGCTCTCTGACTGCCTGGGCAATTTGGCAGGTGGTGAAGAGACAGATGGTTGCTCTTCAGTGCTCTGGTCCTGAGAGTATGTGGAAGTAATTGAAGTCGATGCGTTAGCTGCCATCCATCCGACAACGGCTTCAATTTGTTCTTCCCGCAGAAGGGGGGTACGGCGAGCTCCTACAAAGCTGCACATATAGGACCACTCCTGGGGAAAACTGGGGGATGCTGTGTCACTGGTGCTCGCAGCAGGCACAGAATCCCCACGTCCTCTCCCTGCTGAAACTCCACGCCCACGACCACGTGCCTTACTCCCTGCCTTTTTCATCTTGGTAGATTGATAAAGATAGGCAGAAAAGTACTAAGGCCTTAGTGTGCTTATTCCTGAACAGCTGCTAACAGGTATAAGAAACGCTAAGTTTATTAAGTGTGGACTACACTTTAATATGAGCTAAAGTGGCCTAACAAGTGTCAAGTGGAGTGTTTGGTGAACTTTATTAACTTTTTTGTGTTTTTCACAAAAAAAAAAGGTGGTGATTGAGACAAAAGATGTACCATCGATAGTATCACAAACTTTTTGTAGCTATTACAATGCAGGAAGGTAACCTACAATGCAATAGATCAGGCTACAAAAAGTAGGGTAATACTAATCTGGCTGGTCCTGCAGGCCGCAAACCAGCCGAAAGGCTCCTCTATCTACTCCTATCTAGTGTTTGCAACCAATCTAGCTGGATACGGATGGAAGCACACTAATAGGAGAAATTCAGGAGAAAAAAAACACTACAGAAAAAATGTACAATATATGAGGCAGTGACGCACGCTGAGCGGACTACAACCAGCAGTGGATGCAGAAAAAACTTCAGCGTGAGGTGCACTCACACAGAGACCTGACAGACAGCCGTGAACAGTGCAGAGCACTGTGCACTAGCAATGAAAGGCTCCGCTATCTACTCCTATAGTGTTTGCAACCAATGTATTGGATACGGATGGAAGCGCAGCACACTAATAGGAGAGATATCAGTAAAAATGAATTGAGCAGCAGCAATTAAACAAAAAAAAAGTATGAGGCAGTGACACACGCTGAGCAGACTACAACCATCAGTGGATGCAGAACAAACTTCAGCGTGAGCTGCACTCACACACAGAGAACTGACAGACAGCCGTGAACAGTGCAGAGCACTGTGCACTAGCAATGAAAGGCTCCGCTATCTACTCCTATAGTGTTTGCAACCAATGTATTGGATACGGATGGAAGCGCAGCACACTAATAGGAGAGATATCAGTAAAAATGAATTGAGCAGCAGCAATTAAACAAAAAAAAAAGTATGAGGCAGTGACACACGCTGAGCAGACTACAACCATCAGTGGATGCAGAACAAACTTCAGCGTGACCTGCACTCACACACAGACCTTGCAGACAGCTGTGAAAACAGCACTGCAAGGCAAAAGGAAGCTTTACACAGCGGTTGGTAAACTAGCCTGCCTAAAGCACAATACACAAAATCACAATCTCTAACTGTCCCTCAGAGTCAGAAGAGCAGCGTTCTGTCCCTAACTGAATTCACAGCACAGTGAAACCAAAATGGCGGCGGCGCCTTTTATAGTGCATTCATGACATCATTTCAGCAGCCAATCACAGCCATGCCATTAGTTAACATGACCGCAGCCTTACAGGATGTGCCCACACTTCTTAGGATTCCTCATTGGCTGAATCAAATCACATTGCCTCTCATAGCATTATGGGAACTTCCGATTCCGGTATTCGATATGGCAAAAGTATCGGAACTCAGTATCGGAATTCCGATACCGCGAATATCGGCCGATACCCGATACTTGCGGTATCTGAATGCTCAATACTACACAAGGGCTGTCACATTGTAGAGGAATCATCATTATTCTCATTTGTACATGGAAACACGAGAAGCAATAGAATGAAACTGAAAGGGAGAAGATACAGATTAGATATTAGAAAAAACTTTATGTCAGTGAGGGTAATCAATGAGTGGAACAGGCTGCCATGAGAGGTGGTGAGTTCTCCTTCAATGGAAGTCTTCAAACAGAGGCTGGACAGACATCTGTCTGAGATGGTTTTGTGAATCCTGCATTGAGCAGGGGGTTGGACATGATGATCCTGGAGGCCCCTTCCAACTCTAACATTCTATGATTCTTTGATTTTTAAGCCCATGAATATTTTGTTCATATACTGGATAACGTATACATAAGGAACCACCACCCTACTGAAGCTGCCAAGTTCCGGAGCATTGTCAAAAACATTTTTTCATAGCTTCATTAGAGCGGACATTCTCAGGGCACTACAAGGCATGGAAGGAAGTCAATGTATGTATGATGGCATGGTCCCACCATCTGTCAGTTTACAGAGCACATCCTGTGCAGCAAGTAATGAGTTAATCAAAGCCTACAGATTGTTTAAATCCTAAAAGGGAAGCATACTGAGAATCCATCTCCAGGACATCAAAGGCAGAGAGATCCCCAAACCAGATACCTCAAATATGTGGAAAGGCAATTATTCAGCATGGACTAATTACAGACATAAAAGCTGTATCTCACTAACAATTCACAACTAATGTCAAATACAAGTTACGTCTTTAATGATTTTGCATTTGTATTTGCAATTGTAATCTTGCCTGAAGAAGGAGCCTCTGTGCTCTGAAAGCTTGCAAACATATAATTTTCTGGTTAGCCAATAAAGGTATCACTCTGAGAATACTTTTGTCATCATTGGACGGAAAAGTATTCACATTCTTTAAGAAAAGCAAAAGTATTATGTCACACTCTCTGTGACCCTGCAAATACTTAGAATATCCAAGAATGAGTCAAGTTGTATTTGAATAAGTGAGTTGATTCGAAGCTTCCTGTGATCTATATGTACAGGGGAATTAAAGGGATCATATGATGAAGATACCAGCTTTTCAGGATAAAGACACGATGGTAATCAGCTTATGGTGGTCGGTCCAACTCCAGAAATCTCTAGTGATCAATGGTTCTCACTGCTGGCCATAAAAAGACTATGAAGATCACAGGAGTCTGTCAGCACGAAATGACTGTTCAAACCAAGCACAGACACTTAACGCAACTTTGGATATATGGCCAAAAATTTCAGTGCACCTTTCCAACTACTTGTATTGCAGCTATCTCTGTCTTCACCATCCTTGATAAACAGCTCTGTCTTTACAGGAGTCAGAGGAGAGCGGAAGTATTTGTGAAACAAGTTAGTGGGAAGGTGTATTGAACTGCTTAGCCACACCAAGAGTGTACTGAGCATCTGTGCTTGGTTTGAACTGTTTTTTTTGTGCTGAAAAACACCCTTTGACACATACTTGCAATTACATGAAATGGGTCTGCTGTTCCCCGGAAGAAGGCACTTAAGCCGAAACGCGCGTTGGGGTGGTGGCACCGCAGGTCTCAGGTAATACATCACCATTATAACTAAATATGGTATTATCACATGCAAGTTCATGCTCATTGGTGGGTTTGTTTTCCCTCTTATGAATTAGGTACTTACCGCATTATACTGTAAACCACTACTTCTTTACCGGGCATATTGAACTTACTATTTGTACCTTTGACCCGTTGTTCCATTTTTCTGTTTCTTTTTCTCTGTTCATCAGCCTACAAGCTTTATATAATTTTAATATACTCCAATAAAGTGTTATGTTGTATAATGGTCCCCCTGCTGCTTTGTTTCTCTATATACTTCTTCATGCTCCAGAGTTAAACCAACCTTATTTTCGCTGTTCTCTACTCACATAAGGGGATGTCCTAAGCAGGAAACTCTTTCCAGGATGGCCACATGCCCTACCACGTATCATGACAATATATTCCCTATAAAAGATTACTCCATTTGTGAACAGTTTACACTGGACAGCTGAATAACTGGTAGTGAATATCCTGAATGCCCTGTGTAAATGGAGCAGATGCTAAGTGTGCGTGCTACTGCTCCTCTCACTGTCTAGAGAGTTGCCAAAGATAGCCAAGTGTAGATGACTTGTGCTTGGTCATTTCTGGTTGGTTACTCATCACATGAGTGACTTCAAGTGACTTCAAATGTGAGGTGGTCCCTAAAAACAATGTTTTTTTAAATTTTGTTGTAAAAATGAGAAATCGCTGGTCAAACTTTTAACCCTTATAACTTCCTAACAAAAAAATGTTGTTTCCAAAATTGTGCTGATGTAAAGTAGACACGTGGGAAATGTGATTTAGTAACTATTTTGTGTGACATATTTCTCTGTTTTAAGGGCATAAAAATTCAAAGTTTGAAAATTGCAAAATTTTCAAAATTTTCACCATATTTACATTTTTTCATAAATAAATGCAAGTTATATCGAATAAATTTTGCCACTAACGTGAAGTACAATATGTCACGAGAAAACAGTCTCTAAGAATTGCCAAGATCCGTTGAAGCTTTCCAGAGTTATAACCTCATAAAGGGACAGTGGTCAGAATTGTAAAAATTGGCCCGGTCATTAACATGTAAACAACCCTTGGGAGTAAAGGGGTTAAAGATCTGTAGCCAGAAGCTCTTACCTCTAAGACCGGGATCACACATGCGACGAAAACGTCCGTCGCTCGCATGTGAAATCCCAGCTCTGGCGCCGGCACTCGAGAGTGGAGCGAGCAGCTGTATAGAACTACATGTAGCCGCGCGCTCCACTCCCGAGTGCCGGCGCCAGAGCTGGGATTTCACATGCGAGCGACGGACGTTTTCATCGCATGTGTGATCCCGGCCTAACACCTAAAGAAGGATGGGAAAGAGCATACAGAGCCAGGAGCAGAACTTTACCAAATTTTTGTCAGAATATGTCAACCGGCAAGCTTGATATGAGGTGTAATAAAACATCATAAAAAAACTTTTTTAAAGATCAGAATCTTTATTTTCTCAGTAAGAGTTTGGGACAGAATTTCCTTTTAATAGCTGCAAAGATCAGATCAAGTGGTTGAATCTGTTCGGGCATTCAAGGACACGACGGTCAATATGGATAATAAGAGCATAAATTTTAAAATATGAATTTGAATGTTTTTATTTTTTTGGCTCGACATTGAATTTTTTTTTTTTTTTTTAATTTCAGTCACATTGACTAACAATCCTCAGCTATCCAAAATAGAAAACACAACATATATAGCGATATACTTGTTTTTTTTGTCCAGAAATAGAAGTTCTTCGTGTGATGTACTTTTTTTTCCAGATTTTTTTTCTTTTCAGACTCATGAAAAGAAAAGAACATATTTTTTTGGGGTCAAAAATAATTTTCCTTTTATGGTGCAGGGGAGAGAGTGAATTAGACAAGGAAGTGCAGTAATTGGCTTTTCATTTGGAGACACAATTTAGCTTTGAAGTAAACAATTAGATGTATGTTTTGCTCTTCCTCGGGCAAGCGGCCAGATCTGAGCATATGGAGGTCATTTCCTGAGCCCTGAATGTTATGTAAAGTGTTGTGATGAAACTGCATATTGACTACTTATTTAAAGGGGTTTTCCAGGACAATAATAATGGACTATCAATAAGATAATCTATCAATATCAGTTTGGTCCTAACCCGGCATCACTGTCGAACAGTTGACTTAAGGGTGCAGGGTGCCTTGTACTTTTAGATGGTTGCTCATTTTGACTAGACTAATGAAAGCAACACCAGGTATAGCCACTACCATTTGCTGGTGCACGCTGGCCCCTTAAGTCAGATGATTGTGGGAGTGTTAAGAGCAGGATTCCCAAACTACACACTTCGGTATGCCAGAATATGAAACCTTTGCCATATCACGTCAGCTCTTCAAAAGGGTTGTTCCAGGATTGGAAGAAGATAACTTCCTGATCGATGGTGGTCTGACTGCTTGAACCTCCATAGATCCCAAGAACAGGGGCTCCCTTTTGAATAAAACGGTGGTCGGTCATGCGCACTATCATTCCATTGATTCTCTACTGAAACGCCGGAGATAGCCGAGCGCAGCGTTTGGCTGGGCTTAAGCACTCCCATTAACAATGAATGGAGTAGCAGTGCACATGATAGATCACCATTCCATTCAGATGAGGTTCTTCAATGCCTTTAGTCCCAGTGGTCAGAAACCCAACAATCAAGAAGTTATATACTATCCTGTTCATTGGGAAAAACTTCCAATCTTAGATAATCCATCTAACATGGCATATGTTTGAACTTTGAGTATGGCTAGATCAATACGTAACTGCAGGATCAAACTGCTCTGGGTATGATTGTGGTCTGTGGCCATGTAGACATATTGGTCTGTAGAGTTAAATGGGGTTTCTTCATGAATAACAGAGTATGAGTCCTTGAGAAAGATGCATTCAGTCCCACAGGTGATCAGTATTTACAATACATAAATAAATAATGCTTGGCCCCCCAAAATACTTTTTAAAGTGCGCTCCTCCCTTTAAATTTTGAGTCCCTTTTCAATTATGATCATTTTTTTACCCCTGCAGTACTGGTTCTTAAATCGTAAAGAGTCCTTAACCCCTTCACCCCGCAGTCTGTTTTCACCTTCCTGACAAGGCCAATTTTTTTCAATTCTGACCACAGCATTCACAGATGACAGACCTGAGTGGGGACTTACTTTTTTTGTGGATTAAGTGGAAGCTTTTGTTGAGAACATTTTACATAATGTTTGGGATCACATTTATCCTGCGCTCTACGCTGAGCACTCATATTGGGGTTTCCATCTAAATCTCCAAACGACGTGATTCAGATGAAACCCCAAGGGATCCATTCACTATAATGAGGCAGCAGAGTTATTCTGTACTCCATCTGGCCTGTGTTCAGCATTGTCCTACCTTTCAGAGGTGTACAAAACTGTGGTTGACCATGCTTATGTGCCCCATAAAACGATACCGCTGGATCATAGGCCAGGCGACATCCACAGTGCCTCCATTTACCTCATTGTAGGGAATCTTCTGCTACGGCTTCGTATTCAGAGATTTACATGGAAGCTCTGGTGTAAGCGCTCAGCGTAGAGTACAGGATAAATGTGAACTAAGCCTTACTGCGATCTTTGGGAGACAAAATTAATGAATCAACAGCAGGTAAAGAATTGGTTTTATTTATTTTTGACGCAGTTTCTCTTGCTGTATAAGTGCTTAGAAGACTTTATTCTTCGAGTCGGTACGATTACAGTGATACCAGATTTATAAAAAAAATTCTGCTTGGCTGCTGTCACATACTAAAAGATGCTTTTTTTTAAAAAAAAAAAAAAAAAGTTTTTGCATTTCCATATTTTTAGAGCTATACTTTTCTATGTTTCTGCCAACAGGATCATGTGAGGGCTTGTTGTTTGTGGGATGAGTTGACATTTTTATTGATACCATTTTCGGTCACATTAACATTTTTTGATCGCTTGCTATTCTGATTTTTGGGAGGCAGAATGAACAAAAATCAGCAATTCAGGAACAGGTTTTTTTTTTTGCCGTTCACCATGTGGTAAAAGTGATAAGACTGCTTTATACCATATTTTTATAATTTTTTTAATGTTGTGCTGCTTTTGCACAATAAAAACTTGTTATTACATTGTTTTTGCATCGCTTTATTCTGAGAGCTATAGCTTTTTAATCTCTCCCCTTATGGAGCTGTATAGCGGATTATTTTTTGCGGAACAAGATGACATTTTCAGAAATACCATTTTTATTTACATTTGACTTCTTCATTGCATTTTATTCCACTTTTTGTTCAACAGTATGATGAAAAAGCATAGTTTCTTGCCACATGTTTTTTTTTTACGGTGATCACTGTAAGGGTTAACTAGTGGGACAGTTTTATAGCTCAAGTCCTTTTGTACATGGCGATGCCAAATATGTCTACTTTATTTGTTTATTTTTACATAAATATATGTATTTATTGGATTAATATTTGTTTTCATTTTTTTACTCTTTATTTTGTGATTTTTTAAAATATTTTTACAATTTTTAAACACTTTTTTTTTATCTTTTACCTTGTCCAAGTATGGGACTTTAACTTTCCCTCACTTAATCGCTGATCTAATATTAGATCCGCGTCTCATAGACAAGGACGAGATTTGTCAGTTCCTGCAACCATTTTTTCCCAGGGGTCCACATGGAGACCATTGGTACAACGCTGTAATGCCGCTGTGTTTGTACTCTGTTTACCCGGCATTACTCTGCATATCTCTGCTTTAACTCTTCTCTCTTTTCCCTCTAATGAGCTGGAATGCTGTTGTCAGTTACCTTTGTGGATGCTGCTCAGTTCCCGGCTCCGCTGCGTAGCCGTACATGCATGAGTGTTTCCACTGCGCTGCATGACCACCCGCATGTGCGGTCCCTGGCTACCGCTGTGGAAGCTACCCATGGGTTGCAAGGTCCTCTGCAGCTGTGTGTGACTTACCACGTGTGATCAGGCTGGGGCCGTTGCCAGGTGTCCTTTGCTATGCTGATTTGTGTCTGGCTGTGCATAGGGTGCGCGGGCCACACCTCCCCTGCTTTTATGAGGAATGGGTGTGTGCTAGAATAGCTTCTCCAGCCTATCGTTGCGAGGCAGCTCCTATATAAAGTTCCCCTGCCCTGTGGGGCATTGCCAGAGCTTCGCATTGAGTTCCTGAACCTAGCCATGTGTGTTTGTGTGCTCAGCTCCTGCTCTGATTGCAATCAGTTCTAGGAGAGCTGATGCCCTTTGTCCTGTCTTGTGTTTTTTGCCTGCTCTGGGGGCAGAATAACCAGATCCGTTTGTGTCCTGTTTTTCTGCCTGCTCTGGGGACAGAATACCCAGATCACCTTTCCTGGAGGCTGCATATCCAGGCCCGTTCCTGTTGTGACTTGTTTCCTGAATCCTTGATCCTGGATCTGTTCCTGTACCTGACTCTTGTCTGAACTGTGTCTGCTGTTTATGTTCCTGAAGTCCTTCTGTGACCTGAACATTGTGCCCAGTGACTGTGACTCTTTGCTAACTGACTTTCTGTGATATAACCTGGGTTCATCTTGGAAGTAGGAGTCCGGTGTGTCTGCTGAGTTTCTGCTACTCTGTGCTCAGCTTGTAATTCGGTGCAATCCCCGGCCAGCTCCAGTTCTACCCGACGGGGCTTGCACCAGACCACTTGGGTTCCTTTTTAGGTCGCTGCCAGATGTCCGAAGCCCAATGACTGTGGCCTCTTGTCCGGAGCCTGATGATGGCGGCCTGATGTCCGGTGTCTGATGACCACTTCCAGATGTCCGGATTCTATCCATCCCTGCCCGATGCTCGGAGCCTGCCGATCGCTGCCAGAGGTCCGGAGCCTGATGACTGCGGCCTCATGTCCGGAGCCTGATGTCCGAAACCTGTCGATCGTTGCCAGATGTCCGGAGTCCGATGCCAGTGTTCTGCTGTTCTACCTGAGATCCGAATCCTGATGTCCTGATGTCCTACCTGATGTCCTGATGTCTGGCTTGTGCCCTGGTGTTCCGATGTCCAGTCCGTGTTCTGATGTCAAGCCTGTGTCCAGATGTCCAGTCCCTGGTTCTGGTGGTCCAAGTTGTGCTCTTGAACCGGTCCCTCTTGTATTCCTGGATGGATTCCTCCTCCATGGTTTCCGGGAGTCTCCAGCTCTGTTCCCTGGTGACGGTCCCACCAGTGAGTCCTGGAACTGACCAGCCGATGCCCGATGCTGTAGTGCCAACGTTCCTGGACCTGTGCTATCCGTGTCTTGCTTGTGTTCTTATGTCCTGTCTGTTCCCTGGGGTCTTACCCGTGATGGCTCCTACCATAGTCTGAAGGCTGCCTGAGGTCAGTGTCTGATGTTCTCCTGCTGTGAAAGTACTGCGCCTGAGGCCTGAGAGAGGCCATCCTAGTATTCCCCTGCCAGATAACCTTGGACTGCATGAACCTGTGATGACCATTGCCATCATCTGAAGTCTGCCTGAGGTCGGTGTCTGATGTTCTCCTGCTGAGCCTGTGCTACACCTGAGGCCTGAGAGAGAGGCCATCCTAGTATACACGTGCCAGATAACCCTGGACTGCATCAACCCGTGATGCCCTCTTGCCATCGTCTGAAGCTAGTCTGAGGTCGGTGTCTGACGTTCTCTTGCTGTGCCTGTGCTACGTATGAGGCCTGAGAGAGAGGCCATCCTTGTATGCCCGTGCCAGACGACCCTGGACTGCGTCAACCCGTCATGACCTCTTGCTTCGCCTGTCAACCTGAGATGTGTTTCCTTCGTGATGTGCATAATCCGGAACCTGGTGTTTTGATGTAATTTGCTTTATTTAAGTAAACTTTATGTTTATTCATCCATGATGTTGTGCAGTGTCCTTTAGTCCTGCATATGGCCATCTTGTCTGCAGGCTCAGTTGTCACGGACCACGGTCGCTGCCCTTCCCTGGTCCGGGTGGGCACGGGTGCCCCCTGTGGTCCAGTGGGTCCACATTCCACGATCACCTGGGACGCATACCCAGTCGTCGTTATGGTTCGACGACATGGGAGTGTTGGCTGGGTAAGGCACGCTGGGTCCCCGATCGTAACAAACGCGATCACTATCTCATTTTGCATCCCTCCTTCTGCAATGCCAATCAATGTCGCTGTCAATATTGACAGTGGCATCAAAGAGGTTAAACGCCCGCTACCTGCACTAGCACCAATCGTGAGCGTGGCTGCAATGTGTTAGTTTTCATACAGAGCTGAAACTAGCACTTCATCGCGCCTGAGCTCGGCACGAGCCAATGCGATCTTCACGCCATATATGTATGGCGGTTTGTGGGAACGCACCTTTTGTGGCTCCATACATAAACGGCGGATGTCGTGAAGGAGATAAAGAGACTCTCCAGTCAAAACCAAGTATTAGACTATTCATGACTCCATATGTAGCAAACATATCTAGTACCCTCCTCAGGGGTGCCATGTAATATTGAACATGCTCAAGTTGCCATAAAAAGAAACACAAAATCAGCCGCCAACCCTAGAGGCCCCCATACAATTAGACTAAAATTGGTAGAACCCACTAATATTGGTGGGTTTGGACAGTCTAATGTGCATTGGGGTCTCCAAACTACTGTATTGCCAGACAAATTACGTCTGGATCTGGCATGTTCGATTCTGTAATGCCAATCCTTTTGTTTTTTGTAAGATAAGCCTCCGCCAATGAAGTCTGGCAGTGACTCTTATAGAGAACATAAGTGTACCCAGAGAGGTCAGGAGAAATAGCAGCTGGCAGAATAATCGGCCGAACCATCATTCTTCTGACAGCTATTTACTGTATATTAGGCTGGCCATGCACATACAATAGCTAATGGCTGACTACTCATTTGGCCATGAGCTATCTCTACCAGCTCCCCATACACTTGACTGTTGGCTGATTTTGCCAATATTGGTGAGTTTGGTTAACTTTTGTCTACTGTGTATCTGGACTCTGATATCTATGGCCCTTCAACTTCTAACAGAGCCTCTGAACCAGCTGAAGCAGCATTGATCTCGAAACATCATCTAGCACCCATAAAAAAAATCTTAGCATTAGGTTTTGTACATTTTCAAAATTGACATATAACTCTCTACAAGAACAAATGACAACACAAAAGCTGCAAATCAATGGAAATTGCAATTGTTCTTGCTCCAATTCACACGTTAAACTCTGGCCCGCGCATAGCGCAGACCTGTAGAAGATACGCTGAGGAGACTGGAGCAGCGGGAAACAGGGAGAAGGTAAGGGTTTATTTAATGTGAGGTCCATCATACTGTATAGAGAACTATGTGGGTCCATTATACTGTATGGAAGGCAATGTGGGGCTCATTTTACTGTATGGAAAGCTGTGTGGGGCCCATTATACTATGTGGAGGATTATGTGGGGGCCATTATACTGTATGGAGGACTATATGGGAGCATTTTACTGTATGGAGGACTATGTGAGGCCAATTATACTGTATGTATGACTATGTGTGCCCATTATTATTTATGATGGACTATGTGGGGCCCATTATACTGTATGGAGGATTATGTGGGCCATTATTCTGCATGGAGGACTATGTGGGCCCATTATTCTGTATGAAAGATTATGTGGGGCCCATTATACTGCATGGAGGACTATGTGTGGCCCATTACACTGTATGGATGACTAAATAGGAGGCATTATACTATATGGAAGATAATTTGTGCCCATTATATTGTATGGAAGACTATGTTGGGCCAATATACTGTATGGAGGACTACGTGGGGCTATTATACTGTATGAACAACTATGTGGGGGCATTATACTGTATGGAGGACTATGCGGGCACATAATACTGTGTGTGGGCTCTATGGGATCAGAGTTGGGGCATCATACTCTGTTGTTGTCACTTTATTTTATTTCTCTGGAGAGTACAGCAGGGTCATCCTACTGTGTATGCGGTGGCTGCTGTGGAGGAATTCACTGTGGGTGTATCATACTGTATTTGGGGGGCACTTTTGTTGGCATCATAATTTATTATCTGTATTATTTATTAATTCAAAATTTTTTATTCCTTATTATTACATATTTAAATTAGACCATTGGTCCAAATGCTTTTATTGCACTTACATAACATATTATGTAATTCCAATACGTCTTATTTATGATTAAGTGTTTATTTTATTCTACGATCTATTAATTTAAATGTACTTTGTGGGACAATCCATTTAAGTTTGTTTCCATATGAAAATGTTCATTGTTATATTTGATGATAAGGAAAAGCTTCCTCAATAGTAGACTTTTTTTTATAAATAACAAGTGTGAGACAGTGAGAGTATGTGTGTTGAATGGGGTGTACATTTCACCTAGATACTTTGCTGACTGGTATAAGGGAAATGTATGGCTTTGTAAACCTAGTGGTAGAGAAAGGTCACTACACCTTACATTCAGTACACACTTGCAGCTCAGGCCTGAAACCACTCAGCTGTTAATTAGGAGACCAGAAGTAGGTGTCTGCGAACACAGACAGAGAGCTCGCTTAGTCTGGACAAGGAGTCCAGGCACAAGAAGGAGTCTCCAGGAGTATGAGCTGTCTCAGTCTAGGTGCTCGATGTACCCCGGACACAGGAGTAGTCTCTGTGAGAATCCATGCGGATAGCTGCTGAATAGGAGGGGAGCTCTCTCAAGTCTGGACGTTGGATATGCCTTTAGACACAAAGAGGAGCCTCTGCGAACCTCCATGTTGGTAACTACTGAACATATGTGTTGTTTTGGGGACAGGCTGTTAGAGTCTGGTCCCGGATAGAGAGGGAAATCTATCTAAGTGTAGTAAGTGGCTGGACAAGCCCAGGGCTTATGTTTATGATTTGGTTTTGCTTATGTTCTGTTTGCTGTGGACTTTAATAAAACTGGTTGCGGCCAGTTTTTTTACCAGAACTGCTGTCTGTGAATGAACTGTTTCCGTGCCACTCCGTCTACCCGGACGGCGATCCCAGCGCTATATCCCCTGAAAAGCTTACAATTGGTGGAGAATGCGGGCAGCACAGTGGCGAGAGACAGCAATAAAAGGTGAAGTCTGTTGAAGCAGCAGCAGAGAAAAAAAAAAAAAGTGTGCAAAGAAAAAAAAAAAAAAAAAGTGTCTGCACAGCAAAGCTGAATTTTCTGTGGAAAAGACTGTGGAGTGTGTATGTCTTGAGTGAAGACTGCCGTTGTTGAGACAGAGAAGTCTGACAGCATGGATGACAGCATGGAGGCGCTGTTTGAACAAATGGCGCAAGTTAATGTGCAACATAAGACTGCCGTGGTTGAGACAGATAAGTCCGGCAGTATGGAGGAGCTCATTGAGTACCTGGTCCAGGCCCAGCGGAGCATGCAGCAGAGCATGGAGCGGCAGCGCCTGCAGCACCAGTAGCGCATGCAGCAGGCCCAGCAGCAATTCGCGCAGCAGCAGGAGAATAACCGGTTATTTGTTGAGCAGATGGCAGCACAAAAAAAGGATTTCGGTGCCGCGTCCCGAAGTAATGTGGCAAAGTCACCTGCATTGTCCGCTGTAAAGAAGGCGGTAAGACGGACCCTGAAAAAGATGACGCCTCATGACGATGTGGAGGCATATCTCACTATATTTGAGGGACTGGCAGAGAAGGAGAACCTGCCACTATCTGAATGGGCCATGATGGTCGCACCCTATCTGACTGGAGAACCCCAAAGGGCCTATGCTGACCTGAGCGAGCAGGACAGCAGAGACTATGCCAAGCTGAAAGCGGAGATTCTTGCCCGGCTGGGTGTTACGGTGACAGCCCGTGCCAGGGGAGTTCATGACTGGAGATGCAGTTGGGAGTCTGCCGTCGGCAACCCTGCTCATGGGATCAAGGAGGTGATAGTGGACCGCTACACCAGCGCACGTCCTCCTGAGGTACAGCCGGAGGTCGGACAACGAGACCACCCGGACGCCCCTCGTCTGGTCAGCCTGAGGGAGAGGGCCTTCGCTACCAAAGGCTGCCTCCGTGACCAGCCGTCTGAGAGGTCGTCACTTCAGAGTTCCTGGACGCCGAACTCTCCCGGTAAGAGCGTTCCAGCTGTTGGGGTCATGTGGGTGGGAAAGTGTGATGGACAGTGTTGGAGATGTCGTGAAATTGCAGCCAACTGTCCAATAGAGGGGGAGCCTATGGATTGTGATGTTGGCAGATCCCTCTCTCCCTGCGCAGAACCTGTGTGTGTGTCCACCTCAGCCGAAGAGACTGGACCACAGGTGTCCCCGGTGGTTGTAAATGACTGCCCAGCACAGGCCCTCTTGGACTCGGAGAGTCCAGTGACTTCCGTGTGTGACAGCCTGATTGATAGGGACTTCATCCCTGATAAACACCTGAGTGTGGTGTGTGTCCATGGAGACACCAAAGTCTACCCAGAGACTGTCGTGGACTTGATCCCCAAACGCGGGGAGGTTTCATGTGAAGTGGGGGTAGTGAAGAACCTGGCGCACCCCGTCATATTGGGTAATGACTTTCCCCGGTCTAAGGATCTCTGGGGAAAAATGTTTCTGATGGACAGTGTGATGAAGCTCCTACTGAGGGTGCGCAGTCCCGAGGGGCGGAACACAATGCTAGTGGGCCATTAAACTTATGTGATAATGATGATGATGATGATGATGATAATGATAATGATGATGATGATCATGATAATGATGATGACCATGATAATGATGCTGATGCTGATAATGATAATGATGATGATCATGATAGTGATGATGATACTGATCATAATCATGATAATGATATTGATAGTGATGATGACTGTGATAGAGATGAAATTCCTTTGCAGGTGATGTTGGGAGACGAGGATGGTGGTTCTCGGGAACCGAGTGTCCCTGACTTACCTGTGTCCTGTGACAATTTTGAGAGTGAACAATGGCGAGACCCCACTCTTAAAACGGCAGAGGAAAATATAATTGTTCTAAATGAGGTTTCCCAAGAGCCTGGCTCTGAGGAGAGGTTTCCTCATGTTGCCATAAACACTAACCTGTTGTATAGGGACACTGAAGTCCAGGGAGAGGTCGTGAGCCAGCTCCTAGTACCTGAGCTATATAGAAGTATAGTGCTGGGGTTGTCACATAGTCACATACTTGAGGGACCAGATGGTGAAGTTAATGTTGTGGATGACATGTTAACTAAGGTTCCAGATCAGGATGTGAATGAGAATGAATTGTATACCCCTGAAAGTGAGCAGGATGAGAATGAGAATGAATTGTATAACCCTGAAAGTGAGCCGGATGTGGCTCAGAAAAAGGGGTCAGACAGGGATAGTGGTAGTGATAGTGAATCATCTGATGACAATAAAGCAACCAGTGCAAATGAGGAAGGCATGGTAGCAGAGGAGGTTGAGAGTCCTGAGAAGAAAGCTGATGCTGACCTTACAGCCGGACAGAAGATGGTGTCTCGACCACGCACCACAATTGTGGGTTTCCAGGGATATGGGGTACTCGGAGCCGAGCCTGTAGATTTCTATAGGGAATGTCACTGGTAGCGTGGCTCGGTCCGTGTCCCTGGCGGTCAGGCGTTAAAGGGGGATTATTTACAGGGGATTTGTATATAACAGTTCGTGACGCCACCTGTAGTTTTCTAGTCACTAAGACCAGCGCTGCTGAATAGAACTCTGAGGGGATGTTGTGGCAGCTAGATGACGGGTCCCCCACAGGTGGGACTGGTCCCTCAAAGTCTATGGTATTAATGATGTAGGGTGCAGATAAATGAATCAGTCTCACACCATCCAGTGTCTTTCCATACCTTTTACTTGTCAGATGATAAGGCAGGTCCCAGGGAGGCTGTTGGGGTGGATGGAGGATGTGCTTCGAGGTAACGGATGAGCAGGTTAGAGGCCTCCTTAACTTTCCAATATGATGAGTCCAACCTGCATAGAGCTAAGTTCACTCCGATTTCTCCAGCTAACTCCTTAGCTGTACTGCCCGTTCAGCATAGTGGTCGGAGCCTTCCATATAATGTGAGAGAGCTGAGTTCCTACTGTTGTCCTGCAGTGACTCAAGGTTCCCACTCTCCAGACTCCAGTTACGTACCGACACTCCAAGGGCTGCTTTCTGCGACCTAAGGTCCAGTAAGACTCTGGTTCTTCTATCACTACGCCTGAAGCTGTAGTGACACTTCGGTCCCCAGTGACCGGTGAAATTGTGCAGGCAATTCTATACCTAAAGCACGTCTCTGTTTCTTCCACTGCGCCCTTCGCCCTGTTCGCGCTTTTAGCATAAGCACTCCACACTTCCTAGAGTAATACAAGGTAATCTTTTCTTGCTTCTTCCTTGGAGCTTGCTGACAGAATCTCAGTATTCTTCTAGTTCAGGAGCACGTCGACTGAACTTCACTGTCCTTGGGACAGGCGACTGAAGTTTCTGCTGCTAACTCTTCTTTCTTCCTTAATTGTCTCTATCTCCTGATTAGGCACAGCTCTGACTAGGCTAAGGTGAATTGGCTCACCCTTACTAGCCTCCACTTTAAGAACTGCTGACAGGATCTGGCTGAACTTCTCCTCCATCCAAGTTCAGGCTAGACACGCTGACTCACTTCTGTCCAACGACAGGAAACTCACTGACTCCCTCCTCTGTCCGAAGACAGGAAACAGAACTTGACTCTGCTGAATGTCACTAGCTTATATACACTATGGGTGTGTCTAAAGTGTGTGATGGAGTGAATGGATATCGAGCATTAAACTGTTACCTCTCCGCACATCCTCCAGGGTACTGTGTGTGCCTTCACACCAGGACTACACATTCCCCCTTGGTAAAATACAGCACTCCCGGGCTGTGAAATATAAGAAGAAAGACATTTTGTTTTTCATTAACAATAAACATTAAACTCATCCCATCCGGGAGGTACGAAATCTTAAACGTTACATTATGTACAATGGACATAGAAAAATACAAAACATACTTTCAATAAATATGTCATATTAAACAGTATTCTTGTGAAGGACCCGCACCAAACCTTCAACGTGGGTCCTGGGTGGGCTGCAGGACATCTGAATGCAGACCTCACTCAGTGCCACACCACACGGGTTTTCTGTTCAGAGGTAGTTGTGGTGGTTTCATGTAAAACCAATATAATGCACCGAAGCGCAACTATGTACAAAGATAAGTTCTGGGCTGGCTCAGTCCTCAGCCTCTCAGTCTATGGCATAATAAAAGACACATATATATTTTCACTTCAATATTTACATTATATATCTATATATATACTTGTTTTAACTTTAATTTCACTTTACCCAACCAGGGTATTTGATGCAAAACTATGCACTCAACTTTTTCAAATTTTCATTCTGGTACCCAGCCGGGTATTCTACTCATTATAGAAAACATAGATACATTTGGCAATAAAGTGCAAATCTGGCAAAAATTCTCAAACTTTCTACAACGTTACATGCGGTAGACCCCTGTCTGGATCCTACCGGTCTTTACTGTTTAATTACTTCAACTACGTTTTCCACCCCGGGGGCTGGAACAATGCGATGCTCCTTAGAGCACATGACTAACAGGTCGTGACCTGCTATCAGGGTTTGGGTCGCTACAGTCCTTGTGCGAACCGCTTGGGGCACGCCGGGTGCTTTCTCCTTGTGAGACGCCGATTGCGTCGCAGTTTGCGTAGCAGAGGGCAATTCAAATTTAACCGCAGTTTGCGATGTAGATTGGGTCGCGGGTTGCGATTTGATGCGAGGCACTGGCAGAGCAGAATATGCCGGGGGCGCTTCAAGCTGCAATTGACATTCAGGGGATGATGCCAGGGCACGGCCTGGTGCAGCGGGAGCCCGGGACTGTGACGCGCTGGCAATGGTGACGTTACCTGCGTCAGGGACGGGGTCACGGACGATTGTGACATTAAGGGCATACCATCCTTTCATACCCCAGTGCCGTGTGTAGGTGACGATGTCTCCATTAACTAGGTCCCTTCCCGGATGGCCTTGTGGTAGGTGGGACTCTACGTCGCGTCGGCTCACAAATACGCCTGGGTAAAGTCCCGGTTCCCGGATAAAACCCCAGCCCTTGCGGAACTGGAATTCGGTGACGCACCCCTGACGTCGTGGTTCCCTCCGGGTACCTTTATCGCGGCGAACGGTCTCCTTGTCCGCGATGAGCTCTGCATGCTGCCGCTGTCGGTTGCGCTGAGCCTCCTGTTCTTCCTCCTGACGTTGCTGCCACGCACTTTCCCATCTTACGGCATATGCGACGTCATCAAGACGCTCCATCGCGTCCCAGTCGACGTCTGGTAACGATGGACAGGATCCCTCCGGTGTCCCTACTGGGGAACAATCATCTGCTGCGGCCTCCTGGCCGGGCGGGCGTTCCGGAACGGGCTGGACCTCCTCAACCTCCTTCGCCTCCACCGCTCCATCGGTGGGATCAGGGTCGGTCCTCTTGGGGGTAGCCTCCGGTTGCTCCTTAGCCTTGGGCAGAAGAAACTTGGGCAATTCAAATGGCGGAGGGTTATCGAAGGGAGAGAACACCGCGTCCCACAGCCGCCGCTGTATCTGGTTACGCCGGCGTTTCTCAATCTCCTCCTCGCCAGGTCGTTGCAGGATCATCTTCTTTAACCTTGCATTTTCCTCTCCAATCTCCAGCAAGGCTTGCTGCAGGTGCAGGACCACAGATGGTTCTGGTTCTAGTGGCAGCTTGGCTGGGGAACGGGGCCTGCCTTCCACCGCTTCCCTGCTCGGCTGCACACGTCCTGCCTCCATCATGCTCCAAGTCCGTCTCTCATACTTTTCCAGAACAGTCTGGTCTCTTCCGTGGAGGCGGGGTTTGCGTCTCCTCCTCTTCGCAGGGAAGGTGAAGAGGAGGCGGATCTCCTTTGCTGTAGGGCTGTATCGCACATTGTAGTAGGCCTTGGAGAGGGCGGCCATAACTTTCGCGCCTCAGGGGGGGTACACGCCCACGAATGCACGCCCACCTTCTTCTCCAGCGCCTCAGGGCGCGAATATGGCGGCAAAGATGGCGGTATTTGGCGCCAAACAACAGCAACAGTCTTTTTCACCAAAACACTCCACAGGCACACAGGGCTCGCAATTCTGCAAGTTTCGGATCCTGTTCGTGACGCCAAGATTTTGTCTCGACCACGCACCACAATTGTGGGTTTCCAGGGATATGGGGTACTCGGAGCCGAGCCTGTAGATTTCTATAGGGAATGTCACTGGTAGCGTGGCTCGGTCCGTGTCCCTGGCGGTCAGGCGTTAAAGGGGGATTATTTACAGGGGATTTGTATATAACAGTTCGTGACGCCACCTGTAGTTTTCTAGTCACTAAGACCAGCGCTGCTGAATAGAACTCTGAGGGGATGTTGTGGCAGCTAGATGACGGGTCCCCCACAGGTGGGACTGGTCCCTCAAAGTCTATGGTATTAATGATGTAGGGTGCAGATAAATGAATCAGTCTCACACCATCCAGTGTCTTTCCATACCTTTTACTTGTCAGATGATAAGGCAGGTCCCAGGGAGGCTGTTGGGGTGGATGGAGGATGTGCTTCGAGGTAACGGATGAGCAGGTTAGAGGCCTCCTTAACTTTCCAATATGATGAGTCCAACCTGCATAGAGCTAAGTTCACTCCGATTTCTCCAGCTAACTCCTTAGCTGTACTGCCCGTTCAGCATAGTGGTCGGAGCCTTCCATATAATGTGAGAGAGCTGAGTTCCTACTGTTGTCCTGCAGTGACTCAAGGTTCCCACTCTCCAGACTCCAGTTACGTACCGACACTCCAAGGGCTGCTTTCTGCGACCTAAGGTCCAGTAAGACTCTGGTTCTTCTATCACTACGCCTGAAGCTGTAGTGACACTTCGGTCCCCAGTGACCGGTGAAATTGTGCAGGCAATTCTATACCTAAAGCACGTCTCTGTTTCTTCCACTGCGCCCTTCGCCCTGTTCGCGCTTTTAGCATAAGCACTCCACACTTCCTAGAGTAATACAAGGTAATCTTTTCTTGCTTCTTCCTTGGAGCTTGCTGACAGAATCTCAGTATTCTTCTAGTTCAGGAGCACGTCGACTGAACTTCACTGTCCTTGGGACAGGCGACTGAAGTTTCTGCTGCTAACTCTTCTTTCTTCCTTAATTGTCTCTATCTCCTGATTAGGCACAGCTCTGACTAGGCTAAGGTGAATTGGCTCACCCTTACTAGCCTCCACTTTAAGAACTGCTGACAGGATCTGGCTGAACTTCTCCTCCATCCAAGTTCAGGCTAGACACGCTGACTCACTTCTGTCCAACGACAGGAAACTCACTGACTCCCTCCTCTGTCCGAAGACAGGAAACAGAACTTGACTCTGCTGAATGTCACTAGCTTATATACACTATGGGTGTGTCTAAAGTGTGTGATGGAGTGAATGGATATCGAGCATTAAACTGTTACCTCTCCGCACATCCTCCAGGGTACTGTGTGTGCCTTCACACCAGGGCTACACAATGGCATCTGAAGATGTTTTACAGTTGGCCGGTTCCCTGGCGAAGACTAAGGTGAAAGGAGGAGAGCTGAGCTTTGAAGGCAGGACTCTGAGACTGAACACAGCACAAGTGGAGGCTGTTGGAAGTGGGAAGTTGTCGACGTGTGGTGTGGATCTGCATCATGCCAGGGACTCTGAGGGAGATGCTGCAGAGGTGGAAGGAGCCATAGAAGTGGTAGTCACCAAGCCAGATGCCTCATCAGAAGCTGAGGTCTCAAGTGAAGCTGTGAGGAACAAGACTGAAGATATGGGGACTGACTCTGTCCAGGAATCTGTTTCTGCCGAAGACAGCGGCGTGGACGGGTTACGGTTCGGATCAGTAGCTGCAACTCGTGAAGCTCAGGCTGGAAGTTCGGCCCGGAGCCCCAGCGGTGTTCCCGAGTGACACCAAGGATCTGGATAAATCACAAGATGAGATTTTGAGACATCAGGCTGGCATTGGTGAGCTCAAGCGCACTTTCATGGAGTCTACATCGGAGCCACGTCCCAACAAATGGGAAAAGCGATGTGTCACTCCGTTGCCGCTGCAGACACACGGGAGCTCAGATGGGATGCAGAACGTGGTGGAAGAGAAGAATATGGCGGGTTCTGAGTATACAGATGCAGCTATCAAGGAGAACTTGAAAGCCGGAATAAATGGAAATATTGGAGACCATAATGATGTGACTGAAGAGGTAGAATGTAAGACTGACGGTAGGGCTTCTGAGCATGTTCTACCAGAAGAGCCTGAAGAAGGGGCCGAAGACATAAAAGACGTCCAACAGGTACCAGATGAATTGATGACTTCTCAGAAAAAACTTCAAACTGTGATGAAGGAGTGTGATGAAAGCCATGAGCATCTTCGTGAGGTCAATGAAGTAAAAGGAAGGATACAGGGAATCTCTTCGTTGCAAGAGCAAATGCTGCTCAATAAGTCTAAGGCTCTATATAAGAATGCTGTTGTCACGGTAGAACATTACAATTCAGCTGGAGACTTAGCGGAAGAATTATGTGTACTGCAAAAGAAAAACGATCAGCTCCTTCTACAGTCCCAATCATTTGAACAGTGTAGCTTAAAATGGTCAGAGACCATGGCAGAGGAGCTTAAGGTCTGTGAAATAGACTTTATGAGTCAACCGATATTCAAGAAAATAGATGTGCTAAAGAGGGTTCAAGGGGAACTAGAGAAAAGTGAAAAACCCCCTATACCTTCTGTGATAGTTGGTGATGGTGACACATGGTCAGTGCACCAAGGACAGGAGGTACGTGAGTTTCTGAGGAAGAGTCAGCAGAAGTGTTCTGATGTGCCGGGTCGTACTTCTCTGGCCAGGCACTATATCGAAACTGAGCCCGGCCCTAAGGTCAAGATGAAACCGTGCAGGATACCCGAGGCCCGCAGAGAGCATAGGCCTGGGAGGGTACAGGGTAGTGCGGATGCTTCAGATGAAGAGAAAGCTGATGTTGGCTATGGCTCAGGTGAAGATACAGATGACAGTAGTGAAGATGAAGCTGATGAGGGCCATGACTGGTCCAGAGTTCACTGTCTCTTTTGGATTGTTGACCAGCCCTCCGGTCTGGATGACCAGCCCTCCGGTCTGGAGAAGAGGGGGGGGATATGTGAGACAGTGAGAGTATGTGTGTTGAATGGGGTGTACATTTCACCTAGATACTTTGCTGACTGGTATAAGGGAAATGTATGGCTTTGTAAACCTAGTGGTAGAGAAAGGTCACTACACCTTACATTCAGTACACACTTGCAGCTCAGGCCTGAAACCACTCAGCTGTTAATTAGGAGACCAGAAGTAGGTGTCTGCGAACACAGACAGAGAGCTCGCTTAGTCTGGACAAGGAGTCCAGGCACAAGAAGGAGTCTCCAGGAGTATGAGCTGTCTCAGTCTGGGTGCTCGATGTACCCCGGACACAGGAGTAGTTTCTGTGAGAATCCATGTGGATAGCTGCTGAATAGGAGGGGAGCTCTCTCAAGTCTGGACGTTGGATATGCCTTTAGACACGAAGAGGAGCCTCTGCGAACCTCCATGTTGGTAACTACTGAACATATGTGTTGTTTTGGGGACAGGCTGTTAGAGTCTGGTCCCGGATAGAGAGGGAAATCTATCTAAGTGTAGTAAGTGGCTGGACAAGCCCAAGGCTTATGTTTATGATTTGGTTTTGCTTATGTTCTGTTTGCTGTGGACTTTAATAAAACTGGTTGCGGCCAGTTTTTTTACCAGAACTGCTGTCTGTGAATGAACTGTTTCCGTGCCACTCCGTCTACCCGGACGGCGATCCCAGAGCTATATCCCCTGAAAAGCTTACACAAGGTTGGCTCTCAACTTTGTCCAAGTTTTTAATTTTGTCTCTCTGTGCATTTGAATTTGAAATCCCTGCTCCAACGTAAAGTAGCAGATCCAGGCTCTCATCATCAAACTTTTCCTGCTCAACCGGATTACTTTAAGAATTTAAACAGGAGAAACTAAATAAGATTACTTGGATCTTTAGGGTCTTCCTGTACCGGAGACCGGATCCTTACCTTGATGGACATCTTTATTCGGCCAATAGCTTGTCCAGCACATACTCATATTGAGCTGGAGAGAAAGCTGTCAGAGCCCTGTAATGTGTCCCAGGGTAGTAGCTGTGCTGAGGCACACTCCTTCACAGCCATGGCATGTTACATAAAAGTGTGGAGGTCCTGGCCAGGTGTGTGAACTTGTGCTGTGAGGGCCTTACACCGGTGCAGGCCGCATGTAACCAATGATGTGGGTTTGCCAGGACCAGATATTTCACAGTTCAATGAGGGAGACCACCATTCAAAAATAAACTGTTTACTGAAACGGTCTTAGATAGGAGGGGGAGTCTCAACCTGTCTCTGGAACTGGGTCCCTAACTATACCTGTTTCAGGGGTATTCTTGAGGATAGAGAGACCTGAGTCTCTGACCTCATTATGCTCCTGTTTATCCATGGTCTGTCACCTCCCTCACCCAGGGCCGAATTAACGTAGGGGCTGATGGAGCTGCAGCTCCAGGCCCCTTGTTAGAGATAGGCCCATCCGCGGCCCAGCCGGCCGCGCGGCCGCGCCGATGTCTCGGCTGTGGTTGATGACTCATGCTGCCGCCCGCTGCCCCGGCCGCTCAGCGCGCTGCTGTGTAAAATTTAAAAAATAAATAAATACTCACCTGCCTCCCTGATTGGCTGCGGCGGTAGCGTGGAGCTCCTCTGACGTCACCGCGCGCGTCCCGATGCCGGCATCACGGCGTGGGATTTCCTCTGGTCTGGTCCGGAGCGGCCTGAACGTCACTGTTACAGTGAACATGTGACACTGTGTCACATGATCTCTGTAAGAGGAAAGTGACATGCCCCGGCCGGGCAACGGAAGTGAGCTGGGCGTGAGGACTGGAGGAGGAGTCGTTACAGCGTGCGGAGTTGCAGTGGCCAGTGGAAGGAAGGTGAGTACATCTTTGTTTTGTTTTGAGCTGATAAGCGGGGCCAGCGGGCGGTGGGCTGATGAGGATTTCTATTTAGCAGTCGGGACATACAGTCACGACAGTATCCTCCAAGGCAAGGCAAGGGGACTCTAAGCTACTACAGGATCTTCATCACTGTTTTAATTAATAAGGGGGCTATTATGGTGGGCCAGGGGCCCAGGGCACTCAGCCTGTGCTCTATACTAATGGGCCATTGCTGCTGCGCTATATTATGGGCCTCTGCCTCTCAATGCTGGCATGCTGCCCTATATACTATGGCCCCCATTCAATGCTACGCTACGGTATATACTATAATGGGCCTCTGAGAGGCCCATTATAGTATATAGCGTAGCATTGAATGGCCCATGACAGATTTTGTGCAGTCTCTCCGTTGTAGATTTTCCGAATTTGAACAACAGGGCAAAAATATTGCAGGCTGTGAGGAGTATCAGCTACAATGTGGACGCAAAATTAAAAGAAATAGGAGATGGGACTATGGTGATGCAGAAGATGCTGATGCTGATATGACACCATCTGAGAAGTTTAAAGTACATACCTTTTATGTAATAATTGACCAACTGACAGAATCACTAAGGTATAGACAAGCAGCATACCGTGTAACAGAAGAAAAATTTGGCTTTCTGTCAGAAATATGCTCTCTAGCATCAGAAAGTCTACGCTCCAAAGCCAGTACGCTGGTGACAGCATATTCTGAAGATCTTGACCCCCTGTTTGCTGAAGAAATTGTACAGTTTGCCTCTCTTTTCAAAATTTACCAGACTTCTGCAAATAAAGCCATGCATGAGAGTCAAGAAATGACAATGTACAAGTTTCTGATCACACAATCCCTAGTCGGTGCATTTCCAAACACATACGTGACCCTTCGCATGTATTTGTGTTTGATGGTCACCAACTGCAGTGGTGAGCGTTCATTCTCTGCACTAAAACGCTGTGAAAAATGAACTAAGATCTTCCATGGGCCAGGAGCGTTTAAATGCCCTCTCTCTGTTATGTATTGAAAATAGATTGCTGAATGAGCTTAATCTTGATTCTACAATTGAGGAATTTGCAAGCAAAAAAGCACGAAAAGTGAATGTGTAGTTTAATTTTCTTCTACCAGTTTGATTATTTACGATAAAACACAGTTTAGCGTTCAGTGAATAACCCTGTTTATTTGCCTCATAAGTTACTATCAGCGTGATAACCATAACATACTTTCTATATCCACTGTATTTATATTTGGCATGTATCATATATTTATATTTATTTGTTCTATAGCTTTATTTACAATAAAACACAGTTTTGCGTTCAGTGAATAACCCTGCTTATTTGCCTCATAAGTTACTATCAGCGCGATAACCATAACAGACTTTCTATATCCACTGTATTTATATTAGGCATGTATCACATATTTACTTTGTTTATATCTTTTACGTTACATTTTTGGCCTTTGTGAATTGCCGTGTTTGGCCCCACCCCTTGCCCCGTCCCTTGCCCGCCCCTTCAGCTCCAGGCCCATCATGTTCTTAATCCGACCCTGCCCTCACCCCATGGAGCCTGGGACAGAAATGTAATGTGAACAAGCCAAGATACACAAGACAAAACAGGGATAACAGAAACCCTCTATCATACAAAAGCACCAACCAACAATAGGAAGGCGGATAGGGAAAGGGAGGAATAAACTAAATGGGAACAGGGACCAGGAGATAAACACACACGTAAAACAGAACACCTCTAAAACAACTTCTCTCCAAAGAGCTAAGCTTAAGCACTCAGCACAGGAAGGCGAATCTCCAATAGCAACAACAATTTCCTATTCAGCACAGCGTCTCATAAGAGCAAGGAAGAAGAGCTTTCACTGGCAAGACAGAGAGGGTCTAACCAGGTTTTATTAGAAGAGTTAAGGACCAGATCAGAAGTGGCTGAAATAGAGCTGCATGTTTCTGACCCATATAGAAAGAGTCGCTATCCTCTTCAGCACCAAAGGAAACCAAATTCATTTAATATGGCATCCAAACACTCAGGCTAAATGGAAGATCTGCGATTCACAATACGCAGTGACCTTCTACCCCCGGATCTCCAAGGTTGGCGTGACACACTCATGACAAATATATGCCATAGAAAGTGGGTATAAAGACTTGTGTACATTTCCTTTACAGTATGAATCATTTTCCACACATTATCCTTCCTTTCTAGGCACACTGATTTTCTGTGCTTCGCCACAACCCAGATTTAATGCTACAGTCCTGATTAACAAGTCTCCTGTACTTGCTCAGCGAATCCGCGTCCTATTTATTATTATAGCGCCATTTATTCTGTGGCACTTTACGTATTTCTTCCACTACTGGCGCCTTGGATCTCCCGCTCAGGACCCTTCACTAGTCCCAGTCTCTCAGTTCTAACATAGTAACATAGTTAGCAAGTAACATAAGTTCTGGTAAGTTTTGCTACCTTCTGCGTTACAAGCTCAAGGTCTTCTGGCTAGGCATCCTCTGGCCTGACTCCAGAAGGCCACTCTGTCTCTTTGTAACTTTTCGTTAGGATCTTGCTATTCCTTTTTCTTCAGTCTGCACTCACTCGGGGTCACCCTCTGATGCAGCACTGCTCACTTCACACTCCAAACTCTATATGCCTTCCTAGCAAGAAGCAGTCACTGTCCCTAATGCTAGCCCCTCCCACTATGGGCTAATCCCAAACATTTACTGTATCTTACCCTATAGTCAACTATTAACATTATCTGTTAACACCATACCTTACACTGTCTTACATTACTATACACTATATTAACAATGCTTATCACATTCTATATCACCAAACATTACAATTAACACAACACAATATTTACAAAAGACACATTACATTATTCACATTGCAATACATTGATGCTATTGGTGTCTTCAGGGGTAGAAACGTGACAGTAATTGTCCACCACCCTTACATTCCTCCCCTGTTTAACAATGGTAGTCCTCAACAATTCAGACACCTGAAAACATTGATACACAGCACATAAAATGTAGGGAACAGTTTCTCTTCTGGAAGGCTCATAGTGTCCTTTTCTCCTCACGTAGAATGCAGAATGAGGTCCTTGGGCCACATATACCATGGCTGGGTTACCTGCTGCCTCCGGCAGTCCCGGTAATCTGCCTTTTGTCCTGTTTCACAGGAGTTTGGATCTCCACTGGGGTTTCTGATTCTGCCCCTCAGAAGTGTAATGCTCTTTGGGCTGCGACTTTAGGGTAAGGCCAAATGGTCGAAGGTGTTTCTTCGGCACCCAACTGGATTACAATCAGCCCTTCCTTTATGAACTGGACAAGCTTGCCTTCCTGCATACCGGGTCCCCCAGAGGGATCCAGCATTATTGTAGACCTTGTGCCAAGTATTCTCCTCCATTATGATACCGAAACTCAATCCGTGATCGTAATGCATCACGGTACCCTGGGTCATTTGCCTAACAATCTCTTCTCTGCCAAGCAGGTCCTGCTGCACCAGTACCTTGTCTCAGATGACAACCGCGACCTATTCCGCCTCCATGGCAAGAGACTTCATTCTGGGCACAGGGGAGGCTTCGGGGACAGAGACCTCGTAGGTATGTGGGGTCTGGATCTGGAATGAGTCTCTTTTGCCATTGGTTTGGAAACCACAGTACACTGGGCTAACAAGGCTCTAAGGCATTCGGTACGTCCACGAGTCAAAGGATCAGGTGACTTTCTCAGACAAACTGCCTGGCCTCACCTTCACCTTCACAAAGGCCATGAGCCTCCATCACTTACGACATCCCACTCCTTCTCAATTAGGTATACCATACCAGATCCCAGTGCATTCAATCCAAGACCTTCGGTCCGCAATATTCTATAGTTCTTTTTTCTCTGAGTTACAACCCACTAATGGTGCCGTCACTTCCATCTCTTGAGGCCCGTCATGGCCTTGCCTTTCGCTGAGTGGAGTCCTCGCTGACTCACCATCCTGTTTCTTGATAATCTCTGCCGGTTTCCTCTGGCCACATCTTACTGGGCAGATCTTCTTCCATTACACTTAGCGGCAATGGTAACTCCCCGCTGTGGTCTGGCGTTTTAGGTTCAGACACTCCCTCATATAGGCATACCTTCTGAAGGGTTGGACAACACTTTCCATCCTTTCTCTCCTCCTACTCCCATGATGGATGGGTCCTTTCTGTTTCTCGGCCATTTTGCAGTCCTTGTTCAGCGCCATCTTAGACTGTGTAACAGTCATCATCTTCCATACAACTAGAGTCTTCCTTGTACTGTGGTGCTCATTCAATTGCAAGACTCAATCTGAATGTCCTATTCCAATTCGCGTACAGGCTCAAAAGTTATGCACAGACAAGTGTACATTCGCCTCCCTATATACAGTATAATCCCCACTCAGCCTCCTCATATACAGCATGATTCCCACACATCCTCCCCATATACAGCATGAGCCCCACACAGCCTCCATATATACTGCATGAGCCCCAAACAGCCATCCCATATACAGCATGAGCCCCACACATCCTCCCCATATACAGCATGAGCCCACACAGCCTCCATATATACTGCATGAGCCCCAAACAGCCATCCCATATACAGCATGAGCCCCACACAGCCTTCCCATATACAGCATGAGCCCCACACAGCCTCGCTATAAACTGCATTAGCCCCACACAGTCATCCCATATATAGCATGAGCCCCACACATCCTCCCCATATACAGCATGAGCCCCACACAGCCTCCATATATACTGCATTAGCCCCACACAGCCATCCCATATACAGCATGAGCCCCACACAGCCTCCCCATATATAGCATGAGCCCCACACAGCCTCGCTATATACTGCATGAGGCACAAACACTGCCTCCCCATATACAGCATGATTCTTTCACAGCCTCCCCATATATAGCATGAGCCCCACACAGTCTCACTATGTCCAGTATGAGCCCCGCACAGCCTCCTTATATTCCGCATGAGAGTCCCATAGTCTCCCCATGTCCAGCATGAGAGACCTATAGCCTCCCCATGTCCAGGATGAGACCCCCATAGCCTCCCCATGTCCAGCATGAAACCTCCATAGCCTCACCATGTGCAGCATGAGAGCCCCATAGCCTACCCATGTCCAAAATGAAGCCCTCATAGCTTCCTCATGTCCAGCCAAACATCCCATACACATGAAAAAATAGAACACCACATACTCACCTTGGTCCCGTTCCCCGGCGCTCTGCCTCAGCTCCTGTCTCCGCTGCAGTGACTCTCCGCAGTACACAGCTGACGCAATGAAATTACATCATCGCGTCAGCTGTTTCACACGCTGATTGGCAGAGGAAGTGGCTGGAGGCCCCTCTTCCACCAATGAAATCAGCACAGAAGGAGACAGCGGGCGGGCGGGCGTGGGAGGGTACGGTGCGGTCCTTTGCCCAGGTCTGCCTAAGGTAATAGTTACATAGTTATTAAGGTTGAAGGAAGACTTTAAGTCCATCTAGTTCAACCCATATCCTATCCTAACCTGCCCTAACATGTTGATCCAGAGGAAGGCAAAAAAAACCCAAGTGGCAAACAGTAAGCTTCACATTGGGGAAAAAAATTCCTTCCCGACTCCACATACGGCAATCAGACTAGCTCCCTGGATCAACGCTGTATCTAGGAAACTAGTGAATATACCTGTAATATTATACTTTTCAAGAAAGGCATCCAGTCCCTTCTTAAATTTTAGTAAGGAATCACTCATTACAACATTAGACGGCAGAGAGTTCCATATCTCACTGCTCTTACAGTAAAGAATCTGCGTCTGTGATTATGGCTAAACCTTCTTTCCTCCAGACATAGAGGATGCCCCCTTGTCCCCGTCACAGGTCTAAGAGTAAAAAGATCATTAGAAAGGTCTTTGTACTGTCCCCTCATATATTTATACATTGTAATAAGATCACCCCTAAGCCTTCGTTTTTCCAAACTAAATAACCCCAAGTGTAATAACCTGTCTTGGTATTGCAGACCCCCCAGTTCTCTAATAACCTTTGTCGCTCTTCTCTGCACCCGCTCCAGTTCAGCTATGAGTAATGAGACTATACATGCGCCAGTGAGTTTTGACTTTGCTTTCAGAAAAAATATATGGATGTCTTTGGGACAGGCCAAATTGAGTACTCAATACGGTGTGGACAACCATGGAATGGGATCTCTACCTATAATACATCACTGGTCCTCATCCTTGGGATCCAAGGCCTTATGTGTCATATGCAGTGATTTTACATCTGCTTTGTATATTTTTTATATTTTCTTGCATTTTTATGAGATTATTGGAATTACAGGGTGTAATCTGCTACAATTACTGTCATTTCTATCATCTACATTTGTGATAACTCATTTAAACCCATTCCTATCCAGGAGCATGCATTTACTTTATGCCTCAATTACACGCAAGGCTTGTTGGCTTCCTTACAGCACAGTTTACATAAACGTGTAATAATGTGGCGCCCTGAGGGTCCAGTCGCCACAGAGATGTTGCATCGCACCCAGCGGTGTGACACCTGACTCTCAGGTAAGGAGGAAACACCCCATTGACTCCAACCACTGCATTCAACAGTACACTATGCCAGCTGAGTGTAGGCGGACCCAATGGGATGGTCTAGCTCAGGTTGGTTAGAATAGGGTGTGGCTAGTTGGATGGGAGGGGCTGGAGCAGCCTTATGCTGCGTGAGGTAAATTTGAATTTCAGTTGGAGACAGGCGGCCAGCCTGAGTACTGGCTGGTCCTGAGCTCTCTGAGTTTACCTCAGAGAGCCTTGCTGAGAGAAATGAAAGGGTCCGGGTCGGTACAGCAATTGACGCTGTCCCCCATCCTCACTGGAGGAAGGACCAGGCAACACATCGGGGAGACGGTTCCCAGGCTAGTGGGTCAGTTCAGCGCCATTAGCAAACACCGCATCTAGTGGGACTCTTCAAGAGCCACTAGCTACCATAATCTCGTCCGGAGGCAGCTTAGTGGTCAAGTACGTCCAGGTTTCCGTCGGTGTCTCGGTCTCCGTGAGGAGGAGCTGATCAACCGGGGCATCGGGCTGCACCTGCAAACTGAAACGGCCTAACACTGCTTCGCTGAGGGCTCTGTGGTAGGGAGGTGCAGGTAGAAGAAAGGAGTATTGCACAAGTGCCAGAAAGGAACATAAAAGGGAGTCATTGGAAGTGTGACCAATTTATCTGAGAGTTACTGGACTACTCACTGGAAGGACACAGTGCCCGGCTGGACTCTGTAAAGCGCTTAACAGACTGTGAGTAAATCCTTGAAACTGCATAAGAACTGTCTCCTGCTTCATTACTACGTCGCATACTCCACTCTGCTACATCACCTTGCACCATTGCTCTTCATCTTACATCTATCTACCCTGGGAGGACACAGTCTTACCTGTAGAAGATTATCATCTAGCTGCAATACCATCCCTTCCAGAGGACCTATACAGCAGCCCTGGTCACCCTGACCAGATACTACAGGTGGCGTCACGACAACTTACACAAATTCCCATTTCATCATCCAAATCCCCTGTAAATATCCCCCATTTTCAGTGAGCGCCCAGGGCAACGGACCGAGCTGGCTACCCGTGACATCCCCCATAGACATCAACGGGCTCGGTGCCGAGTATCCCACGGCCCTGGTACTACGTGCGTGTCACAATTACATAATTTTAGCGTTATCTGAGATCGCCTGCCGTAACCTGATTTGGGAATCAGAAATAAATAACCTACATCTAGAGATTTCAGAGACCACGTCATGAGCATAAATTGATTAAAAAACGATTCTCTGTCTGGGCCATTTTGCCCTAAAAGCTTTTATTTGTCCCTGAGGCTTTGATAAATGCCGGCGATAAAAAACAGCCACTGAAGGCAATGTAAAAATGCTGGAAAATCATCTTCTAATCACTTTTTCCTTACCCTGTCTGTCAAACCGGCTGGGAATGAGTGATGTAGACTCTAGGATTTTACATTTCATTCCTCTACCGCTTGATGGTCCAGCTGGCAGCACATGGATGGATGTAGAAGTATTAAGGTTGAAGATGCTCATCCAGGTTACCAGCCGCAGCTCATTGCTTGTAACTTACCTAATAAGAACATAAATATTGTATTACCTCAGCCTGTTGACTTATAAGATGCTTAATCTGGGGCTGCCATTAGGTAACATTTAACAAGCAGATCTCCAGATTTGCACATTCTTCTGAGCGATCCCAAACTGAAAAGATCGGTCCATACTGGACACCTATGTCTGGTTCTGAACCCGAACACAGACTTTTTACTGTATGTACATTTTCCTGTTTGGGTTCGCCTGCCTAATAAAGCTTTTAGACTGTGTGCCTGTGTAGCCCTGTGTGAAGGCACACGCAGTACCTGGAGGATGTGTGGAGAGATAGCAGCTTAATGCTAAATGAACATTCATTCCAAAACACACTTAGACACGCCACAGGTATTTTAGTCTAGTCACATGCAGCAGAAGTCAGTCAGTTTCCTGTCTTCGGACAGCAAGACAAGTCAGTCTAGCCTGGACGTGGAGGGAGGAAGTAGTCCAGTCGGAGTCTGTCAGCAGTTCAGAAAGTGGAGGCCAGTAAAGGTGAGCCAGATCACCTCACCTGGTCAGAGCTGTGCCCCACTAGAAGACAGACTGAGACCTTTATTAAGAGGAAGGAGTGATTTGCAGATATACTTCAGTCTCCTGTCCCAAGGACAGTGAAAGGTTCAGAGACGTGCTCCTGCCTGGGATTACTGAGAGTCTAGCAACAAGCTCAAGAAAGAAGTTTAAGAAAGGGACTGACTTTTAAAACCCTTTGAAGTGGGGAAAATGCTTATGCTACAAGCGCGGACAAGGCGAAAGGCACAGTGGTAGAAATTCTGAGTGCTTTAGGATTGAAGTTCCTGCACGTTTGTCACCGTCACTGGGGACCGAAGCATCACTATAGCTTCACGCTTTGTGGTAAGAAAACCAGAGGTTACCGGACCTTAGGTCGCGGCAAGCAGCCCTTGGAGTGTCGGTACGTAACTGGGGTCAGGTGAATAGGAACTTTGAGCTAGGCCAAGCATAGAAGAACCTAGTTTCATCACAGAAGGCTTCGACCACAAAACTGACCGGGCAGTAAGCTTTGAATAGCTGGAGTTTATAGAGGGAACTAGGCTTTATGCTGGTTGGACTCATCTTTGTGAAATAAAGGAGGCCCCTAACTTGTCCGCGCTAACTCAAAACACATTCTCCATTGGATCAGCCTCCCTGGGACCTGCCTAACCATCTTACAAGTAAAAAGGTATGGAAAGACGCTGATGTGTGAGACTGTGTTATTTGATTGCAACCCTGCACAACCCCACCATAACCATCGACCTGAGGGAAGAGTCCCACCTTTTAGGGGACCCGACATCTAGCTGCCTCACCATCCCCTCAGAGATCTACAGCAGCGCTGTACAAATTACCAGAGACTACAGGTGGCGTCACGAACTGTAAATATATCTATTCCCTGTAAATATTCCCCAACATACGCCAGACCGCCAGGGCCACAGACCGAGCCACCGCTACCTGTGACAAACCCCATAGACTTCCATGGGCTCGGCTCTGAGTCCCCCATTGCCCTGGTAACCCACAATTGTGGTGGCGGGTCGAGACAAATTGGCGTCACGAACAGGATGCGAAACTCGCAAAATTGCGAGCCCTGTTGCCTATGGATTGTTTTTGTGAAAAAGGACTGTTTGCACTTTTTGGCGCCAAAAATCGCCATCTTTGTCGCCATATTCGCGCCCTCAGGCGCTGGAGAAGAAGGTGGGCGTACCTTCATGGGCGTGTACCCCCCTGTGGCGCGAAGAGAATGCCTGCCCTCTCAAAGTGCTATTACAACATGCGATCCTGCCCTACAGCAAAGGAGGTCCGCCTCCTCTTCACCTTCCCTGCGAAGAGGAGGAGACGCAACTCCGCCCCCACGGAAGAGACCGGTGTCTCTGTAGAAGAGGAAAGAACGCTCTGGAACATCATGGAAGCAGGACGTGTGCAGCCGAGCAGGGAAGCGGAGGAAGGCAGCCCCCGTTCCCCAGCCAAGCTGCACCAGCACCAGAACCACCGTGGTCCTGCACCTGCAGCAAGCATTGCTGGAAATAAAGAAGAAAATGCACGACTGAAAAAGATGGTCCAGCACCAATCTGGATTTGAAGAGATCGAGAGACGCCGGCGTACCCAGGAGCAGCGGCGGCTGTGGGACGCGGTGTTCTCTCCCCTCGACGACCCCCTACGTCTGGAGTTACCAAAACTTCTGCTGCCCAAGGCAAAGGAGCAACCGAGGCTGCCCCCGAAAGTACCGATCCTGTCCCACCGTGAAGCGGTGGAGGCGAAGGAGGTTGAGGAGGTACCGCCAGTTCCGGAACGCCCGCCCGGCAGGAGGCCGCAGCAGATGATCGATCCCCGGTAGGGACACCGGGGGGTCCTGTCCGTCATTACCAGACGTGGACTGGGACGAGATGGCGCGCCTGGATGACGTCGCCTACACCGCCCAGTGGGAACTGAGTGGCAGCGTCGCGAGGAGAAGCAGCAACGCCAGCAGGAGGAAGAGCGGGAGCTCAGCGAAACCGACAACGGCAGCATGCAGAGCTGATCGCGGACAAGGAAAGTGTCCGTCGAAGAAAAAAGGTACTCTGAGGGAACCGCGGCGGCAGGGGGGTGTGACAGAGTTCCAGCTCCGGGAAGGGCTGGGGCTTATAAGAGAACCGGGCCTCTACCCAGGGGTCTTTGTCAGCAGACGTGATGTAGAATCCCACCTACCGCAAGGTCATCCCGGGAGGGACCTAATTAATGGAGACATTGTCACCTATACACGACACTGGGTATGAGGGATGGTATGCCCTTAATGTCACAATCGTCCGTGACCCTGTCCCCGAGCAGGTAACGTCACCACTACAGCAGCGTCCCCGTTCCAGCTCGAAGAGCACCAGGCCGTGTCCCAGCATCGCCCCGCAGGTCATCGCAAATGGAAGCAACGTCTACATAACTTCATTACCTAGTCATACTTCTGCATCGCAACTTGCGACCCAGTTTCCATCGCAATCTATGACAACGATCGATATCGCTAACTGTAACGCAAATTGAAACGCAATCGGTGTCTCGCAAGGAGAAAGTACCCGTTGCCCCTAGAGGTTCGCACGAGAAACTGTGGCGACCCAGACCCTAATAGCAGGTCACGACTTGTTAGTCATGGGATCTAGGGACCATCGCATTGTTCCAGCCCCCGGGGTGGAAAATGTAGTTGAAATAATTAAACAGTAAAAGAAAAACCCGGGAAGATCCAGACAGGGGTCTACCATATGTAATGTTGTAAAAAGTTTGAGAATTTTTGCCAATTTTGCACTTTATTGCTAGAGATAATTCTATGTCTTTTCTATATTAGTTGAATGCCCGGCTGGGTACCAAAGTAAGAAGTTGAAAAATTTAATGCATATAGAAATGTATTCCTATCTGTGTCTTTTTCTTATCGTGTTTTACAATGGACTCAGAGGCTGAGGACTGTGCCAGCCCAGAACTTATCCTTTTAAATAGTTGCGCTTCGGGGCACAAATATTGGTTTTACATAAAACCACCACAACTACCTTGAATAATAAAACCAGTGTGGTGTGGCACTGAGTGAGGTCTGCATCCAGATGTCCTGCAGCCCACCCAGGACCCACGTTGAAGGTTTGGTGCGGGTCCTTCACAAGAATCTTGCCGTTTATTATATGAACATGTATATTTAATATTTTGTATTTTTCTATATTTAATGTTTTGTTTGCAAGTTCAAGAAATCCTTACCTCCCGGATGGGACGAGTTAATGTTAATGTTTAATGCAAAAACAAAAATTGTCTCTTTGTATTTCACAGCCGGGAGTGCTGTCTTTTACCATGGGGGATTGTAGCCCTGGTGTGAAGGCACACGCAGTACCCTGGAGGATGTGTGGAGAGATAGCAGTTTAATGCTCAATGAACATTCATTCCAAAACACACTTAGACACGCCCACAGGTATATGTCTAGTACATGCAGCAGAGTCAGTCAGTTCCTGTCTTCGGACAGCAGAGACAAGTCAGTCTAGCCTGGACGTGGAGGGAGGAAGTAGTCCAGTCGGGAGTCTGTCAGCAGTTCAGAAAGTGGAGGCCAGTAAAGGTGAGCCAGATCACTCAGCCTGGTCAGAGCTGTGCCCCACTAGAAGACAGACTGAGACCTTTATTAAGAGAGAGGAGTGAGTTGAGATTACTTCAGTCTCCTGTCCCAAGGACAGTGAAAGTTCAGAGACGTGCTCCTGCCTAGAGGATTACTGAGAGTCTAGCAACAAGCTCAAGAAAGAAGTTTAAGAAAGGGACTGACTTTTATAACCTTTGAAGTAGGAATGCTTATGTACAAGCGCGGACAAGGCGAAAGGCACAGTGGTAGAAATTTGAGTGCTTTAGGATTGAAGTATCCTGCAGTTGTCACCGGTCACTGGGGACCGAAGCATCACTATAGCTTCACGCATAGTGGTAAGAAAACAGAGGCTTACCGGACCTTAGGCGCGGGAAGCAGCCCTTGGAGTGTCGGTACGTAACTGGGGTCAGGTGGAATAGGAACTTTGAGCTAGGCCAAGCATAGAAGAACCTAGTTTCATCACAGGAGGCTTCGACCACAAAACTGACCGGGCAGTACAGCTTTGGAATAGCTGGGGTTTATAGAGGGAACTACGCTTTTGCTGGTGGACTCATCTTTGTGAAGTAAGGAGGCCCCTAACTTGTCCGCTGCTAACTCAAAACACATTCTCCATTGGATCAGCCTCCCTGGGACCTGCCTAACCCATCTTACAAGTAAAAAGGTATGGAAACACGCTGAGTTGTGAGACTGTGTTATTTGATTGCAACCCTGCACAACCCACCAAAACCATCGCCTGAGGGGAGAGTCCCACCTGTAGGGGACCCGACATCTAGCTGCCTCACCATCCCCTCAGAGATTCTACAGCAGCGCTGGTACAAATTACCAGAGACTACAGGTGGCGTCACGAACATGTAAATATATCTATCCCCTTAAATATTCCCCCAACATACGCAGACGCCAGGCCACAGCCGAGCCACCGTACCTGTGACAAACCCATAGACTTCCATGGGCTCGGCTCTGAGTACCCATTGCCCTGGTAACCCACAATTGTGTGGCGGGTCGAGAATGCCCCCCCCCGCGTGGGAATACTGTCCTTTAACCCCTTCCCGACAGTTGCAGTACATGTATTGTCATGATAGGGAAGGACCTCCTGACCAATACAGTACATGTTACATTATGGTGATCCCTCGCACAGAGGAGGCTGTGTGCCGGCGTTGGCCGCCGGGTGTCAGCTGAATCTCTCAGTGCCGAGAGCAGTGCAGGCAAGGTCGGCATGGTGGCTCAGTGGTTAGCCTTTGCCTTGCGCGTTGGGGTCCTGGGTTCAAGTCCCACCAAGGACAACATCTGCAAGGAATTTGTATGTTCTCCCTATGTTTGCGTGGGTTTCCTCTGGGTACTCCGGTTTCCTCCCACATTCCAAAGACATACTGATAGGGAATTAGATTGTGAGCCCCATCGGGGACAGTCAATAATGTCTGTAAAGTTGCTTGTAGAATTATTGGCACCATATAAATGAGTAAAATAAATAATAAATTATAAGTGATCAGCGTAGAGCACCGGTAAATTTGATCCAAATTGTATGTATAATGATGCTAATAAAAGCTTCAAAATAAATCCACTCAGGGCCATCATCTGTTACAGAAATATAGGGAGTTTGTACATTAATTGGTAGCACAAAGGCTGTGGAAAAGTGAAATGGTCATGACCCCAAAAGAAACTGAACAAATTCAACAAATTCTGTGCTCCCAAATCCAAATGCCCCCCTCCCTTCTGGCCCAGTGTGCCTAAACCACATGTTGCGTCAACATTTAGCATTTCTGTAGCAATACAGCCTGCCTATTTACAGGTGCATGAGCTGGGCACAATGTACGGACACTACAACGCATTGGTCACTATAATGTACTGGTCACTTCAACTGCAATTTGCAATTTTCACTCAGCAACATTCACTGTGCTTGTTTCTGGAAAACTCCCATGGAGTCAAAATAGTCCAGCACCGTAGATAAATTCCTAAATGGAGTATAATTTCCAAAATGGGGTCACTTGAGGGGGGATTCTGTCTTCTAACACTTAGGGGCTCTGTATATGGAGTCCGTAAATATTATAGAAAATTCTGCGCTGCAGGATGCCTTTCATATAACGTACTGTTTAGCCATACAGCGAGACTTGGAGGGATGGAGTGCTATTTGCCAATAGCGCTCCTTCCTCCCGAGTCTCGCCGTATGGCTAAACAGTATGTACAGCCAATTTGGGTATTCTAAGTTGAGCAAATTGTGGGACAAATTTTGATGCCTTTTTACCCATTTCCCGTTGAAAATGTAAATCTGGGACTAAAACAAAAGTGGAGATTAAAAATATAATTTAATTTTTTTCATTGCCAATGGTATAAAATTCTGTGACCATCTGTGGGTCAATTTGATCACTGCACCCCTAGAAGAATTCATGAGAGGTGTAGTATGAAAAAATTGGGTCTCTTATGGGGGGGTTCGCGTTCTCGCGTACTCAGAAGATATTGCAAAACAAATTTTGATCCTTTTTCCTGCATCCTTGTAGAAATTAAAAAATTGGATTTTTGGGGAAAAATTTGATTTTTTTTTTTTATATTTTCTGGCCTCTGCATAACTTCTTGAAGCCCTGGGGTTCAAGGTACTACCACACCTAGATAAGTTCCCTGAGGGGCAAGTTTCCAAAATAGTGAATTTTGTGGGGGTTTTCCACTGTTAGGCATATTAGCAGATCTCCAAACGCGACATACGCCGCTAATTATTCCTGCAAATTTTGCTTTCAAAAGTCAAATGGTGCCTCTTCCTTCCAAGCTTGCTGTGCACCAAAAAATTTATTTTTGTCCAATAACCCGGAGAAATTGCACAACAATTGCAGTGTGAAATTTCTCCTGTTACCCTTGTAAAAATGCCAAATTTGGGGAAAACATTTTTTTGGGGAAAATGTGATTTTTTTTACTTTCACGGCCAATTTT
>JARQOD010000004.1:557936877-558041198 GCA_033576555.1 Oophaga sylvatica | reverse complement strand
TATTAAAGTTTTAGGCACTATATGGTCGGGGACGACCATTCTTTAAGGAGGGAGGAGTGTAAGGGGTTACAGAGACTGACTTATGCCCCAAACACGTCCTGACTAACTGTTGATAAAAGTTAATGTTCTACTCTGTATATGTTGCTATGTACCGGAATGCTACTAAATGTGTATTGTATATAGGAACAGCATAGTGATTAGTTTAGCCACTAGAGGGGACACATTAGGATGAAAAGAGCAGTAAGATAGGAACTAGTTAAAACCTAGGAGGGGCCAACTGTGGGTAAGGCAGAGAATTTCCTGCATTTTAGTTAGTAGGGCCTGAGAGCCCAGACATGGCAGTTGGCTATGCAATGTTAAGTGAGAGGCCCAGTCGTCCAGGGCCTGTGGATCTAAGGTCACAGCAGAATGGAATGCAGGGCAGCTCCAAGATGTGGCAGCCAACTACGTGGGCTGATGCCCTCTTGTCTGGGGCGAAACGGACAGGGGAACTCCTGAAGTTAGTTGGGCTGGCCAGGAGGAACGCTGGGGTACCGGACAGGCCGGTGCAACCCTAGGACATTCTGGAAGAAGTAAGGGAAAGCACAGGGAAAGAACAGGATGTACTCTGTGATGATCTCTATGTTGTGACTGTGACTGAGCTGGACGTACTGAGAATGGAACCAAATTAAATAATTTATTTTAAGTTAGAACTGGAATCTGTCTCTCTTTGTGTGAAGCTGCCCGAAGGAAATCCTCAGCAGATCCAAGGGGACTCTGATGGAATAGAAAGCGGGAAGAAAGGTACGCTACAAAGGGGACATTGTGTGCATGTGACAGGGGACCAGGGCGTGATTCAGCAACCATCATCAGCCACAACTACGACCCTGGCTCCCCTTACATATACAATGTATTGACCTTGTTATTTTCAGGGCTATAATGATCGTCGTGGCTGGGAGATGTCGACATGAAGGTCTGACCAGATGGAGCAGAAACAGGAAAAAGCAGCTTTAATCAGACGAGACGTCAGCGGTAAGTGGATGTAGATATTATTCTGTATCTGTATGGTAGGACTTGGAGTGATAATGTTATCTGTAAAATCCCCTATTCTACATTTTCACATTTGTGTGAAATGTCCGTGTGCTTCCAGATTTTTTTATCTGATGGCACACGGGCTCGTAGAGTTTTATAGGTCCATTCACACTTACATGAAAATCGCAGATCTGAGAATGTTTTGTTCTGATCCGATTTTTAAGACATACTCAATGCATCTGTAAAGCGAGCAGCACAAAGACACTGCACACGGATACAGAAATGTAGATTTATTATTTATAGCACAGTCCCTTAGTATATATTGTACTCACTTATTATGTATAGTCACAGAGCTGTAGGAGAGATTAGCGCAACATAGGGTCTTATCCGAGGAGTATGACAGGTGATAAAATCAAAATTACACTCACATTTAATAAGTATCTATAAAGCATGAAATAAAGCACATCAGCTGCAGCAGATCCATGGGTCAGCAAATGACCAAACGATATCCAGGAAAGAAAGGAGAGGTTTGTGTATGATTTCCGCGCTTGTTATCCAATGATGAAAAGTATATCCCAGATTTTCAAATTCATAGTGGTTTATTCTAAGCGTTTCAAAGTACAATCAAATCAAACTTGTGGTCTTTTCTGATGAAGAAGTCTTTTGAACTTTTAAACGCATAGAATAAACCACTATCCATTTGACAATCTGGGAAATACGTCTCATCATTGATCAAGAAGCGGGGAAATCATCCACAAACTTCTCCTTTCTTTCGTGGACACTTATTATGTATAGCACAGTCCCTTTGTATATGGTGTACTCACTTATTATGTATAGCGCTGTCCTTAGTTACATAGTTTCCTCTTTCATTATGTATAACACATCCCTAATTACATACCATCCTCTCTAGTTATATATGGTGCCGTCACATCTCGTATCTGAAGACAATTGTCTATGCTGTGAAGATACGAGATGTGCAGCATCTGAAACAATGGATACTGGAAGCCTGTGCTAGAATTTCTCGTGTGGTGTTGTTATCAGTGTGTCAAGATGGGAGAAGAGGGTTGCATTGACAATCCAACACAATGGGCAGCACTTAGAACACATTTTATAAGTGGTCATAAACTTGTAAATAACTCATGAAAGAATACATTTGTGTAGCCCAGCTGCGTTTGGAGCCATATTTCCCAGGGGATGCACCAAAGGTAACACCCACGGAGACCTGATATGCACACAACAAACCTTCACTATTCCCTAGAGCCACCAGAGGGAGCCCTTTCAGAGTATAAAGGATGGTGAAGACACTGAGTTTCAGTTTAGTCACCTCAGGCAGTCTAGCTGAGAACGAGTCTAGTCTAGTCACCTCAGAGTTGAGAGAGTGTGTCAGTCTACGCCTAGACAAGAGAGTTGTGAGAGAACCTGAAGACTGCAGCTTTGAGCTTAGTTCAATGTGTGGAGGCTAGTATGAGTGGAGATAGATAGCCACTTCAGCCTGGTCAGAACTGAGTCAACTGAGTGCAGTTTCAGTGAGTAAGCGTGCCGACGCTTTGAGAGCGGTGAAGAGAGAGAAGAATCAGCTAACTTCTGCTAGTGTGCTTATGTTAAGGGTCGGAGTAGGACGAAAGGTGAGTGGAAGAGGAGAAGAGAGTAACAGAGGTTGAAACAGCATTGATAGTTTACCTCTACTCTGAACAACCGGACACCGGGTCCGAGCTTGCTAGAATCTACACGACTAGTGGGAGACACCGGAGACCCTGCGAGACTTCAAGTCGCAGGGGCCCACAAGTGCTGATACGTAACCGGGGTCAGGAAAACGGAGTCTAGCAGGGCCCTGCATACAGAGACACTGTTCTATCCAAGAGAAGGACTCACCACAAAGTCAGCCGGGCGTATAAGTGAAGACAGAGTTAGACTTCGTTATATACAGGTCAGAAACTCACACTACAGGAGTAAGGAGGCCCTACACCTACTCAGTGGGAATACTGGACGTGCATCCTCCACCCTGCTAGCATCCCGGGATGTACCTGCTATCCCACCAGTAAAGGTACAGAAAGAGACTTTTGTGTGTGTTTGCCTTATTACTCCTGCGGCTGAACTCCCCTTCTCCGTCCTGCACCCCAGCACCGCCATCTACCCTGAGGGACCCAGTCTTGCCTGTGGAAGACTTAACACCTTGCTGCCCAGTAACAACCCCTCAGTGGATCTACCCTGCAGCGCTGGTCACCCTGACAAGGTACCACAGGTGGCGTCACGATCAAACTGTAAATACTTTAATCCCCTGTAAATATCCCCCCTTTTTAAGTGAGCGCCCAGGGCCACGGACCGAGCTGTGCTACCCGTGACATCCCCCATTGAAGTGAACGGGCTCGGTGCCGAGTACCCCACAGGTCCTGGCGGGTGACTCACATTTACATTAAAACCAAGCACACCATTGTTTTTCTTGTGGAATTCTCAATAAGCTGGATATGTCACATGACCCTCTTCCCATTGGAAAAAATAAAGTTGGATCCAAAATGGCCTACTTCAAAATGGCCGCCATGGTCACCATCCATCTTGATAAGTTTTCCCCCTCCCATATACTAATGTGCCACAAACAGGAAGTTGATATCACCAACCATTCCCATTTTATTTAGATGTATCCATATAAATGGCCCACCCTGTATATGTGTGTGTGTAGCTTTGTCACCATAAAAGGAGGGGGCCCAGACACATTTCTTGCACAGGGGCCCCAAGCTATCAGTGTCCACCATGGACGTACCCACCGTGGGGCAGGGGGGGCAGCTGCCCCCCCTAGAAGCAGGGGCGCACAGTGAAAGTACCGGCCCTGCCGACATTGAACTGACAGTTCAGTGCCGGTGGGCCCTTTAATCGCGGGCGGAATGTGGTGAGGAAGGCCTTGTGGCCTTCCATATGCAGCACAGACGACGTGATCGTCATCACACTGCCTGCGCGCCCTGATGATGTCACGCCACCTGTGCCAGGAGAAGACGGAGTCCAGAGCGCGCTTCTTCAGAGCTGCGGGGACATAGGTGAGTACTGGCATTTTTTATTTTTTTAACGCTGGGCCCGGTCTATGGGGGATTCTGCTGCTTATGGGGGACTATGCTGGCTATGGGGGATTATGCTGGCTATGGGGGACTATGCTGGCTATGGGGGATTATGCTGGCTATGGGGGATTATGCTGTCTAAGGGGGATTATGCTGGCTATGGGGGATTATGCTGGCTATGGGGGATTATGCTGCCTATGGGGGATTATGCTGGCTATGGGGGATTCTGCTGGCTATGGGGGATTATGCTGGCTATGGGGGATTATGCTGGCTATGTGGGACTATGCTGGCTATGGGGGATTATGCTGGCTATGGGGGATTATGCTGCCTAAGGGGGATTATGCTGGCTATGGGGATTCTGCTGGCTATGGGGGATTATGCTGCCTATGGGGCCTATGCTGCTTATGGGGGATTATGCTGCCTATGGGGGATTCCGCTGCTTATGGGGGACTATGCTGGCTATGGGGGATTGTGCTGGCTAGGGGGGATTCTGCTGGCTATGGGGGATTATGCTGCCTATTGGGGCCTATGCTGCTTATGGGGGATTATGCTGCCTATGGGGGATTATGCTGCTTATGAGGGACTATGCTGGCTATGAGGGATTCTGCTGGCTATGGGGGATTATGCTGCCTATAGGGGACTACTATGCTGCCTACTGGAGACTACTACGATACGATACGATACACTTTATTGATCCCGGGGGGAAATTACTATGCTGCTTATTGGGGACTATGCTGCCTATTGGGACATTTACCTGCCTATTGAGGACATTTACCTGCCTATTGAGGACATATGCTGTGTATTGGGGACCTATGCTGCCTATTGGGACATTTACCTGCCTATTGGGGACCTATGCTGCCTATCAGTGACTATGCTGGCTATTGGGGACTATGCTGCCTATTGGGACATTTACTTGCCTATTGAGGACATATGCTTCGTATTGGGGACCTATGCTGCCTATTGGGGACCTATGCTGTCTATTGAGGACATATGCTGCCTATTGGGACCTATGCTGCCTATTGGAGACCTATGCTGCCTATTGAGGACATATGCTGCCTATTGGGGACCAATGCTGCCTATTGGGACATTTACCTGCCTATTGGGGATCAATGCTGCCTATTGGGGACATTTACCTGCCTATTGGGGACATTTACCTGCCTATTAGGGACTCTCACACCACACCAGTCTGAGCCTGAGCTAAAAGCGGAGTTGCGCCAATATGTGCTGATGAGGATGAAATGATATGGATTGGCAAGGCTGTAGTGATGGGCTGTGCAGGCTGTATGTCTCTGTGTGGGCAGTTTTATTGCTGGTATATTGTTTTTGTAGCGCTGTATATATATTGGTATTTTACTAATAGCAATTTGGAATCCCTAGGAAATAATGATATCAAGAAAGAGAAAAATTGCTTCACTTGTGACAAATATGGAACCGAACATTGACCATCTCATTAGCCAAAAGCAGGCCCATAATTGCCATTGAAATACCAGTAAGTTTGTTGATTTTTAACTTTACTTGTTCTTTATTTTAAGTATTGTATTTGTTCCTGTTTTTTTTTTTTTTACTTCAAAATAAGAGTGTAGTATATGGTGTATACAGGGTCATACACATCGTGTGCGGTATATAGAGTGTAGTATATGGTGTATACAGGGTCATACACATCGTGTGCGGCATATAGATGTAGTATATGGTATATACAGGGTCATACACATTGTGTGCGGTATATAGAGTGTAGTATAGGTATATACAGGTCATACACATCGTGTGCGGTATATAGAGTGTAGTATATGGTATATACAGGGTCATACACATTGTGTGCGGTATATAGAGTGTAGTATATGGTATATACAGGGCAGGGCCGGCTCCAGGTTTTTATGGGCCCCGGGCGAAAGAGCCTCAGTGGGCCCCTTTAACACAGACCACGATTCATGATGCACAGATACAGCAGAGAAATATGGGTATAGTACAATGCCAAATACTTCTCTTCTTACATTACATGAGTGATATCTATTGTAAATTGTACAATAGCTCAAAAACCGCCAAATCTTCACAGCGCACAGTACAGACTGGACAGTACAGTCCTCCATACAATATTATGGGCACCACAGTCTCCCCCTCATCACCCATATAATACCCCATGCAGGATGTCACCCCCCATATAATGCTCCATACAGAATACTGGACCCAATATAATGCTCCATACAGGATACTGGACCCAATATAATGCTCCATACAGGATACTGGTCCCCATATAATGCTCCATACAGGATACTGGTCCCCATATAATGCTCCATACAAAATATGGAGCTCTCCTCTGCGCTGTACTGCGTTCTGCACTGTTACAGCTCAGGAAAGGGCGCTGTGGAAAGACTCCCCATTATCATCATCATTGCCTCCCCATCATCATCATGGCCTCCCCATTATCATCAATGCCTGCCCATCATCATCATCTCCTCCCCATCATCATCAATGCCTGCCCATCATCATCTTCTCCCCATCATCAATGCCTGCCCATTATCATCAATGCCTGCCCATTATCATCATCTTCTCCCCATCATCATCAATGCCTCCCCATTATCAGCAATGCCTGCCCATCATCATCTCCTCCCCATCATCATCAATGCCTGCCCATCATCATCTTCTCCCCATCATCAATGCCTGCCCATTATCATCATCTTCTCCCCATCATCACCAATGCCTCCCCATTATCAGAATGCCTGCCCATTATCATCTTCTCCCCATCATCATCATCAATGCCTCCCCATTATCAGCAATGCCTGCCCATTATCATCATCTTCTCCCCATCATCACCAATGCCTCCCCATTATCAGCAATGCCTGCCCATTATCATCTTCTCCCCATCATCATCATCAATGCCTCCCCATTATCAGCAATGCCTGCCCATCATCACACACAGACAGCACACAAGCACTCTCTCACATACTTATACACACACACACACACACACACACAAAGCACCGCACTACATACACACAGACACACACAGAGACATACACACACACGTCTTACCTGTCCGACGTCCGCGCGCTCTGTGCCACAGCCGGCCGCTGAATGATGACGTCATTCAGCGGCCTGCTGTGAGAGGAAGCGCCGGCGCCCCCTGGAGCCCGGAGCTGCGGCAGCGGAGACACGGGAGAGGTAAGTATTGTGCCAGCTGATGCCGGGGCCCTGAGCAAGCGGGGGGGCCCAGTGGCGGCGCTGACACCGCTCTCCTCCGCTAACGGGTCGGGGGGGTGCCAGACTGCGAGTGGGCCCCCCGCCTGCTCAGGGCCCCGGCACTTGCCCGGGTGTGCCGGGTGCTGACGCCGGCCCTGATACAGGGTCATACACATTGTGTGCGGTATATAGAGTGTATATACACTGCTGTATTATACTTTTCATACACAGGTTATAATGCCTCTTATTCTTTGTATAGAGGTGAGTGTGCCATGTATAATACAGGTCCTTCTCAAAAAATTAGCATATAGTGCTAAATTTCATTATTTACCATAATGTAATGATTACAATTAAACTTTCATATATTTTAGATTCGTTACACACCAACTGAAATTTGTCAGGTCTTTTATTGTTTTAATACTGATGATTTTGGCATACAACTCCTGATAACCCAAAAAACCTGTCTCAAAAAATTAGCATATCAAGAAAAGGTTCTCTAAACGACCTATTACCCTAATCTTCTGAATCAACTAATTAACTCTAAACACATGCAAAAGATTCCTGAGGCTTTTAAAAACTCCCTGCCTGGTTCATTACTCAAAACCCCCATCATGGGTAAGACTAGCGACCTGACTGATGTCAAGAAGCCATCATTGACACCCTCAAGCAAGAGGGTAAGACCCAGAAAGAAATTTCTCAACAAATAGGCTGTTCCCAGAGTGCTGTATCAAGGCACCTCAATGGGAAGTCTGTTGGAAGGAAACAATGTGGCAGAAAACGCTGTACAACGAGAAGAGGTGACCGGACCCTGAGGAAGATTGTGGAGAAGGACCGATTCCAGACCTTGGGGGACCTGAGGAAGCAGTGGACTGAGTCTGGTGTAGAAACATCCAGAGCCACCGTACACAGGCGTGTGTAGGAAATGGGCTACAGGTGCCGCATTCCCCAGGTAAAGCCACTTTTGAACCATAAACAGCGGCAGAAGCGCCTGACCTGGGCTACAGAGAAGCAGCACTGGACTGTTGCTAAGTGGTCCCAAGTACTTTTTTCTGATGAAAGCAAATTTTGCATGTCATTCGGAAATCAAGGTGCCAGAGCCTGGAGGAAGACTGGGGAGAAGGAAATGCCAAAATGCCTGAAGTCCAGTGTCAAGTACCCACAGTCAGTGATGGTGTGGGGTGCCATGTCAGCTGCTGGTGTTGGTCCACTGTGTTTCATCAAGGGCAGGGTCAATGCAGCTAGCTATCAGGAGATTTTGGAGCACTTCATGCTTCCATCGGCTGAAATGCTTTATGGAGATGAAGATTTCATTTTTCAGCACGACCTGGCACCTGCTCACAGTGCCAAAACCACTGGTAAATGGTTTACTGACCATGGTATTACTGTGCTCAATTGGCCTGCCAACTCTCCTGACCTGAACCCCATAGAGAATCTGTGGGATATTGTGAAGAGAAAGTTGAGAGACGCAAGACCCAACACTCTGGATGAGCTTAAGGCCGCTATCAAGCATCCTGGGCCTCCATAACACCTCAGCAGTGTCACAGGCTGATTGCCTCCATGCCACGCCGCATTGAAGCAGTCATTTCTGCCAAAGGATTCCCGACCAAGTATTGAGTGCATAACTGAACATTATTATTTGATGTTTTTTTGTTTTGTTTTGAAAAAACACTTTTATTTTATTGGACGGTTGAAATATGTTAATTTTTTGAGACAGGTTTTTTGGGTTATCAGGAGTTGTATGCCAAAATCATCAGTATTAAAACAATAAAAGACCTGACAAATTTCAGTTGGTGTGTAATGAATCTAAAATATCTGAAAGTTTAATTGTAATCATTACATTATGGTAAAATAATGAAATTTAGCACTATATGCTAATTTTTTGAGAAGGACCTGTATATGGTATATACAGCGTAGTGTCGCATACACTGCTGTATTATACAATATACAACAGTTCTAATGCTCCATACCTAATATGCAGGATAATGTACAGTGTATATGATGTGACCTGTATAAGATGTGACATTGGCTTGCCCCCCCCCCTAGTTTTGATCCTGGGTACGCCCATGGTGTCCGCCCCTTGTTGGGAATAAACCTTTAATCTTTAAGCTAATTATGTTTTCACTTCAAGGAGATTTCTAAAATACAGATGCATCTACTCAAAAAGGAGAAATGTCAGAAAAGGGTAAAATTCTAATAGATTAATAAAATCTGAAGTGTGGTCATAAATACCTGAAAAATCTGACAGTAAATCACTGCAGCCTCGTGTGGTCCCCGCAGCACTATACCATAAATGGCTTCTGTTACTGTTGACATAGTGAATAAATTAGAACATTTCCCATACAGAAATATCCTAAATCCCCTGCCGGCTTTCCCACAATTATTGACAAGAATAAGGATATTTGTTCCGTGAGTTCAGAGAGACTTTATGGATGTTGTGGGATCTCGTCTGATCTTGGGACTCATTACATAATGTCTGTTCCTGGTTTATGGAGGGATATACTGTATTTCTAAAACATACTGTATGTTCCACGATGTAAAATATGTAAAAAAAAAAGTTACATTAAAAAATAATATACCCATATATCCCCATGTATTGTGAAACTGTTCCCACTTTACAGTGTCCATGATGCCACAATGTGACATGACGTCCTTGTGACTAAATCGTTCCTGGCTCAGAGAACCCTGTGTAAAAATCCATACATACTTATCAACTTTTTAGAATGGCTATTTTGGAATAAGGAGAATGTGACACCTGCCAATATTTTAGATGATAACCATGTCCCCTTTTCCCGACCCCTGTTCCACTCCTCTTCGGGTGCTGCTGAAGCCTTCCAAAATCAGCACTAGACTTGTCCATGGGTTGTGTCTGATATTGAAACTCAACTCTATTGAGGTGAATGAGGCTGACCTGCAATGCCACAAACAACCTATGGACAGGTGTGGCATTGTTTTTGGGAGAAATCAGTATACGACTAGAAGACATTAAATTGAATCTTGAATATCAACTAGGAGACCCCGAAAGTGATCCATGCTGAACTGGAGGAGTTAATCTCTGTCCATAGATTCAAGGCATTGAGCTCAATTGAAATGATAGGTCAGAAGACTCTACAACATGGCCAAAATCATAGACCTGTACAAAGCAGGAATGGGCTATAAAACCATTCGTAAGACGCTGGGTGAGAAGGAGACAACTGTTGGTGCAATAGTAATGTTGAGGTAGGATCTAAGTGACCCTTCACGGTTGACCTAGTGATTTCCAAATTAATTCACAGAACGTTGCTAGCAACATAAATAACTAAACTGACACGTGTTTCTGTCTGGGAGAATCGAAACAAATTCTACGCCATGTATTACATCATCATCTTTTATAGTATTTAGTGAGTTTGTACTTCAACCAATAGTATACGTAAAACCACACCTTCAACATTTAGGCTAAGTGCACACGTTTGCAGAATGTTTGCAGAATATTCCTGAGCAAAACCGGACTTTTTTGCGCTGCAAAAACGCGCGTTTTTTTGCGCGGATTTTGCGCGTTTTTGGTGCGTTTTTTGCGCAGTTTTGACGCGTTTTTACCGCGATTTTTTCCTGAACTTTCTAGGTCAATAATAAAGAGGGAAAAACGCTAGAAATCCGCAAAATTAATGGACAAACTGCTAGATTTTCCGCGATGCGTTTTTTTTGCGGAAAAAAACGCACCATGTGCACAAAATTTGCGGAATTCATTCTAAATGATAGGATGCTTAATACATGCGTTTTTGACGCGTTTTTTCCCGCGAAAAAACGCGAAAAAAACGCAAATATTCCTGAACGTGTGCACTTAGCCTTAACCTATGAAAATTCAAGAAGACCGGAAACCACATATATGGCCGTGTCTACGTAACATAGGAAAGAACAATAGCGTACTCATTTCTCAGAGTATTCTACAGTGATACATCCCAAGGTCTCATATCTTGTCCAAACTGGAGCAGTCCGGTTTTATTACAACCCATAACCTTTACTCTACTTAAAATCTGAAAAACAATTTGGCTTTATAACAGCCAGAAACTATTGCCTAGTAACAGAATTTATCTCATAAAGACAAGATGGAATCACAAGCACAAAATGGAACATTCAGTTTTGATCTTTCTTAATTTAGTCCTTCACAGTAAGAAAATGGAAGAAATACAAAATGACTGTCAATCGACATCGATCTGGTGCACCATGCAAAATCTCACCTTGTGGGGTATCCTTGATCATGAGGAAGATGAGAGATCAGCCTAAAACTACACGGGGGAACTTGTTAATGATCTCAAGGCAGCTGGGACCACAGTCACTAAGAAAACCATTGGTAACACATTACGCCGTAAAGGTTAAAAATCCTGCAGTGCCCGCAAGGTCCCCCTGCTCAATAAGGCACATGTGCAGGTCCATCAGAGGTTCGACAATGAATACCTGGATTATTCTGTGGGTGATTGGGAGAAGATGCTGTTGTCAGATGAGACAAAAATTGAGCTTTTTGGCGTTAACTCAACTCACCATGTTTGGAGGAAGAGAAATGCTGCCCATGACCCAAAGAACACCATCCCCACTGTCAAGCATGGAGGTGGAAACATTATGTTTTGTGGGTGTTTCTATGCTAAGGGCACAGGACTACTTCACCGCATCAGTGGGAGAATGGATGGAGCCATGTACCGTAAAATCCTGAGTGACAACATCCTTCCCTCCGCCAGGCCATTAAAATTGGTCGTGTCTGGTTCTTCAAGGAAGACAATGACCCAAACTTACAGCCAAGGCAACAAAGGAGTGCCTCAAAAAGAAGCACATTGAGGTCAAGGAGTGGCCTAGCCGGTCTGCAGACCTTCATCCCATAGAAAACTTATAGAGGGAGTTGAAGTTCCGAGTTGCCAAGTGACAGCCTCAAAATCTTAATGATTTAGAGATGATCTGCAAAAAGGAGTGGACCAAAATTCCTCCTGACATGTGCGCAAACCCAGTCATCATCAACTACAAAAATCGTCTGACTGCTGTGCTGCCAACAAAGGTTTTGCCACCAAGTATTAAGTCTTGTTTGCCAGAGGGATCAAATACTTATTTCTCACTGCAAAATGCAAATACATTTATATAATTTATACAATGTGATTTTCTGGATTTTATTTTTGATATTTTATCTCTCAATGTTAAAATTAACCTACCTTTAAAATTATATTCTGCTCATGTCTTTATCATTGGGCAAGCTTACAAAATCAGCTAGGGATCAAATAACTATTTCCTTCACTGTATATATCTGTAGTAAATAAACATACCATATTCATTTTGGATTTACTATGCACTGCTCTCCTCACCCATAATCCCGCCGACTTCTCGGCACCACTGTCAGTTATAGTAAAAATCCACCCATCTGCAGCTAATTGGATTTTTACCTATCACTGACATTGGTGCTGACAGGTGGGTGGGATTATGGCCGAGGAGAGCAGTGCATAGTAACTCCAAAATTAGTATCACTGATGCTGGCGCAGAGGGGGGCAGTGCCAGAACCGGGACCAGGTGTAAAACCCAATGGCAAACAATAATATCAAAGTCCACAAAGAGCCCTAAATTGGTACCCTAATTTGGGGCTGTTTAACATTACCATACCTCTAACCACCTGGTATAAGAGGACTTGGGGCTTGCATGCTTTTCATCTCCTGTTCAAGATCATTTCAACTCATTTCCCCAAGCCTCAGGGGCTATCTTTGAACTCCTAAACTACCATAGCAAATCTGTGGCAGGCTCCTAACTTCATCTATGTGATTAGCTATGTCCCTGTCAACACCAAATAGGGAAGAACCAATCTGATTGAGCCCCTATTCTAGAAACCATACAGAGGTTGCATACACTCTTATATATGCACAATTCTTTGTGCATAGGGCCCAAAGTGTGCCAAAAATATTGACTTTTTGCAATGAATTCGCACACTCCTGTTTTATCCGCATACCCATGTTCTATATATTCTTTGCAGAACTGTATTTTTGTCTGCAGGAAGAGGACATGGACAGTCTTCCTTAGGCTGCTAATTTTTCTTTACCCAATATCTCCTAAAACAATTAATTCTGTACTTCAAGGAATTCTCCAGGGTGGTTGTGAATTGTGGTGTTTTGTAGCAATGAATGTTCCAACAAGTACAAATTACTTCCTTTGATCAAAACATGTTCACACTCCAACAAATCTAGTAGTTATTTGCAAATAATTCACTAAAGGAATCCCTTCCTGAAGAGGGAAAACAATTGACATACTTATTTTCTGTGAGTAATCTGTACATTCTGGAATCTTACTGATAATTAGAAGAAGCTCCTCCAAGATGAGCTGATAAATTTGCCAAATCCTAGTCTAGTGGCCATGTTACTCTTACCTGCCGGCATCTTCGGCTTCTCTTTTGGTTTGGCGGCATGGCACCATATCATTATTGTGGAGTGATGAGTACATAATGTTCTTCCAGACCAGTTTTCAAAAGAGGACTCGAGGATGTCCGCAAGTAAGGAGGCAGTCTGCAGGGCTCCCATGAAACCTGGATGTGATCACTGGAGCAGTGTCCTGCGAATTGATTCACTCATCTTTAATCACTAGCATACATAGAAAGCAAAACCATCAAAATGTAGATGTTCAGACAGACACAATGCAATGAAATATTCAATATGGTGTACCACTAAAACCAACAGCAAACTTCAACGTAAGGACTTCAAGGAAGGAATGACTATATGCAATTCATGTACGAAACTCTTTTGCTCCATAGTCAAGCTCTTAAATGTCGATCCCTTGCTCATTGCCTATCCTACTATTGAAGAAATAATAGTTCTACAGCATGGTCCGCCTGTAAGAGTTACTTTCCAGGTGGGTTCTGGAGGATTCAAAGGAGCACATGAGAGTTTTGCCAACTCTTCCGAGAGTCCAAGAGCTTCCCCATTTTTTCCAGGGAGCCTTCTGAACATTGCAGGGCAAATGACAACTGCGATACAAACAAAGGCACAAATGAGAACTATATCGGACTATGTTAGAAAAATACCAGTATAAATTGGTTTCCTGCAATCTGAAGGAAACCAATGGAAGAAGAGTTAAGAAGGACATATTGACCTATTTGCGGGAATGGAAAAATTACATCTATTGGTTGTGATCAGTGATATGATATGTCGAAATTCAGATACAATATTTTATTGGATGACTTGTGGTTGGCATATGCAATATAAAATTCTAGACCTGAATAGACCTGAATGCCAGCCTGTAGTATAATGGGCATATAGGTAAATAAAAACTCCTTAAGGGTATGTACACACAATTTCTTTAACAGGCATATTCCGCCTGGAACCCACCCAAAAAAGCAATACAAATATGGCAGGAAAAACACAGCCAACATTTTCCTGAAACCTGCTTCACATACTCTGCAGGCACACATCTATAAGACGCCGTATGCACATACCCAAGTACATAAGTAATTTCTCAGCTATCAGATGATAAAAAAACACAACAAAACCTGAAAAAATGTAAAATCCAAAGGCATGGGTATTGCTAATCTAAAGACAGTAGACAGGCCATGTGGAAGATTTCCCAGAAAGTAAGATGCCCAGGGTGCCTCCTACCTAAATATTCTGCACATCTTCCCTGGAATCCACCTCTAGGAAAATGACCAAAAGTAAAAGCATTTGCACCAAAATATACTCCACTCTTTACGATACGATACAATACACTTTATTGATCCCGAGGGAAATTATGGTATCACAGCAGCGCTACAACAGCATTACAAACAAAACATTACAAACAGCATAACATTGAGTAATTACTAGACACAGATCTTGCACATGACTAACCACAATAGTAACAAACAAAGGTACACAAATCTCTAATCATTTCCATTAGTGCACCAGTCTTAGGTCGTAGCCATCTTTCACCCTTAGTGAATTGTTATACATCCCCATAGCGGTAGGCACAAACGATTTCCTGAATTTCTCCTTCTTGCACCTTAGTAGGATTAGACGGCTGCTAAATGTGCTCTTCTGCTTCAAGAACAGCTCGTATAGAGGGTGTGTATTATTGTTCACTTCTTTTGAATCCTATCCTCCACTACTTCCTCAAAAGAGTCAAGATGGAGGCCAACAGCTGCACTTGCCTTCTTGATAAGTTTGTTGAGCTTATTAGCGTCAGCTACTCGCACACTACTGCCCCAGCAAATGATAGCAAAAAAGATGGCGCTTGCTACAACGGACTGGTAGAACATTTCCAGTATTTTACTGCACACATTGAAAGACCTGAGCTTCCGCAGAAAGTACAGTCTGCTCATTCCCTTCTTGTGAACCTTCTCTGTATGACTCCAATCAAGTTTGCTGTCAAGGTGAACCCCCAAATATTTGTAGCTCTCAACCATCTCCATCTCCTGGCCAGCAATAGTGATTGGTAAGTAATCATCCTTTTTCCTTCTATAAAGGGTATGCCACACTAAACAACATCGCTAACGGGATCGCTAAAAAACGTCACTATTTAGCGATCCCGTTAGCGATGTTGTTGTGTGCGGCATCTACCAGCGACGTGGCCCCTGCTGTGATCTCGTCCGTCGTCCTGATCGTTCCGGACCCTATTTTCATCGCTGGCGTCCCGCTGGTAAGTATCTAATCGTTGAGTGTGGCACCTTTTTTAGCGATTTAGCGGTACTTTTGTACCGCTAAAGTCGTTAAGGAGATCGCTAACCGCGATAGCGTCCTTAACGATATCGCTAAATTAGGTAGCTACTAGCGATATAGAAATAATCCCGCTAGTGATCTCATTAGTATGCGACGCTAACGAGATCGCTAGCGGGATTGTGTAGTGTGGCAGTACCTTAACTCACGACCATCTCCTTGGTTTTCTTCACATTTAGTTCTAGACAGTTAGTCTGACACCAATCCACAAAGTCAGAAACCACCCTTCTATATTCCTCCTCCCCCGGCCCCCCACAATGCCCCTACAATCACGGAGTCATCTGAGAATTTTTGCAGGTGACAGAAGTCGGATTTATACTGAAAGTCAGATGTATACAATGTGAAGAGGAAGGGCGACAGCACTGTACCCTGAGGGGCTCCAACACTGCTCAGTACACTGCCAGATACCTCCTCCCCCATCCTTACAAACTGCGGCCTGAACAACCCCAGGCCTGAATACCCCAAATTATGTGTCATCCTCCCTTAACTCCTATGCCCGTCTACCATCCCCAGTCTATGACTTTATTTGAGGGGTCTACAAATCTATCTACAGTCACATGCTCGGTTACAGCAGCGACTCCCATTGGTCCTCCAGGAAGGTCCTGAAGCTGTTTGTGTTGTGGAGCAGTTTCCCATTGGTCCTTTTCTGGAAGGTCCTGTAGCTGCTGCTATAAAAGGTTTGCATGACCGCACGGCCATGCGCTAGTATGAAATCTGTTACGTACTTGCACCAGTGTGGTTATGCATGTGTTTAGGGACCCAGCTGAAATAAGCCCCTAGAATACCGGCACCTCCGGTGAGGAGTTTACTGTGTGCATCGCTGTCTACATTATATTGAAGCTGCACAGTCCGGACGTAACCCGGTGGGCAGCACGTGGATATTGCCATCAGTCAGCGTATATGTTGCGACTCTGTGGAGTAACATAGTTCATTTATACCGCCATATAGCGTCACTGCATTTTTAGTTTAGCGGCTCTGTGGAATAACAGAGTTCGCTCTTATCATTTTATAGTGCTACGGCGTTCATATCTGTGACTCTGTGGAATAACAGAGTTCACTCATATCGCCATATAGTGCTACGGCGTTCACATCTGCGACTCTGCGGGATAACAGAGTTCGCTCATACCGCCTATTGCACCATCTAACTAGCAGAAGGCTCTGCCTGCACGGTGGACCCCGGGCTGCGAACTCACCTCTCCTTTATATCTATTAGGTGCGTTCCACAGGCCCCTAACAACATGTTAAAGGTAAAAAGTTATTAGACCATCTTCAAGCAGCTTGATGTTCCTGTGACTACAGTTGGACATATTATTCAGAAATTAAAGATCCATGGGACTGTAGCAAACCTCAGTGGATGTGGCGGCAGGAGGAAAATTGATGACAAATCAAAGAGATGGATAATACGAATGGTAACAAAAGAGCCCAGAAAAACTTTTAAACCGATTAAAGGTGAACTTCAAGCTCAAGGAACATCAGTGTCAGATCGCACCATCCATCGTTGTATGAGCCAAAGAGGACTTCATGAGAGTCGACCAAGGAGGACACCATTGTTGAAAAAAAGTCATAAAAAAAGCCAGACTGGAATTTGCCAAACTACATGTTGACAAGCCACAAAGCTTCTGAGAGAATGTCCTATGGACAGATGAGACAAAAATGGAACTTTTTGGCAAGGCACATCAGCTCTATGTTCACAGATGGAAAAATTAAGCATATCAAGAAAAGAACACTGTCCCTACTGTGAAACATGGAGGAGGCTCTGTTATGTTCTGGGGCTGCTTTGCTGCATCTGGCACAGGGTGTGTAATGTATGTAGTACAGTTCATATAGCGTCTTGTGCTTGGGTGCGATGAAAATACATGAGACACAGGTTTGATATAGAAAGTCTTGTATTACTTCATACAAGTTGGCAAAAATAGTCACACAGTTTGCAGACACAGAAGCAGGAGACACAGCAGGCCAGAGTAATCTAAGCTCAGCAATCACTCTCCACAACAGGTTCAGGATCTTCTTCTCTGTTACCGTAAGTCCATGCAAACGTGGGTCTTTCAAAGAGCAGGGTTCAGAGTCCACAAGTGCTTCAGAGTTCCTCAGTAGGAATAGCTGGAGTACAAGGTCCAAGGCTTTAGGAGTCAGGTCACAGGTTCACTGCAGGCTAGATTCTGAAGCACTGATTGCTCAGCTGTGGCTGCTTAAGAAGCAAAAGGAGAGAATCAGGGCGGGAACATGCAAGCTGGAAACTCCATTTTGACTGAGGGCAAGATAGCTGCAGCAAGACAGAAAGTAAAATGGCTGACGAACAAACTGAGTTTCAGGAACATGTACACAGAACCTTACATTACTCCCCCCTTAGGGACAACCTCCGGATGACCTCAGGCCAGGCTTGTGTGGGTACCTCTGATGAAACTGACGGAGCAAGCGAGGAGCATTAACGTTATTGACTGGTTCCCATGAGTTGTCCTCCACTGGGTAGCCCTGCCATTTAATCAGATATTGTAACTGATTTCTATACAACCTGGAATCTAAAATCCTTTCCACCACAAATTCTTCCTGACCATCGACTAGCACTGGGTCAGGGCAAGGAGAAGAACGTCCAGGAAACGTATTGGGTGTCGCAGCCTTTAGTAGGGATACATGAAAGACAGGGTGAATTCTCATAGTTCTGGGCAGTTGAAGACGACAAGCAACGGCACTTATAATTTTACTGATTTTATAAGGTCCAATGTACTTATGTCCCAACTTAGACGATGGAATCCTTAACTTAAGATTTCTGGTTGACAGCCAGACCAAGTCTCCTACCTTGAAAGCTGGTGCAGGTTTACGAAATTTATCTGCTGCTTTCTTGTACCTTTCCTGAGCCGATTCCAGATTCTCCTTTAGAAGATCCATATTCTTCTATAAAGACGTGATTCTTTCAGCCACTGCTGGTAAAGGCGTTTCTATGGGAAATCGTGGTAGAATGTTAGGATGATAACCTAGATTAGAGTAAAAAGGAGACTGCTTAGTGGAGGCACTCTGAGAGTTGTTATACGAGAACTCAGCTAATGGAAGTAGATCCACCCAATCATCCTGTAGGTGGCAGATAAAGCAGCGGAGATACTGCTCCAGGGTTTGATTGGTTCGTTCGGTCTGTCCATTAGTCTGGGGATGAAAAGCAGAAGAAAGGTTTACTTTAATGTCCAATGCTGCACAGAAATTTTGCCAAAACCTAGAAGTGAATTGCACCCTCTGATCCGAAATAACCTCATCCGGTACTCCATGTAAGCGAAGCACATCTTTAATCATCAAATCTGATGTCTGTTTTGCAGTGGGTAAGCCGACACAAGGGATAAAATGAGCTGCCTTTGTTAGACGGTCAACCACCACTAGAATGGTGTTCTTCCCTTGAGAGGTTGGTAACTCCACAATGAAGTCCATAGAAATGGATCCCCACGGGCGGGACGGGGTGGGAAGAGGCTGTAACAGACCAGTTGGTGAGGAGCGAGGTGTTTTGCATCTTGCACAGACTTCACATGAAGTGACATAGTTTAAAACATCCTTCCTGCAAGTGGGCCACCAAAAGAAACGAGAGAGAAATTCCTGTGTCTTTAGAATTCCTCTATGCCCAGCTATCTTGGAATCGTGAATGAGTTGCAATACTCTCAATCTGACTGTTTCAGGAATATACAGGCGTTGTCCCTGAATCCACACACCATTCTTAAAGACAAGACTTACGTCCCTTGGGGGTTGTGCCAAAAAGGAATCCGCATGGTATGCTTCCTTGATGTCCTTAAGTAGGTCTTGATTATGAATTACTCCTAGGAATCTAGAGTCAGGAAGAATAGTCTTAGGAGGAGTAATTGGACGTGTCTCTGCTGAGTAAATCCTAGAGAGTGCATCAGCCTTTCCATTGCGCGATCCTGGTCTATAAGAAATGATAAAATTAAATTGGTTTAAGAAAAGATTCCAGCGAGCCTGGCGAGGAGTCAGGCACTTAGCCGACCTGATAAACTCAAGGTTATAATGATCAGTCAGGACGACTATTTGCTGTGCAGCTCCCTGAATAAGGTGTCTCCATTCTTTGAAGGCGGCAATAATGGCCAACAACTCTCTATTGCCCACATCGTAGTTCCTCTCAGCCGAAGACAACTGCTGGGAAAAGAAGGCACAGGGATGCAAGACATTCTTCTCACCTGTTCTCTGAGAGAGTATAGCTCCAACGGCACAGTCTGAAGCATCCACCTCTATTATGAAGGCAAGCTCGGGGTTGGGATGTACTAGGATAGGTGCAGTGGTAAATTTATCTTTTAGACGGGAAAATGCTTCCTGGGCTTGGGGAGTCCAGGAGAACCTAGACTCTTTCCGGGTAAGTTGGGTGATAGGTGACACTACCTCAGAGAAATTTCTAATGAAACGTCTATAGAAGTTGGCAAACCGATGAAGCGCTGTACCTCCTTCATATTTCTAGGACTTGGCCAATCCTTGATGGCTTGGGTTTTGCTTCCATCCATACTAATTCCTTGTGTAGACAGTACATACCCCAGAAATTGAATTTCGGTCCTATGGAATTCACACTTTTCAAGTTTGATGTAAAGATGATTTTGTCTTAGACGTTCCAAGACCATTCTCACATGTCCATGATGTTCCTCTGTGGAGTTAGAAAAAATTAGAATATCATCCAAATAAATTACCACGAATGTATCTAGGAGATCCCTGAAGATGTCATTCACCAAGTGTTGGAAAGTGGCTGGGGCGGTACTCAGACCAAAAGGCATAACTAGATATTCAAAGTGTCCATAGCGTGACCTGAATGCAGTCTTCCATTCATCCCCAGGTCTAATACGGACTAAGTTATAGGCCCCACGAAGATCTAGTTTAGAGAAAATTTTGGCATGTCGCACTCTCTCCAATAACTCAGGGATTAAAGGCAATGGATAACGGTTTCTAATAGTAACCTTATTGAGTTCCCTATAGTCTACGCATGGTCTCAGAGATCCATCTTTCTTCTTTACAAAGAAGATGGGTGCACCTGCAGGAGATGAAGAGGGGCGTATGAAGCCCTTGGCTAGATTTTCGTCTATGTAATCCTTTAAAGCCTTTAGCTCGGGCCCCGCCAGGGGGTAGATCTTACCAAAAGGTATCTCTGCTCCAGGCAATAATTCAATTGGACAATCATATGGACGGTGAGGAGGAAGCTGGTCAGCGTTCTTCTTGTCACATAAATCCACATAGTCCTGGTATACAGCTGGTAGTTCAGGGACTGACATGGTTCCTTTAGGAACAGAGCAAGCTGAAACTTTTGGACTCATCTGTTTCTCTGGAAAGTGTAATTCCTTGGTCTCCCAGTTAATGGTAGGATTCTGAGCCTGCAGCCATGGTAGCCCTAGAATAATGGGAAAGTGGGGAGAAGAGATAAGCATAAAGGACAGTTTCTCTTGATGATCTTTACCCATAAGAACCCTCAAAGGCTCTGTTTCCTGATCCACTGGTCCAGAGGTCAGCAGGGAGCCATCCACAGTTTCCATCTGTACTGGAGTAGCCTTCTTCACTGAACGTATCCCCTGTTTCAGAGCAAAGGAGACATCCATAAAATTTCCACTTGCCCCTGAGTCGATCATAGCAGAGCTAGACACCCAAGCTGAGTCAACCCAGAGTTTGATGGAAAGAAAGCAATGAGAATTGTTTTTCTTACAACTCAGCTGGGACACCGCTGAGGAAACTTGAAAAATGGCAGCGTTTACACAGTCAATAAATTTTTTGGCGGAACTGTCCCAGGTGGTATCAAGGGCCCATCTCCTGAAATCCAAGGCATATTCAGCTACCGAGTGCTTACCTTGGCGCAAAGCTAACATGGCTGCTTCAGCTGTTGCACCTCGATTGGGGTCATCAAACACCTGCCCCATGGCTGAAATAAAAGCATCAAGGTGATTCAAACAATCATCCTCAGTCTCAATCAGAGGGTTTGCCCACATCAAAGCCTTGTTGGTAAGCAACATAATTATAGTAAGCACCTTAGATCGTTCAGTGGGAAATTGTGAAGCATGTGCAGAAAAAAAAAGATTGCATTGATTAATAAATCCCCTGAATTTCTTAAGTTCACCGCCAAAACGAAAAGGTGGCAACTTGGGAATCCCAGAACTCGGGGCTACGGCAGGAGCCTGGAATCGCTCTTCTAGAACCTCAATCCTGGCTCGCAAATCCTGGGCAGTCTGTCCAAACACTTGCAAATTGTGATTAGTGAGGTCCTGTAGGCTTGAAAAACGGGTCTTTATATTCTGCAAATCTGCAAGGATATTATCAGTCACTCCGCAAAGTTCCTTTATGCGGGCCTCCATTTTCCAGATCTTTTAAGACAGGAGTACTGGAAGAAGAGGAAAGAAGAAAAAAAAAACAATAGTGTTTACCTGTGGTAACACTACAGAGAGAAAAAAAATTAAGGGAACTGCTCACCTGGAATGGTTGTGAGAAGTCACAACCACTATCATCACAGAAAGTTCACCCAGACATCTGATATCCACAGTTACAGCAGATAAAAAAGAGAAAAGAGAGAAAAAAAAAAAAACAATAGTGTTTACCTGTGGTAACACTGCAGAAAAAAAAACACTTAAGGGAATTGCTCACCTGGAATGGTTGTGAGAAGTCACAACCACTGTCATCACAGAAAGTACAACCGGACATCCGATATCCACAGTTACAGCAGACACAGCCTTTCCAGACCCAGCAGACACTAACGTTTTGGCTTCAGAATCTTGTAATGTATGTAGTACAGTTCATATAGCGTCTTGTGCTTGGGTGCGATGAAAATACATGAGACACAGGTTTGATATAGAAAGTCTTGTATTACTTCATACAAGTTGGCAAAAATAGTCACACAGTTTGCAGACACAGAAACAGGAGACACAGCAGGCCAGAGTAATCTAAGCTCAGCAATCACTCTCCACAACAGGTTCAGGATCTTCTTCTCTGTTACCGTAAGTCCATGCAAACGTGGGTCTTTCAAAGAGCAGGGTTCAGAGTCCACAAGTGCTTCAGAGTTCCTCAGTAGGAATAGCTGGAGTACAAGGTCCAAGGCTTTAGGAGTCAGGTCACAGGTTCACTGCAGGCTAGATTCTGAAGCACTGATTGCTCAGCTGTGGCTGCTTAAGAAGCAAAAGGAGAGAATCAGGGCGGGAACATGCAAGCTGGAAACTCCATTTTGACTGAGGGCAAGATAGCTGCAGCAAGACAGAAAGTAAAATGGCTGACGAACAAACTGAGTTTCAGGAACATGTACACAGAACCTTACAGGGTGATAGAATCTGTGCAGGTTACAATGAAATCTCAAGACTATCAATGGATTCTAGAGAGAAATGTGCTGCCGAGTGTCAGAAAGCTTGGTCTCAGTGGCAGGTCATGGGTCTTGCAACAGGATAATGACCCAAAACACACAGCTAAAAACACCCAAGAATAGCTAAGAGGAAAACATTGGACTATTCTGAAGTGGCCTTCTATGAGCCCTGACCTAAATCCTATTGAGCATCTTTGGAAAGAGCTGAAACATGCCATCTGGAAAAGGCAACCTTCACACACGAGACAACTGGAGCAGTTTGCTCTTGAGGAGTGAGCTAAAATACCTGGTGCAGAAGTCTCATTGACAGTTATAGGAATCATTTGATTGCAGTGATTGCCTCAAAGGGTTATGCAGCAAAATATTAAAATAAGGGTACCCTCATTTCTGTCCAGGCCTAGTTCATGAGTTTTATTTTTTTTTTATTCTGTGGAAGCATGGTTTCATAGATTATTAATTCATTATTACTTTTGTCAGATTCAAGTTATTTCTGTGACCATTGTGGGTTTTTATGTCATTAAACAAGGGTGGCAACAATTTTGATCACGTGTGTATGTTTGTCTATATAAGAGGTAGGATTTTGGCAGGATTGAGGAGTGGGGCATATGAAGTTTAACATGAGACCCTTGTTTCTGTATAGCAGAGACTATACCAAAAGCTTCCAGAGTATCACTATATGCTCAACTACAGTGGTGGTAGAGACATTGGAGTGTCCTTTTGATGAGCAGGTTTTTAGCAGGTCTCCTTGTGCTTGGAGTCTGTGTCAGGTGGGAACTGTTTCCCTGCAAGCCATTCTTGAGGCCAGGCAACTTAAGAATGGAATGTCCCTTCTTTGTATAGAATGTGGTCTGAGAGAGAAACATCAAAAGGATTATTTGGGGCAAAAGCCAAGGTATATCCACCTGAAACTTTAATGTCCCTAAAGGGGAAATCACTAAGTTGCTGATCTACGTTATTCTGTTCCACTCAAAAGCATAATGTACAGTATTAAGTCACAGGTCAGGGTGAACACATAGGCTGGGTCAATGGCAAAGCAGTGAGGACCAAGACATCGGACTATGCTGGATGGCAAGCAAGCGAAGTAGGACAGACCAGATGTAATGTATGTAGTACAGTTCATATAGCGTCTTGTGCTTGGGTGCGATGAAAACACAGGAGTCACAGGTTTGATATAGAAAAGTCCTGTATTACTTCATACAAGTTGGCAGAAATAGTCACACAGTTTGCAGACACAGAAACAGGAGACACAGCAGGCCAGAGTAATCCAAGCTCAGCAATCACTCTCCAATACAGATTCAGGATCTTCTTCTCTGTTACCGTAAGTCCATGCAAACGTGGGTCTTTCAAAGAGCAGGGTTCAGAGTCCACAAGTGCTTCAGAGTTCCTCAGTAGGAATAGCTGGAGTACAAGGTCCAAGGCTTACAGGAGTCAAGTCACAGGTTCACTGCAGGCTAGATTCTGAAGCACTGATTGCTCAGCTGTGGCTGCTTAAGAAGCAAAGGAGAGAATCAGGGCGGGAACATGCAAGCTGGAAACTCCATTTTGACTGAGGGCAAGATAGCTGCAGCAAGACAGAAAGTAAAATGGCTGACAAACAAACTGAGTTTCAGGAATATATACATAGAACCTTACATTACTCCCCCCTTAAGGACAACCTCCGGATGACCTCAGACCAGGCTTGTGTGGGTACCTCTGATGAAACTGACGGAGCAAGCGAGGAGCATTAACGTTATTGACCGGTTCCCATGAGTTGTCCTCCACTGGGTAGCCCTGCCATTTAATCAGATATTGTAACTGATTTCTATACAACCTGGAATCTAAAATCCTTTCCACCACAAATTCTTCCTGACCATCGACTAGCACTGGGTCAGGGCAAGGAGAGGAACGTCCAGGAAACGTATTGGGTGTCGCAGCCTTTAGTAGGGATACATGAAAGACAGGGTGGATTCTCATAGTTCTGGGCAGTTGAAGACGACAAGCAACGGCACTTATAATTTTACTGATTTTATTGGGTCCAATGTACTTATGTCCCAACTTAGACGATGGAATCCTTAACTTAAGATTTCTGGTTGACAGCCAGACCAAGTCTCCTACCTTGAAAGCTGGTGCAGGTTTACGAAATTTATCTGCTGCTTTCTTGTACCTTTCCTGAGCTGATTCCAGATTCTCCTTTAGAAGATCCATATTCTTCTATAAAGACGTGATTCTTTCAGCCACTGCTGGTAAAGGCGTTTCTATGGGAAATCGTGGTAGAATGTTAGGATGATAACCTAGATTAGAGTAAAAAGGAGACTGCTTAGTGGAGGCACTCTGAGAGTTGTTATACGAGAACTCAGCTAATGGAAGTAGATCCACCCAATCATCCTGTAGGTGGCAGATAAAGCAGCGGAGATACTGCTCCAGGGTTTGATTGGTTCGTTCGGTCTGTCCATTAGTCTGGGGATGAAAAGCAGAAGAAAGGTTTACTTTAATGTCCAATGCTGCACAGAAATTTTGCCAAAACCTAGAAGTGAATTGCACCCCTCGATCCGAAATAACCTCATCCGGTACTCCATGTAAGCGAAACACATCTTTAGTCATCAAATCTGATGTCTGTTTTGCAGTGGGTAAGCCGACACAAGGGATAAAATGAGCTGCCTTTGTTAGACGGTCAACCACCACTAGAATGGTGTTCTTCCCCTGAGAGGTTGGTAACTCCACAATGAAGTCCATAGAAATGGATCCCCACGGGCGGGACGGGGTGGGAAGAGGCTGTAACAGACCAGTTGGTGAGGAGCGAGGTGTTTTGCATCTTGCACAGACCTCACATGAAGTGACATAATTCAAAACATCCTTCCTGCAAGTGGGCCACCAAAAGAAACGAGAGAGAAATTCCTGTGTCTTTAGAATTCCTCTATGCCCAGCTATCTTGGAATCGTGAATGAGTTGCAATACTCTTAATCTGACTGTTTCAGGAATATACAGACGTTGTCCCTGAATCCACACACCATTCTTAAAGACAAGACTTACGTCCCTTGGGGGTTGTGCCAAAAATGAATCCGCATGGTATGCTTCCTTGATGTCCTTAAGTAGGTCTTGATTATGAATTACTCCTAGGAATCTAGAGTCAGGAAGAATAGTCTTAGGAGGAGTAATTGGACGTGTCTCTGCTGAGTAAATCCTAGAGAGTGCATCAGCCTTTCCATTGCGCGATCCTGGTCTATAAGAGATGATAAAATTAAATTGGTTTAAGAAAAGATTCCAGCGAGCCTGGCGAGGAGTCAGGCACTTAGCCAACCTGATAAACTCAAGGTTACGATGGTCTGTCAGGACGACTATTTGCTGTGCAGCTCCCTGAAGAAGGTGTCTCCATTCTTTGAAGGCGGCAATAATGGCCAACAACTCTCTATTGCCCACATCGTAGTTCCTCTCAGCCGAAGACAACTGCTGGGAAAAGAAGGCACAGGGATGCAAGACATTCTTCTCACCTGTTCTCTGAGAGAGTATAGCTCCAACGGCACAGTCTGAAGCATCCACCTCTATTATGAAGGCAAGCTCGGGGTTGGGATGTACTAGGATAGGTGCAGTGGTAAATTTATCTTTTAGACGGGAAAATGCTTCCTGGGCTTGGGGAGTCCAGGAAAACCTAGACTCTTTCCGGGTAAGTTGAGTGATAGGTGACACTACCTCAGAGAAATTTCTAATGAAACGTCTATAGAAGTTGGCAAACCCGATGAAGCGCTGTACCTCCTTCACATTTCTAGGACTTGGCCAATCCTTGATGGCTTGGGTTTTGCTTCCATCCATACTAATTCCTTGTGTAGACAGTACATACCCCAGAAATTGAATTTCGGTCCTATGGAATTCACACTTTTCAAGTTTGATGTAAAGATGATTTTGTCTTAGACGTTCCAAGACCATTCTCACATGTCCATGATGTTCCTCTGTGGAGTTAGAAAAAATTAGAATATCATCCAAATAAATTACCACGAATGTATCTAGGAGATCCCTGAAGATGTCATTCACCAAGTGTTGGAAAGTGGCTGGGGCGGTACTCAGACCAAAAGGCATAACTAGATATTCAAAGTGTCCATAGCGTGACCTGAATGCAGTCTTCCATTCATCCCCAGGTCTAATACGGACTAAGTTATAGGCCCCACGAAGATCTAGTTTAGAAAAAATTTTGGCATGTCGCACTCTCTCCAATAACTCAGGGATTAAAGGCAATGGATAACGGTTTCTAATAGTAACCTTATTGAGTTCCCTATAGTCTACGCATGGTCTCAGAGATCCATCTTTCTTCTTTACAAAGAAGATGGGTGCACCTGCAGGAGATGAAGAGGGGCGTATGAAGCCCTTGGCTAGATTTTCATCTATGTAATCCTTTAAAGCCTTTAGCTCGGGCCCCGCCAGGGGGTAGATCTTACCAAAAGGTATCTCTGCTCCAGGCAATAATTCAATTGGACAATCATATGGACGATGAGGAGGAAGCTGGTCAGCGTTCTTCTTGTCACATAAATCCACATAGTCCTGGTATACAGCTGGTAGTTCAGGGACTGACATGATTCCTTTAGGAACAGAGCAAGCTGAAACTTTTGGACTCATCTGTTTCTCTGGAAAGTGTAATTCCTTGGTCTCCCAGTTAATGGTAGGATTCTGAGCCTGCAGCCATGGTAGCCCTAGAATAATGGGAAAGTGGGGAGAAGAGATAAGCATAAAGGACAGTTTCTCTTGATGATCTTTACCCATAAGAACCCTCAAAGGCTCTGTTTCCTGATCCACTGGTCCAGAGGTCAGCAGGGAGCCATCCACAGTTTCCATCTGTACTGGAGTAGCCTTCTTCACTGAACGTATTCCCTGTTTCAGAGCAAAGGAGACATCCATAAAATTTCCACTTGCCCCTGAGTCGATCATAGCAGAGCTAGACACCCAAGCTGAGTCAACCCAGAGTTTGATGGAAAGAAAGCAATGAGAATTGTTTTTCTTACAACTCAGCTGGGACACCGCTGAGGAAACTTGAAAAATGGCAGCGTTTACACAGTCAACGTCCTCAGAGGTAACGGAGTTTAAGTCCAAGAAATCAAGATCTGTTGCTGCAGATCTCTCTGGAGCCTGAGGCTCGGACCTGACAGATCCCCTCTCGCAACACTCACAATGAATGAGTGCTGCAGTAGTCTTACGAGAACGGCTGGGGCAGTTTATAATGAAGTGCCCTGGCTTACCACAATAGAAACATAGATTCTCCTTAAAACGATGTTCCTTGCGTGCATCACTAACCCGTCGTTGTAAAGAGTCTACCTGCATGGGTTCAGGTTCAGGTTCCCGTGTAATCCTACTCAAAGGTTCCTTAGCTGGAGAGGAAGGTAGGAAAAGGTTAGTACGATTGCTTTCGAACCATCTCTCTTGCCTGCGTTCAGTCAGACGAGTATCAATACGGATGCAGTAGTTAATAAAGTCACCTAACGCAGTGGGAGGGTCGGCACGAGCAAGTTCATCCTTAATCAGTGGAGATAACCCCTTTCGAAAAATAGATTTTTTGGCGGAACTGTCCCAGGTGGTATCAAGGGCCCATCTCCTGAAATCCAAGGCATATTCAGCTACCGAGTGCTTACCTTGGCGCAAAGCTAACATGGCTGCTTCAGCTGTTGCACCTCGATTGGGGTCATCAAACACCTGCCCCATGGCTGAAATAAAATCATCAAGGTGATTCAAACAATCATCCTCAGTCTCAATCAGAGGGTTTGCCCACATTAAAGCCTTGTTGGTAAGCAACATAATTATAGTAAGCACCTTAGATCGTTCAGTGGGAAATTGTGAAGCATGTGCAGAAAAAAAAAGATTGCATTGATTAATAAATCCCCTGAATTTCTCACGTTCACCGCCAAAACGAAAAGGGGGCAACTTGGGAATCCCAGCACTCGGGGCTACGGCAGGAGCCTGGACTCGCCCCTCTAGAACCTCAATCCTGGCTCGCAAATCCTGGGTAGTCTGTCCAACCACTTGCAAATTGTGATTATTGAGGTCCTGTAGATTTGTAAAACGGGTCTTTATATTCTGCAAATCTGCAAGGATATTATCAGTCACTCCGCAAAGTTCCTTTATGCGGGCCTCCATTTTCCAGATCTTTTAAGACAGGATTACTGGAAGAAGAGGAGAGAAAAAAAACAATAGTGTTCACCTGTGGCAACACTGCAGAGAGAAAAAAAAATTAAGGGAACTGCTCACCTGGAATGGTTGTGAGAAGTCACAACCACTATCATCACAGAAAGTTTCAACCAGACATCTGATATCCAGAGTTACAGCAGACAAAAAAGAGAAAAGAAAGGAAAAAAAAACAAAACAATAGTGTTTACCTGTGGTAACACTGCAAAAAGAAAAAACTTAAGGGAATTGCTCACCTGGAATGGTTGTGAGAAGTCACAACCACTGTCATCACAGAAAGTACAACCGGACATCTGATATCCACAGTACAGCAGACACAGCCTTCCAGACCCAGCAGACACTAACGTTTTGGCTTCAGAATCTTGTAATGTATGTAGTACAGTTCATATAGCGTCTTGTGCTTGGGTGCGATGAAAACACAGGAGTCACAGGTTTGATATAGAAAAGTCCTGTATTACTTCATACAAGTTGGCAGAAATAGTCATACAGTTTGCAGACACAGAAACAGGAGACACAGCAGGCCAGAGTAATCCAAGCTCAGCAATCACTCTCCAATACAGATTCAGGATCTTCTTCTCTGTTACCGTAAGTCCATGCAAACGTGGGTCTTTCAAAGAGCAGGTTCAGAGTCCACAAGTGCTTCAGAGTTCCTCAGTAGGAATAGCTGGAGTACAAGGTCCAAGGCTTACAGGAGTCAAGTCACAGGTTCACTGCAGGCTAGATTCTGAAGCACTGATTGCTCAGCTGTGGCTGCTTAAGAAGCAAAGGAGAGAATCAGGGCGGGAACATGCAAGCTGGAAACTCCATTTTGACTGAGGGCAAGATAGCTGCAGCAAGACAGAAAGTAAAATGGCTGACGAACAAACTGAGTTTCAGGAATATATACATAGAACCTTACACCAGAAGCCAAAGGAAATTGCAGCATGTAAGCAGCCTCTAAACAACAGTTCATAATGTTTAAGGCAAATGATGAGTTAATCTGGTCTGGGGAGAAGTACTGTAGATGCAAGTTAGAGACCACAGGACAATGCATAGGTGAATGCAATGTACAGTCTCTAAATAACGGTTCGTAATGCTCACAGCAAATTATGGGATAACAAGCAGGTCTGGGGAGCAGTAGAAGCAAGTTGTAGAACCCACAGGAGAATGTAGAGATGATATCAAACTCCAAGGCAACAGCAACTGAACACCACACTGACGAAATACTCAGACACCACATGTTAGTCTTAGTGGACCTTAAAAGACCTTGTATGATGATGTCAGTGAGTTACGCTGAAAACTTGAATCCAGGCATTGAACACAGCAAAGCCAGCAGCCATAGTCAAAGGGAGTGGAGCCCAGCCCTGGAAATGAGCACGATGTGTAACAAAAAGTTCCTATTCCAATGTTTACCCAGTCCCTGTTGGTCTCTAATTCTTGGTCTTGTCTCGATATACTCAAAATGACCAGAAAAACACAGTGGGAACTTCTGGCCATTTCTGGTGTGTCTGAGAGACCAGGTAAGCATCAGAATATGAGTCTGATTGCCTTTTACAAATGTTATTCCCTGTATAGCCTCTTTAAGCAGAGCTGTTAAGCTAAGCCATGAAATAACAGAGTGTATATTATGTCTTTTATGTTTTTATTCCAGTCTGGGCCTTTTTATTGATCATATTCACCCATTGGACAACGATTTATAGTGCCTTTTTGGAGAATGATAAAGTAGGTTGAGTTAAGTCTTGTTTCAGAAATTTCCTTCCCCGCTGACCACATTTTGCAGCTTAATCCATTGTTTTTGTGCCTCAAATGAAGCTTCTAGGCACATTGCAACCACATTCATTGTGTATATGTGCCCTCATTCGTGACTATGCTCATGCCCCGGTGCGTGCCTTCTGCTCATACGATGTGTAAAACTTATACACATATACAAAGAGGAGCCCAATAGCTTCACTCATGACTATGCTCGCACCCCGGCGCGTTCCTTCTGCTCATACGATGTGTAAACCTTATATACATATACAAATAGGAGCTCGATAGCCTCACTCATGACTATGCTCGCACCCCGGTGCATGCCTTCTGCTCATACGATGTGTAACCCTTATATACATAGACAAACAGGAGCAGCATAGCTTCACTCGTGACTATGCTCGTACCCCGGCGCATGCCTTCTGCTCTTACATTAGACATCTATAAATAGGAGCAGGATAGCCTCACTTGTGACTATGCTCTCACCCCGGCGTGTGCCTTCTGCTCATATGATGTGTAAACCTTATATATAGTTGTTCTCAAAAGTTTACATACCCCGGCAGAATTTTAGCTTTCTTGACCTTTTTTCAGAGAATATAAATGATAACACCAAAACTTTCTTCCACTCATGGTTAGTAGTTGGGTGAAGCCATTTATTGTCAAACTACTGTGTTTTCTCTTTTTAAATCATAACGACAACCCAAAACATCCAAATGACCCTGATCAAAAGTTCACATACCCTGGTGATTTTGACCTAATAACATGCACAGAAGTTGACACAAATGGGTTTGACTGGCTACTAAAGGTAACATCCTCACCTGTGACCTGTTTGCTTGTAATCAGTGTGTGTGTGTAAAGGTTCGTCGGATGCAGTAAAGAGCAGGAGGCAGAGAAGGGGTTAACAAGAATTTACTTTCACAGGCTATCTTAGAATTCAGGGATTACTCCACGCAGGGAGAGGAGTAGACAACAATACAACCGATATGAAGACTAGACTTGCAAAAACAAATATACAATATCCCAAAAGAGGGAAGGGAGATAGGAGAGAAATGACTTATCGGTTGGAGTTCTTGTTGGGGGCCGGTTGGAACAATTCCCGACGACGACGTAGTCTGTGAACAAAGTCTCTGGCTCTGCTGCGTAGAAATGAGATGCACTGTCTCCTGACCGTGCCGAAGTATCCGGGCTTGTGGGTCTTGGGTCCGTTGATGAGTTGATGAAGTTCCTCCTGTTGGTTCCTCGGGAGTGTCGCTGTACACCGGAAGCACGCCGCCGTGCAGGCCGCAGGAGAAGGAAGGCCTCGCAAGGCCTCACACAGTTCGGTAAAATGAGGAGCGTCTGCTAAACTGCACGTTATCCTTTGCTAGGTGAAGAGAATGGGGCACCAGACATAGCTGCTTGCCTGTCAGGATAATGTACCAGAGGAGTCCAAGCGGATGTAATAGAGAATAGACTTAATTTCTACGCGTTTCTTGGTGATCACACCACTTCCTCAGGACAGTCTAATACAAATAACGTCTATTCTCTATTACATCCGCTTGTGTGTAGCCCTGGTGTGAAGGCACACGCAGTACCCTGGAGAATGTGCGGAGAGGTAACAGTTTAATGCTCAATAAACATTCACTCCATCACACACTTAGACACACCCATAGGTTATATAGGCTAATGAGATGCAGCCAGCGAGTCAGTCAGTTTCAGGGAGTCTAGCCTGGACGTGGAGGGAGGAAGAGGTCCAGTGAGTCTAGTCAGTTTCCTGTCCTCGGACAGAGCAGACAGTGTGAAGTCTGTTCAGGAAGAGAGAGGAGTGAGCATCAGGACCTTCAGTCTCCTGTCCCAAGGACAGTGGAGTTCAGAGACGTGCTCCTGAACTAGAAGATTACTGAGCACCTGTTAGCAAGCTCTGGAAAGAAGCAAGAAGGGACTAATCTGCATAGCCTTTGGAAGTGTGGAGTGCTTATGCTACAAGCGCGGACAGGGCGAAAGGCGCAGTGGAAGGATTCAGAAGTGCCTTAGGATTGGATTATCCTGCACATTGTCACCGGTCACTGGGGACCGAAGCGTCACTATAGCTCCAGGCATAGTGATAGAAAAACCAGAGGCTTACTGGACCTTAGGTTACAGAAAGCAGCCCTTGGAGTGTCGGTACGTAACTGGGGTCAGGGAGAGTGGGAACTTTGAGTCACTGCAGGACCACATTAGGAACCCAGCTCTCTCAAAGGAAGACTCCGACCACAAAACTGACCGGGCAGTACAGCTTTGAAGAAGCTGGAGATTCTGGAGTGAACTACGCTTTATGCTGGTTGAACTCATAATTTTGAAAGTCAAGGAGGCCCATAACCTGTTCAGCTGTTGCCTCAAAGCACATCCTCCACCCGACCAGCCTCCCTGGGACCTGCCTTATCATCTGACAAGTAAAAGGTATGGAAAGACGCTGGATGGTGTGAGACTGAGTTATTTGATTGCATCCCTGCACAACCCCATCATAACTATCGACCTGAGGGAAGAGTCCCACCTGTAGGGGACCCGACATCTAGCTGCCTCACCATCCCCTCAGAGATCTACAGCAGCGCTGGTCTTAGTGATCAGAGAACTACAGGTGGCGTCACGAACTGTATATATACCTATCCCCTGTAAATATTCCCCCCAACATACGCCTGACCGCCAGGGCCACAGACCGAGCCACCGCTACCTGTGACAACCCCATAGACTTCCATGGGCTCGGCTCTGAGTACCCCATTGCTCTGGTAAACCACAATTGTGGTGCGGGTCAAGACAACTTGGCGTCACGAACAGGATGCGAAACTCGCAAAATTGCGAGCCCTGTGTGCCTGTGGAGGTGTTTTTGTGAAAAAGGACTGTGCTATTTTTGGCGCTAAAATCCGCCATTTTGCCGCCAAATTCGCGCCCTCAGGCGCTGGAGAAGAAGGTGGGCGTGGATTCGTGGGCGTGTGCCCCCCTGTGGCGCGAAGAGAATGCCTGCCCTCTCAAAGTGCTATTACAATATGCGATCCTGCCCTACAGCAAAGGAGGTCCGCCTCCTCTTCACCTTCCCTGCGAAGAGGAGGAGACGCAAACCCCGCCTCCACGGAAGAGACCGGACAGCTCTGGTAGAAGAAGAAAGACGGTTCTGGAACATCATGGAAGCAGGACGTGTGCAGCCGAGCAGGGAAGCGGTGGAAGGCAGGCCCCGTTCCCCAGCCAAGCTGCCACTAGAACCGGAACCATCCGTGGTCCTGCACCTGCAGCAAGCATTGCTGGAGATTAAAGAGGAAAATGCCAGATTGAAGAAGATGGTTTTGCAACAACCTGGCAAGGAGGAGATCGAGAGACGCCGGCGTACCCAGATGCAGCGGCGGCTGTGGGACGCGGTGTTCTCTCCCCTCGACGACCCCCCACGATTTGAGTTACCGAAACTTCTGCTGCCCAAGGCTAAGGAGCAACCGGAGGCTACCCCCAAAAGGACCGACCCTGAACCTACCGAGGAAGCGGTGGAAGCGAAGGAGGTTGAGGAGGTACCGCCAGTTCCGGAACGCCCGCCCGGCCAGGAGGCCGCAGCAGATGATCGATCCCCGGCAGGGACACCGGAGGGGTCCTGTCCATCATTACCAGACGTCGACTGGGATGAGATGGCGCGCCTGGATGACGTCGCCTACACCGCCCAGTGGGAACGTGAGTGGCAGCGTTGCGAAGAGGAACAGCGACGCCGGCAGGAGGAAGAGCGGGAAGCGCAGCGGAACTGGCAGCGGCAGTACGAGCAGCTGATCGCGGACAAGGAAAGTGTCCGCCGAGAAAAAGGTACTCTAAGGGAACCGCGGCGGCAGGGGTGTGTGACAGAGTTCCAGCTCCGGAAGGGCTGGGGCTTCATCAGAGAACCGGGCCTCTACCCAGGGGTCTTTGTCAGTCGCAGGGACGTAGAATCCCACCTGCCCATCGGCCATCCCGGGAGGGACCTAATCAATGGGGACATAGTCAACTACACACGGCACTGGGGTATGAAGGGATGGTATGCCCTTAATGTCACAATCGTCCGTGACCCCGTCCCTGACGCAGGTAACATCACCATTGCCAGCGCATCCCAGTCACAATCTACCGCTGCATCAGGCCGTGCCCCGGCATCGCCCCAGGAGAGTATATCACAGTTGGAAGTGCCCCCTGCGTACTCTTCACTACCTTGTCCTACTACATCGCAACCTGCGACCCATTCCACATCGCAATCAGCAGTCTACACAACGTCGCGCACGGCGACTATTTCTGCATCGCGAGAGAAAGTGGCTATTACAGTGACGCAGACAGCGTCTCACAAAGCGGAAGCGCCCGGCGCGCCCCTAGTGGTTCGCACGAGGACTGTAGCGACCCAAACTCTGATAGCAGGTCACGACTTGTTGGTCATGGGATCTAAGGATCATCGTATTGTTCCAGCCCCCGGGATGGAAAGTATAATGGAAGCCTGCAAGAAAATGTGAAGAACGGTAGGACCCAGACAGGGTTTACCGCAACAAAGAAAATGTAGAAAGTTTTGATAAAAGGAATATTTGCTGTTTTGCACTTTATGGTTATGCATAATGTTTACATAGTTTTACTATAATGAGTAGAATACCCGGCTGGGTACAAGATGAAAATTTGAAAAAGTTAAAGAATTTTGAGTAAATAGAATTTGATATAATGTGTCTTATAATGGACTGCGTGGCTGAGGACTGAGCCAGCCCAAAAACTGTATCCTGTAAATAGTTGCACTAAGGTGCATTATATTGGTTTTACATGAAACCACCTCAACTACCTCTGAATATAAAACCCGTGTGGTGTGGCACTGAGCGAGGTCTGCAGCCAGATGTCCTGCAGCCCACCCAGGACCCACGTTGAAGGTTTGGTGCGGGTCCTTCACAAGAATACTGTGTATATATTGAATGCCTTGATGCTTTAATACTTTTTGTATTTTTCTATATGTTTTAATGCAACGTTCAAGAAATCCTTACCTCCCGGATGGGAAGAGTTAATGTTAATGTTTAATGCAAAAACAAAATGTCTTCTTGTATTTCACAGCCCGGGAGTGCTGTATTTTACCATGGGGGAATGTGTAGCCCTGGTGTGAAGGCACACGCAGTACCCTGGAGAATGTGCGGAGAGGTAACAGTTTAATGCTCAATAAACATTCACTCCATCACACACTTAGACACACCCATAGGTTATATAGGCTAGTGAGATGCAGCCAGCGAGTCAGTCAGTTTCAGGGAGTCTAGCCTGGACGTGGAGGGAGGAAGAGGTCCAGTGAGTCTAGTCAGTTTCCTGTCCTCGGACAGAGCAGACAGTGTGAAGTCTGTTCAGGAAGAGAGAGGAGTGAGCATCAGGACCTTCAGTCTCCTGTCCCAAGGACAGTGGAGTTCAGAGACGTGCTCCTGAACTAGAAGATTACTGAGCACCTGTTAGCAAGCTCTGGAAAGAAGCAAGAAGGGACTAATCTGCATAGCCTTTGGAAGTGTGGAGTGCTTATGCTACAAGCGCGGACAGGGCGAAAGGCGCAGTGGAAGGATTCAGAAGTGCCTTAGGATTGGATTATCCTGCACATTGTCACCGGTCACTGGGGACCGAAGCGTCACTATAGCTCCAGGCATAGTGATAGAAAAACCAGAGGCTTACTGGACCTTAGGTTACAGAAAGCAGCCCTTGGAGTGTCGGTACGTAACTGGGGTCAGGGAGAGTGGGAACTTTGAGTCACTGCAGGACCACATTAGGAACCCAGCTCTCTCAAAGGAAGACTCCGACCACAAAACTGACCGGGCAGTACAGCTTTGAAGAAGCTGGAGATTCTGGAGTGAACTACGCTTTATGCTGGTTGAACTCATAATTTGAAAGTCAAGGAGGCCCATAACCTGTTCAGCTGTTGCCTCAAAGCACATCCTCCACCCGACCAGCCTCCCTGGGACCTGCCTTATCATCTGACAAGTAAAAGGTATGGAAAGACGCTGGATGGTGTGAGACTGAGTTATTTGATTGCATCCCTGCACAACCCACATCATAACTATCGACCTGAGGGAAGAGTCCCACCTGTAGGGGACCCGACATCTAGCTGCCTCACCATCCCCTCAGAGATCTACAGCAGCGCTGGTCTTAGTGATCAGAGAACTACAGGTGGCGTCACGAACTGTATATATACCTATCCCCTGTAAATATTCCCCCCAACATACACCTGACCGCCAGGGCCACAGACCGAGCCACCGCTACCTGTGACAACCCCATAGACTTCCATGGACTCGGCTCTGAGTACCCCATTGCTCTGGTAAACCACAATTGTGGTGCGGGTCAAGACACTTGGACTCCTCTGGTACATTATCCTGACAGGCGAGCAGCGCAGTCTGATGCCCCATTCAATTCACCTAGCAAAGGATCATCACATCCGGGCTTGCAGCAGCCGCCAATGCTAACTGCAGTGGTTGTGTCTCACACAACCATAATAGGTGAGTGAATTTGATTATCTCTCACAAATATTTCTTTTATCTTGGATAAGACCCTATGTGCGCTCTGTATTCCTTCTAGCTACCTTGAAACTGCACGTTATGGATCGGGTAGGTAGAAGGACACTTGGTAATGCCTGGAAGGGCGAGTCAGTCCGTAATGACGTGGTGTCAGTAGAGGTAATAATCTGAGGAGAGGAGAGGGAGTCAACCTTCGTCCTACTCTGTAGCCTTCCCGCCAAGTCCGCCTTTTTCCCGCTCTCAGTCTCTTTTATCTGCCCCATGCCCCCTTCTGTCAGGTGTTCAGGTCCTTCCGATGTAGACAAGTCATCCCCTGACAATAGTGGTGACGGCCCCGATAGTTCCGGCCAGCATCGGACTGGAGCACCTTGGGCCCACCAGAGAAAATCATTCTTGGGGCCTTGTTATGTTTCGGTAGCTGAGGAGAAACTGCAAAAAATTGCCAAAGTAGCAATACTGTTATGATCTGCTACAAGCACTAAGGAAAGAAGGGAGGTCTGTCCCTACAATAGAACTAAGCTGGATCCCTACGATGTAACGGGGAACCTGATCCTGCGATCAGACCTGCTAAAGTCCTCAGCTAGTCTGAACGAAGACCTATAGATGTGAGGGAGGGATCCCTACAAGGACTAGGGACTGGGAGAAAAGATGGACACCTCCTAACAGAAGTTGTAGCAGCAAAAGGCAAAACAAAGAACATAGAACATAGAGGTCAGAAGACCAAGCAAAAACTATCTGAGTTAGGTAACAAAGCACCTGGCTAGCTTAAGAGTATAAGTTACAATGAAGTCCAGCAAAGCCAGAAGGGTGGAGCAGGATTAAATAGGCCACAAAGGTCATGTGACCAGCAAGATAAAAAAAAAAACTAACAGGAGAGTTCTAACAGTACCCCCCTTCTAAGAGGATCCTCCGGATCCCCTAGGACCGGGCTTATCCGGAAACCTCTTGTGAAACGCTCTGACAAGTCTGGACGCAGAAACATCATCCGCCCTCACCCATGAGTTATCCTCGGGTCCAAAACCCTTCCAAGCGACGAGATACTGCAAACTCCCTCTATACCGTCTAGAATTTAGGATGCGAGAAATTTCATATTCCCCGTCCTCCACCACTGGGGGAACAGTGGCAGCGGAGTCTCCATCCGACACATCAGCTCTTTTCAACGGAGAAACATGAAACACCGGATTAATCTTCCAGGAGGTAGGAACCTCCAACCTAACAGCCGATTGGTTAACAACCTGAAGCACCTTAAAGGGCCCTACAAACTTGGAACCCAATTTTTTAGAAGGAATCCTCAACCTCAGATTCTTAGAGGATAACCAAACCATGTCACCAATAGCAAACAAAACCTCTTGCCGTTTCCTATCAAAGTACCCTTTAGATTTTCTGTTAGCCTCCTGAAGATTACCACGCACATCTGTCCAAACTCTCTCCAAATCACCAGAAAAATTCTCCTCTTCAGGCACGGCCGATACCAATTTGGAGAATGACCCAAACAATGGATGTCTCCCAGTACAACAACAAAAAAGGCGAACAACCAGCAGAAGAGGATGTATGATTGTTAAGAGCAAATTCAGCAAGTGGCAGAAACTCAGACCACCCCTCTTGATTGTCTGCCACAAAACAACGCAAGAACTGGTCAACATCATGGTTTTTCCTTTCTGTCTGGCCATTAGACTTAGGATGATATCCGGATGAAAACAACAAATGAACACCCAACCTGTCACAAAAGGCGCGCCAAAAACGAGCCACGAACTGAGGTCCCCTATCAGAAACAATATCAGTAGGAACGCCATGTAGTCTGACAATTTCCTTGACAAAGGCCTTAGCGAGAGTCTTAGCGCAGGGCAGTTTGATGAAAGGAACCAAGTGACACATCTTGCTAAAACGGTCCACGACCACCCAGATGACAGTGAAACCCTCAGAGGGGGGAAGGTCAGTAATAAAGTCCATAGCCAAATGTGTCCAAGGTGCACTAGGAACCTCCAGAGGGCAAAGCAACCCCGCAGCAGAAGTATGTGAAGACTTAGATCTAGCACACACAGTACACTGACGCACCCACTTAATGACTTCCTTCTGCCATCCAGGCCACCAAAAACTGCGACCCACAAGTCTCTTGGTCTCAGAGATTCCAGGATGACCTGCCAACCGAGACTCATGACACTCCACAAACAAATCTCTCCTAAAGGTCCCAGGCACAAACAGCCTCCCATGGGGAGTGTTAGATGAGACATTCTCCAGTGCTTTAAGAATCTCATCTTCCAACACAGAGTCCAAAGCAGCAATCACAACCCCTTCTTGTAAAATGTTCTCCTCCTCCTCAGTACCAATCATGGGAGAAAAACTGCGAGACAAAGCATCAGCTTTCACATTCTTAGTACCTGAGATGTAAGTGACAGAAAAATTAAACTGCGAGAAAAACAGTGCCCATCTAGCCTGACGGGCATTCAAGCATTTGGCAGCATCCAGATAGATCAGATTTTTATGATCAGTGAAAACCTGAACGGGAAATTCAGCACCTTCCAAGAGATGCCGCCAGTGTTCAAATGCGAGTTTAATGGCCAATAATTCCCGATTACCAATATCATAATTCAGTTCAGTCTCAGAAATTTTTTTTGAAAAAAAAGCACAAGGATGCACTCCATCCGTGTTTTCCTGAGACAACACCGTGCCGACCGCACAGAAGAAGCATCAACCTCAACCAAAAACGGTTTAGTCACATCAGGCTGCATAAGGATGGGAGCAGAGCTGAACCTCTCCTTTAAAAACACAAAAGCTTCAATGGCCTCAGTAGTCCACTGAACCGCATTAGCACCTTTCCTGGTGAGATTGGTCAGTGGTTTGACAATAATAGAAGAATTTTTAATGAATTTTCTATAATAATTGGCAAAAACCAAAAACCTCTGTAACGATTTCAAACCAATAGGCCTAGGCCATTCCTGCACAGCTTGAACTTTCACCAAGTCCATCTCAAAACCTTCGCTGGAGATAATGTAGCCCAAAAAACTAATTCTCTGTACAGCGAACTCACATTTCTCCAGCTTAACAAAAAGCGAATTGTCCATTAACAACTGTAATACCTCACGCACACTCCGCCAATGAGACTCCAGATCCGGTGAATAAATCAAAATGTCATCCAAATACACAACCACACTTTTGCCGATCAAAGGTCTAAGGATGTCATTAATAAGATTCTGAAAAAATGCAGGAGCGTTGGCATGACCAAAAGGCATAACCAGATTCTCAAAATGCCCCACCTGAGTAGACCACCGACGGAAGTGAGTACAGTATTTTTCCACATTACCTGATCCTTGTCTCATCTCAATTCTGTCTCAGCTGATGAAACACGATCAGGATCGTCATATAATAACCTCAAAGCAGAAAAAAAACTATCCACTGATCTAAAGCATGGATTACTAGGTTGCAGAGAAAAGGCCCAGTCCTGAGGTTCTTTGCGCAAAAGTGACATTATGAACCCTATGCGCTGAGATTCATCACCAGAGGATCTGGGTCTCAAACGGAAATACAACAAGCAAGCATTTTTAAAAGAAAAAAAATCTTGTTCACCAAAAAATAAATCAGGCAAATGTACCTTTGGCTCCACGAAATGTGCTCCAGAACAACTACTCACGTGTTGCTGGATCTCAGCCACCTCCAGAGAGAGTCCCTGCAGGCGTTGAGCCAAATCCTGAACCGACACCATGATGAAAACTGGAAATCTTTCCTTAGAGAAATTTTTGGGCTGGACTTACTGTTATGATCTGCTACAAGCACTAAGGAAAGAAGGGAGGTGTGTCCCTACAATAGAACTAAGCTGGATCCCTGCGATGTAACAGGGTACCTGATCCTGCGATCAGACCCGCTAAAGTCCTCAGCTAGTCTGAACGAAGACCTATAGATGTGAGGGAGGGATCCCTACAAGGACTAGGGACTGGGAGAAAAGATGGACACCTCCTAACAGAAGTTGTAGCAGCAAAAGGCAAAGCAAAGAACATAGAACATAGAGGTCAGAAGACCAAGCAAAAACTGTCTGAGTTAGGTAACAAAGCACCCGGCTAGCTTAAGAGTATAAGTTACAATGAAGTCCAGCAAAGCCAGAAGGGTGGAGCCGGATTAAATAGGCCACAAAGGTCATGTGACCAGCAAGATAAAAAAAAACTAACAGGAGAGTTCTAACAAATACACCAGAGAGGCTGGAAACTATTGGATTGCAGTAACCTAAACTAACCGCGACACTAGAAGTAGCCGTGGAGCGTACCTACGGTGATCTTAGATGCCTCGTCACAGCCGGAGAGATAGCTACACCTAAAGGCAGAAAAATGAATGCTATCTGCCCCGGAGCAGAATCCCCAAAGAAATAGGAAGCCCCCGAACATGTAATGGCGGTTAGACAAGAAGAAAACACGGACACAGACAGAAAATAGAATGAGCAAACGCCTGGGCCCAATCTGTCTAGATAGAAAAGTATAGGAAAGAATTCTGACTGCAACCCAAAAAAACCCTGACAAAAATACTAACACTTCTGATTAACAAAAAACCTGAGATCACACAATCTCTACCACCTAAATAACATCTCTGGTGTAACACACAGCAACACAGCAAATAAAAAGTGACAAAGGAACAAAGCAAAAATGCAAACACACAATGAGCACAATTGCAGCGCAAGACCTCAAAAGGGGACCAGGCTGCAGTCCATTGCAAGCAGCAAACCAGCAGTGAAAATCTAACAGAGGAAAAAAAAACAAAACACTTATCTGAATGAAAGCAGGAAAGCAAGATGTGCTCCAAGCAAGAGCTGGAGGAACAATTGATTACCGGCAAGGCTGCTGGGAACTCAGGTCACTTATATCATACCATTCAGAGCCAGCTGAAGGCCATTCAGTAATTAGTTCATTACTCTCAGCAACCACCGGAGGGAGGCTCCAGCTCAGACGTCGCCTCCAAGGTATTCATGGAAAAAGCAACAGTGAATATATAAAATGTAACTTTTAATAGTATGCATTAAAAATAGAAAGTGTGTCACCCAATAAAAAACAGCTGTCAAAAAAAGGGGGTAATACATATACCCTAAATTAGGAGGACAAAAACGGACAGCTATAAAGGATTGAGCAGATTGCCACTAACGACAGAAAAAGTGGCAACTGAGTGTCAAGGTGCTACCACATGGGGGAATGATATAATGCAGCCCTCCAAAATGTCGAGGTTAACACCAGACAACACATATATAACACATAATGTGACAATAATAACACAAAAGTGAGAAGAAATAAAAAAGGAACAATCTCACCAATGCTGTGTGGAGAGGACGGGAGTTTTCAAGGAACCCAGTAGTTTGCAGAGGGTCCCTGGTGCGTCAATGGGAAGAAAATCCCCTGTCATTCCCTGAGGGGCTAATGAAAAACTATTCCTGTTGTGAATGGGTTTGAGATGAGTTCTGAGCAGAGGCTCCCTCTGGTGGTTACAAGCGGTACTAGTGAGGATTGTGAGGACTGGGAATCAGGTGTTACTGATTGGTCTTTTATAAGGGAGTCATTTTCCCATCAGGGTTGCCGGTGATCAATTGTTCTGGTCTGAATCCTTCTTTCCAGTTTCCCTTGTAGCCTGCTGTGTCGTGTCTGCATCTCCTGCTATCAGATAAGACAATTTCTTATTTTGTGTTTTTGCTATGTTTTTGCATTTTGTCCTGCACTTCTGTGGGGGCCTTCGGGGTCCCCTCCGGGGGCTTTTGCCCTCTCAGTTTAGTCCAGCCACTGTGTTTTGTACTTTTGCTTTTTCCAGTTTTTTTTCAGTGGCTGCTGTTTTGTTTTTGTTACACCAGAGAACTAATTTAGGTGGTAGAGGTCGTGTGATCTCAGGTGATTTTGAAATTAGTAGAGTTGGTGTTTTTCAGGGTTTTCTGGGATTGCAGTAAGTACCCTTCCTGTCCTTTTCTGTTTAGATAGTTTGGGCCCCAGCGTTTGCTCATACTATTTTCTTTCTGTGTCAGTATTTCCTCTTGTCTAACCGCCATTACATGTTTGGGGGCTTTCTATTATCTTTGGGGTTCTGCTCCGGGGCAGATAGCTTTCCTATTTCTATCTTTAGGTGTAGTTAGTTTCTCAGGCTGTGACGAGGCGTCTAGGACCAACGTAGGAACGCTCCACGGCTGCCTCTAGTTGCTGTGGTTAGTCAGGGTACTGCAATCTCATAGATTCCAACTGCTCTGGTGTATTTCCTTTTTTACCTGCACTCCTCAGCTACCGTAACATAACAGTATCACCGGCCATAAAAATTGCATGGTACTCACAGAAGGGAAAAAATATTTTGAAGGAAGAAAAGTTGTCAGAGATATTTTTCTGTTTGTTGCATTTTTTTTTTTTTTTCCCTCTGTATCTCTGGGTGCTGGGGAGGATCTTTTCTCCCAATGGAGTTTGCACAGTTGTCTGGCCGTGTGGATCAGCTTGCCACTGAGGTTCGGAGTATTGCTATCTATCTTGCTAGGTTGCCTGTTGTGGAACCTAGGATTCCCATGCCAGATTTGTTTTTAGGGGATCGAGCTAAGTTTCAGAATTTCAAAAATAATTGTAAATTGTTTCTTGCCTTAAAATCTAAGTCCTCAGGAAACGTAGCGCAGCAGGTTCAAATTATCATCTCTCTCCTGCGCGGCGATCCTCAGGATTGGGCTTTTTCCCTGATACCTGGGGATCCTGTTTTGAGTGATGTTGATGCATTTTTTCAGGCTTTGGGGTTATTGTACGATGAGCCTAATGTCACTGATCAAGCTGAAAAAGCCTTGTTGGCATTAAATCAGGGGCTTGATGACGCTGAGTTATACTGTCAGAGATTCCGTAGGTGGGCAGTCCTGACCAAATGGAATGACGACGCTTTGGCGGCCCTTTTTCGGAAGGGTCTGTCGGATAATGTAAAGGATGTTATGGTGGGATTCCCTGTCCCCTCTGGTCTCAATGATTCTATGTCATTAGCGATTCAAATTGACAGACGTTTGCGTGAGCGGAGAAGTATGCATGGAGTGGTGTTGCCTTGTGAGCCAGCTGCTGAGCCCATGCAGTGTGATGGAGTGGTGTCTGGGGCACAGCGTCATGAGTTTCGAAAGCGCAATGGGTTATGTTTCTACTGTGGTGATGCCTCTCATGCTATTTCAGTCTGCCCTAAGCGGGGAAGACGTTTTGCACGCTCAGTTGTCTTGGGTAGTGTTCAGACTAAGTTTTTATTAACTGTCACTCTGATATGCTCTCTGTCCTCATTTTCTGCTCAGGCTTTCGTTGATTCTGGAGCAGCTATTAACCTGATGGATTATGATTTTGCTAAACGTTGTGGGTTTCCCTTGATACCCCTACAGAAGTCTATTCCTTTACTGGGGATCGATTCTACCCCTTTGGCTGAGAATAAACCCCAGTTTTCTACTCAGGTGATAATGAGGGTTGAACCTGATCACCAGGAGTGCTGCAAATTTTTGGTTCTATATAATCTGCATGACATTATAGTGCTGGGTTTCCCTTGGTTACAGTCTCATAATCCTGTTTTGGATTGTAAATCTGTGTCTGTAACCAGTTGGGGCTGCCAATGTGTTAATACCAACACTCCTGTTTTTTCTGCCTCCCCCAGGCTGAGGATGTTCCTGACTTTTTGATTGATTTTTCTGATGTGTTTAGCGAAAGTAAATCTGCATCCTTGCCTCCCCATAGGAGCTATGACTGCGCTATTGAATTAGTGCCGGGTAGTAAATTCCCTAAAGGTCGCCTTTTTAACTTGTCTGTACCTGAACATGACGCTATGCGGTCTTATATCAAGGAATCATTGGAGAAGGGTCATATCAGACCATCCTCTTCACCCTTAGGTGCCGGTTTTTTCTTTGTGGCCAAAAAAGATGGTTCATTAAGGCCGTGTATTGATTATCGTCTCTTGAACAATATTACTGTGAAATATCAATACCCGTTACCCTTGATTTCTGACCTGTTTTCCAGGGTGAAAAACGCTACTTGGTTTACCAAGCTTGACCTCAGGGGGCGTATAACCTTATTCGCATTAATTACGGGGATGAATGGAAGACGGCATTTAACACCCTGAAGGGCATTTTGAGTACCTTGTGATGCCCTTTGGGCTCACTAATGCTCCTTCCGTCTTCCAGTCCTTCATGAATGACATTTTCAGGGATTTTGTGGACAAGTTTCTGATTGTTTATTTGGATGATATCTTGATTTTTTCTAATGACTGGGACTCTCATGTGAAACATGTTCGAACTGTATTCCAGATTTTGAGAGAGAATGCTCTGTATGTGAAGGGATCAAAGTGTCTTTTTGGCGTACAGAAGATCTCATTTCTGGATTCATTTTGTCCCCATCTGTTATTGAAATGGACCCGGTCAAGGTTCAGGCCATCTGTGATTGGGTTCAACCTACTTCATTAAAGGCTCTTCAGAGATTTTTGGGTTTTGCCAATTTTTATCGTAAATTTATTGGTAATTTCTCGGTTATTGTTAAACCATTAACTGATTTGACCAGAAAGGGTTCTGATGTGGTGAATTGGCCTCCTGAGGCAGTCTCTGCGTTTCAGGAACTTAAGCAGAGATTCACTTCTGCTCCTGTTCTACGGCAGCCTGATGTTTCTCTGCCATTTCAGGTGGAGGTTGATGCCTCTGAAATTGGGGCAGGTGCCGTTTTGTCCCAAAAAGATCCAGAGACCTCTAAAAGTAACCCTTGTGCCTTTTTCTCTCGAAAATTTTCTCCTACTGAACGTAATTATGACGTGGGTAATCGGGAGTTATTGGCCATGAAGTGGGCTTTTGAAGAGTGGAGACATTGGCTGGAGGGAGCCAAACATCAGGTGGTGGTCCTTACGGACCATAAGAATCTGGTCTATCTGGAATCTGCCAAGCGACTCAATCCTAGACAGGCCAGGTGGGCCTTGTTTTTCACACGTTTTAATTTTGTGGTTTCCTTTCTTCCTGGCACTAAGAATGTTAAGGCGGATGCCCTCTCGAGGAGTTTCCTTGCGGACTCTCCTGAGCTATCTGATCCCTCAGTTATTTTGAAGGAGGGTGTAGTTCTTTCCACCATCTCGCCCAATTTGAGACTTGCTCTGGAGGGGTGTCAGGAGGATAGGCCCGAGCGCTGCCCTGTTGGAAAATTGTTTGTCCCGGACCAATGGAAAAAGAGTGTGATGTCTGAGATTCATTGTTCCGCATTGGCTGGGCATCCCGGAATTTTTGGTACCAGAGACTTGGTTAGTCGGTCCTTTTGGTGGCCTATCTTGTCTCGTGATGTCAGGGAATTTGTGCAGTCCTGCGGGACTTGCTCTCGCTCCAAGCCTTGCTCTCGCTCTAGTGGTTTGTTGATGCCATTGCCTGTGCCCAAGAGACCATGGACTCATATCTCTATGGATTTCATTTCCGATCTTCCTGTTTCTCAGAGAATGACCACCATCTGGGTAATTTGTGATAGGTTTTCCAAAATGATACATCTTGTGCCATTACCTAAGTTGCCTTCCTCCTCTGAATTGGTGCCATTGTTCCTTCAGCACGTGGTTCGTTTACACGGCATTCCTGAGAACATTGTGTCTGACAGAGGAGTCCAGTTTGTTTCCAGATTTTGGAGGACTTTTTGTTCTAAACTGGGTGTTCAATTGTCTTTCTCCTCGGCATTTCATCCTCAGACCAATGGTCAAACTGAGAGAACAAACCAGACATTGGAGACTTATCTAAGATGCTTTGTGTCTGCTGATCAGGATGACTGGGTCTCTTTTTTGCCTTTGGCTGAGTTTGCTCTTAATAATAGGGCTAGCTCTGCCACTTTGATGTCTCCGTTTTTCTGTAATTCTGGGTTTCACCCTCGATTTTCTTCAGGACAGACGGAGGCTTCTGTCTGTCCAGGTGTTGACTCTGTTGTTGAGCGTATGCAGCAGATTTGGGACCAGGTAGTGGAGAGGTTGTCCCTCTCTCAGGAGAAGGCCCAGCGGTTTGCTAACCGGCATAGGACTGATGGTCCTCGGTTTAAAGTGGGGGACTTGGTCTGGTTGTCCTCAAAGAATATTCCTATGAGAGTAGCATCTCCTAAATTTAAACCTAGGTTCATTGGACCTTATAAGATCATGGAGATTATTAATCCTGTTTCTTTTTGTTTGCTTCTTCCAGGGACATTTAAGATCCATAACGTGTTCCACAAGTCCTTGTTGAAGAGGTTTGTTGAGCCAGTGGTTCCTGCTGCTGTGCTCCTGACCCTGTTTTGGTTGAGGGCAATCTGGAGTATGTGGTTGAGAAAATATTGGATTCTCGTTTTTCTAGACGAAGACTCCAGTATTTGGTTAAATGGAGAGGTTATGATCAGGAAGACAATTCTTGGGTGTTTGCTTCGGACATCCATGCTAGGAGACTTATCCGTGCGTATCATAGAACTCATCCTGACCGACCTGGTTGCTCAAATGAGGGTTCGGTGACCCCTCCTCAAGGGGGGGTACTGTTGTGAATGGGTTTGAGATGAGTTCTGAGCAGAGGCTCCCTCTGGTGGTTACAAGCGGTACTAGTGAGGATTGTGATGACTGGGAATCAGGTGTTACTGATTGGTCTTTTATAAGGGAGTCATTTTCCCATCAGGGTTGCCGGTGATCAATTGTTCTGGTCTGAATCCTTCTTTCCAGTTTCCCTTGTAGCCTGCTGTGTCGTGTCTGCATCTCCTGCTATCAGATAAGACAATTTCTTATTTTGTGTTTTTGCTATGTTTTTGCATTTTGTCCTGCACTTCTGTGGGGGCCTTCGGGTCCCCTCCGGGGCTTTTGCCCTCTCAGTTTAGTCCAGCCACTGTGTTTTGTTACTTTTGCTTTTTCCAGTTTTTTTTCAGTGGCTGCTGTTTTGTTTTTGTTACACCAGAGAACTAATTTAGGTGGTAGAGGTCGTGTGATCTCAGGTGATTTTGAAATTAGTAGAGTTGGTGTTTTTTCAGGGTTTTCTGAGATTGCAGTGAGTACCCTTCCTGTCCTTTTCTGTTTAGATAGTTTGGGCCCCAGCGTTTGCTCATACTATTTTCTTTCTGTGTCAGTATTTCCTCTTGTCTAACCGCCATTACATGTTTGGGGGCTTTCTATTATCTTTGGGGTTCTGCTCCGGGGCAGATAGCTTTCCTATTTCTATCTTTAGGTGTAGTTAGTTTCTCAGGCTGTGACGAGGCGTCTAGGACCAACGTAGGAACGCTCCACGGCTGCCTCTAGTTGCTGTGGTTAGTCAGGGTACTGCAATCTCATAGATTCCAACTGCTCTGGTGTATTTCCTTTTTTACCTGCACTCCTCAGCTACCGTAACATAACAGTATCACCGGCCATAAAAATTGCATGGTACTCACAGAAGGGAAAAAATATTTTGAAGGAAGAAAAGTTGTCAGAGATATTTTTCTGTTTGTTGCATTTTTTTTTTTTTCCCTCTGTATCTCTGGGTGCTGGGGAGGATCTTTTCTCCCAATGGAGTTTGCACAGTTGTCTGGCCGTGTGGATCAGCTTGCCACTGAGGTTCGGAGTATTGCTATCTATCTTGCTAGGTTGCCTGTTGTGGAACCTAGGATTCCCATGCCAGATTTGTTTTTAGGGGATCGAGCTAAGTTTCAGAATTTCAAAAATAATTGTAAATTGTTTTCTTGCCTTAAAATCTAAGTCCTCAGGAAACGCAGCGCAGCAGGTTCAAATTATCATCTCTCTCCTGCGCGGCGATCCTCAGGATTGGGCTTTTTCCCTGATACCTGGGGATCCTGTTTTGAGTGATGTTGATGCATTTTTTCAGGCTTTGGGGTTATTGTACGATGAGCCTAATGTCACTGATCAAGCTGAAAAAGCCTTGTTGGCATTAAATCAGGGGCTTGATGACGCTGAGTTATACTGTCAGAGATTCCGTAGGTGGGCAGTCCTGACCAAATGGAATGACGACGCTTTGGCGGCCCTTTTTCGGAAGGGTCTGTCGGATAATGTAAAGGATGTTATGGTGGGATTCCCTGTCCCCTCTGGTCTCAATGATTCTATGTCATTAGCGATTCAAATTGACAGACGTTTGCGTGAGCGGAGAAGTATGCTGGAGTGGTGTTGCCTTGTGAGCCAGCTGCTGAGCCCATGCAGTGTGATGGAGTGGTGTCTGGGGCACAGCGTCATGAGTTTCGAAAGCGCAATGGGTTATGTTTCTACTGTGGTGATGCCTCTCATGCTATTTCAGTCTGCCCTAAGCGGGGAAGACGTTTTGCACGCTCAGTTGTCTTGGGTAGTGTTCAGACTAAGTTTTTATTAACTGTCACTCTGATATGCTCTCTGTCCTCATTTTCTGCTCAGGCTTTCGTTGATTCTGGAGCAGCTATTAACCTGATGGATTATGATTTTGCTAAACGTTGTGGGTTTCCCTTGATACCCCTACAGAAGTCTATTCCTTTACTGGGGATCGATTCTACCCCTTTGGCTGAGAATAAACCCCAGTTTTCTACTCAGGTGATAATGAGGGTTGAACCTGATCACCAGGAGTGCTGCAAATTTTTGGTTCTATATAATCTGCATGACATTATAGTGCTGGGTTTCCCTTGGTTACAGTCTCATAATCCTGTTTTGGATTGGAAATCTGTGTCTGTAACCAGTTGGGGCTGCCAATGTGTTAATACCAACACTCCTGTTTTTTCTGCCTCCCCCCAGGCTGAGGATGTTCCTGACTTTTTGTTGATTTTTCTGATGTGTTTAGCGAAAGTAAATCTGCATCCTTGCCTCCCCATAGGAGCTATGACTGCGCTATTGAATTAGTGCCGGTAGTAAATTCCCTAAAGGTCGCCTTTTTAACTTGTCTGTACCTGAACATGACGCTATGCGGTCTTATATCAAGGAATCATTGGAGAAGGGTCATATCAGACCATCCTCTTCACCCTTAGGTGCCGGTTTTTTCTTTGTGGCCAAAAAAGATGGTTCATTAAGGCCGTGTATTGATTATCGTCTCTTGAACAATATTACTGTGAAATATCAATACCCGTTACCCTTGATTTCTGACCTGTTTTCCAGGGTGAAAAACGCTACTTGGTTTACCAAGCTTGACCTCAGGGGGGCGTATAACCTTATTCGCATTAATTACGGGGATGAATGGAAGACGGCATTTAACACCCTGAAGGGCATTTTGAGTACCTTGTGATGCCCTTTGGGCTCACTAATGCTCCTTCCGTCTTCCAGTCCTTCATGAATGACATTTTCAGGGATTTTGTGGACAAGTTTCTGATTGTTTATTTGGATGATATCTTGATTTTTTCTAATGACTGGGACTCTCATGTGAAACATGTTCGAACTGTATTCCAGATTTTGAGAGAGAATGCTCTGTATGTGAAGGGATCAAAGTGTCTTTTTGGCGTACAGAAGATCTCATTTCTGGGATTCATTTTGTCCCCATCTGTTATTGAAATGGACCCGGTCAAGGTTCAGGCCATCTGTGATTGGGTTCAACCTACTTCATTAAAGGCTCTTCAGAGATTTTTGGGTTTTGCCAATTTTTATCGTAAATTTATTGGTAATTTCTCGGTTATTGTTAAACCATTAACTGATTTGACCAGAAAGGGTTCTGATGTGGTGAATTGGCCTCCTGAGGCAGTCTCTGCGTTTCAGGAACTTAAGCAGAGATTCACTTCTGCTCCTGTTCTACGGCAGCCTGATGTTTCTCTGCCATTTCAGGTGGAGGTTGATGCCTCTGAAATTGGGGCAGGTGCCGTTTTGTCCCAAAAAGATCCAGAGACCTCTAAAAGTAACCCTTGTGCCTTTTTCTCTCGAAAATTTTCTCCTACTGAACGTAATTATGACGTGGGTAATCGGGAGTTATTGGCCATGAAGTGGGCTTTTGAAGAGTGGAGACATTGGCTGGAGGGAGCCAAACATCAGGTGGTGGTCCTTACGGACCATAAGAATCTGGTCTATCTGGAATCTGCCAAGCGACTCAATCCTAGACAGGCCAGGTGGGCCTTGTTTTTCACACGTTTTAATTTTGTGGTTTCCTTTCTTCCTGGCACTAAGAATGTTAAGGCGGATGCCCTCTCGAGGAGTTTCCTTGCGGACTCTCCTGAGCTATCTGATCCCTCAGTTATTTTGAAGGAGGGTGTAGTTCTTTCCACCATCTCGCCCAATTTGAGACTTGCTCTGGAGGGGTGTCAGGAGGATAGGCCCGAGCGCTGCCCTGTTGGAAAATTGTTTGTCCCGGACCAATGGAAAAAGAGTGTGATGTCTGAGATTCATTGTTCCGCATTGGCTGGGCATCCCGGAATTTTTGGTACCAGAGACTTGGTTAGTCGGTCCTTTTGGTGGCCTATCTTGTCTCGTGATGTCAGGGAATTTGTGCAGTCCTGCGGGACTTGCTCTCGCTCCAAGCCTTGCTCTCGCTCTAGTGGTTTGTTGATGCCATTGCCTGTGCCCAAGAGACCATGGACTCATATCTCTATGGATTTCATTTCCGATCTTCCTGTTTCTCAGAGAATGACCACCATCTGGGTAATTTGTGATAGGTTTTCCAAAATGATACATCTTGTGCCATTACCTAAGTTGCCTTCCTCCTCTGAATTGGTGCCATTGTTCCTTCAGCACGTGGTTCGTTTACACGGCATTCCTGAGAACATTGTGTCTGACAGAGGAGTCCAGTTTGTTTCCAGATTTTGGAGGACTTTTTGTTCTAAACTGGGTGTTCAATTGTCTTTCTCCTCGGCATTTCATCCTCAGACCAATGGTCAAACTGAGAGAACAAACCAGACATTGGAGACTTATCTAAGATGCTTTGTGTCTGCTGATCAGGATGACTGGGTCTCTTTTTTGCCTTTGGCTGAGTTTGCTCTTAATAATAGGGCTAGCTCTGCCACTTTGATGTCTCCGTTTTTCTGTAATTCTGGGTTTCCACCTCGATTTTCTTCAGGACAGACGGAGGCTTCTGTCTGTCCAGGTGTTGACTCTGTTGTTGAGCGTATGCAGCAGATTTGGGACCAGGTAGTGGAGAGGTTGTCCCTCTCTCAGGAGAAGGCCCAGCGGTTTGCTAACCGGCATAGGACTGATGGTCCTCGGTTTAAAGTGGGGGACTTGGTCTGGTTGTCCTCAAAGAATATTCCTATGAGAGTAGCATCTCCTAAATTTAAACCTAGGTTCATTGGACCTTATAAGATCATGGAGATTATTAATCCTGTTTCTTTTTGTTTGCTTCTTCCAGGGACATTTAAGATCCATAACGTGTTCCACAAGTCCTTGTTGAAGAGGTTTGTTGAGCCAGTGGTTCCTGCTGCTGTGCCTCCTGACCCTGTTTTGGTTGAGGGCAATCTGGAGTATGTGGTTGAGAAAATATTGGATTCTCGTTTTTCTAGACGAAGACTCCAGTATTTGGTTAAATGGAGAGGTTATGATCAGGAAGACAATTCTTGGGTGTTTGCTTCGGACATCCATGCTAGGAGACTTATCCGTGCGTATCATAGAACTCATCCTGACCGACCTGGTTGCTCAAATGAGGGTTCGGTGACCCCTCCTCAAGGGGGGGGTACTGTTGTGAATGGGTTTGAGATGAGTTCTGAGCAGAGGCTCCCTCTGGTGGTTACAAGCGGTACTAGTGAGGATTGTGATGACTGGGAATCAGGTGTTACTGATTGGTCTTTTATAAGGGAGTCATTTTCCCATCAGGGTTGCCGGTGATCAATTGTTCTGGTCTGAATCCTTCTTTCCAGTTTCCCTTGTAGCCTGCTGTGTCGTGTCTGCATCTCCTGCTATCAGATAAGACAATTTCTTATTTTGTGTTTTTGCTATGTTTTTGCATTTTGTCCTGCACTTCTGTGGGGGCCTTCGGGGTCCCCTCCGGGGGCTTTTGCCCTCTCAGTTTAGTCCAGCCACTGTGTTTTGTACTTTTGCTTTTTCCAGTTTTTTTTCAGTGGCTGCTGTTTTGTTTTTGTTACACCAGAGAACTAATTTAGGTGGTAGAGGTCGTGTGATCTCAGGTGATTTTGAAATTAGTAGAGTTGGTGTTTTTTCAGGGTTTTCTGAGATTGCAGTGAGTACCCTTCCTGTCCTTTTCTGTTTAGATAGTTTGGGCCCCAGCGTTTGCTCATACTATTTTCTTTCTGTGTCAGTATTTCCTCTTGTCTAACCGCCATTACATGTTTGGGGGCTTTCTATTATCTTTGGGGTTCTGCTCCGGGCAGATAGCTTTCCTATTTCTATCTTTAGGTGTAGTTAGTTTCTCAGGCTGTGACGAGGCGTCTAGGACCAACGTAGGAACGCTCCACGGCTGCCTCTAGTTGCTGTGGTTAGTCAGGGTACTGCAATCTCATAGATTCCAACTGCTCTGGTGTATTTCCTTTTTTACCTGCACTCCTCAGCTACCGTAACATAACAGTATCACCGGCCATAAAAATTGCATGGTACTCACAGAAGGGAAAAAATATTTTGAAGGAAGAAAAGTTGTCAGAGATATTTTTCTGTTTGTTGCATTTTTTTTTTTTTCCCTCTGTATCTCTGGGTGCTGGGGAGGATCTTTTCTCCCAATGGAGTTTGCACAGTTGTCTGGCCGTGTGGATCAGCTTGCCACTGAGGTTCGGAGTATTGCTATCTATCTTGCTAGGTTGCCTGTTGTGGAACCTAGGATTCCCATGCCAGATTTGTTTTTAGGGGATCGAGCTAAGTTTCAGAATTTCAAAAATAATTGTAAATTGTTTCTTGCCTTAAAATCTAAGTCCTCAGGAAACGTAGCGCAGCAGGTTCAAATTATCATCTCTCTCCTGCGCGGCGATCCTCAGGATTGGGCTTTTTCCCTGATACCTGGGGATCCTGTTTTGAGTGATGTTGATGCATTTTTTCAGGCTTTGGGGTTATTGTACGATGAGCCTAATGTCACTGATCAAGCTGAAAAAGCCTTGTTGGCATTAAATCAGGGGCTTGATGACGCTGAGTTATACTGTCAGAGATTCCGTAGGTGGGCAGTCCTGACCAAATGGAATGACGACGCTTTGGCGGCCCTTTTTCGGAAGGGTCTGTCGGATAATGTAAAGGATGTTATGGTGGGATTCCCTGTCCCCTCTGGTCTCAATGATTCTATGTCATTAGCGATTCAAATTGACAGACGTTTGCGTGAGCGGAGAAGTATGCATGGAGTGGTGTTGCCTTGTGAGCCAGCTGCTGAGCCCATGCAGTGTGATGGAGTGGTGTCTGGGGCACAGCGTCATGAGTTTCGAAAGCGCAATGGGTTATGTTTCTACTGTGGTGATGCCTCTCATGCTATTTCAGTCTGCCCTAAGCGGGGAAGACGTTTTGCACGCTCAGTTGTCTTGGGTAGTGTTCAGACTAAGTTTTTATTAACTGTCACTCTGATATGCTCTCTGTCCTCATTTTCTGCTCAGGCTTTCGTTGATTCTGGAGCAGCTATTAACCTGATGGATTATGATTTTGCTAAACGTTGTGGGTTTCCCTTGATACCCCTACAGAAGTCTATTCCTTTACTGGGGATCGATTCTACCCCTTTGGCTGAGAATAAACCCCAGTTTTCTACTCAGGTGATAATGAGGGTTGAACCTGATCACCAGGAGTGCTGCAAATTTTTGGTTCTATATAATCTGCATGACATTATAGTGCTGGGTTTCCCTTGGTTACAGTCTCATAATCCTGTTTTGGATTGGAAATCTGTGTCTGTAACCAGTTGGGGCTGCCAATGTGTTAATACCAACACTCCTGTTTTTTCTGCCTCCCCCCAGGCTGAGGATGTTCCTGACTTTTTGATTGATTTTTCTGATGTGTTTAGCGAAAGTAAATCTGCATCCTTGCCTCCCCATAGGAGCTATGACTGCGCTATTGAATTAGTGCCGGGTAGTAAATTCCCTAAAGGTCGCCTTTTTAACTTGTCTGTACCTGAACATGACGCTATGCGGTCTTATATCAAGGAATCATTGGAGAAGGGTCATATCAGACCATCCTCTTCACCCTTAGGTGCCGGTTTTTTCTTTGTGGCCAAAAAAGATGGTTCATTAAGGCCGTGTATTGATTATCGTCTCTTGAACAATATTACTGTGAAATATCAATACCCGTTACCCTTGATTTCTGACCTGTTTTCCAGGGTGAAAAACGCTACTTGGTTTACCAAGCTTGACCTCAGGGGGGCGTATAACCTTATTCGCATTAATTACGGGGATGAATGGAAGACGGCATTTAACACCCCTGAAGGGCATTTTGAGTACCTTGTGATGCCCTTTGGGCTCACTAATGCTCCTTCCGTCTTCCAGTCCTTCATGAATGACATTTTCAGGGATTTTGTGGACAAGTTTCTGATTGTTTATTTGGATGATATCTTGATTTTTTCTAATGACTGGGACTCTCATGTGAAACATGTTCGAACTGTATTCCAGATTTTGAGAGAGAATGCTCTGTATGTGAAGGGATCAAAGTGTCTTTTTGGCGTACAGAAGATCTCATTTCTGGGATTCATTTTGTCCCCATCTGTTATTGAAATGGACCCGGTCAAGGTTCAGGCCATCTGTGATTGGGTTCAACCTACTTCATTAAAGGCTCTTCAGAGATTTTTGGGTTTTGCCAATTTTTATCGTAAATTTATTGGTAATTTCTCGGTTATTGTTAAATCATTAACTGATTTGACCAGAAAGGGTTCTGATGTGGTGAATTGGCCTCCTGAGGCAGTCTCTGCGTTTCAGGAACTTAAGCAGAGATTCACTTCTGCTCCTGTTCTACGGCAGCCTGATGTTTCTCTGCCATTTCAGGTGGAGGTTGATGCCTCTGAAATTGGGGCAGGTGCCGTTTTGTCCCAAAAAGATCCAGAGACCTCTAAAAGTAACCCTTGTGCCTTTTTCTCTCGAAAATTTTCTCCTACTGAACGTAATTATGACGTGGGTAATCGGGAGTTATTGGCCATGAAGTGGGCTTTTGAAGAGTGGAGACATTGGCTGGAGGGAGCCAAACATCAGGTGGTGGTCCTTACGGACCATAAGAATCTGGTCTATCTGGAATCTGCCAAGCGACTCAATCCTAGACAGGCCAGGTGGGCCTTGTTTTTCACACGTTTTAATTTTGTGGTTTCCTTTCTTCCTGGCACTAAGAATGTTAAGGCGGATGCCCTCTCGAGGAGTTTCCTTGCGGACTCTCCTGAGCTATCTGATCCCTCAGTTATTTTGAAGGAGGGTGTAGTTCTTTCCGCCATCTCGCCCAATTTGAGACTTGCTCTGGAGGGGTGTCAGGAGGATAGGCCCGAGCGCTGCCCTGTTGGAAAATTGTTTGTCCCGGACCAATGGAAAAAGAGTGTGATGTCTGAGATTCATTGTTCCGCATTGGCTGGGCATCCCGGAATTTTTGGTACCAGAGACTTGGTTAGTCGGTCCTTTTGGTGGCCTATCTTGTCTCGTGATGTCAGGGAATTTGTGCAGTCCTGCGGGACTTGCTCTCGCTCCAAGCCTTGCTCTCGCTCTAGTGGTTTGTTGATGCCATTGCCTGTGCCCAAGAGACCATGGACTCATATCTCTATGGATTTCATTTCCGATCTTCCTGTTTCTCAGAGAATGACCACCATCTGGGTAATTTGTGATAGGTTTTCCAAAATGATACATCTTGTGCCATTACCTAAGTTGCCTTCCTCCTCTGAATTGGTGCCATTGTTCCTTCAGCACGTGGTTCGTTTACACGGCATTCCTGAGAACATTGTGTCTGACAGAGGAGTCCAGTTTGTTTCCAGATTTTGGAGGACTTTTTGTTCTAAACTGGGTGTTCAATTGTCTTTCTCCTCGGCATTTCATCCTCAGACCAATGGTCAAACTGAGAGAACAAACCAGACATTGGAGACTTATCTAAGATGCTTTGTGTCTGCTGATCAGGATGACTGGGTCTCTTTTTTGCCTTTGGCTGAGTTTGCTCTTAATAATAGGGCTAGCTCTGCCACTTTGATGTCTCAGTTTTTCTGTAATTCTGGGTTTCACCCTCGATTTTCTTCAGGACAGACGGAGGCTTCTGTCTGTCCAGGTGTTGACTCTGTTGTTGAGCGTATGCAGCAGATTTGGGACCAGGTAGTGGAGAGGTTGTCCCTCTCTCAGGAGAAGGCCCAGCGGTTTGCTAACCGGCATAGGACTGATGGTCCTCGGTTTAAAGTGGGGGACTTGGTCTGGTTGTCCTCAAAGAATATTCCTATGAGAGTAGCATCTCCTAAATTTAAACCTAGGTTCATTGGACCTTATAAGATCATGGAGATTATTAATCCTGTTTCTTTTCGTTTGCTTCTTCCAGGGACATTTAAGATCCATAACGTGTTCCACAAGTCCTTGTTGAAGAGGTTTGTTGAGCCAGTGGTTCCTGCTGCTGTGCCTCCTGACCCTGTTTTGGTTGAGGGCAATCTGGAGTATGTGGTTGAGAAAATATTGGATTCTCGTTTTTCTAGACGAAGACTCCAGTATTTGGTTAAATGGAGAGGTTATGATCAGGAAGACAATTCTTGGGTGTTTGCTTCGGACATCCATGCTAGGAGACTTATCCGTGCGTATCATAGAACTCATCCTGACCGACCTGGTTGCTCAAATGAGGGTTCGGTGACCCTCCTCAAGGGGGGGGTACTGTTGTGAATGGGTTTGAGATGAGTTCTGAGCAGAGGCTCCCTCTGGTGGTTACAAGCGGTACTAGTGAGGATTGTGATGACTGGGAATCAGGTGTTACTGATTGGTCTTTTATAAGGGAGTCATTTTCCCATCAGGGTTGCCGGTGATCAATTGTTCTGGTCTGAATCCTTCTTTCCAGTTTCCCTTGTAGCCTGCTGTGTCGTGTCTGCATCTCCTGCTATCAGATAAGACAATTTCTTATTTTGTGTTTTTGCTATGTTTTTGCATTTTGTCCTGCACTTCTGTGGGGGCCTTCGGGGTCCCCTCCGGGGGCTTTTGCCCTCTCAGTTTAGTCCAGCCACTGTGTTTTGTACTTTTGCTTTTTCCAGTTTTTTTTCAGTGGCTGCTGTTTTGTTTTTGTTACACCAGAGAACTAATTTAGGTGGTAGAGGTCGTGTGATCTCAGGTGATTTTGAAATTAGTAGAGTTGGTGTTTTTTCAGGGTTTTCTGAGATTGCAGTGAGTACCCTTCCTGTCCTTTTCTGTTTAGATAGTTTGGGCCCCAGCGTTTGCTCATACTATTTTCTTTCTGTGTCAGTATTTCCTCTTGTCTAACCGCCATTACATGTTTGGGGGCTTTCTATTATCTTTGGGGTTCTGCTCCGGGGCAGATAGCTTTCCTATTTCTATCTTTAGGTGTAGTTAGTTTCTCAGGCTGTGACGAGGCGTCTAGGACCAACGTAGGAACGCTCCACGGCTGCCTCTAGTTGCTGTGGTTAGTCAGGGTACTGCAATCTCATAGATTCCAACTGCTCTGGTGTATTTCCTTTTTTACCTGCACTCCTCAGCTACCGTAACATAACATATTCCCCAGACTCCCGCCCTGACAAGGGCAGTCCACAGCTCGCCCTACACAATAGTTCGCCCTGCACTTTCCCTATGAGGATGTCCCGACGCGTTTCTTCTTAGTAGATTCATCAGGGGACTAAGCTAAAGTGCAATGATGCAAAGGTGGAGAGGCAAGAACCTTCTGCTCTCAATGCTGTCTGCATAGAGCAAAAAGTGGCCAAAAGGGCGTTTATATAAAGTGTGATGTGTTCCATCACCTCCCAAACAATTATCCAATAAAAAGTTCCGATTACCTTAAGTGGAGTGGTGGTCAAGCCTAATAAGCTGCACAGTAAAGATGACATAGGGTGCAAGCACATGGTGTCGGTAGATGGAACGCACGCTAGGGGAGTTCCGGTCTGTGGGACGCAGAGGCTCAGACTGATGAGTCATATTGCCTGCCGAAGGCGCCACCCGATGACCAGGAAGAGGCGCGTCAGTGGAACGCGGAAGGAGAGGCTGGCAATGCAAACTGAAAGGACGCCCACAACAACGACATGAGTGACGTCGCAGTGGGCGTGGCCTTCACACTATGAAGCAGCCCACTCTCAAAATCAACCCTGAACGGCGGTATGAATAAACATAAGAGGGGCGCGACACAACCCGCAGTAAGGTCACTTCGCTAGCAATTAGAGCACAGAGGCAGAATGAGTGATGCTGTAGGGGGCGTGGTTTAATAAAAACCAACCCCCCCTAAAAATCCAATGAAATAATTATGGCACAAAAGATGTAAGGGTGCGCAGCTTATTAATTAGAACAGGCCAACATAAAGATTATGTACAGAAAAAGGAGAGAAAGTAATAAAAATTATTTCTACTATAAACAAAACTGAATACTATATCACAAAATATACAATGAATATAGTATGAAAGTGGGTGCCAGTGGGCACGCACTCAAACATATCAGTATGTGTATCAAACTAAAGCCCACATCATGAGGTTTAAGGGGCTAATATGAATAAAATTAGTAATGTTTGATGCACATATAGATAATTTGAGAACCCAAATTGGAACAGGAGTATTATGAGAAATATATGCATATCCCAATGAAAAGGGTGACAATTAAGGTTATTGGCAAATATATACAGTACAGTGAATCAAGTATCAAAAAGGTCAACAGAACCAAAGAGGAATTAAATGAAGCAGCCATAGTTAATCTGGTCATTCAAACCTTTGGGAGTAATAGTGTCCAAGTAGAAAATCCACTTGGCCTCCCTTTGTAATATTAATTTGTCCCAATTGCAATTGTTGAGGGTTCTCAACGAGTGTGAAACGTCAGTTTTGAGCAAGGGCCTCTCTTTTGTTCCCAACACTGATTTTGATCTATTCAGGACTGTAAAAGATTTAAATCTTTTCCTGCGAAAAGTTAGGTGGAAGAAGTTTTTTCAAAAACAGGATCTCCGTATGAGTTCTGAGTTGGGTATTCCTGAGGATATGCTATCAGATGTAAGGTTATTGGATTCTATTGCCGATGTTAATCCTAACACTTCTGGTCTTGGCCCCTTTACCAATTTGAAGGTTAAGAGCACCAAAATGCCACCACCTTCTGGTGATTTATCGGCCATTGATATTTTTTCTAATTTAGTGACTAAAGATCTGATAGAGCTTTCAACTAGTCGTATACCATGTAACTACAATTGTTCTAAACAGGAGATGGAAGCTATTGTTGGACTCGAGCGAGAAGACAACGTTGTAATCAAACCATCTGATAAGGGTGGCAATGTTGTGGTCATGGGGGTCGAACAATATCAACAGATGTGTCATTCCATCCTGATGGATGGGAACACATATGAAAAATTGGCGTCCAACCCGACCAACACTTATCGTGAGGAATTACAAACGATTCTGTTGGAGGCACTCACTAATAAGGTTATTTCAAAAAGTGAGTTTGATTTCTTACTCCCAAGTCATCCCGTCACTGCTACCTTTTATTGTTTACCAAAAGTACACAAGGGCATTCATCCCCTAAAAGGTCGCCCCATAGTATCGGGTGTTGGGAGCTTATGCCAAAATGCTGGAATTTATCTAGACCAGATATTGTCTCCTTTTGTGTCTTCCTTACAATCTTTTGTACAGGATACACCTGATCTCCTTCGTCGATTAGATGGTTTATCTGTCAGCCCCGAATCTTTCCTAGCAAGCATAGACGTGGAGGCATTATACTCCTCCATCCCACATGAATTTGGTTTGGAGGCAGTTAGCCATTTCTTGAACATGAGAGGTTGTCAATACCATGAACACAACCGGTTCGTTTTGAGGCTTCTACAATTCTGCCTAACGCATAACTACTTTGTCTTTGACCGTGTTGTCTACCATCAGCTAAGGGGGACTGCAATGGGCAGTCCCTGTGCCCCGGCTTATGCAAATCTCCTCCTTGGCTGGTGGGAGGAGACTATGGTGTGGGTTGACATTGAGGATTCTGATTCATCTGTGTGTCGTGGCTTTGAGCTGTGGTCACGATACATAGATGATATTCTCATTATATGGAGGGGTTCCATTGAGGAATTTCATAAATTTGTGTCAAGTCTCAATCATAATCCCATTGGGCTTTATTTCACATCAGTGATTGAGGAAACTACACTACCTTTCCTCGACATCCTCATTGTCAAGAATGAGAGTGGTGAATTAATGACCTCTACGTATAGGAAACCTACGTCAACTAACTCTTTGTTGCACTGGAGTAGCCATCACCCCGCACATCTGAAGAGGGGATTCCCAAAGGGCAGTACCTCAGAGTACGGAGGAATTGCTCCAACAATTCGTCCTTTGAGTCCCAGGCCAGGGAACTGAGAGATAGGTTCCTAGATAGGGGTTATCCGCGTCACGTCCTCACAAAGGCATATCAGGACGCTAAGTCTCGTGCTCGTCCTGAACTCCTTAATCCTATTAAGGAGAGAAACGAACAGGGCAATGATGCCTTGAGATTTATCACCACATTCGATAATGGCTCCTTACAGGTCAGAAATATCATCAAGAAACATTGGTCCATCTTACGTATGGATAGTGAGATTTCGCCGTTTTTGGATAATTATCCTTTGGTCACCTATAAAAAAGCACGGTCCCTGAATGACAGATTGGTCCATAGCCATTTCTCGGCCCAGTCACTAAAACATGGCTACACAGTAATGTGACCGGTTGCTTTAAATGTGGGCATTGCGTGGCCTGCCAATATATTGATTCTGGCAATACGTTTGTGAGTAACGTGACAGGTATGAATTACTCCATTCGCCATTTCATGAATTGTAGTACGAAGGGAGTTATCTACAAAGCCACGTGTGTTTGCGGTCTTGAATACGTGGGGAAGACTGTTCGCGAATTTAAGAGGAGAGTGGGTGATCATGTTGGTGACATCACACACAAGAGAGACACTTCCATCTCCAGACATATCAATGGTTTTCATGCAGGGAAAATCAATGCCATCAAATTTATGGCTATTGATAGGGTCCTTAAACCTCCCAGGGGGGGCAATTGGGACAAATTAATATTACAAAGGGAGGCCAAGTGGATTTTCTACTTGGACACTATTACTCCCAAAGGTTTGAATGACCAGATTAACTATGGCTGCTTCATTTAATTCCTCTTTGGTTCTGTTGACCTTTTTGATACTTGATTCACTGTACTGTATATATTTGCCAATAACCTTAATTGTCACCCTTTTCATTGGGATATGCATATATTTCTCATAATACTCCTGTTCCAATTTGGGTTCTCAAATTATCTATATGTGCATCAAACATTACTAATTTTATTCATATTAGCCCCTTAAACCTCATGATGTGGGCTTTAGTTTGATACACATACTGATATGTTTGAGTGCGTGCCCACTGGCACCCACTTTCATACTATATTCATTGTATATTTTGTGATATAGTATTCAGTTTTGTTTATAGTAGAAATAATTTTTATTACTTTCTCTCCTTTTTCTGTACATAATCTTTATGTTGGCCTGTTCTAATTAATAAGCTGCGCACCCTTACATCTTTTGTGCCATAATTATTTCATTGGATTTTTAGGGGGGGTTGGTTTTTATTAAACCACGCCCCCTACAGCGTCACTCATTCTGCCTCTGTGCTCTAATTGCTAGCGAAGTGACCTTACTGCGGGTTGTGTCGCGCCCCTCTTATGTTTATTCATACCGCCGTTCAGGGTTGATTTTGAGAGTGGGCTGCTTCATAGTGTGAAGGCCACGCCCACTGCGACGTCACTCATGTCGTTGTTGTGGGCGTCCTTTCAGTTTGCATTGCCAGCCTCTCCTTCCGCGTTCCACTGACGCGCCTCTTCCTGGTCATCGGGTGGCGCCTTCGGCAAGCAATATGACTCATCAGTCTGAGCCTCTGCGTCCACAGACCGGAACTCCCCTAGCGTGCGTTCCATCTACCGACACCATGTGCTTGCACCCTATGTCATCTTCACTGCGCAGCTTATTAGGCTTGACCACCACTCCACTTAAGGTAATCGGAACTTTTTATTGGATAATTGTTTGGGAGGTGATGGAACACATCACACTTTATATAAACGCCCTTTTGGCCACTTTTTGCTCTATGCAGACAGCATTGAGAGCAGAAGGTTCTTGCCTCTCCACCTTTGCATCATTGCACTTTAGCTTAGTCCCCTGATGAATCTACTAAGAAGAAACGCGTCGGGACATCCTCATAGGGAAAGTGCAGGGCGAACTATTGTGTAGGGCGAGCTGTGGACTGCCCTTGTCAGGGCGGGAGTCTGGGGAATAGTTTTTCATTAGCCCCTCAGGGAATGACAGGGGATTGTCTTCCCATTGACGCACCAGGGACCCTCTGCAAACTGCTGGGTTCCTTGAAAACTCCAGTCCTCTCCACACAGCATTGGTGAGATTGTTCCTTTTTTATTTCTTCTCACTTTTGTGTTATTATTGTCACATTATGTGTTATATATGTGTTGTCTGGTGTTAACCTCGACATTTTGGAGGGCTGCATTATATCATTCCCCCATGTGGTAGCACCTTGACACTCAGTTGCCACTTTTTCTGTCGTTAGTGGCAATCTGCTCAATCCTTCATAGCTGTCCGTTTTTGTCCTCCTAATTTAGGGTATATGTATTACCCCCTTTTTTTGACAGCTGTTTTTTATTGGGTGACACACTTTCTATTTTTAATGCATACTATTAAAAGTTACATTTTATATATTCACTGTTGCTTTTTCCATGAATTAATTTGGTGAATTTAGTCTGATATTTTCTCCAGCCGACACTGGAGTTGTGCTTGTTTTCATCTCCAAGGTATTCACAACAGGGACCACTATGTAGCTACATAGAAATAAATACAAGACCGCCAATTGTGTGGTAAAACGCGCTATATCAGGGTATAATATAAGGTAGTACACGTCTTAATTATGTAGCAGGGGTTGGGGTAGAATCATAGAGGGGTAGCCCCCTCATAGAATATAATGTAGCCCCTCATAGAATATAAAAGAGTCCCCTCACAGAATATAATGTAAACCCCTCATAAAATATAATGCAGCCCTCTCTCATAGAATATAATGCAGCACCCCACAAAATATAATGTGACCGCCTCATAAGGTATAATGCAGTCCCCACCATAGAATATAATGTAGCACCCTCATAGGTGCCAGTAGGTGTCAGTGCCTGGGCCCACCGGAGAATCCTCCGGTTCTCCGGTGAGCCAGTCCGAGCCTAGTTCCGACTCCAGAGCGCATCTCAAACCGACAACACTGTTCCTTTTCATCCTCTTACATGTGCATAAAAGCTGAGTGAGTTTACGGGATTCAGACAGACTCTTGCATCTTTCATCCAGCCATTGATGCTTCAGGATTGTGAGTCATGGAGAAAGCAAAAGAATTGTCAATGGATCTACAATAAAAGGTAGTTGAACTGTATAAAACAGGAAAGAGATACAAAAAGATATTCAAGGAATTGATAATGCCAGTCAGCAGCGTTCAAACTGTGATTAACAAATGGAAAATCAGGGGCTCTGTAAAAACAAAACTACAGTCAGGTAGACCAACAAAAATGTCATCCACAACTGCCAGGAAAATTGTTCGGGATGCAAAGAAAAACTCACAAATAACATCAGCTGCAATACTGGACGCTCTGAAAACTAGTGGTGTGGCTGTTTCAACATGCACAATAAGGAGGCACTTGAAGAAAAATGGGCTGCATGGTCGAGTTGCCAGAATAAAGCCATTACTGTGCAAATGCCACAAAGTATCTCACCTTCAATACGAAAAACAGCACAGAGACAAGCCTCAAAACTTCTGGAACAAGGAAATTTGGAGTGATGAGACCAAAATTGAACCTTTTGCCCACAACCATAAACGTTACATTTGGAAAGAGGTCAACAAGGCCTATGATGAAAGGAACACCATTCCTACTGTAAAGCATGGAGGTTGATCGCTGATGATTTGGGTATGTGTGAGCTACAAAGGCACAGGAAACTTAGTCAAAATTGAAGGAAAGTTGAATGCAACACGTTATCAGCAAATACTGGAGGCAATCATCAGCCCGGAGGCTGCGCATGGGACGTATTTGGACGTTCCAACATGACAACGATCCAAAACACAAGGCCAAGTCGACCTGTCATTGGCTACAGCAGAACAAAGTGAAGGTTCTGGAGTGTCTATCTCAGTCTCCTATCAAAAAACTGACCAGCACATCCAAACATAGATCCAGTGTGAACAGGTGCTAAACCTAGAGTCACCAACTCATATACATACAAGAAAAAAAGGTAGCACACTGTAGCGCTATAGCTTGCAAACACGAAATATGAAAATATGAAAAATATGAAAAATGAATTGCATCATTACCTTAGAAATATGAAAAATTGAGAAGTCTTAGCGCATAAGATGGCCAAATTATGTGAACCTGATAGCCACGTCAAGGCTCTTCTCATATATCAGGTCCTAACTAATGCCAATCCTCACTTAGAAAAGTCTGTCTGCATGGGAACATATGAATCCTCTCTTCAGACTAAAATCTACATCTCTGTGGAGGGGTAATGAACCTGGTGTAATTAAAAAGCCTGTGACCAACAGCTGGAGTGCTCAGGTAGAAGGTAAATGAATACATATCAAAAAACTGACCGGCACATCCAAACATAGATCCAGTGTGAACAGGTGCTAAACCTAGAGTCACCAACTCATATACATACAAGAAAAAAAGGTAGCACACTGTAGCGCTATAGCTTGCAAACACGAAATATGAAAATATGAAAAATATGAAAAATGAATTGCATCATTACCTTAGAAATATGAAAAATTGAGAAGTCTTAGTGCATAAGATGGCCAAATTATGTGAGCCTGATAGCCACGTCAAGGCTCTTCTCGTATATCAGGTCCTAACTAATGCCAATCCTCACTTAGAAAAGTCTGTCTGCATGGGAACATATGAATCCTCTCTTCAGACTAAAATCTACATCTCTGTGGAGGGGTAATGAACCTGGTGTAATTAAAAAGCCTGTGACAACAGCTGGAGTGCTCAGGTAGAAGGTAAATGAATACATATCAAAAAACTGACCGGCACATCCAAACATAGATCCAGTGTGAACAGGTGCTAAACCTAGAGTCACCAACTCATATACATACAAGAAAAAAAGGTAGCACACTGTAGCGCTATAGCTTGCAAACACGAAATATGAAAATATAAAAATATGAAAAATGAATTGCATCATTACCTTAGAAATATGAAAAATTGAGAAGTCTTAGCGCATAAGATGGCCAAATTATGTGAGCCTGATAGCCACGTCAAGGCTCTTCTCGTATATCAGGTCCTAACTAATGCCAATCCTCACTTAGAAAAGTCTGTCTGCATGGGAACATATGAATCCTCTCTTCAGACTAAAATCTACATCTCTGTGGAGGGGTAATGAACCTGGTGTAATTAAAAAGCCTGTGACCAACAGGTGGAGTGCTCAGGTAGAAGGTAAATGAATACATATCAAAAAACTGACCGGCACATCCAAACATAGATCCAGTGTGAACAGGTGCTAAACCTAGAGTCACCAACTCATATACATACAAGAAAAAAAAAAATGTATATGTATATGAGTATGTGTATGTATATGAGTTGGTGACTCTAGGTTTAGCACCTGTTCACACTGGATCTATGTTTGGATATGCCGGTCAGTTTTTTGATATGTATTCATTTACCTTCTACCTGAGCACTCCACCTGTTGGTCACAGGCTTTTTAATTACACCAGGTTCATTACCCCTCCACAGAGATGTAGATTTTAGTCTGAAGAGAGGATTCATATGTTCCCATGCAGACAGACTTTTCTAAGTGAGGATTGGCATTAGTTAGGACCTGATATACGAGAAGAGCCTTGACGTGGCTATCAGGCTCATATAATTTGGCCATCTTATGCGCTAAGACTTCTCAATTTTTCATATTTCTAAGGTAATGATGCAATTCATTTTTCATATTTTTCATATTTTCATATTTCGTGTTTGCAAGCTATAGTGCTACAGTGTGCTACCTATTTTTCTTGTATCTCAGTCTCCTGACCTCAATATCATTGAGCCACTCTGGGGAGATCTCAAGCGCGTAGTTCATGCTAGACAGCCCAGGAATTTACAGGATCTGGAGGCTTTTTGCCAAGAAGAGTGAGGAGCTTTACCATCTGAAAAAATAAATAAACTCATCTACAACTACCACAAAAGACTTCTATCTGTCATTGGTGTTAGAGCGGGCAATACACGGTATTAAGAAATGGGGTATGTGAACTTTTGATCAGGGTCATTTGGATGTTTGGGTTGTCATTATGATTTAAAAGAGAAAACACAGTAGTTTGACAATAAATGACTTCACCCAACCACTAACCATGAGTGGAGAAAAAGTTTTGGTGTTATCATTCATATTCTGTGAAAAAAGGCCAAGAAAGCAAAAAATCTGCCGGGGTATGTAAACTTTTGAGCACAACTGTACTGTACATATACAAATAGGAGCTCGAAAGCTTAAGAGTGTAATTTCTTACATTGTGCAAACCAGATAGTGTCAAGTATAGCTTTACATACTTTACATTTTTGGAATAATTGGGAACAGTTGCTAAGGAGAAATAGATGAGTGTTGGTATAAATGATCAACACTTCCTGTCTGGAGAAAGCTCTAGTTGGTGAAGCAGCAGGTCCCTAGCAAAATGGTCCCATCTTTGCTATCAAGCTGGAGCCTCGGCATGAAGAGACCTCCACATGATACCAGGTCTCGTCGCACGTCCACAGAAGCCGGGTCAACTGAAGCTATACTAACAAGTGCAGAACAGCCCGCTCAGTAATGTATGGCATATGCTGTGGTGGAAATGAGATTATTTGTGTTTGTAATAAATTACACAATAGTGACGGGTTAATGGAAGGAATGATAGATTTAGGGTATGTGCACACGTTGCGGAATTGCCGTGGAAATTTCCGCTGCAATTCCGCACCTCCCTGCCGCGGGAAATATGCATATTATAGGTATGCGTATTCCCGCTAAAAACTTGCGTTTTGCAAGCGTAATTAGCTTGCAGAATGCTAGCGTTTTCCAAGCGATCTGTAGCATCGCTTGGAAAACAGGTTGGTCACAAAAGTCAAACAAGTGTTTGACAAGTGTGACCAACTTTTTACTATTGATGCCGCCTATGCCGCATCAATAGTAAAAAGATCTAATGTTAAAAATAATAAAAAAATAAATCGTGATATTCTCACCTTCCGACGGCCCCGCAGCCTTCCCGCCTCTCAGCGACGCTCCCGGCCAATCCCATTCCCAGGGATGCATTGCGACAATGACCCCAGATGACATAGCATCACGCGAGACCGCTACGTCATCTGGGGTTTATTTATATTTCTTTAAGGAAATGAGACACATACATTTTCTAAAATGACCATTAATACCACATACAAAGGACAAATACCGTCACACCATGACTAGACCACATAATACCACCACATAGTGACCGAATATTGCCACATACAAGGGACAAATTTCGCCACACCATGACCAAACCACCTACTACTATCACATAGTAACTGAATAATAGCACATCCAAGGAACAAATACCACCACTCCATGCCCAGACCACATATTACCACCACATAATGACCGATGATACAATACTGATCATTAATAAAAAAACAATACTAAGTGCCATTATACACAGGAGCTCTGTATATACTGTCAGTGTACAGATAATAGCGTGATCACCAGTGACATTATGCACAGGAGCTCTGTATACAGTGGTTGGTGCGCAGGTAATACAGTGATCACTGGTAACATTATACACAGAAGCTCTGTATATAGTGTATAGTGTACAGGTAATAGAGTGATCACCAGTGACATTATACACAGGAGCTCTATATATAGTGAACAGGTAATACATTTATCACCAGTGACATTATACACAGGAGCTCTGTTTATGGTATCAGTGTACAGGTAATATAGTGATCACCGGTAAAATTATTCACAGAAGCTCTGTATACAGTGTATAGTGTACAGGTAATATAGTGATCATCGGTGACATACACAGGAGCTCTGTATAAAATGTCAGTGTACAGGTAATACAGTGATCATCAGGTACATTACACATAGGATCTCTGTATATAGTGTCAGTATACAGGTAATGCAGGGATCATTGGTGACTTTATGCACAGGAGCTCTGCATAGACTGTCAGTGTACAGACAACAGAGTGATCACAGTGACATTATGCACAGGAGCTCTGTATATTGTGGATGGTGCACAGGTAATACATTGATCACCGGTGACATTATACACAGGAGCTCTGTATAAAATATATAGTGTACAGGTAATACAGTAATCACCAGTGACATTATACACAAGAGCTCTGTATAAAGTGTCAGTGTACAGGTAATACAGTGATCATCAGGTACATTACACACAGGATCTCTGTATATAGTGTCAGTATATAGGTAATACAGGTGATCACATGACATGATCACGCTGCAGACGTCGCTCTGACCCGGCGGTCAGAGCTTCAATTGGTACTGGCGTCTGTATAGACACCAGTGCAATTGATTCCTGGGAGACGGCACGCAGCAGCTTCTCTGCGCCGGCTGTCAGCATGACAGCCAGCACAGGGAACCGCCGACTCTCAGGCCATGGGCGGGGAACACAGCCGCAGGGGACAGCTGCAGCAGGGACGGGCCCCCTGCTAGCCCGGGCCCTATGGCAGGATCACCGTGACTTTACACAGGAACTCTGTATAGTGTCAGTGTACAGTGTACAGGTATATGTGATCACCAGTGACATTATACACAGGACCTCTGTATATAGTGTATAAATTATAATTTACTACTGCGCCCCAGCCAACTATAAATAGCCACTTTCCCCACCAAATAAATATCATAAATTTATTAGCACCTGTACTCTTTCCCTCAATTCAATACCAGTCACGCATCCTCAACGCCCTCATTTGTAGCTTCGCTCCCCGATTAATTTTATTTACATGCCCCTTCTGACAAAATTCATTATGTCAGGTCTCCTTTCTCTCCCACTCGCACCCTCTATTCATTATCAACTTCTCTCCCCAAATTCAATACATCATTTACTCCCCCACCCTCAATTTATCATTATTTGCTGGCCCACCACAATTCATCATTTGTTGTCCTCGTCACTTCATCATTTGCAGTCCCCCTCCTTTGCTCATGTCATCATTTGCAGTCCCTCTCCCCCTCACTTCATCATGTGCAGTGTCCTCCCTCAACCATCATACTAACAGTCCTTCTAAGAGCTCATCTTATTTTTTCCTGTTTCTATGCGATACATTCTGCATTTAGCCTAGGAACAGCTGCAGGAGCGGAGGAGGAGAGTGTGCAGAGATAAGCGTTCTATGGCAAGGGTTAGGTATTTGCGTCATCTTGCTAATATATATATTATCATGTCTGCACTAACAACATTCTTTTTTCAAAAGGGAGTGAAAAAATGACTATTGTTATTTATTGTCATCTATATGGTATTTCTGTTAATTTTGGCAGAATTAACACTCCAATAAAATATTAAATTTTTTTCTGGATTCAATTAGTCATCCAGAGAATATTATGTGTTTTCTGTTAACTTTTGGTGGTATATAACTCTCCAAAAAAGCATTAAAAGATTTTTTTCTGGATTCAATTAGTCATTAATAGAGTATTACATATTTTATAGTATATTTTGGTGGGATATAACACTTCAAGAAAACATTGACTATTTTTCTGGATTTAACTAGTCATCCATAAAGTATTTCAGTACATGCTTTCTGTTAAATTTTATGGTATGTAACGCTGCAATAAAAGGGTTGACATTTTTTTCTGGATTCAATTAGTCATCCATAGAGTATTACGTGCTTTCAGCTAAATTTTAGTGGTATATAGCACTCCAAAAAACGTTGAATTTTTTTAAGGATTCAATTTTTATCCGTAGAGTATTTTGTGCTTTTTGTCAAATTTTGGTTGTGTAAACTATTCATCCATAGAGTATTATGTGCGTTGTTTTACATTTCTGTGGTATATAACACTCCACATAAGCATTCAAATTTTTTTCTGGTTTAAATTAGTCATCCATGAAGTATTATGTACTTTGTTTCACATTTCAGCGTTATATAACACTCCAAAAAAAAAGTTTAAAATTGTTTCTGGATTCATTTAGTCATCCACAGAGTATTACATAGCTTGCCTTTATTTTGGTAGTATCTAAAAACTCCAAAAAATTTTTAAGTTTTATTTCTTGATTCAATTAGTCATCCATACAGTTTAATGTGGTTATTGTTACATTACGTTGGTAGATAAAACTCCAAAAATAGTTCTACAGCTAATACTGGATTCTATTAGTCATCCATACAGTTTCACGTGCTTTGTACAAAATTACCATGATTTAAAATTTCCGCTTGGACTGGTACAGTTCAAAAAATGTCTTTGTTCCAAAAGTTTACTTTTGTCATACATACTGTATAACCTGCTTTTTGTGAAATTTTGTTGATTTGAAATGAAAAATAAAAATTGGCCTGCTACAGGTGGGCAATTTGGTTGTTCAAAAATTGACTATTGTCATACAGTTTGAAATAAAAATAAAAATTAGCCTGCTACAGGTGTACAAATTTGGTCCCTCAGTACTCGGTTCCCAGCCACCAATATTTCTTCTGGTGTGGCATCCCGCCTTGTAACAACACATGCTCAGTAACATCACACGTGACCTTATCAATGCGGTTTCTGGGATTGTCCACTTAAAAACCAACACGTGGACATGCGCTTGTGGCCAGCAACACTACATTTCCCTTACAGCACACTGGGTGAACATTGTGGAAGCCGCAGCCGAGTCCCACCCTGGCACGACACATGCTACAGACGCCAAGTATTGCTGGCCCTAGTTCTATCAGGGTTTCCTCCACTTAATACATCAGTTCCTGCACCATCTCCTGCTCCTCCTCATCCTCCATCTTTGATGTGCTGTCTCAGAGCACATCATTTACATCAGTCGGAAGCTGGAAGCTCTGCAGCACTGCCTGAGCGAAGCAGCAAGTTCTGCTGACGCTAATTTGTCTAGGAGGCAAACCACACACCGCGGCAGAGTTATTGAAAGGAATAACAGAGCAGACAGATCTGTGGCTCTCGCTGCTGAGCATAAACCAGGCGTGGTCGTGTAATAATGAATGTAACCTGGTGGCAGCTTTGAAGCTGGCGCAGGGGGCAAGCTTTTTTGCCAAACCAAGGAGGAAAGGTGAGGGAGACGCACACCAAGTACGGCAGAGTCAGAGGTACCCTTTTAAAGGTCTGGCCCAATTTCATGACACCCTTGCAGCATCCAGGCCCTTATGACCATGTATTTTTGACAAGGAGGGAAAAGTTTTTAAAGATGGTCAAGCAATGCCTGGCCGATAAAACCAGTGTACCTTCTAATTCTCTGCAACCTTCAGCTATTGGATCTCAAAACTAGACAGCTGGTATGAGCTGTCCCGCTATGCCTTGAAGGTGTTGTGCAGCCCTGCCGCTAGCATGTTGTCTGAGGGGATTTTTAGTGCCGCCGGGGTGGGTCATAACAGACAGGTGCTTTCACCTGTCAACAGAAAGTGCTGACAAGCCCACTCTGATAAAAATGAACAAAGCCTGGATTAGCCCTGACTTTTCCATACCACCAGATGACAGCAGTACATAAAGTGTTTTAAATATTCAGTATTTGAATGAAGCCAGCCAGTTGTTGCTTTCAAGAATCTATGGATGACTCCACATATAAATTTTTTCCTGGATTTGCATGAGTGTAGGAGTACCACTACATCACATTTTGAACAGAATGTGTATGAGACCCTGCTTTATGTCTAATACAGGGAACAGAGTACCTCTTCCATCTATTTTTTGGTAATTGCTCCCTTCATAAATTACAGTGAAATGTTTAATTTTTGAAGAAAAAATTTATAAAAATTAATAAAAAAAATCCTTTCAAAATTTTGCCTGAGACGGCGGCGTCTAAAAATCACTAAAATTGACAAATCCCTGGGCCCGGAAGTATACACCCCCCTTAATCTTTAAAGATTCCATAATAACCTGTACCACAGGACTGGTGTATAGCAAATGTGGTGCCAATATTCAAAAAGGGGACAAAAACTGAACCTGGAAATTATAGGCCAGTAAGCTTAACCTCTACTGTGGGTAAAATCCTGGAGGGTTTTCTAAGAGATGCTATACAAGAGTATCTGAAGAAGAATAACCTCATGACCCAATATCAACATGGGTTTACGAGAGACGTTCCTGTCAGACTAATCTGATAAGCTTTTATGAAGAGGTAAGTTCCGGACTGGACCAAGGAAATGCAGTGGACATGGTGTAAATCGACTTTTCAAAAGTTTTTGATACGGTGCCACATCTTCTTTTCTAACCGCCATTACATGTTTGGGGGCTTCCTATTTTCTTTGGGGATCTGCTCCGGGGCCTATAGCTTTCATCTTTCTGCCTTTAGGTGTAGCTATCTCTCAGGCTGTGACGAGGCGTCTAGGATCAACGTAGTAATGCTCCACGGCTACCTCTAGTTGTGTGGTTAGTTTAGGAATCTGCAACCCATTAGTTAACAACATCTCAGGTGTTCGGCTGCCCGGCTGTCGTTCCTGTCCTCCTCAGCTACCTAACATAACAGTATCACCGGCCAAACTGAAAATTATATGGTACTCACAGAAGGGAAAAATAGTGTGGAAAAAAAAAAGTTGTCAGAGTTGTCAGAGATTTTTTTTTTCTGTTTGTTGCATTTTTTCCCTCTTTTTCTCTGGGTGGGGAGGAGGAATTTTTTTTTCTCTCAATGGAGTTTGCACAGTTGTCTGGCCGTGTGGATCAGCTTGCCACTGAGGTTCGGAGTATTGCTACCTATCTTGCTAGGTTGCCAGTTGTGGAACCTAGGATTCCCATGCCAGATTTGTTTTGGGGGGGATCAGGCTAAATTTCTGAATTTCAAAAATAACTGTAAGTTGTTTTTTGCCTTAAAGCCTAAATCCTCAGGGAAAGCGGCACAGCAGGTTCAAATTGTCATCTCTCTCCTGCGCGGCGACCCTCAGGATTGGGCTTTTTCCCTGACACCTGGGTATCCTGTTTTGAATAATATTGATGTATTTTTTCAGGCTCTTGGGTTATTGTACAATGAACCTAATGTCACTGATCAAGCTGAAAAGACCTTGTTGGCATTAAATCAGGGTCTTGAAGACGCTGAGTTGTACTGTCAGAAATTCCGAAAGTGGGCAGTCCTGACCAAATGGAATGATGATGCTTTGGCAGCCCTTTTTCGGAAGGGGCTGTCAGAAAATGTAAAGGATGTTATGGTGGGATTCCCTGTTCCCTCTGGTCTCAATGATTCTATGTCATTGGCTATTCAAATTGACAGACGTTTGCGGGTGCGAAGAGTTATGCGTGAGATGGTGTTGCCTTGTGAGCCAGCTCCTGAGCCCATGCAGGGTGATGGAGTGACTTCTGGGGCACAGCGTTATGAGTTTCGAAAGCGCAATGGGTTATGTTTCTACTGTGGTGATGCCTCTCATGCTATTTCAGTCTGTCCTAAGCAGAGAAGACGTTTTGCTCGCTCAGTTGTCTTGGGTAATGTTCAGACTAAATTTCTGTTGACTGTTACCCTCATATGCTCCATGTCCACATTTTCGGCTCAGGCTTTTATTGATTCAGGAGCAGCTATTAACCTGATGGATTTTGACTTTGCCAAACATTGTGGGTTTCCCATGATACCCCTGCGGAAGTCTATTCCTTTACTGGGCATTGAGTCTACCCCTTTAGCGGAAAATAAACCTCAATTTTCTACTCAGGTGATAATGAGGGTTGAACCAGATCATCAGGAGAGTTGCAAATTTCTGGTGTTGCATAATCTGCATGACATTATTGTACTGGGTTTCCCTTGGTTACAGACTCATAATCCTCTTATGGATTGGAAATCTGTGTCTGTGACCAGTTGGGGTTGCCAATGTGTTAATACTGACACTCCTGTTTTTTCTGCCTCTCCCAGTCTCAGGATGTCCCTGACTTTTTGACTGATTTTTCTGATGTGTTTAGTGAAAGTAAGTCTGCGTCCTTACCTCCTCACAGAAGCTACGATTGCGCTATTGAGTTAGTGCCTGGTGGTAAATTTCCTAAGGGTCGCCTTTTTAACTTATCTGTACCTGAACACGATGCTATGCGATCTTATATCAAGGAGTCATTGGAGAAAGGTCATGTCAGACCATCCTCTTCACCCTTGGGCGCCGTTTTTTTCTTTGTGGCCAAAAAGGTTGATTCATTGAGGCCGTGTATTGATTATCGCCTCCTGAGTAAGATCACTGTGAAATATCAATATCCGTTACCCTTGATTTCTGACCTGTTTTCCAGAGTGAAAAGTGCTAATTGGTTTACCAAGCTTACCTCAGGGGGGCGTATAACCTTATTTGCATTAAGCATGGGGATGAATGGAAGACGGCGTTTAATACCCCAGAGGGGCATTTTGAGTACCTAGTGATGCCTTTTGGGCTCACTAATGCCCCTTCCGTCTTCCAATCCTTCATGAATGATATTTTCAGGGATTTTGTGGATAAATTTCTGATTGTTTATTTGGATGATATCTTGATTTTTTCCAACGACTGGGACTCTCATGTGAAACATGTTCGGACTGTGTTCCAGATTTTGAGAGAGAATGCACTGTATGTGAAGGGATCAAAGTGTCTTTTTGGCGTACAGGTCTCATTTCTGGGATTCATTTTGTCTCCGTCTGTTATTGAAATGGACCCGGTCAAGGTTCATGCCATCTGTGATTGGGTTCAACCTACTTCATTAAAGGCTCTTCAGAGATTTTGGGGTTTTGCCAATTTTTATCGTAAATTTATTGGTAATTTCTCCGGTATTGTTAAACCATTGACTGATTTGACCAAAAAGGGTTCTGATGTGGTGAATTGGCCTCCTGAGGCAGTTTCTACGTTTCAGGAACTTAAGCAGAAATTCACTTCTGCTCCTGTTCTACGGCAGCCTGATGTTTCAGGTGGAGGTTAATACTTCTGAAATTGGGGCAGGTGCCGTTTTGTCCCAAAGGGATCCAGAGACCTCTAAGAGTAACCCTTGTGCCTTTTTCTCTTGAAAGTTTTCTCCAACTGAACGTAATTATGACGTGGGTAATCGGGAGTTATTGACCATGAAGTGGGCCTTTGAAGAGTGGAGACATTGGCTGGAAGGAGCCAAACATCAGGTGGTGGTCCTCACGGACCATAAGAACCTGGTTTATCTCGAATCAGCTAAGCGACTTAATCCTAGGCAGGCCAGGTGGGCCTTGTTTTTCACACGTATTAATTTTGTGGTTTCTTTTCTTCCTGGCACTAAGAATGTTAAGGCGGATGTCCTCTCAAGGAGTTTCTTTGCGGATTCTCCTGAATTATATGATCCTGCTGTTATTTTGAAAGAGGGTGTAGTACTTTCCGCCATCTCGCCCAATTTGAGACTGGCTCTGGAGGGGTGTCAGGAGGATAAACCTGAGCGCTGCCCTGTTGGGAAATTGTTTGTCCCAGACCAGTGGAAGAAGAGTGTGATGTCTGAGATTATTGTTCCGCGTTGGCTGGTCATCCTGGGATTTTTGGTATCAGAGACTTGGTGAGTCGGTCCTTTTTGGTGGCCTACTTTGTCTCGTGATGTCAGGGACTTTGTGCAGTCCTGTGGGACTTGCTCTCGTTCCAAGCCTTGCTCTCGCTCTAGTGGTTTGTTGATGCCATTACCTGTGCCCAAGAGGCCATGGACCCATATCTCTATGGATTTTATTTCCGACCTCCCTGTCTCTCAGAGAATGACTGTTATCTGGGTAATCTGTGATAGGTTTTCCAAGATGATACATCTTGTGCCATTACCTAAGTTGCCTTCCTCCTCCGAGTTGGTGCCTTTGTTCCTTCAGCACGTGGTTCGGTTGCACGGCATTCCGGAGAACATTGTGTCTGACAGAGGAGTCCAGGTTGTTTCCAGATTTTGGAGGACATTTTGTTCTAAACTTGGTGTTCAATTATCTTTCTCCTCTGCATTTCATCCTCAGACCAATGGACAAACCGAGAGAACAAACCAGACCTTGGAGACTTATTTGAGATGTTTTGTGTCTGCTGATCAAGATGACTGGGTCTCTTTTTTGCCTTTAGCTGAGTTTGCTCTTAATAATAGGGCTAGCTCTGCCACCTTGATGTCTCCATTTTTCTGCAATTCTGGGTTTCACCCTCGATTTTCTTCGGGACAGGCGGAGCCTTCTGTCTGTCCGGGTGTTGACTCTGTTGTGGAGTGAATGCAGCAGATTTGGGACCAGGTAGTGGAGAGGTTGTCTCTCTCTCAAGAGAAGGCCCAGCGGTTTGCCAACCGGCATAGGACTGATGGCCCTCGGTTTAAAGTGGGGGACTTGGTTTGGTTGTCCTCAAGAAATATCCCTATGAGGGTTGCATCTCCAAAGTTTAAGCCTAGTTTCATTGGACCTTATAAGATCATGGAGATTCTTAATCCGGTTTCCTTCCGTTTGCTTCTTCCAGGGACATTTAAGATCCATAACGTGTTCCACAAGTTCTTATTGAAGAGGTTTGTCGAGCCAGTGGTTCCAATGGCTGCGCCTCCTGACCCTGTTTTGGTTGAGGGCAATCTGGAGTATGTGGTTGAGAAAATATTGGATTCTCATTTTTCTAGACAGAAACTCCAGTATTTGGTTAAGTGGAGAGGTTATGGTCAGGAGGACAATTCTTGGGTGTTTGCTTCGGACATCCATGCTAGGAGACTGATCTGTGCCTATCACTGAGCTCATCCTGATCGGCCTGGTTGCACAAGTGAGGGTTCGGTGACCCCTCCGGGTACTGTTGTGAATGAGCAGAGGCTCCCTCTGGTGGTTACAGACAGTGCTGAACCTTCCAGCGATGAATAGCAATCTGGGATCACTGACTGGACTGATATAAGGGAGGTTCCCTCCCATGATGGTCGCCGGTGATCAATTGTTCTGGTCTCAATTGTGGTTCCTGGTTCATTTGGAAGTTTGCTGGTGTCTTGCCTGCGTCTGCTGCTTTCAGATAAGATATTTTCTGCTTTTCTTTTTGTGCTTGCTATTTGCATAGTTTTCTGCACATTTGTGGAGGACAGCCGGGTCCCCTCCTGGGGCCTGTGCTCCTCACAGTTTGTCTGTAGCCACTGTTGTTTTTACATTTGCTTTTTCAGCGGCTGCGGCTTGGTTTTGTTCACACTGAGATCTGATTTAGTGGGTGGCGAGATCGTGTGATCTCACTATTTTTGTAATCAGAATTGTTGGATTTTTGTAGGGTTTTCTGGGTTGCAGAAAGTAATCTCTCCTGTCCTATCCTATTTAGTCAGCTTGTGGCCCCAGCGTTTGCTCATTCTATTTTCTGTCTGTGTCCGTGCTTTCTTCTTGTCTAACCGCCATTACATGTTTGGGGGCTTCCTATTTTCTTTGGGGATTTGCTCCGGGGCAGATAGCTTTCATCTTTCTGCCTTTAGGTGTAGTTATCTCTCAGGCTGTGACGAGGCATCTAGGATCAACGTAGGAACGCTCCACGGCTACTTCTAGTTGTATGGTTAGTTTAGGAATCTGCAACCCATTAGTTACCAACATCTCAGGTGTTCGGCTGCCCGGCTGTTGTTCCTGTCCTCCTCAGCTACCTAACATAACAGGGTGGTTATTAATGGAGCACACTCGGACTGGGTCACGGTTAGCAGTGGGGTACCACAGGGGTCAGTATTGGGGCCGCTTCTTTTTAATATATTTAATAATTACCTTGAAGGGGGCATACAGAGTAGTATTTCAATATTTGCAGATGACACTAAACTCTGCAGGGTAATAAATACAGAGGAGGACAATTTTATATTACAGGAGGATTTATGTAAACTAGAAGCTTGGGCTGATAAATGGTAAATGAGCTTGAATGGGGATAAATGTAAGGTCATGCACTTGGGTAGAACTTCAGACGGAACCTGAAAACCCATCTCTTCAGGAAAGCCTACAGTCTGCAATAAACATTCCGCTTCGCCGCCACCACCCTAGCATCCGCCTCGCCGCCACCACCCGCGCTGCCACCTCGCCGCCACCACCCTAGCTGCCGCCTCGTCGCCACCACCCTAGCTGCCGCCACGCCGCTACCACCAGAGCTGCCACCTCGCCGCCACCACCACCAGAGCTGACGCACCCCGACCTTCTGTTTCTTCCCCATTATCCCGTAGAATTTAAGTCCGCAAGGACAGGGTCCTCTCCCCTCTGTACCAGTCTTTCATTGTAAATATGTTTACTGTAAATTATATCTATAACTTTGTATGTAACCCCTTCTCATGTACAGCACCATGGAATTAATGGCGCTATATAAATAAATAAATAATAATAATAATAATAGAACAAACATGTATAATTATGTGCTTAATTGTAAAACACTGGGCAAAACTGTCACTGAAAAAGACCTGGGTGTATGGGTGGACGACAAACTCACATTTAGTGGCCAGTGTCAGGCAGCTGCTGCAAAGGCAAATAAAATAATGGGATGCATTAAAAGAGGCATAGATGCTCATGAGGAGAACATAATTTTACCTCTATACAAGTCACTGGTGCGACCACACTTAGAATACTGTGTGCATGTTCTGGTCTCCGGTGTATAAGAAAGACATAGCTGAACTGGAGCGGGTGCAGAGAAGAGCGACCAAGGTTATTAGAGCACTGGGGAGTCTGCAATACCAGGACAGGTTATTACACTTGGGGTTATTTAGTTTGGAAAAACGAAGGCTTAGGGGTGATCTTATTACAATGTATAAATATATGAGGGGACAGTACAAAGACCTTTCTAATGATCTTTTTACTCTTAGACCTGTGACGGGGACGAGGGGGCATCCTCTACGTCTGGAGGAAAGAAGGTTTAGTCATAATCACAGACGCAGATTCTTTATTGTAAGAGCAGTGAGACTATGGAACTCTCTGCCGTCTAATGTTGTAATGAGTGATTCACTATTAAAATTTAAGAAGGGACTGGATGCCTTTCTTGAAAAGTATAATATTACAGGTTATATACACTAGTTTCCTAGTTATTGCGTTGATCCAGGGAGCTAGTCTGATTGCAGGATGTGGAGTGGGGAAGGAATTTTTTTTCCCCAATGTGAAGCTTACTGTTTGCCACATGGGTTTTTTTTGCCTTCCTCTGGATCAACATGTTAGGGCAGGTTAGGATAGGATATGGGTTGAGCTAGATGGACTCAAAGTCTTCCTTCAACCTTAATGACTATGTTACAATTCATTATACAGTAAAGAATGTTTCTTAACTGTAAACTCCAATTTCTCGTCAATTTTGAATGTTTTATTGTCAGTCCTTAAGATAGAGTAAAAATGTGACACCATCATTCTCATCAGCGATCTGGGAGTCAGAGATGTTTCCAGGGGTCTTCCCCATGCTGTTCTCCTTCCGTTTAGCACTTTTTACATCTATTTCAACATTTTCACTGATGGCATGGTGTGGTATATGGGATACAAAGATAGTGGGGCCATTCTTCATCAATAGAAACCTCAATGCCACTGGATATTGAAAATTGCTACATGATGATGTGTTGCCGCTTTATGCACTGAAGATGGCACGTTCCCTTAGTTTTTCCAGCAAGATGATGCACCACCACATTATGGGTGTCAGGTCCGAGCATTCCTACAAGAAATCTGATACGATTAGACTAGCATATCTTCTGCGGTTTTGTTATCAGTGTGTCAAGAGTGGGAGAAGAGGGTTGCATTGACAATCCAACACAATTGGCAGCACTTTTAACACATTTTATAAGTGGTCATAAACTTGTAAATAACTCATGAAAGAATAAAGTTACGTTAAAACCAAGCACACCATTGTTTTTCTTGTAAAATTCTCAATGTTTGATGTGTCACATGACCCTCTTCCCTTTGGAAAAAATAAAGTTGGATACAAAATCGCTGACTTCAAAATGGCCACCATGGTTGCCACCCATCTTGAAAAGTTTCCCCCTCCCAAATACTAATGTGCCACAAACAGGAAGTTGATATCACCAACTATTCCCATTTTTTTAGGTGTATCCATATAAATGGCCCACCTTGTACTTGTTACTTGAAATGAGCATCTGAGCATCAGGAACTGGTTGGTTCGAGTACCAAGCATCCCAGCATGTTAGTGCTTTGCTCATCCCTAACCAGAATCTGTTGCATACCATCGCAGGTATACTTTTTATGCTTCACTGGCTAAGAGTTGAAAATTATACGGAAAAGTGTTCTTGTCATTGCCAATGTTTTGGCAAATTTTCTGACTTTTCACTTTGATTTCATTTTCTAACTTTCATGCGATACCAAATGCATCACATTAGCATTATAATACATTCGCCAGAAACCACTTTTGCATACTTTTTTTTTCCTGGGGTGGCATAAGAAATGCCAATCTAAAAAATTCTATACCGAAGTATTTTACCACTATATCAACTGGCATATTTAAAATGGGAGAAAAGCGGATGGGTTTACATCGATATCTAGTCAAACGTTAATTAGGTCATTCTCAACTGTTCATTCAATTTATAGAGCCCTCATCACAGGTTGGCACCACTCTCTAAAGATCCCAGAATTGACGGCATTCCTCAGTATGGACAGTGCCAAGAGAAACAAAGGAATCAATCTTACAATTGAGGAGACAGTGTTTTACACGCTCTCGTTAGGATATGATGCCAACTATTCTTCTGTATTGTATTGGCACAAAATGTGCAGCCACTGTGCCGGGGAACCACCTCTATGTGTAATTTGTACATCTACTGTACATTCCATAGATGTTACACTTTGATGTGACAATGCCAGCTCTTGTCGTTAACCTCTTTTCTTAATAACTTCATAACCTGTCTCCCGAGACCTTTCACATCTTTGTCCTCATCAATGGACACACAACATGAAAGGTCATTAAATGTGGAAAACAAATAAATACGAGGCAATTTCCTTTCTTTAGTGAATTCCTCGTGTTTCCTCTTATTTACAATGTAGTAGACTTCATCCTGGGCACAAACTGAGTGACCATAATGGTCATTGTTACTTATCTGCTATCCTTGCCATATGGTGGTGGAGCAGCTTCCAGCCCCTGGTAGTTCCTGTCTCTGCTAGTTAGCTGGCATCATTATTGGCGTGGCTTTGGATATGTTCTTTAAATTGCAAATTATATTGTAAAAAGTACAATTTAGAAAAAAAAATAATGGTCACCAAGACATATTGTGTACCTTCAACCAAGCGTTTTCTTTATTCTTGTGTTTTGTAACTCTTGTTGTATGGTTCTGTTAACCTTCTGTTGTGACCTAACTTGTTCTTGTTCCAGTCCTTTTTTTTGCCCTGACTTATGCTACGTATCATTCTGAGACCATCTTATGGGTCTGTACCCTATTTTGGGTTAGTAAAGCATAGCTTTAGGAGATCACATTGAGATGTTGACCTAAAGAGTGTCCTGCGGCAAAATTCATATCTCCAATAAGCTTTATAGCTAAAAGATGTTATAGGCTAATTTAGGACTAAGCCAATCTACTCTTACTTGACCACAAGAGGTCCATGCTACAGTACATTTCTGCCAGTCTAGTAACATACCTGAATAAATTCTGATGCAAAATACAGTCCCAAAATTTGCAAGTGTGAGAGTGCCCAAAGGACTAATAACAGTTTGAGATTTTGAGAAACATTGCAGACATCTCTAAATATGGCGACATCCTCAGCTAGTATTGATTCTTTTACAGCAAACCTCACTACAGTGATAAGTGTTTATGTCAAAATCATTGTAGCTCACCTGTGCTGGACTGTTTCTGTTGTTCCCGTGGATGGCTCTTGGACACTTCTATTCCCATCTCAGCCATGAACATCGGAGATGGCCATTACTCTTTAATATCTATACTTTACTCCTGGGAAGAGGTTTTGTGTTTTGTTTTGATTCTTTTATTTTACAAGGCAATCTGAGCTCTGTGAGTCACTCTTAGCTTCATCTTGACTTCCATTTTCAGGTCATGGTTTCCTTCTCCCAGCTGTTTACTATGGTAGCTATCCAGTGAGGCTGGTACCTTATATTGCCACCATGTCTGATGACTTGTCTTTGTTACCAGATTCTGTTCTGTTCCTACCCTTGTATCAGCCACTCAATAACTCATTTGACTACTGGTTTTGACCCCTTGCTTGCTTTTGGCTTGTTGTATTCTTGTCACTTTTATTTTGATGAAATTTTATTCTTGACTTCATTCTTGACTACACTATGGCATACTTCAGCTCATCTTCCAACCAATGGTGAAAATGACCTTGGAATCAAACTGAGAACTTCCATAACTCTATACAAGAATGAAGGGTGAAGTGGAAAAATTCAACTTCCAGCCTAGCCAGAACAAAACTTGTGCCTTAGAGGATACATATATTCAGTATAAAGACTTGACACTACCCAAGAAATGGTTGGACATTATTCTGTATATCACATGTACTTCCTATATTAATGTTGGTACTGCACAGCGTTTGTGAAAGCGTTTAGTGAGATAGTAGCAGTGAGTACAGTACTTTTCTCAATGATCATTTAAGATTATAAAGTTCAACCTCAATCCAATTTGGAAATTATTTCTATTTTTGCAATTCATCTGATAAAATTACTTAATCCCTTCCATATGTGGAAGACTTGGAAGTGATGACAGGAGATTTCTCTTTCTAACTTATAATATGCTTTGCTATACTTCATACCAAGTAATGTAGAGAATTCCTAGAATTTGACTCCATCAAATCTATATTTTTCTATGGGAAATAATTCAGATTTTGTGATCTGACAGTGCCATAAAAAGGTCTGAGATACTTTCCTGTAAGGCTTTTTAAACATTAACTGTTCAATACATGTAGATTAATTGGTATCCTTTATTCCATAATCTATGTTATTTCTAATTATTAGCAGGGTTGTGCCCCTTTTGCTAGATGCCAAAACGGGGCCAACAGTCCATCATGCCTTGGCCAAAATATATAAAAATAGGGCTAAATCTACCAGCTGAATCGTTGCTACAGATGAAGTAAGGTGTGTCTGTTCCTCTGCCCTAATATATTCCTAGCTATAGAGTCACATGGTTGGCATTCCACAGTCTTACTGCTCTAACTGTAAAGAACCCTTTACTATTTAGCTGCCAATTGTCTCTTCAGAGAGGAAGAGGACTAGAACTCTAGTGCCACCTATTGGAAGTAGCAATCCTAAAAGTCAATGTCGATCCTTTAACGAGCCTTGTTACATGACTTAGGATAAAAGCCAAACCAGGATCTCAATTTGCAAATTGAGATCCTGGTTTGGCTTTTATCCTAAGTCATGTAACATGGCTCCTTAAAGGGTCGACATTGACTTTTAGGATTGCTACTTCCAATAGGTGGCACTAGAGTTCTAGTCCTCTTCCTCTCTGAAGAGACAATTTGCATATTTCCTAGAGGAGCATTGCGGCTTTAAGTCTCCTCATCTCGGCATGCTTAGCATGTCAATCTCCACAAGGAGAGACAGTACTTCTTAGATATCTATTTAGCTGCCGGAATTGACTTTCTGCCACACATAAGGAATGCCCCCTGATCCTTTATATTTTGTCAAGTATTTTAGTTTACATTAGATCTGTCAACCACTGTGTGACGAAGAATCTTGTACATGTGGGTACATGTTGTAGGGATTCAAGCTTTCTAGCAATTATAAGGGGTGTACTCAGACACTTGGTTCTGGTGCAAAATAATCTTTGGTCTATTATATCTCATAAAACTCCAAAAATCCATTAAACAAAAGGGCTTTTATTCAGCCAAAAGAAAACATCAAATAAAATAAAACAGTCCTTTTAGGGTAGGTACTGTAACGCTGCTGCTATGCAGGGAGATGCAAGCTCCACTAGATGGCAATAGAGTGGAGGGAGGACTGCACACAGCAAGAGCAAATCTGCAGTGCAGCAGCCAGGCTGCCACCAGTGGCAGCAGAATAGTTAAACAAGTCGGGTCAAATCCAAGACTATAGCGCAGTACCAAAGGAATAAACAAAACACAGAGTCAGAAGCAAGCCAAATGGGTCAGTACCGGTCAGGAGCAGATATGCCAAAGACAAGAGACAAACAGCACATCAGGGTCCAAGCCGAGTCAAATACCAAAGAGTCCTAAACATGAAAGGGAAACACTGAGTCGGGACGGGAAGTGGGGAACAAAACAGATACGGGCAAAGTAGGAAACAGCAGGAGGACAAATCAGGGTACTACCAGAGTCAGATACTCACGCCGTAAGCAGAAAATGTAACTGACATAGACTGCAGGACACAGCAGGAAGAAATAGCAAACCTGAATCCAAAATGAGGCCAGGCAAAGTTAACCCTTGACATGATCAGCCCTGGAAAAGGGCAGACAGGACTCAAAACCTGGACTGGATCATGACAGGTACAGTACAATGTACAAAGTGTTACATTTAGGGTAAGTTAATCACAGCACAGTCTGTTCACCCTTAGAACTCACACTCCAGCTCCACTATCTCCGGACTCACCTGAGGCTATTCAGCTACCTTTTGTAGGAGCTGCAAAGTCCAGACTTCAGCTATAAGACTGACTATTCCCAACCAAGCTCTTTTAGCCGCTCCTAAAACCTTGACCAAAATCCAGTCCCATTAAAAAACTTCTCAGCAACCTATTTTTTTGCTGTAACATTCATTTCCAAGACTTGGATCACCGAAGCTAGCCACCTCAGTGACACATATCTTCCATTCGGGACTTTACCACCTGCTCCTTTACAATGTTTTGAAGTATTTATATGAAGTTGTACCTGGAATATAAATGGTTTCCTCTTAGATAATCAGAGGAAACATTAGACAATGCAGACTTGATTGTGTAGCATGCCATGCTGTGCCTCCTAACGAAATGATGGAGATCACAAAGGTTCCCAAACGAAGTTAAAGGGAAGGTGCCATCAGATTTCTTGTAGCTTTTTTGTGAAATTAAGTTTAAAATAGTAATTAAAATGTATTAATGCAATGTTTGCACTCTTTGCAAACATTTCTATATGAAAAATATTATACATTTTTTTTTACAAATATATATATTTATCATTTTCCGCTTTAGACCTCGAGCAGCTATAGTAAGACTTTGAAGCATTACCTTGAAGCTGACTGGATCACTGGATCCATCCAGCCTCATTTCCCCTACATGCCTCAAATACTGAAGAGGCAAAGCTGCCTCTGCTTGCATCAAGGAAGAGTGCATAGTTCTGATCATCGGCTTAACCATGCAACCGGCATGAACGGTCAATCTTCAAGAGCGTATCACTCCCCAGACAATTTTGAAGCTGTGAGGCTGGAGAGCAGTGCACTCCTGAAGATTGATGTGGAGAAAGCACCGCACATGCTGTTGTTGTGTTGCCGGCGCTCAATCAGCGCTGTCATCACTGTCCTCGCCTCCTGTTGAATTAAGCATGAAGAGGAAGTTGAAGAAAATCTGCAGCTCTGACTTCCGCTTCATGTTCGATTTGCCAGAAGGCGAGGGCAGTGACGCTGATTGGGCGCCGGGACAGCTCCAGGACTGCAAGTGCCGTCAATGAGGGAACGGCTACAGCACAGGAGGGGAGTATAAAGTTTTATTATTTTATGGGGTCCAAGCATTTTTACAAAGAAGGAGTTGTCCTAGTAGTGGACAACATCTTTAATTACAGAAGTTGCCAGTAACCTAGGCAGTGAGCAGTACAGAAAATAATTCTTGAGAACAGAGAGGATTTTTAATCACAAATAAATTGCAAAGTTGATCATTTTTACAAACACAACAATTTTAACCATTTCTCATGTTGAGACAACTTCTTTTAAAGTTCAATTATGAGACCAAAAAAATAAATTAATCAAAAAAAAGTACAAAAACAACAATGTATTAAATATAAAAACAAAAAAATTTTCTTTAAAAAAAACACGTGAGTAGTAATAAATCCTCTCTATAGTCACGACATGGACTTTAAACATAGACACTTATTTTAAAACAATGATTAACAATATGGAAAAAAAGGAGAAAAACACAGTGCTAGTCCCCTCATAATTACATGAATAAACATTACTCGTTAATATATTGTATAGTTACTAAAAAAGAAAAAAAATTGTTATTCAATGTTGTGAAATGTCAAGATGACAAATGTGTCGCTTGAAAGTCTGAAAGGTTAAATCATAATGTATATTCGGAATAATGTACAATATACAACGAGAAGCTGAATCACATTCTGCAGCATAAATCACAAACAAATGAAAGATTTACCAGCACTGGAGCAGATTATATTCCCTCGTCACTGTTCTGCCATGGTAATCCATAACTTCAGTATCACATCCGGTGAAGCAATAAAAGAGGATTCAGCCCACCAGTGATAATAACGTTATTTATAGAAAGTGTAATAAAAAGATATCCTGCGACTACACACTGATCGGTAAATTCTCGGTAATATTGAGGTCCGGATGCTTATTGCTACTATAATCCTAGTAATTATAAGGAAATGCCATCATATTAGATCTGACACATCGCTGTCATCTTTACAAATTGCACATGGGACGACTTAACACACAAATGACCAACTTAACAAGGTGACTCCTTAGCAATGTAATTATCGTGTAGCCAGGGCCGCCTCCAGGTTTTTGTGGGCCCCAGGCGAGAGTCTCAGTGGCCCCTTTAACACATACCACGATTTATGATGCAACAGATATGGCAGAGATACTGTATATAGATATAGTACAATGTCAAAGATTTCACTTCTTCCATTACATGAGTGATATCTATTGTAAATTCTTCAATAGCACAAAAACCGGACAGTATATTCCTCCATACAGTATTATGGGCACCACATAGTGCTCCATACAGAATAATGAGCCCCATATATTGCTCTATACAGAATAACGAGCCCCATATAATGCTCTATACAGAATAATGGACTCCACATAGTGCTCCATACAGTAGTATGTGCCCCATATATTGCTCCATACAGTATTATGGACCTCATGTATTACTCCATACAGTATAATGAGCCCCATATATTGCTCTATACAGAATAATGAGCCCCATATAATGCTCGATACAGAATAATGAGCCCCATATAATGTTCCATACAGTATTATGGACCTCATTTATTACTCCATACAGTATAATGAGCCCCATATATTGCTCTATACAGAATAATGAGCCCCATATATTGCTCGATACAGAATAATGGACTCCACATAGTGCTCCATACAGTAGTATGTGCCCCAAATATTGCTCCATAAAGTATTATGGGCACCACATAGTGCTCCATACAATAGAAAACGCCCCATATAATGCTCCATACAGAATGAGCTCTATATGTTGCTCCAAATATATAAAAGGAAAAAAAAAGTGAAATGCTCACCTCTCCTCGCTGGCCACAGATCCGAGTCACTGTCATCAGAGTCACTGACATCAGAGTCACTGTCTTCCGGCTCTCTGCACTGTGACTGTTCAGAGAAGAGGGAGCACACTAGTGACATCATCGTGCCCATCATCGCGAACTCTGACCTGAAATGTCACAGAGTCAGAAGATGCTGCACAGGAGGAATTTTGAGAGGTAAGTATTGCAAGTACCGGGGCTGTGAGCAAGCGATTGCCCCCTTCCCTCGCCGACTCAGGGCCCCGGCACTGACACCGGCTCTGCGTGTAGCTAAGGTAGCACCCCAGGGGGGGAACACTCTGCTGTGAATGATAGCGTTATTAATTGGGATTCAGACTTTAACTGTAGAGTGTTATTAATTATTTGTACAGTAGAGCAGCATACTTTACTTGTGCTATTTTATTGAATTAGTTCTTTACACAGTATTGTAGTAATATTTACGTGCACTGTATGAATACATTTGGTATCTGTGCTGCACAGTAGCATTATTTACATGTACGGAATTTAGCCGTACGCTACCATAGTATTTAATATTTATACAGTATGACAGCATTATTTATGTGTCAAGCATGATTGCACTAGTCATTTGTAAAGTATGGCAGCATTATTTACTTATGTAATATATATATCCAGAAATCAGTGGTTGAATCTTCATGATTTTTGCTCTGCAGCCCACTATTTTGGATTTAAAATGAAGATAAGATGCAATTGAAGTGAAGACTTTCAGGTTTAATTAAAGGGGTTGAACAAAAATGTCCTGTTAAACGTTTAGGAGTTGTAGCCATTTTTCTATATAGCTTCCTCATCTCAGGGGCTCAAAAGTAATTGGACAAATTAACTTTACCATAAATAAAATGCTCATTTTTAATACTTTGCAGAGAATCATTTACAAGCAGTGACTGCTTGACGTCTGTAAGCCATGGACGTCACCAAACACTGGGTTTCCTCCTTTCTGATGGTTTGCCGGCCTTTACTGCTGTGGACTCCAGTTATTGCTTGTTTGTGGCTCTTTCTACCTCACAGGGAACCTTTCACCATGAAAATGTAGTTCAATCTACAGGCAACATGTTATAGAGAAGGGGGAGCAGAGTGGATTGATATATAGTTTACGAGTGCACTCTTTTTTTTTTGTAAAATGCACCAAACTGTTGATTTGGCCACTTCTAACATTTCTGTTATCTAATTATGATGATTTCTTCTTTTTTTCATAATAATAATGGTCTGTTTAACTTCCATTGAGATCTTCTTTGACTGCATGTTGTAGGCTCACAGCAACATATTCCAAATGCAAATGCCACCTCGGGAATCAGCTCCAGGCCTTTTACCTGCTTAAATGATCTTAAATTATGATAAATTAATAGGGGAAGCCGATGCAGCCCATTAAAGAGAATCTGTCACCCCTTGGACGCTTTCAAGCTATTACTATCAGCATACAGGTAATAGAATGGTTACAACAGTCTTACCACCACCATAGTTGTGGTGTAGTTGTGGAGAATTAGAGTAATGACTTACCTTTGCAGAAGCGGGATGAAGACACTGTCCATAGAAGGGCGGATAAGGTACCCAGGTACCCAGAACAGCGTGAATGCAGGACATGGGATAACAGCGCCACAACAACTGCACATCATAGTGTGATGTACATGGGAGGAGGGTGGTATTATAATGAAGTCAGGAGGCAGAGATTTCTTCCAGGTACTGCACAAACTGGAGCCTGGAAATCATTAGCATAAAACATTAAAATTCTCTTTCTCTGCTACTAGACTGCAGCTATGAGGCATACAGGTAAGACTATTTTATCCATTCTATTACCTGCATGCCCATAGTAATAGCTTGAAAGCATCCAGGGGGTGACAGATTCCCTTTAAAGAGGTTTTGAGATAATTGTCCAATTACTGTTGGCACCTTTAAAAAGAGGCAGCTACAAATTAAAGAGATGTAATTTGTAAACCATTACTTTCATTAGGATGTGAATACCTTCAAATTAAAGCAGAGTCTGCACTATAAGCCAATACTGACTGTATGACTATCTTGAAAATGTTTTGGAAAACTTGTGTCCCTGTCCAAATGTTTCTGACCAAAAGTTTGGACACACCTTCGCATTCAAAGATGTTTCTGTATTTTCATGACTATAAAAATTGTACATTCACACTGAAGGCATCAAAACTATGAATTAACACATGTGGAATTATATACTTAACAAAAAAGTGTGTAACAGCTGAAATTATGTCTTATATTCTAGGTTCTTCAAAGTAGCCACCTTTTGCTTTGATTACTGCTTTGCACACTCTTGGCATTCTCTTGATGAGCTTCAAGAGGTAGTCACCGGAAATGGTCATCCAACAGTCTTAAAGGAGTTCCCAGAGATGCTTAGCACTTGTTGGCCCTTTTGCCTTCACTCTGCGGTCCAGCTTACCCCAAACCATCTCGATTAGGTTCAGGTCTGGTGACTGTGGAGGCCAGGTCATCTGGCGTAGCACCCCATCACTCTCCTTCTTGGTCAAATAGCCCTTACACAGCCTGGAGGTGTGTTTGGGGTCATTGCCCTGTTGAAAAATAAATGATGGTCCAACTAAACGCAAACCGGATGGAATAGCATGCCGCTGCAAAATGCTGTGGTAGCCATGCTGGTTCAGTATGCCTTCAATTTTGAATAAATCCCCAACAATGTCACCAGCAAAGCACCCCCACACCATCGCACCACCTCCTCCATGCTTCACGGTGGGAACCAGGCATGTAGAGTCCATCCGTTCACATTTTCTGCGTCGCACAAAGACATGGTGGTTGGAACCAAAGATCTCAAATTTGGACTCATCAGACCAAAGCACAGATTTCCACTGGTCTAATCTCCATTCCTTGTGTTCTTTAGCCCAAAAAAGTCTCTTCTGCTTGTTGCCTGTCCTTAGCAGTGGTTTCCTAGCAGCTATTTTACCATGAAGGCCTGCTGCACAAAGTCTCCTCTTAACAGATGTTGTAGAGATGAGTCTGCTGCTAGAACTCTGTGTGGCATTGACCTAGTCTCTAATCTGAGCTGCTGTTAACCTGCGTTTTCTGAGGCTGGTGACTCGGATAAACTTATCCTCAGAAGCAGAGGTGACTCTTGGTCTTCCTTTCCTGGGGCGGTCCTCATGTGAGCCAGTTTCTTTGTAGCGCTTGATGGTTTTTGCAACTGCATTTGGGGACACTTTCAAAGTTTTCCCAATTTTTCGGACTGACTGACCTTCATTTCTTAAAGTACTGATGGCCACTAGAGATGAGCAACTTTGCCTTTTTTAGGGTCGAGTCGGGTTTCGTGAAACCCGACTTTCTCAAAAGTCGAGTCGAATGAAGACGGCCGACTAACGGAAAAGGTCGGGTCGGAGTCGAAAATCCGACCCCAATGCAAGTCAATGGGGAATAAAAGTCGGCAGTGAGTGGAGGACAGTAAACACACCTACAGTGCCCATTTTAATGCCAACGACATCAATTCTCATTACTTAAGCTTGTCAACCTTAATTTACTTTATAATAATAGTAACGCATTGAAAACTGGGGTTATTTGGCTAAAGTTGTGGGGGAGCAGGGCTAGCTCCAGGTTTTCGTGTGCCCTGGGCCAAAGAGTCTCAGTGGGCCCCTTTAACACATACCACAATTCATGATGCTCCGATACAGCAGAGAAATATAGGTATAGTACAATGCCAAATACTTCACTTCTTAAATTACATGAGTGATATCTATTGTAAATTCTACAATAGCTCAAAAAACGGACAGTATATTCCTCCATACAGTATTATGGGCACCACATAGTGTGCCATACAGAATAATGAGCCCCATATATTGCTCCATACAGAATGGGCTCCATATAATGCTCCATACAGAATAGGCCCCATATGTGCTCCATATGATGCCCCATAAATAATGAACCCCATTATGAAGACCCCATTTATAAGGCAAGAAATCACACTTAATAAACCAGACAGGGCACACCTGTGAAGTGAAAACCATTTCCGGTGACTACCTCTTGAAGCTCGGCAAGAGAATGCCAAGAGTGTGCAAAGCAGTCATCAAAGCAAAAGGTGGCTGCTTTGAAGAACCTAGAATATAAGACATATTTTCAGTTGTTTCACCCTTTTTTGTTAAGTATATAATTCTACATGTGTTAATTCATAGTTTTGATGCCTTCAGTGTGAATTTACAATTTTCATAGTCATGAAAATACAGAAAAATCTTTGAATGAGAAAGTGTGTCCAAACTTTTGGTCTGTACTGTATATATATATATATATATATATATATATATAACGCGGTTGCCGCAACAGAGAGGAGCCAGAGGACCACGTCATCTGATTTCTCCTACTCCTGCACTGACTAGAAACACTTCACCTTCTTATTAACCCCTAAAAGACCGCCTATACTCCTTTTAACGGCGGCAGTTAAGGGCATTTATTCCTCACCACCACTCTTTAACGGCACTGTGAAATAAGTGTATAACGCCCCCCAGAGTCGGAAAATCTCTGGGATCTTGGCTACCGAGGGTAGCTGAGACCCCAGAAAACATGATCCAGTTTTTACCAACCACAGTGCTGCAATCACCGGTATTCACAGAATAATGACGACCGCAAAAAAAAAATAAAAGCTCGATTTCCCATTTAATTTCTCTCTCCTCTGATGTAATCTAGCACATCAGAGGAGAGAGAAATGGGGTCCCCTGGTACCTACGGTGTCCCTGGACCCTTCTGCATCTCCTGGTGATGTCCCCGGCTGTCGGAGTCTTCTTCCGGGAAGAAAATGGCAGCCGGCCGGCACCCGGCAACAATAGGAGATTTCTCCTATTGATTCATTGTTATGATTTGGTAACTGAGGAGTGCAGGTAAAAAGGCAATACACCAGAGCAGTTGGAATCTATGAGATTGCAGTACCCTGACTAACCACCACAACTAGAGGCAGCCGTGGAGCGTTCCTACGTTGGTCCTAGACGCCTCGTCACAGCCTGAGAAACTAACTATACCTAAAGATAGAAAGAGGAAAGCTATCTGCCCCGGAGCAGATCCCCAAAGAACATAGAAAGCCCCCAAACATGTAATGGCGGTTAGACAAGAAGAAATACTGACACAGACAGAAAATAGTAAGAGCAAACGTTGGGGCCCAAACTATCTAAATAGTAAAGGATAGGAAGGGCACTTACTGCAATCCCAAAAATCCCTGAAAAGCACCAACTCTACTAATTTCAAAAACACCTGAGATCACACGACCTCTACCACCTAAATTAGTTCTCTGGTGTAACAAAATCAAAACAGCAGCCACTGAAAAAACTGGAAAAAGCAAATGTACAAAACATCAGTGGCTGAACTAAACTGAGAGGGCAAAAGCCCCCGGAGGGGACCCTAAAGGCCCCCACAGAAGTGCAGGACAAAATGCAAAAATCAAGCACAAAAACAAAAAGAAGAAAATGTCTGATCTATTAGCAGGAGATGCAGACACGACACAGCAGGCTACAAGGGAAACAGGAATCAAGGATTGAGACCAGAACAATTGATCACCGGCAACCCTGATGGGAAGGCGACTCCCTTAAATAAGACCAGTCAGTAACACCTGATTCCCAATCCTCACAATCTTCACTGGACAGTCCAGTACCGCTTGTAACCACCAGAGGGAGCCTCTGCTCAGAACTCATTTCAAGTCCATACACAACAGTACCCCCCCTTGAGGAGGGGTCACCGAACCCTCACTTGAGCAACCAGGTCGGTCAGGATGAGCTCTATGATACGCACGGATGAGTCTCCCAGCATGGATGTCTGAAGCAAACACCCAAGAATTGTCCTCCTGACCATAACCTCTCCACTTAACCAAATACTGGAGTTTCCGTCTAGAAAAACGAGAATTCAATATTTTCTCAACCACAAACTCCATATTGCCCTCAACCAGAACAGGGTCAGGAGGCAAAGCAGTAGGAACCACTGGCTCAACAAACCTCTTCAACAAGGACTTGTGGAACACGTTATGGATCTTAAATGTCCCTGGAAGAAGCAAACGAAAAGAAACAGGATTAAGAATCTCCATGATCTTATAAGGTCCAATGAACCTAGGCTTAAATTTAGGAGATGCCACTCTCATAGGAATATTTTTTGAGGACAACCAGACCAAGTCCCCCACTTTAAACCGAGGACCATCAGTCCTATGCCGGTTAGCAAACCGCTGGGCCCTCTCCTGAGAGAGGGACAACCTCTCCACTACCTGGTCCCAAATCTGTTGCATACGCTCCACAACAGAGTCAACACCTGGACAGGCAGAAGCCTCCGTCTGTCCTGAAGAAAATTGAGGGTGAAACCCAGAATTACAGAAAAATGGAGACATCAAAGTGGCAGAGCTAGCCCTATTATTAAGAGCAAACTCAGCCAAAGGCAAAAAAGAGACCCAGTCATCCTGATCAGCAGACACAAAGCATCTTAGATAAGTCTGCAATGTCTGGTTTGTTCTCTCAGTTTGACCATTGGTCTGAGGATGAAACGACGAGGAGAAAGACAACTGAACACCAAGCTTAGAACAAAAGGTCCTCCAAAATCTGGAAACAAACTGGACTCCTCTGTCAGACACAATGTTCTCAGGAATGCCGTGTAAACGAACCACGTGCTGAAGGTACAAAGGCACCAATTCAGAGGAGGAAGGCAACTTAGGTAATGGCACAAGATGTATCATCTTGGAAAACCTATCACAAATCACCCAGATGACGGTCATTCTCTGAGAAACAGGGAGGTCGGAAATGAAATCCATAGAGATATGGGTCCATGGTCTCTTGGGCACAGGCAATGGCATCAACAAACCACTAGAGCGAGAGCAAGGCTTGGAGCGAGAGCAAGTCCCGCAGGACTGCACAAATTCCCTGACATCACGAGACAAGGTAGGCCACCAAAAGGACCAACTAACCAAGTCTCTGGTACCAAAAATTCCGGGATGACCGGCCAACGCGGAACAATGAATCTCAGACATCACACTCTTTTTCCACTGGTCCGGGACAAACAATTTCCCAACAGGACAGCGCTCGGGCCTATCCTCCTGACACCCCTCCAGAGCCAGTCTCAAATTGGGCGAGATGGCGGAAAGAACTACACCTTCTTTCAAAATAACAGAAGGATCAGATACCTCAGGAGAGTCCGCAAGGAAACTCCTCGAGAGGGCATCCGCCTTAACATTCTTAGTGCCAGGAAGAAAGGAAACCACAAAATTAAAACGTGTGAAAAACAAGGCCCACCTGGCCTGTCTAGGATTAAGTCGCTTGGCAGATTCCAGATAAACCAGATTCTTATGGTCCGTAAGGACCACCACCTGATGTTTGGCTCCCTCCAGCCAATGTCTCCACTCTTCACAAGCCCACTTCATGGCCAATAACTCCCGATTACCCACGTCATAATTACGTTCAGTAGGAGAAAATTTTCGAGAGAAAAAGGCACAAGGGTTACTTTTAGAGGTCTCTGGATCTCTTTGGGACAAAACGGCACCTGCCCCAATTTCAGAGGCATCAACCTCCACCTGAAATAGCAGAGAAACATCAGGCTGCCGTAGAACAGGAGCAGAAGTGAATCTCTGCTTAAGTTCCTGAAATGCAGAGACTGCCTCAGGAGGCCAATTCACCACATCAGAACCCTTTTTGGTCAAATCAGTTAATGGTTTAACAATAACCGAGAAATTACCAATAAATTTACGATAAAAATTGGCAAAACCCAAAAATCTTTGAAGAGCCTTTAATGAAGTAGGTTGGACCCAATCACAGATGGCCTGAACCTTGACCGGGTCCATTTCAATAACAGATGGGGACAAAATGAATCCCAAAAATGAGATCCTCTGTACGCCAAAAAGACACTTTGATCCCTTCACATACAAAGCATTCTCTCTCAAAATCTGGAATACAGTTCGAACATGTTTCACACGAGAGTCCCAGTCATTAGAAAAAATCAAGATATCATCCAAATAAACAATCAGAAATTTATCCACAAAATCCCTGAAAATGTCATTCATGAAGGACTGGAAGACAGAAGGAGCATTAGTGAGCCCAAAGGGCATCACAAGGTACTCAAAATGCCCCTCAGGGGTGTTAAATGCCGTCTTCCATTCATCCCCGTGCTTAATGCGAATAAGGTTATATGCCCCTCTGAGGTCAAGCTTGGTAAACCAAGTAGCGTTTTTCACCCTGGAAAACAGGTCAGAAATCAAGGGTAATGGATATTGATATTTCACAGTAATATTGTTCAAAAGACGATAATCAATACACGGCCTTAATGAACCATCCTTTTTGGCCACAAAGAAAAAACCGGCACCTAAGGGTGAAGAGGATGGTCTGATATGACCCTTCTCCAATGACTCCTTGATATAAGACCGCATAGCGTCATGTTCAGGTACAGATAAGTTAAAAAGGCGACCTTTAGGGAATTTACTACCAGGCACTAATTCAATAGCGCAGTCATAGCTCCTATGGGGAGGCAAGGATGCAGATTTACTTTCACTAAACACATCAGAAAAATCATCAAAAAGTCAGGAACATCCTGAGCCTGGGGGGAGGCAGAAAAAACAGGAGTGTTGGTATTAACACATTGGCAGCCCCAACTGGTTACAGACACAGATTTCCAATCCAAAACAGGATTATGAGACTGTAACCAAGGGAAACCCAGCACGATAATGTCATGCAGATTATACAGAACCAAAAATTTGCAGCTCTCCTGATGATCAGGTTCAACCCTCATTATCACCTGAGTAGAGAACTGAGGTTTATTCTCAGCCAAAGGGGTAGAATCGATTCCCAGTAGGGGAATAGACTTCTGTAGGGGTATCAAGGGAAACCCGCAACGTTTAGCAAAATCAAAATCCATCAGGTTTAAAAGCTGCTCCCGAATCAACGAAGCCTGAGCAGAAAATGAGGACAGAGAGCATATCAGAGTAACAGTTAATAAAAACTTAGTCTGAACACTACCCAAGACAACTGAGCTTTGCAAAACGTCTTCCCCCTTTGGGCAGATGAAATAGCATGAGAGGCATCACCACAGTAGAAACATAACCCTTGCGTTTTCGAAACTCATGACGCTGTGCCCAGAAACCACTCTATCACACTCATGGGTTCAGAAGCAGGTTCACAAGGCAACACTATTCCACGCATACTTCTTCCCCTCACGCAAATGTCTGTCAATTTGAATCGCTAATGACATAGAATCATTGAGACCAGAGGGGACAGGGAATCCCACCATAACTCCTTTACATTATCTGACAGACCCTTCCGAAAAAGGGCTGCCAAAGCGTCGTCATTCCATTTGGTCAGGACTGCCCCACCTGCGGAATCTCTGACAGTATAACTCAGCGTCATCAAGCCCCTGATTTAATGCCAACAAGGCTTTTTCAGCTTGATCAGTGACATTAGGGCTCATCGTACAATAACCCCAAGGCCTGAAAAAATGCATCAACATCATTCAAAACAGGATCCCAGGTGTCAGGAAAAAGCCCAATCCTGAGGATCCCCGCGCAGGAGAGAGATGACAATTTGAACCTGCTGTGCTGCGTTCCCTGAGGACTTAGATTTTAAGGCAAAAAACAATTTACAATTATTTTTGAAATTCAGAAACTTGGCTCGATCCCCCAAAAACAAATCTGGCATGGGAATCCTAGGTTCCACAACAGGCAACCTAGCAAGATAGGTAGGCAATACTCTGAACCTCAGTGGCAAGTGATCCACACGGCCAGACAACTGTGCAAACTCCATTGAGAGAAAAAATCCTCCCAGCCCCCAGAGATACAGAGGGGAAAAAAAAATGCAACAAACAGAAAAAATATCTCTGACAACTCTGACAACCTTTTTTTTTTTTTTTTCTTTCACAATATTTTTCCCTTCTGTGAGTACCATATAATTTTCAGTTAATGGCCGGTGATACTGTTATGATTTGGTAATGAGGAGTGCAGGTAAAAAGGCTATACACCAGAGCAGTTGGAATCTATGAGATTGCAGTACCCTGACTAACCACAACTAGAGGCAGCCGTGGAGCGTTCCTCGTTGGTTCCTAGACGCCTCGTCACAGCCTGAGAAACTAACTATACCTAAAGATAGAAAGAGGAAAGCTATCTGCCCGGAGCAGATCCCCAAAGAACATAGAAAGCCCCCAAAATGTAATGGCGGTTAGACAAGAAGAAATACTGACACAGACAGAAAATAGTAAGAGCAAAGTTGGGGCCCAAACTATCTAAATAGAAAAGGATAGGAAGGGCACTTACTGCAATCCCAAAAAACCCTGAAAAGCACAACTCTACTAATTTCAAAAACACCTGAGATCACACGACCTCTACCACCTAAATTAGTTCTCTGGTGTAACAAAATCAAAACAGCAGCCATGAAAAAACTGGAAAAAGCAAATGTACAAAACATCAGTGGCTGAACTAAACTGGAGGGCAAAAGCCCCTGGAGGGGCCCCCTAAAGGCCCCCACAGAAGTGCAGGACAAAATGCAAAAATCAAGCACAAAAACAAAAAGAAGAAAATGTCTATCTGTTAGCAGGAGATCAGACACGACACAGCAGGCTACAAGGGAAACAGGAATCAAGGATTGAGACCAGAACAATTGATCACCGGCAACCCTGATGGGAAGGCGACTCCCTTAAATAAGACCAGTCAGTAACACCTGATTCCCAATCCTCACAATCTTCACTGGACAGTCATACCGCTTGTAACCACCAGAGGGAGCCTCTGCTCAGAAAACTCATTTCAAGTCCATTCACAACAGTACCCCCCCTGAGGAGGGGTCACTGAACCTCACTTGAGCAACCCAGGTCGGTCAGGATGAGCTCTTATGATACGCACGGATGAGTCTCCCAGCATGGATGTCTGAAGCAAACAACCCCAAAAATTGTCCTCCTGACCATAACCTCTCCACTTAACCAAATACTGAGGTTTCCGTCTAGAAAAACGAGAATTCAATATTTTCCTCAACCACAAACTCCATATTGCCCTCAACCAAACAGGGTCAGGAGGCAAAGCAGTAGGAACCAGGGCTCAACAAAATCTTCAACAAGGACTTGTGGAACACGTTATGGATCTTAAATGTCCTGGAAAAAAGCAAACGAAAAGAAACAGATTAAGAATCTCCATGATTTATAAGGTCCAATGAAACCTAGGCTTAAATTTAGGAGATGCCACTTCATAGGAATATTTTTGAGGACAACCAGACCAAGTCCCCCACTTTAACCGAGGACCATCAGTCCTATGCCGGTTAGCAAACCGCTGGGCCCTCTCCTGAGAGAGGGACAACCTCTCCACTACCTGGTCCCAAATCTGTTGCATACGCTCCAAACAGAGTCAACACCTGGACAGGCAGAAGCCTCCGTCTGTCCTGAAGAAAATTGAGGGTGAAACCCAGAATTACAGAAAAATGGAGACATCAAAGTGGCAGAGCTAGCCCTATTATTAAGAGCAAACTCAGCCAAAGGCAAAAAAGAGACCCAGTCATCCTGACAGCAGACACAAAGCATCTTAGATAAGTCTGCAATGTCTGGTTTTTGTTCTCTCAGTTTGACCATTGGTCTGAGGATGAAACGCCGAGGAGAAAGACAACTGAACACCAAGCTTAGAACAAAAGGTCCTCCAAAATCTGGAAACAAAATGGACTCCTCTGTCAGACACAATGTTTCAGGGAATGCCGTGTAAACGAACCACGTGCTGAAGGTACAAAGGCACCAATTCAGGAGGAAAGGCAACTAGGTAATGGCACAAAATGTATATCTTGGAAAACCTATCACAAATCACCCAGATGACGGTCATTCTCTGGGGAAACGGGAGGTCGGAAATGAAAATCCATAGAGATATGGGTCCATGGTCTCTTGGGCACAAAGGGAATGGCATCAACAAACCACTAGAGCGAGAGCAAGGCTTGGAGCGAGAGCAAGTCCGCAGGACTGCACAAATTTTCCCTGACATCACGAGACAAGGTAGGCCACCAAAAGGACCAACTAACCAAGTCTCTGGTACCAAAATTCCGGGGACGGCCAAGCGGGAACAATGAATCTCAGACATCACACTCTTTTTCCACTGGTCCGGGACAAACAATTTCCCAACAGGACAGCGCTCGGGCCTATCCTCCTGACACCCCAGAGCCGTCTCAAATTGGGCGAGATGGCGGAAAGAACTACCCTTCTTTCAAAATAACAGAAGGATCAGATACCTCAGGAGAGTCCGCAAGGAAACTCTCGAGAGGGCATCCGCCTTAACATTCTTAGTGCCAGGAAGAAAGGAAACCACAAAATTAAACGTGTGAAAAACAAGGCCCACCTGGCCTTCTAGGATTAAGTCGCTTGGCAGATTCCAGATAAACCAGATTCTTATGGTCCGTAAGGACCACCACTGATGTTTGGCTCCCTCCAGCCAATGTCTCCACTCTTCACAAGCCCACTTCATGGCCATAACTCCCGATACCACGTCATAATTACTTCAGTAGGAGAAAATTTTCGAGAGAAAAAGGCACAAGGGTTACTTTTAGAGGTCTCTGGATCTCTTTGGGACAAAACGGCACCTGCCCCAATTTCAGAGGCATAACCTCCCTGAAATAGCAGAGAAACATCAGGCGCCGTTAGAACAGGAGCAGAAGTGAATCTTGCTTAAGTTCCTGAAATGCAGAGACTGCCTCAGGAGGCCAATTCACCACATCAGAACCCTTTTTGGTCAAATCAGTTAATGGTTTAACAATAACCGAGAAATTACCAAAAATTTACGATAAAAATTGGCAAAACCCCAAAAATCTTTGAAGAGCCTTTAATGAATAGGTTGGACCCAATCACAGATGGCCTGAACCTTGAACCGGGCCATTTCAATAACAGATGGGGACAAAATGAATCCCAAAAATGAGATCCTCTGTACGCCAAAAGGACACTTGATCTTCACATACAAAGCATTCTCTCTCAAAATCTGGAATACAGTTCGAACATGTTTCACATGAGAGTCCAGTCATTAGAAAAAATCAAGATATCATCCAAATAAACAATCAGAAATTATCCACAAAATCCCTGAAAATGTCATTCAAGAAGGACTGGAAGACAGAAGAGCATTAGTGAGCCCAAAGGGCATCACAAGGTACTCAAAATGCCCCCAGGGGTGTTAAATGGCGTCTTCCATTCATCCCGTGCTTAATGCGAATAAGGTTTATATGCCCCTCTGAGGCAAGCTTGTAAACCAAGTCGTTTTCACCCTGGAAAAACAGGTCAGAAATAAGGGTAACGGATATGATATTTCACAGTAATATTGTTCAAAAGACGATATCAATACACGGCCTTAATGAACCATCCTTTTTGGCCACAAAGAAAAAAACCCGGCACTAAGGGTGAAGAGGATGGTCTGATATGACCCTTCTCCAATGACTCCTTGATAAAAAGACCGCATAGCGTCATGTTCAGGTACAGATAAGTTAAAAAGGCGACCTTTGGGGGAATTTACTACCAGGCACTAATTCAATAGCGCAGTCATAGCTCCTATGGGGAGGCAAGGATCAGATTTACTTTCACTAAACACATCAGAAAAATCATCAAAAAGTCAGGAACATCTGAGCCTGGGGGGAGGCAGAAAAAAACAGGAGTGTTGGTATTAACACATTGGCAGCCCCAATGTTACAGACACAGATTTCCAATCCAAAACAGGATTATGAACTGTAAACAGGGAAACCCAGCACGATAATGTCATGCAGATTTATACAGAACCAAAAATGTGCAGCTCCCTGATGATCAGGTTAAACCTCATTATCACCTGAGTAGAGAACTGAGTTTATTCTCAGCCAAAGGGGTAGAATCGATTCCCAGTAGGGGAATAGACTTCTGTAGGGGTATCAAGGGAAACCCCAACGTTAGCAAAATCAAATCCATCAGGTTTTAAAAGTGCTCCCGAATCAACGAAAGCCTGAGCAGAAAATGAGGACAGAGAGCATATCAGAGTAACAGTTAATAAAAACTTAGTCTGAACACTACCCAAGACAAACTGAGCGTGCAAAACGTCTTCCCCGCTTAGGGCAGACTGAAATAGCATGAGAGGCATCACCACAGTAGAAACATAACCCATTGCGCTTTCGAAACTCATGACGCTGTGCCCCAGAAACCACTCTATCACACTGCATGGGTTCAGAAGCAGGTTCACAAGGCAACACTATTCCACGCATACTTCTCCGCTCACGCAAATGTCTGTCAATTTGAATCGCTAATGACATGATCATTGAGACCAGAGGGGACAGGGAATCCCACCATAAACATCTTTTACATTATCTGACAGGCCCTTCCGAAAAAGGGCTGCCAAAGCGTCGTCATTCCATTTGGTCAGGACTGCCACCTGTGGAATCTTGACAGTATAACTCAGCGTCATCAAGCCCTGTTTAATGCCACAAGGCTTTTTCCAGCTTGATCAGTGACATTAGGCTCATCGTACATAACCCCAAGGCCTGAAAAATGCATCAACATCATTCAAACAGGATCCCCAGGTGTCAGGGAAAAAGCCAATCCTGAGGTTCGCCGCGCAGGAGAGAGATGACAATTTGAACCTGCTGTGCTGCGTTCCCTGAGGACTTAGATTTAAGGCAAAAAACTTTTTACAATTTTTTTTGAAATTCAGAAACTTGGCTCGATCCCCCAAAAACAAATCTGGCTGGGAACCTAGGTTCCAAACAGGCAACCTAGCAAGATGGTAGCAATACCTTTAACCAGTGGCAAGTGATCCACAGGCCAACAACTGGCAAACTCCATTGAGAGAAAAAATCCTCCCCAGCACCCAGAAACAGAGGGGAAAAAAAAAATGCAACAAAACAGAAAAATTCTCTGACAACTCTACAAACTTTTTTTTTTTTTTTTTTCTTTCACAATATTTTTTCCTTTGGAGTACCAATATTTTCAGTTAAGGCCGGTGTACTGTTATGATTTGGTAACTGAGGGTGCAGGTAAAAAGGGAATAACCAAGCAGTTGGAATCTATGAGATTGCATACCCTGATAACCACACAAACAGAGGCAGCGGGGCGTTCCTAGTTGGCAGCGCCTGTACAGCCTGAGAAAAAAACTTTACCTAAAAAAGAAAGAGGAAAGCTATCTCCCGGAGCAGCCCCAAAGAACATGAAAGCCCCCAAACTGTAATGGGGTTAGACAAGAAGAAAACGAACAGAAGAAATGGGAAGAGCAAAATTGGGGCCCCCAAAATACTAAATAGAAAAGGATAGGAAGGGCACTTATGCACCCCAAAAAAACCCCGAAAAAAGCACCAACCTACTAATTTCAAAAAAACCTGAGATCACACGCCTCTACCACCTAAATTAGTTCTTTGGGTAACAAAATCAAAACAGAGCCCTGAAAAAACTGGAAAAAGCAAAGTACAAAACACAGTGGTGAACTAAACTGGAGGGCAAAAGCCCGGAGGGGATAAAGGGCCCCCACAGAAGTGCGGAAAAATGCAAAAATCAAGCACAAAAAAAAAAAAGAAGAAAAGTCTGATTGTTGCAGGGTGCAGGGGGCGACACAGCAGGTAAAGGGAAACAGGAACAAGGTTTGAGACCAGAACAATTATCACCGGAACCCTAAGGGGGGCGAC
>JARQOD010000004.1:557811701-557936777 GCA_033576555.1 Oophaga sylvatica | reverse complement strand
ACAGAATGGGCCTATAAGCTCCATAAAAAAATGGCCCCATATGGCCCATATGAGCCCCAAAAATAATAACCCCCATTATGAACCCCCCCATTTATGGCAAGAAACACATTTAAAAAACCAGACGGGGCACCCCGTGAAGTAAAAAACCATTTCGGTGACCCCCCTCTTAAGCCAGCAAGAAAAAGCCAAGAGTGTGCAAAGCAGTAAAAAAAGAAAAAGGTGGTGCTTTAAAAAACCAAATTAAGAATTTTTCATTTGTTTCACCCTTTTTTTTTAATTTTTTTTACTGTTTTAAATTTCAATTTTGTGCCTCAGGGAAAATTTAAATTTTCATAGCAAAAAAATACAAAAAAATTTTTGAATAAAAGTTTCCCCAAACTTTTGGCTTACTGTAATTTTAATATATATAAAACGCTTGCCCAACGGAGGAGCCGGACCCAGTCATCGTTTTCCTCCCCTCACTGACTAGAAACACTTCACCTTCTTTTTAAACCCAAAAGCCCGCCTATATCCTTTTTAAAACGGCGGCAGTTAAGGGCATTTATTCCTCCCCCCTTTTAAAGGCACGGAAAAGGATAACCCCCCCCCAAGTGGGAAAATCTTGGGTTTGGGGTACGAGGGAGTAAACCCCCGAAAACTGAACAAGGGTTTTTGTTGCCCCATGCTGTGCCCAAAACCCCCGGCCCATTCTCTATGGATTTCTTTTCCCGTTTCCTTTTCCAGAAATCCCCCTTGGGTTTTGTAGGGGTTTTTCCAAATGTACTCTTTCCATTACCTAATTTCCCCCTTCCTCCCAATTTTGGTCCTTTGTTCCTTCAGCCGGGCGTTTCCCCGGGCATTCATGAAAATTGTGTTGAAGGGAGCCAGTTTGTTTCCAGTTTTGGAGGCTTTTTGTTCAAAGGGGGTTTTCAATTGTCTTTCCCCCCGGCTTTTCATCCCCGACCAAGGGGCAAACTGGGGGAACAAACCAAAATTGGGGATTTTAAATCTTGTGTTTGATCAGGTATGGGTCTCTTTTTTCCCTTTTGGTGAGTTTCTCTTAAAAAAGGGGCTAGCTTCCCACTTTATGTCTCCGTTTTCTGAAATTTGGGTTTCACCCTGTTTTCTTCAGGACAGAGGGAAAACCGTCTCCGGGTGTTGACTTGTTGTTGACGTAGCCGATTTGGGCCAGGAGGGGGGTTTTGTCCCCCTGGGGAGGGCCCGGGGTTTGCAACCGGCTGGACGTGGTCCGGGGTTTAAAGGGGGAAAATTTGTTGGTTTCCCAAAAATTTCCCCCTATGAGAGTACATCTCCAAATTAACCCCCGGGGTTCATTGGCCTTTAAGATAGGAGATTATTAATCCTGTTTCTTTTCGTTTGCTTCTTCCGGGACTTTAAGTCCAAACGTTTACACAAGTCCTTTTTTAGGTTTTTGGCCCCGTTTCCCTGCTGTGCCCCCGACCCTTTTTTGGTTAGGGAATCTGGAGTTTTGGGTTGAAAAATATTGGATTCTTTTTTTTCTAGACGAACCCAGTTTTTTAAAAGGGGGTTTTTTGGCAAAGATAATTCTTGGGTTTTGCTTCGACATACTCTAGGGGATTCCTGCGTATCAAAACTATCCTGCCGAGGTTGTCAAATGGGGTTCGGACCCCCCCCGGGGGGGGGTGTTGTAAGGGGGTTTTAGATGAGTTTGGCAGAGGCCCCTTGGGGTTAAAACTTTTAAATGGGGATTGTGAGGACGGGTCGGGGTTTTTTGATTGGTCTTAAAAAGGGAATCTTTTCCCCGGTTCCGGGGGACAATTGTTCGGTTGAATCCTTTTTCCGTTTCCCTTTGCCGCTGTGTCTGCTGCATCCCGCTAAAAGATAAGAAATTTCTTTTTTTGGGGTTTTTTCATATTTTTGCTTTTTTTCCTGCCTTCTGTGGGGGGCCTTCAGGGGCCCCTCCGGGGGGTTTTTCCTCTCAGTTTAGTCCACCCTGTGTTTTTTTACTTTTCTTTTTTCCGTTTTTTCAGTGGGTGTGTTTTTTTACCCAAAAAATTTGGGGGGAGAGGCGGTATTAGGGATTTTGAAAATTGTAAGTTGGGTTTTTCAGGGTTTTTTTGGGGTTGCAAATGCCCCCTTTCCGTCCTTTTTTTTTTAGATTTTTTGGGCCCCAGCGTTTGCTAACTTTTTTTTTTTGTAGTATTTTCTCTTGTCTAACCCCCATTACATGTTTGGGGGGTTTTTTTTATCTTTGGGGTTTGCTACGGGGGGGAAAAACTTTCCATTTCTTTTTGGTGTGTTAGTTTTCAGGTGTGCGGCGTCTAGGGGCCAAGTAAACGCTCACGGTGCCTCTAGTTGCGGGGTTAGTCAGGGTACTGCAAAATTATAGATTTCCCAAATGGTTTGGTGATTCCTTTTTTCCTGCACTCCCAGCTACCGTAAATAACAAAACCCCCAAGACAACTGAGCGTGCAAAACGTCTTCCCCGCTTAGGGCAGACTGAAATAGCATGAGAGGCATCACCACAGTAGAAACATAACCCATTGCGCTTTCGAAACTCATGACGCTGTGCCCCAGACACCACTCTATCACACTGCATGGGTTCAGAAGCGGTCACAAGGCAACACCACTTCCACGCATACTTCTCCGCTCACGCAAACGTCTGTCAATCTGAATCGCAATGACATAGAATCATTGAGACCAGAGGGACAGGAATCCCACCATAACATCCTTTACATTATCCGACAGACCCTTCCGAAAAGGGCGCCAAAGCGTCGTCATTCCATTTGGTCAGGACTGCCCACCTACGGAATCTCTGACAGTATAACTCAGCGTCATCAAGCCCCTGATTTAATGCCAACAAGGCTTTTCAGCTTGATCAGTGACATTAGGCTCATCGTACAATAACCCCAAGGCCTGAAAAAATGCATCAACATCATTCAAAACAGGATCCCCAGGTGTCAGGGAAAAAGCCCAATCCTGAGGATCGCCGCGCAGGAGAGAGATGACAATTTGAACCTGCTGTGCTGCGTTCCTGAGGACTTAGATTTTAAGGCAAAAAACAATTTACAATTATTTTTGAAATTCAGAAACTTGGCTCGATCCCCAAAAACAAATCTGGCATGGGAATCCTAGGTTCCACAACAGGCAACCTAGCAAGATAGGTAGCAATACTCTGAACCTCAGTGGCAAGCTGATCCACACGGCCAGACAACTGTGCAAACTCCATTGAGAGAAAAAATCCTCCCCAGCACCCAGAGATACAGAGGGAAAAAAAAAAAAATGCAACAAACAGAAAAATATCTACTGACAACCTTTTTTTTTTTTTTTTTTCTTTCACAATATTTTTCCCTTCTGTGAGTACCATATAATTTTCAGTTATGGCCGGTGATACTGTTATGATTTGGTAACTGAGGAGTGCAGGTAAAAAGGCAATACACCAGAGCAGTTGGAATCTATGAGATTGCAGTACCCTGACTAACCACCACAACTAGAGGCAGCCGTGGAGCGTTCCTACGTTGGTCCTAGACGCCTCGTCACAGCCTGAGAAACTAACTATACCTAAAGATAGAAAGAGGAAAGCTATCTGCCCCGGAGCAGATCCCCAAAGAACATAGAAAGCCCCCCAAAAATGTAATGGCGGTTAGACAAGAAGAATACTGACACAGACAGAAAATAGTAAAAGCAAACGTTGGGGCCCAAACTATCTAAATAGAAAAGGATAGGAAGGGCACTTACTGCAATCCCAAAAAACCCTGAAAAGCACCAACTCTACTAATTTCAAAAACACCTGAGATCACACGACCTCTACCACCTAAATTAGTTCTCTGGTGTAACAAAATCAAAACAGCAGCCACTGAAAAAACTGGAAAAAGCAAATGTACAAAACATCAGTGGCTGAACTAAACTGAGAGGGCAAAAGCCCCCGGAGGGACCCTAAAGGCCCCCACAGAAGTGCAGGACAAAATGCAAAAATCAAGCACAAAAACAAAAAGAAGAAAATGTCTTATCTGTTAGCAGGAGATGCAGACACGACACAGCAGGCTACAAGGGAAACAGGAATCAAGGATTGAGACCAGAACAATTGATCACCGGCAACCCTGATGGGAAGGCGACTCCCTTAAATAAGACCAGTCAGTAACACCTGATTCCCAATCCTCACAATCTTCACTGGACAGTCCAGTACCGCTTGTAACCACCAGAGGGAGCCTCTGCTCAGAACTCATTTCAAGTCCATTCACAACAATTCATTTTGATCACTGTGATAGACCTTATCACAGTGATAAAAATAAAATAAATAGTAATTCAACCTTCCCTTTTATCACCCCCTTAGTTAGTTAAAAATAAAAAAATAAAAAAAGTATTTATTTCCATTTTTCCATTAGGGTTAGGGTTGGGGCTATTGTTAGGGTTGGGGTTAGAGCTAGGGTTAGGGTTGGGGATATAGCTAGGGTTAGGTTTGGAGATATGGTTAGGGTTATGGTTGGGGTTATTGTTGGGGTTAGAGCAGGGGCGTAACTAGGAACGGTAGGGCCCCACAGCAAACTTCACAATGGGGCCCCCCCGCCTCCGGCCGCCATTTTAAAAAAATATATATATTTTTTAAAAATCACTAATCGCAAACGGCGAATGGATTGAATAATCCAGTCGCCATTTGCAAATTTTTAGCCGCTTTGGCGACCATTTTGGTCGCCATCTGCAGCACTGTAAAGAGGCCTGCTGTTTTCGGGGCCCCATTAAGGGCCTGTTGTTTCCTGGGACCCTAGCCCCTGATGGGGCCTGCTGTTTCCTGGGGCCTGCAGTTTCCCGGGGCCCTAGGCCCCTGATGGGGCCTGCAGTTTCCTGGGGCCCAAGGCCCCTAATGGGGCCTGCTGTTTCCTTTGGAGCTAGGCCCCTAATGGGGCATGCTGCTTCCTTTGGACCTAGGCCCCTAATGGGGCCTGCTGCTTCCTTTGGACCTAGGTCCCTATTGGGGCCTGCCATTTCCTAGGGCCCCATTAGGGGCCTGCTGCTTCCTGGGGCCTCTAATGTGGCCCGCTGTGTCCTGGCCCCCTCCCCCCAAGCACACATGCGATTTGCACACTTAGTCATGTACCCACGAGCTGCTCTCCCTAATGCTCTCAATGTTCAGTGAAAAACTGAGAGAAGCAGGAAGAGAAGCTCGTTGTCACAGGACCATAAGTATAAAAATCGCATATGAGTGAAGTGTCCATGAGATGACTGCTGGAACCTGCAGAGCTGAATTCTGACATTGCAGCTTCTGAATTCTCACAACGAATGCACTGCACACTTTTAGGATTCTCCATTACCGGTGGCAAGAGTACACGGTCATGTCAGCATAAGCATGTGATTTATATACTTCTGGCCACATTCCGACTAGACGTGCCCGGCCTCGCTCCGTTCATTTTCATTGAGGCCACACGTCTAGTCAGCATGTGACCGCTTGTATGTAAATCACCGGCACGAGAGAATCCTACAGCGTGCAGAGCGCACTGTGAGAATTCTGAAATTGACTAATTCTCATGTTTTTATTTATGTTAGGAGCATTAAAGGGGCTGTCCAGGTTTGTGCTGAGTCTGCAGTTATTCTATGTGACACAGACCTGGAGAACCCCTTTAATGCTCCTAACAAATAAAGACATGAGAATTAGTCAATTTCACAAATAATATTTACATCCAGGTACCTTATAGATGACGCTGTCTCTGGAGTCGTTCTCCTTTTCTTCAACTTGTCCAGATCCCATGATGAGTTTTCTCATCCACAGTCGTCTCTGCAGATTTCCATCTTCTCCGCTCTTCTGCACCAACTCTCCACACGATGCCCTTAAAGACAGAAGAGTCATTATAATGCCCCTAAATAAAAATATCTGCAATATACTGTTGCCTTACACTATTCCCCTCCCTCCTCACACTGTCTCCTCTCACATCCCCCCTGTTCAGCATACTGTCTCCTCATATATTTACCCCCTCACTCTCTATACTGTCTGCTCACACAAACCCCTGACTCCCCATACTGTGTCTGCACACATCCCATCACCCTCACTCCCCATACTGTGTCTGCACACATCCCATCACCCTCACTCCCCATACTGTGTCCACATACATTCACCCGTTCGCTCCCCATACTGTCTGCACCCATCCCCCATACTGTTTCCTCATACATACTCTTCAGTACCCTCAAATCCCCCCACACATATTAAATGCCCCCATCGCCACTCCAAATCCCCCACACATAAAATAACCCCCCATCCCCACTCCAAATCCCCCCACACACATTAAATCCCCCCATCCCCACTCCAAATCCCCCCACACATAAAATAACCCCCATCGCCACTCCAAATCCCCCCACATATAAAATAACCCCCCATCCCCACTCAAATTCCCCCACACATACAATAACCCCCATCGCCACTCCAAATCCCCCCACATAATAACCCCCATCGCCACTCAAACCCCCACATAAAATAACCCCCATCGCCACTCCAAATCCCCCACACATAAATAACCCCATCCCCACTCCAAACCCCCCACACATAAAAGAACCCATCCCACTCAATCCCCCCCACATAATTATCCCCATCCCCACCCAAACCCCCCACACATAAAAAACCCCATCCCCACTCCAAATCCCCCCACATAATGTATCCCCATCCCCACTCCAAACCCCCCCACACATAAAAGAACCCCCATCCCCACTCCAAATCCCCCCCACACATAATGTATCCCCCCATCCCCACTCCAAACCCCCCACACATAAAAGAACCCCCATCCCCACTCCAAATCCCCCCACACATAATGTATCACCCCATCCCCACTCCAAACCCCCCACACATAAAAGAACCCCATCCCCACTCCAAATCCCCCCACACATAATGTATCCCCCCATCCCCACTCCAAATCCCCCCACACATAAAAGAACCCACATCCCCACTCTAAATCCCCCACACATAATGTATCCCCCATCCCCACTCCAAACGCCCCCACACATAAAAGAACCCCCATCCCCACTCCAAATCCCCCCCACACATAATGTATCCCCCATCCCCACTCCAAACCCCCCACACATAAAAGAACCCCCATCCCCACTCCAAATCCCCCCCACCATAATGTATCCCCCATCCCCACTCCAAACCCCCACACATAAAAGAACCCCCATCCCCACTCCAAATCCCCCCACACATAATGTATCCCCCCATCCCCACTCCAAATCCCCCCACACATAAAAGAACTCACATCCCCACTCTAAATCCCCCCCACACATAATGTATCCCCCATCCCCACACCAAATCCCTCCACATAAAAGAACCCACATCCCCACTCTAAATTCCCCCCACACATAATGTATCCCCCATCCCCACTCCAAATCCCCCCACACATAAAAGAACCCACATCCCCACTCTAAATCCCCCCACACATAATGTATCCCCCATCCCCACTCCAAACGCCCCCACACATAAAAGAACCCCCATCCCCACTCCAAATCCCCCCCACACATAATGTATCCCCCATCCCCACTCCAAACCCCCCACACATAAAAGAACCCCCATCCCCACTCCAAATCCCCCCCACACATAATGTATCCCCCATCCCCACTCCAAATCCCCCCACACATAAAAGAACCCACATCCCCACTCTAAATCCCCCCCACACATAATGTATCCCCCATCCCCACACCAAATCCCCCCACATAAAAGAACCCACATCCCCACTCTAAATCCCCCCACACATAATGTATCCCCCATCCCCACTCCAAATCCCCCCACACATAAAAGAACCCCCATCCCCACTCTAAATTCACCCCCCCATACACACACTCACACATTATGCCCCCCATTAATCTTCTGTGGTTTCTTCAGCTCCATAGTGGAGCACACTCACCACCAATCTTCACCCTTCTGGGCGCCGACGACGAGTGACGTCAGCAGCGTGATCACATGACCTGATCACGCTGGACTCGAAGCTTTCAATTGTACTGGCATCTGTATAGACGCCAGTGCAATTGATCCCAGGGAGCCGGCACGCAGCAGCTTCTCTGCGCCGGCTGTCAGCATGACAGCCTGCACAGGGAACCGCCGACTCCCAGGCCGGGGGCGCAGAACTCAGCCACAGGGGAGACAGCTGCAGCAGGGACGGGCCCCCTTCTAGCCTGGGCCCTGTGGCAGCTGCTTCCCCTGCTTCCATGATAGTTCCGCCCCTGGGTTAGAGTTAGGGTTGGGCTAGGGTTAGGGTTATGGTTGGAGTTATAGTTGGGGCTATAGCTACAGTTAGGATTGGGCTAGTGTTAGGGTTGGGGTTGGGTAGAGATAGGGTTGGGGCTAGGGTTAGAGCTAGACCTAGGGTAACAGTTGGGCTAGGGATGGGGTTAGGTTGTATTGGGGTTAGGATTGTTGTGTTGGGGTGAGGGTTGTGGTGCTGGAGTTAGGGTGGCTTGGGGGTTAGGGTTGTGTTGGTGTTAGGGTTGTGATGGGGTTAGGGTTGTGTTGGGGATACGGTTGAGTTGGGATTACGATTATGTTGTTGGGGTTAGGGTTGTGGTTAGGGTTATGGTTGGAATTAGGGTTAGGGGTGTGTTGGGGTTAGGGTTGTGGTTAGGGCTGTGTTAGGGTTGGGGTTGGAATTGGGGAAGTTCCACTGTTTAGGTACATCAGGAGTCTCTAACGGGACACGGCACCACCAATGATTCAAGCCAATTTTAAAGGGAATCTGTCACCCCATTTTTGCCCTATGAGATGCGGCCACCGCCATCAGCGGCTTATCTACAGCATTCTGTAATGCTGTAGCTAAGCCCCCGATGTCACCTGAAAGTGAAGAAAAACGAGTTATATTATACTCACCAGGGGCGTTCCGTCGTCCGGTCCGATGGGCGTTGGGGTCTAGTTCGGCGCCTCCCCATCTTCTTTCTGTCCCATCGTGGCTCCTGCGCAGGCACACTGATCTGCCCTGGTGAGGGCAGAGCAGATTATTGCAGTGCACAGGCGCCGGGAAAGGTCAGAGAGGTCCGGCGCCTGCGCACTGCAGTACTCTGCTCTGCCCTCACCAGGGCAGAGCAGTGTGCCTGCGCAGGAGCTCCGACTGGACGGAAAGAAGAGGCCGGCTTCGCTACTAGATGGGAGGCGCCGAACCGGACCGCGACGCCCATCGGATGGCGGACCGCCCCTGGGTGAGTATAATATAACTCGTTTTTCTTCTCTTTCAGGTAACATCGGGGGCTTATCTACAGCATTACAGAATGCTGACAGATTCCCTTTAAGTTCAAAAAGTCAAACGGTGCTCCCTCCCTTCTGAGCCCTGCCATGCACCCAAACAGTGGCTTTCCCGCACATGTGGGGTATCGGCATACTCAGGAGAAATTCCACAAAAAATTATGTGGTCTGTTTTCTCCTGATACCCTTGTGAAAATAAAAAAGTTTGGTTCCAAAGTAAATTTTTTGTGAAAAAAGTAAAATGTTCATTTTTTCCTTCCACATTGCTTTAGTTCTCGTGAAGCACCTGAATGGTTAATAAACTTCTTGAATGTGGTTTTGCGCACCTTGAGGGGTGCAGTTTTTAGAATGGTGTCACTTTGGGGTATTTTCTGTCATATTGGCTCCTCAAACTCACTTCAAATGTGAGTTGGTCCCTAAAAAAATGGTTTTGTAAAAATGTTGTTGGAAAAATGAGAAATCGCTGGTCAAATTTTAACCATTATAACTTCCTAACAAAAAAAAAATTATGTTTCCAAAATTGAGCTGATGTAAGGTAGCCATGTGGGAAATGTTATTTATTAACTATTTTGTGCGATATGTCTCTCTGATTTAAGGGCACAAAAATTGAAAGTTTGAAAATTAATAAACGCAAGTCATGTCAAAGATGTTTTACCATTAACATGTAGTACAATAAGTCACGAAAAAACTTTCTCAGAATCAGTGGGATCAATTGAAGTGTTCCAGAGCTATAACCTCAAAGTGACAGTGGTCAGAATTGTAAAAATTGGCTTTGTCGTTAAGTACCAAATTGGCTCTGTCACTAAGGGGTTAAATGGTGCAGGCTTCTTCTAGCAGTGCACGGATTAATATACTCTGTTGACAGTTCCTGGAACCTTACCTACATTAAGGCTCTCAGCTGTTCACTGTTGCCCTCCCCTCTCCTATATAAACTGGACTCTGGCAATCAGGAAATGCCAGAGTTAGCTTCATTGCTGCATGGTTCAGGAGTTGGTGGTGTATTGTTTGATAAGGTGTTTGGTGGATTTATCTAAGACTGTTGCTTGGTTTTGGTTGTGTGCAAGGGTGTGTGCGTGTGTATATTTGTGTATGATTGGTATTTTCCTTTATTCCTGTTAGTATTGGTTAACCTGGTTAGAATATAGCCATACACTACTACTATCCTGTTCCCTGAGTGGGGGAAGGGAACAGACTGAGGGTGGATTCAGGAGCTCAGCAAGGTACGTTGCCTCAGCATCTTCACCATTAGAAGTAATCCAGGGAAAAGGGATTGCTAGTACGCCCCTAGCTTTAGGGACAGGGAAGAAGCTCCTGACCCCTGGATACCCGACTACAGGGTCATGACATTATATATACATACACACAATTGTCCAAAAATTTTAGGTATGTGTTGAGTCAGACTCAGGGGCCAGCACCTGTGCTGTATGGAGCAGCCTCAGCTCCTGAGCCCACTTCATAAATGCAGAGAGTACAAGACCAAGTAGGCCCCCGGAAGCAGTGGGCCCCAGAAACTTGGCCAGTTTTGCCCTGAGCACTATATTAGATATCGACCAAGAAGCAGATGTAACCAGTTAACTGCCATTTACATTTCTGTTATCAGGGTGGGTCAAATGCTCTTCAGTGGCACCAGTGTTGGTGTAAAAAAATGTTTGGCCCTGTTCCGAAAAGAGCAGCTCGATTCTCAGGACTTGGCAGCTAGACAAAAAACCTGTGAATGCCTTACCTTCCATGGTCCCCAGCAGGGCTTTTCATTAGACAGGGTTGGCAAACACACAGATTATGTTGCCCCAGTCTTAAAAAATCAAATGCCGTGGAGGGGATGCCAGAAAGTGGAGAAATTTGCAGAACTCATGTATTGACGCTGGACCGGGGTTGCATGAATTGACCTGCTCATCTCTAGACCTGAGGACTGCTAAATTTTTTCTGGTCTAAGAAGGGAAAGGTATTAGACATTTTGCTAAATAATATGTGCTAATGTAGTCAGGAACATGAGTATTAGGCTAGGGTCACATAATATTTTCTCTCATATGAGTGAATCGGGTCGATTATACTAAACTTCCTCTGATCAGAGTTTTATCGGAGAGTGATCATAGTGTGATTCAATTATCTCGGATGAGGAGAAGATAGAAAAAAAAACTGTCCGTTGTCTCCATTCTGTCATCCAAATGCAGTTCAATATTTTCAATGGACTTAATGACTTGCACGGTCGAGTGTGACTCAATAAATTGGATCCAACTCGGTCATGCTGCTATTTTTTCTCAGACTGGCTCTGTCCGAGGAAAAAAAATCGGATATGTGTGTTAGAGCTAAATCAGCATTTATTTTCAGAAGGCCTTGGTTTCTGTCAGACAAGTTGATGCATACCAGAAAGTCGAGATAAGATGTTCCTTCTTTGAGGCAATACACCCCCACTTGCCTGAGATATGAAAAGGCATCCTGTACTGGGAGCTAAGGGAAGAATGGAGTTTTTCAGTTAAAACCAGTATTCTATGTATTTAGTGATAAGTTGTATAAACACCATATATGGTAATTCCACTTCCTGCTTATGGGGTGTATATAAACCCCTTCGTTAGCAATAAAGAGTAGAGTTTTTGACGCATACTTTTGTCTGTGTCTTATTCTCTCTGGTACCACATTTCAAGGAAGAAAGGGTTAACGAGATAACAGTGACGACAGCCTGGCGCCCGAACAGGGACCTGAGTTATTCTACTCTGAGAAAGTCCGACCGATCCAGAGACGTGGGATGAACGGAGCTCTCTGTTGGTGATATACATACAGCGCTGAGGTAAGAATACTTATTATATTCTACCTAAAATCTATATCACTGTATAGTGGACTCCCTCCTCCCCGAGCGGTCGGCTTTCCAGGTAATTCACAGGTGTTCCTGGCTCAGGTCCCTTTGAACCAGTAGACCTTCAGATTAATTGTCAGTCCTGCTTTTCCTCCTTTGAAAAATGACAGTATGGATCCGATGATTGTGGTGTGGTTTTGTCTTGGTGTTGGTGTGATCGGATTGTTTATTTGGTTGGCGTACAAATCTTGGAAAGCGAGCAGTGGAATGGTTCAGAAACCTTTGTGGCCCTTTGTCTAAGTGACGGAATTGTCTTGGTGACAGAGTCTTGGTGACAGAATTGTCTAAGTGACAGGAGAATCTCTTCTAGGTGAGGAGATACAAAAATGGGGAACCAAAATGCCAAGGAAGGCATTACTGCCAGAGATTTAGTGGTACGCAGAGAGGGAAAGCAAGGTTGGTAGGCATTGACAAAGTATTGTGTAAAGCAGGCATGAATGAAAACAGAGAATTGAACAGTGATAAATGGAAAAGGTTCTTTAACTCACATCATGGATGGTTGAGAGACAAAGGACTGTTGAAAACAGTGAACCTGTGGATGAGTGCGTGTGATTACTTAGAGGGAAAGACTGAAGAATTAGGAGACGGATATTACAGACTGACAAAAACAGGGATGACTGATTTACCCTCCTGTTTGCCCCCTACATTACCTCCACCCCTGTATCAGACTTTCCCACAGACTTCCCACGAACCGAACTGTTGGGTCTGCCCCAGGTGTGGACAGCAGAATCCCCTGACGGTAGATGTCTGTGTAGGTTGCGGTGGACCCAGAACTCCCCCGGCCAATCTATTTCCAATGAGGACAGTAATGGTACCTGGTACCCCGGGTGCTGCGGGAGGCGAGGGGGACGGACTAGCTCCAGGCGCCCCCCGGACAGCAGTGTTATACAGACCATGGAGTCCTTCAGAGCAGTTGGCTCTAATAATGCAACTCCCGGACCCTTCACAGTCACCAATGGGATTTGCTAGAATGTTAGCTACAATGCAGGATACCTATAAAGCAACTAGACAGGATCTGGAAGCACTTATAAAAGGGAAATTGGCAGATGAAGCCAGATACGATAGACTGATAGATGAGACATACAAGTGTTATGTTGGTAGGACCGGACCTGATAATGCAGAAGTCAATGACGCAGCAGCAGGGGTTCTGTTTACAGAAGCGTTGAAAAAAGCATGTAAAGATAGACAGGCAGAGAAGGAGGTTACACTAGAAGACAGAGTTCAGGGAAAGGAAGAGGAGCCAAAAGATTATTTCTGGGCCCTAAGAAAAACTTGGGTAGAAATGGGTTTTGTCCCAGAAAACAAGACTAGTGAGAGGGTACTGGCAAGTGCATATATGAATGGATTGAAAAAGGAAGTGGCAGAAAAGGTGAAAGTAAGTAGACCAGATTGGAGATCAGTTAAAGCAGAGGATCTAGCCAGAATAGCACAGGGGGCACAACATGATTTAGCGCAAGCAAAGAGAGGCGCAAGGTTACATGCTGTAGGTACTCATCCTGCAACCAACAGGGAGGGGAGACGTGTGCCAGGAGATGGACAGAAATTGTGCTACGGATGCAGGAAATCAGGACATTTCAGGAGAGATTGCAGAACTAATCCATATCCAGCCTGTCCAACTAATCCATATCCAAATGACCCGCCTGCAAGAGGCCCCCAAGACCAATTAGGGCTGCTCCCATAGGATAATGGTAGCTTGCACATGAACCCCCTTGTCTCCTTACCCCCCACTCCTAATTGCACAGTGCAGGTGAACCTACCAGGGGGACATGAGGTTGAGTTCCAAGTGGACACGGGGGCAGACAATTCAGTAATTACAGAAGAGGACTGGCCATTTGGGAAAAGTGATTTCTCCCACCATGTTATAGCGACTCCTTACAACTCTCCATCTATCCTGCTCCCCGTCACTAAAAAGATTCCCCTGCAAATTCAAGGAACCACCGTACACACACAGTTAATGGTATCACCACGGGGTCAATGTAATCTTTTAGGATGTGATGTATTGTCTCAATTGCAAGCACATATTGAGTATCATCCTGATGGGACTGTCACTATGACACCAGGATTGAAGCCAAGCACTCTTTGTAAAATCATGTCACTAGATGTTGCTAGTATAGAGGACACAAATGAATTTCCTTCAATGTTAGAAGGTGTGATACCGCATGATTTCTGGGCTTCAGATAAAACAGATGTGGGCAGATTAAGGGTGCAGCCAGTCATGGTCAAATTAAAGCCAGGTGCAATTCTGCCCCAACAGAGACAGTATCCTCTTAGTTCAGCTCAAGAGTCGGCTATAGCTCAGCAGGTACAGAAACTGGTAGCAAGTGGTGTTTTAGTTAAGACCCAGTCCCCATGTAACACCCCTCTGTTCCCAGTTAAAAAGAAAACAGCACCGGGACAGCCAGCAGCGTACAGAATGGTCCATGATCTTCGGCTAGTGAACAAAGCTACAGAGCTCCTCACACCAGTTGTTCCAAATCCTCACACCCTTCTGTCTCAGATCCCGGCTAGTGCTCTTTGTTTTTCAGTGATTGACTTGGCAAATGCATTTTTTAGTGTCACATTACACCCTGAATGCCAGTATTTGTTTGCTTTTACATTTCAAGGGAATCAGTATACGTGGACTGTTTTGCCCCAGGGTGCCCAAAATTCACCCACTATGTATACTGCCAGTCTGCAAGAGATACTGGAAAGATGGAAAATGCCAAAAGTAGTTGTTCTGCAATATGTTGATGATTTACTGATTTGTGCCCCCTCCAGGAAACAGTGTCACACTGCAACAATATCACTCATGTTGTTTCTGTACCAAGCTGGATGTAAAGCGATCAAAGGATAAACTTCAGTTTTGTAAATCTTCAGTTATCTTTTTGGGACATTGCATTACACCGGGGGCGCGACATCTGACCAGCGCTCGCAAAGAAGCTGTACAGAATTTTTCTATTCCTGTTAATGTTGCCGCTCTTAGGACATTTCTTGGACTGGTTTCCTACTGCAGACAGTGGATACATGCTGTATCAATCCTCATGCAACCTCTCTATGACTGTATCACCATTGTGCCTTTTAAACTAACTCCTGAAGGTATAGACTGTTTTTATTCTCTCAAAAACAGGATTGTGGCAGCTCCAGCGCTAGGAACCCCCAACTACGAACTACCATTCACCCTGTATCTCCACGAACAGCAGGGACACGTGGCAGGAGTATTGACTCAGTTACATGGTGACAATCAAAGGCCTGTAGCCTATTTCAGTGGAAGACTAGATGCAGTGGCTAGAGGTGCCCCATCCTGTGTACGGGCAGTACATGCTGTAGGACTATTGCTCCACAAATCGTCAGACATTGTTCTTGATCACCCACTTACAGTACTTACACCTCATGATGTATATACCATACTGAACCAGGTGCAGCCGGCACATCTTTCAGCTGCACGTCACCTTCGATTGCAATTGCACTTTTAACCCCGTCACCCCCAAGGGTGGTTTGCACGTTAATGACCGGGCCAATTTTTACAATTCTGACCACTGTCTCTTTATGAGGTTATAACTCTGGAACGCTTCAACGGATATTCGCGATTCTGAGAATGTTTTCTCGTGACATATTGTACTTCACGTTAGAAGTAAACTTTGTTCGATATAACTTGCGTTTATTTTTGAAAAAAACGCAAATATGGCGAAAATTTTTAAAATTTTGCAATTTTCAAACTTTTAATTTTTAATCCCTTAAAACAGAGAAATATATCACATAATAGTTAAGAAATAACATTTTCCACATGTCTACTTTACATCAGCACAATTTTGGAACTAAAATTTTTTTTTGTTAGGAAGTTATAAGGGTTAAAAGTTGACCAGCGATTTCTCATTTTTACAACAAAATTTACAAAGCCATTTTTTTTAGGGACCACCTCACATTTGAAGTCACTTTGAGGGGTCTATATGGCAGAAAATACCCAAAAGTGACACCATTCTAAAAACTGCACCCCTCAAGGTACTCAAAACCACATTCAAGAAGTTTATTAACCCTTCAGGTGCTTCACAGGAACCAAAGCAACGTGGAAGGAAAAAATTAATATTTAACTTTTTAGCCACAAAAATATCTTTTACAAACTTTTTTTTTATTTTCACAAGGGTAAAAGGAGAAAATGGATAGATAACGTTCTTATGCAATTTATCCTGAGTACGCCAATACCAATATGTGGGGGAAAACCACTGTTTGGGTACACGGCAGAGCTCGTAAGGGAAGGAGCGCCGTTTGACTTTTTCAAACTAAAATTGGCTGGAATTGAGATTGGACGCCATGTCGCGTTTGGAGAACCTCTGATGCGCCTAAACAGTGGAAACCCCCACAAGTGACACCATTTTGGAAACTAGAACCCCTAAGGTACTTATCTAGCTCTGTTGTGAGCACTTTGAACCCCCAAGTGTTTCACAAAAGTTTACAATGCCTGGGTGTGAAAAAAAAAAAAACTATTTTCACCAAAAATGATTTTTTAGTCCCAAATTTTTGAATTTTCCCAAGGAAATTGGACCCCAAAAGTTGTTGTCCAATTTGTCCTGAGTACGCTGATACCCCATATGTGGGGGGGGGAAACTGGGCGCACGGCAGGGCTTGGAAAGGAAGTAGTAACGTTTTGGAATGCAGACGTTGATGGGGGTCATGTTCCGTTTGCAGTGCCCCAGATGAACCTAAACAGTGGAAAGCCCCCACAAGTGACCCCATTTTGGAAGCTAGACCCCCATAAGGAACTTATCTAGATCTTTGGTGAGCACTTTGAACCCCCAAGTGCTTCACACAAGTTTATAATGCCCGGGCATGAAAATAAAAAATCCTATTTTTTTTCCCACAAAAATTATCTTTTAGTCACTAATTTTTTTCCCAAGGGTAACAGGAGAAATTGGGCCACATAAGTTGTTGTCCAATTTGTCCTGAGTACGCTGATACCCCATATGTGGGGGGGAACCACTGTTTGGGCGCACGGCAGAGCTCGGAAGGGAAGGAGCACCATTTGACTTTTTCCAACCAAAATTGGCTGGAATTGAGATTGGATGCCATGTTGCATTTGGAGAGCCCTGTCATGTGTGCATCGCCACGAAGATCGTCGCGGTTGCACATTCTGACTTCTCACAGCTGAGTTGCTGTTTCTTTGTGTTTGGCAGTTAGGGAGTTAATTCTGTCTGTGCTCAGTTCTGGGACTGGGTGCAGTTTTCTCCCGGCTGCAATTAATTATTTGTTGATTGGTTTCCTTTAAATCTCTGGTTGTCTGTTTGGGAGTTGCCAGTGAAATTCTTCATGCAGACCACAGATAGGATTGTATCTGTATAGACTTAAGTTAAAGAGCTCCTTAGTTGTTTAAGCTCACCTTGCTTAGAGTTTAATATCCCAGATCATTTATGTTCCTTCTGTGTTTGAGTGTGTATGCAAGTCTGTGTTTTCTCCAGTCTGTCTTATATTTCTAATTCTGTGTATTTAGCAGAGATCAGCCATATCCCTTTGGTGGTAATCAGAATCCTTCTTAGGACTGATTACAGGGTTCAGGGACTGATAGGAGACAGGGTTAGGCTGGAGACTTGGACCTCTGAACCATTATCAGTACCTCCAAGATGAGGGATTAGTTAGGACCCCAGTTTAGGGTCAGGTTAGACCCCCGGTCCTCTTCTTTCCTGTGACAGTGTATCAAGTCCTCAAGATTAATCCTGAGTTCAACGGATATCGTGTCAGGTAAATCTATTCTATATTTACATGCTGATGTTGCTAATCTATATGTTGTATAGAGGGTTGTTCTTTTAAGAATAGTTTACTGACATCGTACACATATCATAAGACCGCGTGACATTTTCACTGGCCCATAAAATTATTCCCAGTTGCCATGGATCCAGTAGCCCAGCTGGCTCTGCAGTTGCAGGATTATCCATGGAGCTGACGGACATTAAGTCCAAAGTTTTGTCTCCCTCGGAGCAAACCAGATTTGAACCTAAGGTGGCTCTCCCGGACAGGTTCACTGGTGGGCGAGACAAATTTTTTACCTTCAGGGAAGCATGTAAATTGTATTTTCGGCTTCGGCCTCGATCATCAGGGAGTGAAGAGCAGAGAGTGGGAATTGTTATCTCGCTCCTACAAGGGGACCCTCAATCCTGGGCATTTTCCCTTCCTCCGGGATCCCCGGCTCTACAGTCAGTAGATCGATTTTTTACTGCCCTGGGTTTGGTATATGATGACCCAGATCGGGTCTCTCTTGCTGAGACAAAATTACGTAAGATACAGCAGGGAGATCGTCCGGCGGAGGAATTTGCTTCTGAGTTCCGTAGATGGGCCACAGATACTCAGTGGAATGACCCAGCTCTTAGGAGCCAGTTTTGTCATGGGCTTTCTGACAAATTAAAGGACGTTTTGGCTCAGTATGATTCTCCTCCATCACTGGAGGCTGCTATGGCCCTGGCTATCCGTACTGATAGACGGCTCCGGGAGAGGTGCGAGGTAACTCCGCCCCCTGTTGTTACTCCACCTACTACTAAAGTCCCTTATGTTGAGTTCCCCTTGTCTGTTCGGAGGACCTATGCAGTTGGGAGGGACATCATTTCGTAGGAGGGATTGGCGGTACGCCGCAGGACTAGAAGGTGTTTCTTCTGCGGGAAAGAGGGACATTTTGTTGGGGATGTCCGTCCCGTGCCTTGTTGAACAAGAAGTCGCCGGAAAAAATGTTAATCCCAGGTTGTGTGGTGGACGACAACCTGGGAGTATGTATTTCGTCTGCTAGTTCTTCTCAGTTCCTTGTACCAGTGGAGGTGGTGGTTGGTACGAGAGTGGAGAGATTTTCTGTTCTTCTTGATAGTGGGTCCGGGCTAATCTGGTTGACGCTCAGTTTGCTCAGGCTCAAGGTATGCATCTGAGTGTATTGGTCAAACCGATCCCTATATTCTCCATTGACGCCAGGCCTCTCGGCCAAGGTAGCTTTGTTCATGAGGTTCATAACATTGACCTTCGGGTAGGGGCAATACATAGGGAACTATTATCTTGTTATGTGTTGGAGGGTCTACCTACTCCTATTGTGTTGGGACTTCCTTGGTTGGTTAAACATAACCCTGTGATTAATTGGCAGTCCAGAGAGATAAGCCAATGGGGTGAGTTTTGCAAAAGTAACTGCATGAACACAGTCATCAGTGCGGTCGTGCCTAGTACTTTGCCTCCTTTTTTGGAGGACTTTGGGGATGTGTTCTCTGAGGAGGGGTGTCAGGAGTTGCCTCCTCATCGCGTGTATGACTGCTCTATTAATTTACTTCCTGATGCTAAGTTACCTAAAGCTAGGTTATATAACCTTTCTGGTCCTGAGAGGCAGGCTATGAAAGATTATATTTCGGAAAGTCTGGCCAAAGGGCATATTAGACCTTCATCTTCCCCAGTGGCCGCGGGGTTCTTCTTTGTGAAGAAAAAAGATGGAGGCCTACGCCCTTGCTTGGATTTCCGCAAACTTAATCGGATTACTGTTCGAGATCCGTATCCACTCCCTCTGATTCCTGATTTCTTCAATCAAATTGTTGGCGCCAAATGGTTCTCTAAATTGGATCTCAGGGGGGCGTATAATCTGATTAGGATAAAAGAGGGGGATGAGTGGAAAACGGCGTTTAACACGCCGGAGGGACATTATGAGAACCTTGTCATGCCTTTTGGTCTGACTACTGCACCAGCAGTATTCCAACATTTTGTTAATGACATTTTTCGTCATCTGGTGGGGCTGTTTGTGGTCGTATATTTGGATGACATTTTAATTTACTCGCCAGATCTTGTGTCTCACCAGGAGCATGTGAGACAGGTGTTGCAGATCTTGCGAGACAATAAACTATACGCCAAACTGGAAAAGTGTGTATTCGCCGTACAGGAACTTCAGTTTTTGGGTTTCTTGGTGTCAGCCTCCGGTTTCCGTATGGACCCTGAAAAGGTGAGAGCAGTGCTTGAATGGGATCAGCCAGAGGATCTTAAGGCTCTGCAGCGTTTTCTGGGGTTTGCTAACTACTACCGGAAATTTATTTGTAATTTCTCATCTGTTGTCAAACCTCTCACTGACATGACAAGAAAAGGGACGGATTTTTCTAAATGGTCGGACAAAGCTTGCCAAGCTTTTTCCTCTTTGAAAAAATGTTTTGCTTCGGCACCCGTTCTCATCCAACCAGATGTATCACAGCCGTTCGTTGTGGAGGTGGACGCGTCTGACGTAGGGGTGGGTGCAATATTGTCCCAGGGTCCGTCCCCTGGTAAATGGCATCCGTGCGCTTTCTTTTCTAAGAAATTGTCGTCCGCCGAAAGGAATTATGATATCGGCAATAGGGAACTTTTGGCCATTAAGTTGGCTTTTGAAGAATGGCGTCACTTTTTGGAGGGGGCAGTCCACCCGGTCACCGTCATTACTGATCACAAGAACCTGCTGTATTTGGAATCTGCTAAGCGTCTGAATTCCAGACAAGCTCGATGGTCGTTGTTTTTTACCAGGTTTAATTTTGTTGTCACTTATCGCCCTGGATCTAAGAATGTTAAGGCGGATGCCTTGTCTCGCAGTTTCCCAGGGGCCGGGAAAACGGACGACCCGATTCCTATCCTTCAGGAGGGGGTGGTAGTGTCGGCTGTATGTTCTGAGCTTGAGGAGGAGGTATTAGAGGTTCAGGGGGACGCCCCTGCAGGACCTCCAGGGAGACTGTTTGTCCCAAATCAGTTGAGACAAAAGGTTATTGAGGCACATCATAATTCTGCTTTAGCAGGACATCCAGGGAGTAAGGCTACTTTAGATCTCCTTTCTCGCCGGTTTTGGTGGCCTAACGTTAATAAAGATGTTTTAACTTTTGTCGCGTCCTGTGGGGTTTGTGCTCGCTCTAAGACCCCTCATACCCGTCCGTCTGGGACCCTCTTACCCTTGAAACTTCCGGAGCGTCCATGGACTCATTTGTCTATGGACTTCATCACGGACCTTCCTCAGTCATCAGGGAAGACTGTCATACTGGTGGTTGTTGACAGGTTCAGTAAGATGGCACATTTCATTGCTCTTCCTGCCCTCCCTAATGCTAAAACTCTGGCGCAGGTGTTCATTGGGGAGATTGTGAGACTTCATGGGTTGCCTTCTGATGTGGTGTCGGATAGGGGTCTCAGTTTGTGTCCAAGTTTTGGAGGGCATTTTGTTTACGTCGGGGGATGCAATTGTCATTTTCCTCGGCTTTTCATCCGCAGACCAATGGTCAGACAGAGCGTCTGAATCAAAGCCTAGAGACTTATCTTCGGTGTTTTGTCTCAGAGAACCAGGAGGACTGGTCTTCTTTCTTGCCTCTGGCAGAGTTCGCTCTTAACAACAGGCGGAGCGAGTCCACTGGTAAATCCCCGTTTTTTGGGGCATATGGTTTTCATCCCCAGTTTTGTACTTTCAATGGGGGGGGGCCCTTCTGGGGTTCCTGAGGAGGAGCGTTTCTCGTCGTCACTTGCTTCAGTGTGGAGAGGTGTATTGAATAATCTGAGTGCTATGGGGAACCGTTATAAACGTATGGCTGATAGGAGGAGAGTTTCTGGTCCAGATCTTAATGTGAACGATCTGGTATGGTTGTCTACCAGGAATATAAAACTTAAAGTTCCCTCCTGGAAGCTGGGCCCCAGATTCATCGGGCCGTACAGGATCAGTTCCATAATTAATCCTGTGGCATTTCGTCTGGACCTCCCTCCTACGTTTAAAATTCATAATGTGTTCCACAAGTCATTACTTAAGAGGTACGTGGCACCAGTCATACCATCACCTCTACCTCCTCCTCCAGTGGTGGTCAATGGTAACTTGGAGTTTCAAGTGTCAAAGATCATTGACTCACGTCTGAATCGCCGGTCCCTTCAGTACTTGGTGCATTGGAAGGGGTATGGTCCAGAGGAGAGGACGTGGGTTCCTGCGTCTGACATTAACGCAGATCGTTTGGTGCGGACCTTCCACAGAACTCACCCGGGCAAACCTGGCCCTGAGGGTCCGGAGGCCCCTCGTAGAAGGGGGGGTACTGTCATGTGTGCATCACCATGAAGATCGTCGCGGTTGCACATTCTGACTTCTCACAGCTGAGTTGCTGTTTCTTTGTGTTTGGCAGTTAGGGAGTTAATTCTGTCTGTGCTCAGTTCTGGGACTGGGTGCAGTTTCTCCCGGCTGCAATTAATTATTTGTTGATTGGTTTCCTTTAAATCTCTGGTTGTCTGTTTGGGAGTTGCCAGTGAAATTCTTCATGCAGACCACAGATAGGATTGTATCTGTATAGACTTAAGTTAAAGAGCTCCTTAGTTGTTTTAAGCTCACCTTGCTTAGAGTTTAATATCCCAGATCATTTATGTTCCTTCTGTGTTTGAGTGTGTATGCAAGTCTGTGTTTTCTCCAGTCTGTCTTATATTTCTAATCTGTGTATTTAGCAGAGATCAGCCCATATCCCTTTGGTGGTAATCAGAATCCTTCTTAGGACTGATTACAGGGTTCAGGGACTGATAGGAGACAGGGTTAGGCTGGAGACTTGGACCTCTGAACCATTATCAGTACCTCCAAGGTGAGGGATTAGTTAGGACCCCAGTTTAGGGTCAGGTTAGACCCCCGGTCCTCTTCTTTCCTGTGACAGTGTATCAAGTCCTCAAGATTAATCCTGAGTTCAACGGATATCGTGTCAGGTAAATCTATTCTATATTTACATGCTGATGTTGCTAATCTATATGTTGTATAGAGGGTTGTTCTTTTAAGAATAGTTTACTGACATCGTACACATATCATAAGACCGCGTGACAAGCCCCTGATGTGCCTAAACAGTGGAAACCCCCACAAATGACCCCATTTGGGAAACTAGACCCCCTAAGGAACTTATCTAGATCTTTGGTGAGCAATTTGAACCCCCAAGTGCTTTACACAAGTTTATAACGTAGAGCCGTAAAATTTAAAAATCATATTTTTTCCACAAAAATGATCTTTTCACCCCAAATTTTATTTTTCCAAGGGTAACAAGACTCCAAAAGTTATTGTGCAATTTGTCCGGAGTGCGCTGATACCCCATATGTGGGAGTAAACCACTGTTTGGGTGCATGGCAGAGTTTGGAAGGGAAGGAGCGCCGTCTGACTTTTTCAACGCAGAATTGGCTGGACGCCATGTCGTGTTTGGAGAGCTCCTGATCTGCCTAAACAGTGGAAACCACCATAAATGACACCATTTTGGAAACTAGACCCCTCAAGGAACTTATCTAGATGTGTGGTGAGAACTTTGAACCCCCGGGTGTTTCACTAAAGTTTATAACGTACAGCAGTAAAATAAAAAATCTTTTTTTTTTTTTACAAAAATGATTTTTTCGCCCCCAATACTTTATTTTCACAAGGGTAACAGAACAAATTGGAACCCAAAAGTTGTTGTCCAATTTGTGCTGAGTACGCTGATACCCAATATGTGGCGAAAACTACTGTATGGGCACACGTCGGGGCTCGGAAGGGAAGTAGTGACGTTTTGGATTGCAGACTTTGATGGAATGGTCTGGGGGCGTCATGTCGCATTTGGAAAGCCCCTGATGCACCTAAACAGTGGAAACCCCCCACAAGTGACCCCATTTTGGCAAATAGACCCCAAAAGGAACTTATCTAGATGTGTGGTGAGCACTTTGAACCCCGAAGTGCTTCACAGAAGTTTATAACGTACAGCCGTAAAAATAAAAAATCCTTTTTTTTTTACAAAAATGATTTTTTCGCCCCCAATACTTTATTTTCACAAGGGTAACAGAACAAATTGGAACCCAAAAGTTGTTGTCCAATTTGTGCTGAGTACGCTGATACCCAATATGTGGGCGAAAAACTACTGTATGGGCACACGTCGGGGCTCGGAAGGGAAGTAGTGACGTTTTGGATTGCAGACTTTGATGGAATGGTCTGGGGGCGTCATGTCGCATTTGGAAAGCCCCTGATGCACCTAAACAGTGGAAACCCCCCACAAGTGACCCCATTTTGGCAAATAGACCCCAAAAGGAACTTATCTAGATGTGTGGTGAGCACTTTGAACCCCGAAGTGCTTCACAGAAGTTTATAACGTACAGCCGTAAAAATAAAAAATCCTTTTTTTTTTACAAAAATGATTTTTTTCGCCCCCAATATTTTATTTTCACAAGGGTAACAGGAGAAATTGGACCCCAAAAGTTGTTGTCCAATTTGTCCTGAGTACGCTGATACCCAATATGTGGGAGAAAACTACTGTATGGGCGCACGTCAGGGCTCGGAAGGGAAGTAGTGACATTTTGGATTGCAGACTTTGATGGAATGGTCTGGGGGCGTCATGTCGCATTTGGAGAGCCCCTGATGCGCCTAAACAGTAGAAACCCCCCACAAGTGACCCCATTTTGGAAAATAGACCCCGCAAGGAACTTATCTAGATGTGTGGTGAGCACTTTGAACCCCGAAGTGCTTCACAGAAGTTTATAACGCACAGCCGTAAAAATAAAAAATCTTTTTTTTTTTTTTGCAAAAATGATTTTTTCACCCCAATATTTTATTTTCACAAGGTTAACAGGAGAAATTGGACCCCAAAAGTTGTTGTCCAATTTGTCCTGAGTACGCTGATACCCAATATGTGGGAGAAAACTACTGTATGGGTACACGTTGGGGCTCGGAAGGGAAGTAGTGACGTTTTGGATTGCAGACTTTGATGGAATGGTCTGGGGGCGTCATGTCGCATTTGGAGAGCCCCTGATGCACCTAAACAGTGGAAATCCCCTACAAGTGACCCCATTTTGGAAAATAGACCCCACAAGGAACTTATCTAGATGTGTGATGAACGCTATGAAGCCCCAAGTGCTTCACAGAAGTTGATAATGTACAGCCGTAAAAAAACAAAAAAAATCATTTTTTTTTTACAAAAATGATATTTTCGCCCCCAGTTTTTTATTTTCCCAAGGGTGACAGAGGAAATAGGACAAATTTCACAATAACGCTTGGGGTCCAGAGTACGCTGATACCCCATATGTGGGAATAAACTACTGTTTGGACGCATGGCAGGGCTCAGAAGTGAAGGAGCACCGTTTGACTTTTTCAACGCAGAATTGGCTGGAATTGAGATCAGACGCCATGTCACATTTGGAGAGCCCCTGATGTGCCTAAACAGCGGAAACCCCCCAATTCTAACTCCAACCCTAACCCCAACACACCCCTAACCCTAGTCCCAACCCTAACCACAAACCTAACCCTAACACACCCCTAATCCCAACCCTAACCCTAATCCTAACTTTAGCGCCAACCCTAACCCTAACTTTAGCCGCAACCCTAACCCTAATGGGAAAATGGAAATAAATACATTTTTTTTATTTTATTATTCTTCCCTAACTAAGGGGGTGATAAAGGGGGTTTGATTTACCATTTATAGCGGGTTTTTATGATTGGCAGCTGTCACGCTAAAAGACGCTTTTTATTGCAAAAAATAGTTTTTTGCATCGCCACATTTTGAGAGCTATAATTTTTGCATATTTTGGCCCACAGAGTCATGTCAGGTCTTATTTTTTGCGGAACGAGTTGATGTTTTTATTGGTACCATTTTTAAGCACGTGACATTTTTTGATCGCTTTTTATTTCGATTTTTGGGAGGTTAGAATGAACAAAAATCAGCAATTCATGAATTTCTTTTGGGGGAGGCGTTTTTATCGTTCCGCATGTGGTAAAATTGATAAAGCAGTTTTATTCTTCGGGTCAGTACGATTATGGCGATACCTCATTTATATAATTTTTTTATGTTTTGGCGCTTTTATAGAATAAAAACAATTTTATATGAAAAATAATTATTTTTGCATCGCTTTATTCTGCGAGCTATAACTTTTTTTACAGCTGATGATGCTGTATGGCGGCTCGTTTTTTGCGGGACAAGATGACGTTTTCAGCGGTACCATGTTTATTTGTATTGGTCTTTTTGATCGCGTGTTATTCCACTTTTTGTTTGGCGGTATATGATAAAGCATTGATTTTTTGCTTTTTTTTTTTTTTTTTTTTAAGGGGTTCACTAAAATGAACTAGTGGGACAGTTTTATAGAGGGGGTTGTTACGGATGCGGTGATACCAAATATGTGTACTTTTATTGTTTTGTTTTTTTTATTTACAGGAAGAAATGAATTTATTGGGGAATATTTTTTTTTTTTTATTTATTTTGGATTTTTTTTTAAAACATGTTTATTTTTTATTTTTTTACTTTGTCCCAGGGTGGGACATCACTGTATTTTATCAATCGCTGGTGTGACAGTGTGCACAGCACTCTGTCACACCAGCGATCGCACAGGCATAGCTGCAGGTTTCTCAGTGCCTGCTCTCAGCAGGCACTGAGGAAGCCGCCTCCCTCCAGGACCCCGGTGCCATCTTGGATCCGGGTCCTGGGAGGGAGGAAGCCCTCAGAACAGCGCGATCACATCGCGCTGGTCTGAGGGTCTCAGGGGGCGCGCAGGGAGCCCCCTCCCTGCGCGATGCTTCCCTGTGCCCCCAGTACACCGCGATCATGTTTGATCGCGGTGTGCTAGGGGTTAATGTGCCGGGAGCAGTCCGTGACCACTCCTGACACACAGTCACGGGTGTCAGCTGTGATAATCAGCTGACACCCGGCGGCGATTAGCTGTGCTCCCTCCGGGAGCGCAGTTAATCGCCTATGACGTACTATCCCGTCCATGGTCAGATTGGCACGGGTTTCATGGACGGGATAGTACGTCTAATGTCAGAGAGGGGTTAATGCCTCCAAATGTTTCTTTGCAGAGATGTACCACACTTAATCCTGCCACATTGTTACCTCTCTCGGATCTAAAGGAGGGGTCAGGTACGGTATTGTACAAAGAAGATCCAAGAGAGGAGATTCCTCATGATTGTGTTCAGCTTATGGCACAGGAAACAGCAGGCCTACCCACAGTGTTTGAAACTGAAAGACTTAATGCTGATTTTGAATTTTTTGTAGATGGATCTCGCCACCAAGATGACTCAGGTACCTTCCACATGGGTATGCCATCGTCTCCCTGAATGCAGTAATCAAAGCAGAACCAATGCTCCCACATCAGTCGGCCCAGGAGGCTGAACTTAAGGCTCTGACCGAGGCCTGTAAGAAAGCTGAAGGTAGAATTGTTAACATCTACACAGATTCTAGATACGCATTCGGTATAGCTCATGATTTTGGTCCAATTTGGAAATCTAGAGGATTCCTGACGGCAGCAGGACATCCCATTAAAAATGCTGACGCAGTCCAGCAGTTAATTGATGCATTACAATTACCAAAAGAGGTAGCTGTCATAAAAGTTAAAGCACATACCAGACGCACTGATCAGGTGAGTAAAGGAAACGCAATGGCCGATGCAGCAGCAAAAACAGCAGCCAGTAGACCACTCCAAGGGGTAACGATGCACCAGGTAAGCGCTCCCAAAAATCCCTTTGTGTCGGAGGATGCCTTATCTCAGATGCAGGCTCAGGTGCACCAGGAGGAAGTAGAAAAGTGGGAAAAAGAAGGTGCATGTCTGAATGAAGCAAATGGGGTATGGGGAAGAAGGATGCGTCGATGCCTTCCAAGGGCGTTGTACCCTGCGGTCGCCCAGATGTTACGTGGGCCAACCCACCAGTCCAAAACTGCTGTAATGAGCGTGATGCAGAAGCATTGGGTAGCACCAGGCTTTTCCACCTGTATAGAAGGTTTGATCCAGGGATGCATGGTATGTGCTACACATAATCAGGGAAGGGTAGTCAAGACACCACCCAAACACGCCCCTCGGCCCCTCTATCCTTTCCAGAGACTGCAGATTGATTATATTCAGCTGCCAAAATCAGGGTCATGGGAGTACGTGTTGGTCTGTATTGATTTATTTTCAGGATGGCCGGAGACTTTCCCGATTGCCAAGGCTACGGCTGCGACAACCGCAAAGAAGCTGCTTGCGGAGGTGGTGTGCAGGTATGGAGTACCAGAGGTGATCGAAAGTGACAGAGGTACACATTTCACAGGTGAAATAATGAATGAAGTCTTGACCGCTCTAGGAATTCAACAAGCTTTCCACACCCCATATCATCCACAAAGCAGTGGAAAAGTAGAAAGACTAAATGGGACATTGAAGTTAAAAATCCAAAAGGCCATGGCTGAAACAAGGAAATCTTGGCCTGAATGTTTACCATTAGCCCTATATTCAGTAAGGTACACTCCAAATAGGAAAACTGGACTTTCTCCATATGAAGTACTATTTGGCAAAGTGCCTAGCTTAGGATGTTTCTTTCCCCAAGCACTGGAAATGAGTAACCATGTATTAAGTTCATATGTAAGGGATTTGCATAAAAGACTTAAGAAAGTACATGATAATGTCTTCAGTTCTCTTCCAGATCCGAACCAGGATCCTGGGAGTCACAGCCTGCAGCCCGGAGACTGGGTAGTCATTAAAAGACACGTGAGAAAGAGTTTGGATCCGAGATTTGATGGACCTTTTCAAGTTCTACTGACGACAAGTACCGCAGTCAAGCTACAAGGCAAGGAAACTTGGATTCACGCATCGCATTGTAAGAAGATCCTTGGAGAGCCTCCAGAAGAGGAATGATGCTACTAATGACATTTGCTTGCATCCTTGCAGTAACGGATGCTTGGAACAGACTTAGCCGTGTAGATGGGGATAGCAAATAAATTTTTCAGTGCATTATTTATCTACCCAATGATAACTCAGACATGGGATAAGTTGGTAGAATCCACAGACTACCTACATGATCAAATATGGGATATTTTAGATATCATGAATGGGTCACTTGCAGTACAGAACCAGTTAATTATTGTTACTAACCAACATACCCTCGTGTTAGATTATCTGACTGCAGCTCAAGGAGGGATGTGCCAGATTATCGGACCTGCATGTTGTCATTATATTGATAATTCTAGTGTTTTAACCCTTAAACATAAGCTAGAGGATGTCATAAAGTTAAGGAAACTATATGATGAGGCAAATCTGAAGAATCAAGATTCATGGTGGGCAAATACTTTCTCCTTTCTTAACCCCGCAAATTGGTTCAAAGGCATAGGGGGATGGCTGACTGGGATAATACAAGCTGGCCTACAGGTTTTATTGATATGTCTTGCTATCTATTTAGTTTTTAAAATCTGTTTGATGTGTATTAAACGATGTACTAGGACACAGAGGAGGTATGAAGATGTGTATTGATCAAATGAAGGAACAAAAGGAGGGAATGTTAGAGCTAAATCAGCATTTCTTTTCAGAAGGCCTTGGTTTCTGTCAGACAAGTTGATGCATACCAGAAAGTCGAGATAAGATGTTCCTTCTTTGAGGCAATACACCCCCGCTTGCCGAGATATGAAAAGGCATCCTGTACTGGGAGCTAAGGGAAGAATGGAGTTTTTCAGTTAATACCAGTATTCTATGTATTTAGTGATAAGTTGTATAAACACCATATATGGTAATTCCGCTTCCTGCTTATGGGGTGTATATAAACCCCTTCGTTAGCAATAAAGAGTAGAGTTTTTGATGCATACTTTTGTCTGTGTCTTATTCTCTCTGGTACCACATTTCAAGGAGGAAAGGGTTAACGAGATAACAGTGACGACAGCTGCACTATCCCATAGACTAACATTCGTCCGATTGCGATCTGATGCTTTGTCAGATCATACTTGGACTGAAAAGAGAGTCGTATACACGAGCCCTAAAGCATATCAGGGCAGCACGGTGGCTCAGTGGATAGCACTGCAGCGCTGGAGTCCTGGGTTCGAATCCCACCAAGGACAACATCTGCAAGGAGTTTGTATGTTCTCCCCGTGTTTGCGTGGGTTTCCTCAAGTTTCCTCCCACATTCCAAAAACATACAGATAGGGTCTAAATTGTGAGCCCCTTCGGGGACAGCGATGATAATGTGAGCAAACTGTAAAGCGCTGTGGAATATGTTAGCGCTATATAAAGATTATTATTATTATATATATAGTGACCTAAGCATTATATAAGCCTGTTAGACAGGACTGGTCCGTGCTGATTTGTTTACATTCCTCCCATACTATGTATCCTGGCTAGAATGTTCCTCGGAGAATATCTTCCTCCTGCCAACTGCTGGTAAAGATAAAAGAAGTTCCCTGGTAAACACATCCATCCTGCCACTGGAAACCGCTCCCTTTCTCGTTCCAGGCCCAAGACGTAATATACAGAGAAGACTGATTGATTAGTTGATTGACTAGGCCGGCTGCTATCCGTCTGTCATTGTATTAATTGGCCTCTTATTGTGACGAGTGAAGTCTTTATTCATCCTCAAACTAATCAACAATATAGAACACGACATTATCTCAAATGTGAATCAGATCATGTTATATTTATATATTGATGTGCCCATGCAAAATGTCGTATGAGGGAGAGAATACTATTGATATAAACCCCTTAATAGCGCAGCCTATTTCATTTTTTATATTTGCATTTTTCCTCCTCTTCTTCCACAAGCCATAACTTTTTAACTTTTCCGTCCCTGTCAAAATTGGAAAACGGGAAAAAAAAAAATTTGAATTGTACAATTACAGCGATATCAGGCTTTCATATGCTTTTTTTCTTATTTAAGTGATAAAAAACAAATTTGTAAAAGAAAAATAAAACAATTTTGGTTTGTGTTGCCATTTTCCAATACTCATAATGTTTTTACTCTTGTGTTGTGTGATTGATGAGCTATACGAGGGCTTGTTCTTTTCTTCATGAACTGATGATCTTTTTATACCAATTTTTGGATACAAACAATATTATAAACCTTTTTATTGAAATTGTTTTCAGGGAGGAGTAGGGACTGAAAAAAAAACGCAATTCTACCTATTAGATTTTTTTTTCTTGCTAAGGCTCAAACTGGTCACACGAAGTAGGAAGCTACGATTGTCCACAATGTCTGGCCTCTGCTCCTAAGTGTGACGCTAATGACAGACTCATGGACAGACCATGAGGCAGAAGAGTCAGACATTCAGGGGTCAAATCCAAGAGAGTACATAGATAGCCAAGGTAAAAGACAAAGGCATAAGTAAGGTCACAGTCCGGGGCCAATAACAAGAGATAGTGGATCAAAAGCTGAAGGACTAGACAAAGGGATAGTCAGAACATGGTGCTAAGGGTCAGGCAGCAGAATATCAGAACTAAGGGCAACAGAATCAGGCTAACACTCACCAAGAAGCACAAACTACGTCTGGCAGGGATCAGGGGCAGACAGCTCAGTTAAGTAGCTGGACACCGAACACCTGGAGAAAGACCCGCACCTCCCAGTCACAAATTGGACAGCTGAGTTGTCAATCAAGGCACCGACAGCTCAACAAGCCCATCACAGGTTGGACAGCCATGCTGTCAATCCAAACAGACAATTCAGCATGACAGTTTCCATAGAACAGCATAGCAATCACTCACTGAGCGGCGGAATCGTGACACTCAGCACGCGGTGTCCCAGCTCTGCAACGTTACGTGGTCTCCAGTTCGTGGCTGAGTTGTTGCGGTTCCTTCCACTTCTCAAAAATATCACTCACAGCAAGGTGATAGGGAAGATTTAGGAGGGAAGAAATGTCATAAATGGACATTTTACCCCGGTGGCTCCTATTACAAGATTGCGCTGGTATCAGAGAGCTCTTCAGAAGGGGTCATATCATATGTTAGCAAAGGCAGACAGTATGGTGAGGCGCTTGCTTTTACAAACAGACATATGGTATGGTGTCCTTTGAGTGACAACCTATAGGGCAGAGTACATATACAGTATAAGTGTAAGGCTAGGTTGGATGGATGTATTGATGCCCCAGGAGTTTTTTGCATTTTCTTTATTGTCTTCCTGTTTTGCTTTGTGTCCCTTTCATTATTAGCTGTAATTAGTAGGGGTGGAAATGCTGCTGATAACATATCAGAGGGCAGGAAGTGCTTTAGCTGTGTTTGCCCCTTCTTCAGGAGCCCAGGCTAGGTCTGTGGTGATTGTAAGTCACGCTAAGGGACCGGGACACAGAGGTCAAGTCTTCAGAAGATGGAAGAGATATAAGCCACTTCAAGGCTGATATACCATATGGGGGCCATGAAGTAACTGATGAAAGATTTCAGGAGAATGTCTGGAAACATTGCAGATTTCACAAATTCTGGGAGTAAGAAGTGAAGTTTAACCCCTCAGGCGCACGTTACTTTGGTACCTCAAAATGCAGTGGTTTGATTTTTAAAATTAGAATAATACCAAATTTATATAGATTTTTGTTTTCTGCTTTTGCACAATAAACAATTCATTTTTTCAAATTATTTGTTTTTGAATCGCTGTTTTCCAAGACTCGAAACATTTTATATTTCTATTAAAACACCTGTGTGAGCGCTTCTTTTATGAAGACAACTTGTAGTTCTCATTGTATCCTTTTGGGAAACATACAACCTTTAGATTGCTTTTTAATGCTTTTATGGGGAAAAAAAGTGAAGAAAAAAAAACAGCAATTTTTTATTGGGCTTTACTGTTTTAGTGTTCACCATGCATGATAAATCACGTAACTTTTATTGTACCATGTAGCAGTTTTATATATAGAATAGATTTATCGTGAAAGGCAAAAACTACAATGCCTCCAATGGGCAACAAAAATGTGTGCAACACTCTGAGGTCCTCTAGGACTGTATCCAACCCCTGTTAAGCTCTTTAATCCAAACACAGTCTTTAAAATAAATGTCCAAGTGGCCTCAACATATAAGCTATAGCTAAACGGATGGCAACCAGTGGTAACAGCCTTTTTAAATAACATACTTATCAGACATTTTATCATTTTTAAAATGCAACGATAGTCCAAAATTATTCCTATTAGGGAACAGATGTTTTGCTTAGCCAATGTTTATCCACATGCGGTATACATAGAAGAAACCATGATCACTTTTGGCAAGTGGCGGTCCAAAACTTATCCCTGTTTGAGGAGTTGCAACAGGTTTGTTTGCTAAATGTAGAAGCTATGCATTTTTAACAAGTCTTCCAATAGGTATCTTTTTTTTCAGGTATTAGCAGATGTTTTGTTATTTGTAAAGAGAAGAAACAATGATTTTTTTATAACAAGGCGTCCAAAAATTATTCAAGTTTACTGTTTGGAGAATGAAGGAACAATGGCTTTTTGAAAAGCTGTCCAAAACAATCCTTTTTTGGGGAGTAGTAACAGGTTTGCTATTTTGAAAGTAAAGAAGCAGTGGCTTCTAAAAAACTGTTCAAAATTATGCCTTTGAGAGTTGCTTCAGGTTTATTTACCCTGTACCGAATGGGGTTCCCAGCTGGAGTAAAGTATAGCAATAGAGCACGATCAAGAAACAGATGTGTGGCTGAGTATCGGCAGTTAGAGTGGCGCAAATACACAGTACAGAATGTGATGAGACAGGCAAGGGAATGTCCAGCACTGACTGACCCAGCAGCAGTGGCACAGTACATACAGTATATAACATAGTGGACAGAGAAGAGCCCGGCAGGGTGTGGGGGAAACTGATCTAATCGTTGGCATCAGCCGTAGGTGAATGAAAACACTGTTCCAAATATTTTCAAAAGTTGTCAGGTTCAGTTATGAATGAGCCATTTCTTAACCCTTTCACCCCAAGGGTGGTTTGCACGTTAATGACAGGGCCAATTTTTACAATTCTGACCACTGTCTCTTTATGAGGTTATAACTCTGGAACGCTTCAACGGATCTTCGCGATTCTGAGATTGTTTTCTCATGACATATTGTACTTCATTTTAGTAGTAAAATTTCTTCGATATAACTTGCGTTTATTTTTGAAAAAAACGCAAATATGGCAAAAAAATTTAAAATTTTGCAATTTTCAAACTTTGAATTTTTGCTCCCTTAAAACAGAGAAATATGTTACACAAAATAGTTAATAAGTAACATTTCCCACATGTCTACTTTACATCAGCACAATTTTGGAACCAAAATTTTTTTTTGTAGGAAATTATAAGGGTTAAAATTTGACCAGCGATTTCTCATTTTTACAACAAAATTTACAAAGCCATTTTTTTTAGGGACCACCTCACATTTGAAGTCACTTTGAAGGGTCTATATGGCAGAAAATACCCAAAAGTGACACCATTCTAAAAACTGCACCCCTCAAGGTACTCAAAACCACATTCAAGAAGTTTATTAACCCTTCAGGTGCTTCACAGGAGCTGAAGCAACGTGGAAGGAAAAAATAAACATTTAACTTTTTAGTCACAAAAATGATCTTTTACAAACTTTTTTTATTTTCACAAGGGTAAAAGGAGAAAATGGGCAGATAAAGTTGTTGTGCAATTTCTCCTGAGTGCGACGATACCCCATATGTGGGGGAAAACCACTGTTTGGGCACACGGCAGAGCTCGTAAGGGAAGGAGCGCCGTTTGACTTTTTCAAACCAAAATTGGCTGGAATTGAGATTGGACGCCATGTCGCGTTTGGAGAGCCCCTGATGCGCCTAAACAGTGGAAACCCCCCACAAGTGACACCATTTTGGAAACTAGACCCCCTATGGAACTTATCTAGATCTCTTGTGAGCACTTTGAACCCCCAAGTGTTTCACAAAAGTTTATAATGCCTGGGTGGGATAAAAAACAAAACAATTTTCCACAAAAATTATTTTTTAGTCCCAAATTTTTGATTTTTCCCAAGGAAATTGGACCTCAAAAGTTGTTGTCTAATTTGTCCTGAGTACGATTGATACCCCATATGTGGGGGGGAGAACTGTTTGGGCGCACGGCAGGGTTTGGAAAGGAAGTAATAACGTTTTGGAATGCAGACGTTGATGGGGGTCATGTTCCGTTTGCAGTGCCCCAGATGTGCCTAAACAGTGGAAACCCCCCACAAGTGACCCCATTTTGGAAACTAGACACCCTAAGGAACTTATCTAGATCTTTGGTGAGCACTTTGAACCCCCAAGTGCTTCACACAAGTTTATTATGCCTGGGCATGAAAGTGAAAAATCCTATTTTTTTCCCATAAAAATTATATTTTAGTCACCAATTTTTTATTTTCCCAAGGGTAACAGGAGAAATTGGACCACAAAAGTTGTTGTTCAATTTGTCCTGAGTACGTGATACCCCATATGTGGGGGGGAACCACTGTTTGGGCGCACGGCAGAGCTCGGAATGGAAGGAGCACCATTTGACTTTTTCCAACCAAAATTGGCTGGAATTGAGATTGGACGCCATGTTGCATTTCGAGAGCCTCTGATGTGCCTAAACAATGGAAACCCCCCACAAGTGACCCAATTTTGGAAACTAGACCCCTAAGGAACTTATCTAGATCTGTGGTGAGCAATTTGAACCCCAAAGTGCTTTACACAAGTTTATAACGTAGAGCCGTAAAATTAAAAAATCATATTTTTGCCACAAAAATGATCTTTTTACCCCAATTTTTATTTTCCCAAGGGTAACAAGACCCCAAAAGTTGTTGTGCAATTTGTCCTGAGTATGCTGATACCCCATGTAGGGGTAAATCACTGTTTGGGTGCATGGCAGAGCTCGGAAGGAAAGGAGCGCCGTTTGACTTGTTCAATGCAGAATTGGCTGGACGCCATGTGTGTTTGGAGAGCTCCTGATGTGCCTAAACAGTGGAAACCCCCACAAATACACCATTTTGGAAACTAGACCCCTCAAGGAACTTATCTAGATGTGTGGTGAGAACTTTGAACCCCCAGGTGTTTCACTAAAGTTTATAACGCCCGAGCATGAAAATAAAAAAATCATATTTTTTCCACAAACATGATCTTATAGTCCCCAACTTTTATTTTCCCAAGGGTAACAGGAGAAATTGGACCCCAAAAGTTGTTGTCCAGTTTGTCCTGAGTACGCTGATACCCCATATGTGGGATAAAACTACTGTATGGGCACACGTCAGGGCTCGGAAGGGAAGTAGTGATGTTTTAGATTGCAGACTTTGATGGAATGGTCTGCGAGCGTCATGTCGCGTTTGGAGAGCCCCTGATGTGCCTAAACAGTGGAAACCCACCACAAGTGACCCCATTTTGGAAAATAGACACCCCCAAGGAACTTATCTAGATGTGTGGTGTGCACTTTGAACCCCCGAAGTGCTTCACAGAAGTTTATAACGTACAGCCATAAAAATAAAAAATCTTTCTTTTTTTTTTACAAAAATGATTTTTTGCCCCCAATATTTTATTTTCACAAGGGTAACAGGAGAAATTGGACCCCAAAGTTGTCCAATTTGCCCTGAGTACGCTGATACCCCATATGTGGGATAAAACTACTGTATGGGCACACGTCGGGGCTCGGAAGGGAAGTAGTGACGTTTTGGATTGCAGACTTTGATGGAATGTTCTGCGGGCGTCATGTCGCGTTTGGAGAGCCCCTTATGTGCCTAAACAGTGGAAACCCCCACAAGTGACCCCATTTTGGAAAATAGACCCCCCAAGGAACTTATCTAGATTTGTGGTGAGCACTTTGAACCCCGAAGTGCTTCACAGAAGTTTATAACGTACAGCCGTAAAAATAAAAAATCTTTTTTTTTTTTTACAAAAATGATTTTTTCGCCTAATATTTTATTTTCACAAAGGTAGCAGGAGAAATTGGACCCCAAAAGTTGTTGTCCAATTTTCCCTGAGTACGCTGATACCCCATATGTGGGAGAAAACTACTGTATGGGCACACGTCGGGGCTCGGAAGGGAAGTAGTGACATTTTGGATTGCAGACTTTGATAGAATGGTCTGCAGGCGTCATGTCGCGTTTGAAGAGCCCCTGATGTGCCTAAACAGTGGAAACCCCCCACAGGTGACCCCATTTTGGAAAATAGACCCCTCAAGGAACTTATCTAGATGTGTGGTGAGCGCTATGAAGCCCCAAGTGCTTCACCGACATTTATAACGTATTGCCGCAAAAACAAAAAATCATTTTTTTTTTTTACAAAAATGATATTTTCGCCCCCAATTTTTTATTTTCCCAAGGGTAATGTAGCGTCGGCGTCCCTGCCCTCTGCTAGGCAGGGACGCTGTTCCCCTCACCCCTCTGCTCCGAGGCCGGCGTCCTCCTCCCGCTCTGCTGGCAGCGCGCGCTCCTTTCCGGCCACTGTGCTTAGGGGGCGCGCGCGCGCGCTACCCTCCCTCTTAAAGGGGCCGCGCGCGCCGTGCTAAGGAGTCCCCGGCCAATGGCCGGAGGACTTCACCTTATATAAGGCACCTCCCCCAAAATGGAGGTGCCCGAGCAATGTTGTTGCACTGTTCACTACTCTGATTCAGCCCTCAGGTTCCGTTGCCAGTTACCTTCCAGGTTCCTGCCAGTTTGCTGTCTGTTCCTGTCTGATATTCCACTTACCAGCCTGCTAGCCTACCTGGAGGCTCTGCCGTCCGACAGTCTGCCCACCATCACCTGCCAGTCTGTCTATGGACCAGCCTGCCCCTCACCTGGGAGCGCTCATCTGTTGCCTGTCTGCTAGCCTACCTGGAGGCTCTGCCGTCACGTTCAGTGACCACCTGCTATTCCAGAGACTCTCGCCCGCTCACCTGGGAGCGCTCATCTGTTGCCTGCCTGCTAGCCTACCTGGAGGCTCTGCCGTCACGTTCGGTGACCACCTGCTACTCCAGAGACTCTCGCCTGCTCACCTGGGAGCGCTCATCTGCTATCTGCCTGCTAGCCTACCGGGAGGCTCAGCCATCACAGGTCGTATCTGCCCGTTCATCCAGAGACTGCCCCGGTCACTTGCCGTGACCTCCTACCCGTTCTTCCAGAGACTGCCCCGGTCACTTGCCGTGACCTCCTGCCCGTTCTTCCAGAGACTGCCCCGGTCACTTGCCGTGACTCCTGCCCGTTCATCCAGAGACTGCCCGGTCACTTGCCGTAACTCCTGCCGTTCATCCAGAGACTGCCCCGGTTACCTGCTGTGACTGCCTGTCCGTCTACCCTGGTCGCCACCCGCTCCCTTACAAGGACCGCCCCCTTGTATAGTAGCTCAGAGGTTCCGCCCCCCGGACCCGTTACAGTTTGCTCGGGCCATGGAACCCGGTGGCACCCAAGCTCCCTCGCTCTCGGACCTGTGTCATGAACTGTCCCGTCAGAGGTCCCAACAGGAGTCCATCCTGGGTCACCTGCGGAATGTCAATTCTCGCCTGGACACTCTGGCCGCTCCATCAGCAACCACCGCTGGTGCCATGACCCGCAATCCAGCAGCTCCGCTCTCCACCCATTCCGTGGTTTCCTGTCCCGGACCCCGGCTTTCTGCACCTCCTCGCTTCGGAGGCGACCCCGCTCAGGCTCGGGGCTTCATTAATCAGTGCACCCTGCACTTTGAACTCCTGTCCCACCAGTTTAACTCCGACCGGGCCAAAATTGCCTTCATCATGTCCCATCTCACCGGGGAGGCCCTGGCCTGGCTAAATCCTCTTTGGGAGAGAGGAGACCCCCTGGTGTCCGACTTGTCTGTCTTTCTCGTGCTTTCCGGAAGGTCTTCGACGAACCCGGACGGAAGGTCTCATCCGCATCATCTCTGCTACGCGTCGTCAGGGAAGTCTCACCGTGGGACAATATGCCATACAGTTCCGTACCCTTGCCTCGGAGCTGGCCTGGGATAACGACGCTCTGGTATCTGTTTTCTGGGAAGGTCTGTCCGGTCGTATTAAAGATGAACTCGCCGGTAGGGACATTCCTACCACTCTCAATGACCTAATAACTCTTGCCACCCGGATTGACCACAGTTCCAGGAGCGGGCCAAAGAGGTCACCCGTGAGAGGAGGTTTCCACGTCTAGCTCCTACGTTTCAGAAACCCGTCACTCCCTCCGTTGCTCCCCAATTACACTCTCCTGAGCCTATGCAGGTCGACCAGACCAAGATGGTCAAAACCCGTCAGGACTTACGCCATGCCGAGGGGAGTTGCTTCTACTGTGGCAGTAAGGAGCACCGGATTCGTACCTGCCCGGAGAGGTCGGGAAACGCCTGTGTCTAGGTTCGCTCAGAGAGGTCGACCTAGACAAGGATAAATCCTCTCCATCTCTGCTGCTGTCAGTCTCAATTCTCTGCGGGGAGAACCGTTATTTTGAACTAGCCCAACTTGACTCTGGAGCAGCCAGGAATCTTATTTCACAGTCCCTGGTAGAAAAATACCGCATTCCCACCAAATCTCTGGCTGTACCATTATCTGTCGCTGCTGTGGATGGGGGTCTCTTACCACGTCCCATCCAACTCATCACCGAATCCATAACTCTGCAGGTGGGAATGCTGCATTCTGAGAGCATCTCTTTTCATGTGCTGCCTGGACTCTCTCACGCCCTCTTACTAGGTCTACCTTGGCTTCAGAGACATGCACCCGTGCTCGACTGGCAGACCAGAGAGGTTCTTCGCTGGGGACAGAATTGTCATAAGACGTGTTTGGTTCCTGTTCATCCCGTCCGTCCATCTCCTACCCCAACTAATCTACCTGGACTTCCGATTCCCTATTGGTCATTTGCTGATGTCTTTAATAAAAAGGAGGCAGAGACATTACCTCCTCACAGACCATACGACTGTCCTATCGACCTGTTACCCGGTACTACGCCTCCCCGTGGGCGTATTTACCCATTGTCCGCTGCTGAGACCCGGTCGATGTCCGAATATATCGAGGAGAATTTGGCCAGGGGATTCATCCGGAAATCTACCTCCCCGGCGGGAGCAGGCTTCTTTTTCGTAAAGAAGAAGGACGGCTCTCTCCGTCCCTGTATAGACTATAGAGGCCTTAACCAGATTACAGTGAAGAATAAGTACCCCCTTCCGCTCATTCCAGAATTATTTGATCGTCTGCGGGGGGCTAGAATCTTCACCAAACTGGACCTCCGTGGGGCGTACAACCTAGTCCGTATCCGTCAAGGTGATGAATGGAAGACTGCCTTCAACACCCGGGACGGCCACTATGAGTATCTAGTAATGCCCTTTGGTCTCTGTAATGCTCCTGCCGTCTTTCAAGAGTTGGTCAATGACGTTTTCCCGGGACCTTCTCTACTCCTGCGTAGTGGTGTACCTGGACGACATCTTGGTCTTCTCTCCGGATCTCCAGACTCACCGGAGGGACGTTCGTCAGGTTCTGCTCAGGCTCAGGCAGAATCACCTCTTCGCTAAATATGAGAAGTGTCTCTTTGAGCAGACCTCGCTTCCGTTTTTGGGCTACATTATTTCTCAGACCGGTCTACGAATGGATCCAGAGAAACTGTCTGCCATCGAGAAATGGCCCCGAACGGAGGGATTGAAGGCCATTCAGCGGTTCCTGGGCTTCGCTAACTACTACCGCCTCTTCATACCGCACTTCTCTTCCCGGACTGCCCCAATTTCCGCGCTCACCCGTAAGGGCACTAACCCCAAACAGTGGACGCCCGAAGCAGAGGAGGCCTTTCTCTCCTTAAAACAGGCCTTCTCTTCCGCCTCGGTACTGCATCGCCCGGACGGCAACAAGCAGTTCTTCCTGGAGATTGACGCCTCCTCCTCTGGAGCCGGAGCGGTACTTACTCAAAAATCGTCTTCCGGGAGGATGGTAACTTGTGGCTTCTTTTCCAAACTCTTCTCCTCCTCTGAGCGCAATTATTCCATAGGAGACCGAGAGTTATTGGCCATCAAGCTGGCATTGGAGGAGTGGCGTTACCTACTCGAGGGGGCTCTTCATCCGGTAATTATTTACACTGACCACAAAAACTTGGCTTACCTCCAGCATGCCCAGAGACTTAACCCGCGCCAAGCCCGGTGGTCCTTGTTTTTTGCTCGCTTTGATTTTGTTCTACATTTTCGCCCGGCTGACAAGAACATCAAGGCGGACGCCTTGTCCCGATCCTTCCTGGTGTCGGATCTCGAGGAGGAACCTAAACATATCATCGATACCGCCAGAGTCATGCAGGTGGCTCCCGTGAGTCTAAACCGTCTCCCTCCCGGTAAGACGTTCGTAGCGGTACCCGATCGGGAGAGGATCCTAAACTGGGGCCATTCATCTAAACTAGCTGGCCACGCCGGTCAGAGAACGACCCTCCAACTTATTTCCCGGCATTACTGGTGGCCTACCCTGCACAAGGACGTAATAGACTTTGTTTCTGCCTGTGCCTCCTGTGGCCGCAACAAAGTGCCGAGACACCTGCCTGCCGGTCGCCTCCTTCCTGTACCCGCTGCCCCCTGGCAGCATATAGCCATGGACTTCATAACTGACCTCCCCGTTTCTGCTGGTTGTACGGTCATTTGGGTGGTCGCTGATCGCTTTTCCAAGATGGCTCACTTTGTTCCCCTGCCAGGCCTCCCGTCTGCACCCGAGCTGGCTAAAGACTTTATCCGCCACATCTTCCGTCTTCATGGCCTGCCCCGCCACATCGTGTCGGATCGTGGGGTACAGTTCACCTCAGTTTCTGGAGAGCCACTTGTAAATTGCTAGACGTCACCCTGGACTTCTCCTCCGCTTACCACCCACAGTCCAATGGTCAAGTGGAGCGGATCAATCAGATCCTGACCAGTTACCTCCGGCACTTCATTAACGCCCACCATTCTGACTGGGTGGATCTCCTGCCATGGGCCGAATTTTCTTACAACAATCACGAGAGCGAATCTTCCTCCAAATCCCCGTTTTTTGTAGTCTTCGGTCAGCATCCTCGGATCCCATTTCCCGTCTTCACCTCAGTGGACAATCTGGCTGCGGAATCTCTTGTTAACGAATTTTCCTCCATATGGGAGAGTACCCGGTCCGCACTTCTTCTGTCATCCGAGCGTATGAAAAAACATGCTGACAAAAAACGTCTGGATCCTCCTCAATTCCGTCCTGGGGATAAGGTCTGGCTCTCGTCCAAGTATGTCCGGCTCAAGATTCCTTCCTATAAGCTAGGGCCTCGGTTCATCGGTCCTCTGGAGGTCATCAGTCAGATCAACCCGGTGGCCTATAAATTGAAACTCCCGGCCAACTTGCGGATCCCTAACTCCTTCCATGTATCTCTCCTCAAACCGGTGGTACTTAACTCTTTTTCCAAGTCTACAGGTACACCTCCTGCTCCGGTTTCAGCTGAAAACGAATTTGAGGTAGAGAACATTCTGGCCACCAAAAGGGTAAGAAGGAAGACCTATTTTCTGGTGGATTGGAAGGGGTTTGTCCCGAAGAGAGAACGTGGGAGCCTCGGGAGAACATCCATGCCCCTCTCATCCTAGCTAAATTTCTTTCTGGCCTAAAAAAGGGGGGGCCTAAAGGGGAGGTACTGTAGCGTCGGCGTCCCTGCCCTCTGCTAGGCAGGGACGCTGTTCCCCTCACCCCTCTGCTCCGAGGCCGGCGTCCTCCTCCCGCTCTGCTGGCAGCGCGCGCTCCTTTCCGGCCACTGTGCTTAGGGGGCGCGCGCGCGCGCTACCCTCCCTCTTAAAGGGGCCGCGCGCGCCGTGCTAAGGAGTCCCCGGCCAATGGCCGGAGGACTTCACCTTATATAAGGCACCTCCCCCAAAATGGAGGTGCCCGAGCAATGTTGTTGCACTGTTCACTACTCTGATTCAGCCCTCAGGTTCCGTTGCCAGTTACCTGCCAGGTTCCTGCCAGTTTGCTGTCTGTTCCTGTCTGATATTCCACTTACCAGCCTGCTAGCCTACCTGGAGGCTCTGCCGTCCGACAGTCTGCCCACCATCACCTGCCAGTCTGTCTATGGACCAGCCTGCCCGCTCACCTGGGAGTGCTCATCTGTTGCCTGTCTGCTAGCCTACCTGGAGGCTCTGCCGTCACGTTCGGTGACCACCTGCTATTCCAGAGACTCTCGCCCGCTCACCTGGGAGCGCTCATCTGTTGCCTGCCTGCTAGCCTACCTGGAGGCTCTGCCGTCACGTTCGGTGACCACCTGCTACTCCAGAGACTCTCGCCTGCTCACCTGGGAGCGCTCATCTGCTATCTGCCTGCTAGCCTACCGGGAGGCTCAGCCATCACAGGTCGTATCTGCCCGTTCATCCAGAGACTGCCCCGGTCACTTGCCGTGACCTCCTACCCGTTCTTCCAGAGACTGCCCCGGTCACTTGCCGTGACCTCCTGCCCGTTCTTCCAGAGACTGCCCCGGTCACTTGCCGTGACCTCCTGCCCGTTCATCCAGAGACTGCCCCGGTCACTTGCCGTGACCTCCTGCCCGTTCATCCAGAGACTGCCCCGGTTACCTGCTGTGACTGCCTATCCGTCTACCCTGGTCGCCACCCGCTCCCTTACAAGGACCGCCCCCTTGTATAGTAGCTCAGAGGTTCCGCCCCCGGACCCGTTACAGGTAACAGAAGAAATTGGACCCCAAGAGTTATTGTGCAATTTGTCCTGAGTACGCGGATACCCCATTTGTGGGGGTAAACTACTGTTTGGGCGCATGGCAGAGCTCAGAAGTGAAGGAGCACTGTGTGACTTTTTCAACGCAGAATTGGCTGGAATTGAGATCAGACACCATGTCACAATTGGAGAGCCCCTGATGTGCCTAAACAGTGGAAACCCCCCTATTCTAACTCCAACCCTATCCCCAACACACCCCTAACCTTAGTCCCAACCCTAACCATAACCCTAACCACAAACCTAACCCTAACACACCCCTAACCCTAATCCCAACCCTAACCCTAATCCTAACTTTAGCCCAACCCTAACCAACTTTAGCCGCAACCCTAACACTAAGGCCCCGTGCACACGTTGTGGATTTACTTGCAGATTTTTCGGCGTTGATTTTGCTAAAACCGCATGTAAAACGACCTGCGTTTTACCTGCGGTTTTAGCGTGGATTTACTGCGGTTTTGCCGTGTTTTTTTTGCAGATTTGCCTGCAGTTTTACACCTATATCGAAATAGGTGTAAAACCGCTGCGGAATCCGCACAAGGAATTGACATGCTGCGGTTTTAAAACCACACCAAATCCGTGCGGAAAATTCCGCATCATGTGCACAGCTTATTTTTCCCTTCATTAACACTGTACTGTACATGGCGTCCGGTTCAGCTGTGAATCCGCAGCGCCAAAACCGCTGCGGATCCGCCGCACAATCTGCAACGTGTGCACAGGACCTAACCCTAATGGGAAAATGGAAAGAAATGCATTTTTTTAATTTTATTGTTTTTCTCTAACTAAGGGGGTGATAAAGGTGGGTTTGATTTACTATTTATAGCGGGTTTTTATGATTGGCAGCTGTCACGCTAAAAGATGCTTTTTATTGCAAAAAATAGTTTTTGCATCACATTTTGAGAGCTATAATTTTTGCATATTTTGGCCCACAGAGCCATGTGAGGTCTTATTTTTTGCGGTACGAGTTGACATTTTTATTGGTACCATTTTTGAGCACATGACATTTTTTGATCGCTTTTTATTTAGATTTTTGGGAGGTTAGATTGAACAAAAATCAGCAATTCATGAATTTCTTTTGGGGGGGCGTTTATACCGTTCCACGTGTGGTAAAATTGATAAAGCAGTTTTATTCTTCGGGTCAGTACGATTATGGCAATACCTCATTTATATCTTTTTTTATGTTTTGGCGCTTTTATACAATAAAAACAATTTTATATAAAAAATAATTATTTTTGCATCGCTTTATTCTGCGAGCTATAACTTTTTTATTTTTTCGCTGATGGCGCTGTATGGCGGCTTGTTTTTTGCAGGATAAGATTATGTTTTCAGCGGTACCATGTTTATTTATATCCATCTTGTTGATCGCGTGTTATTCCACTTTTTGTTCGGCTGTATGATGACAAAGCATTGATTTTTTTGCTTTGTTTTTTTTATTTAAGGGGTTCACTAAAGGGGTTAACTAGTGGTACAGTTCTATAGGGCGGGTCGTTACGGACGCGGCGATACCAAATATGTGTGCTTTTATTGTTTTGTTTTTTTATTTACATGAAGAAATGAATTTATTGGGGAATATTTTTTTTTCCTTTTATTTTGGAATTTTTTTTACACTTGTTTATTTTTATTTTTTTTACATTTTTACTTTGTCCCAGGGTGGGACATTACAGTATAGGGTCAGATCCGCTGGTGTGACAGTATGCACAGCACTCTGTTACACCAGCGATCGCACAGGCAGTGCTGCAGGCTTCTCAGTGCCTGCTCTCGGCAGGCACTGAGGAAGTCGCCTCCCTGCAGGACCCGACGGCCATCTTGGATCCGGGGTCCTGCAGTGAGGAGAGTCCCTCGGAACAGCACGACACATCGCGCTGTTCTGAGGGTCTCAGGGGAGCGCGCAGGGAGCCCCCTCCCTGCACGATTCTCCCCTGTGCCCCCGGTACCGCGATCATGTTTAATCACGGTGTACCAGGGGTTAATGTGCCGGGAGAGGTCCGTGACCGCTCCTGACACATAGTGCCGGGTGTCAGCTGTGATAATCAGCTGACACCCGCGGCGATCAGCTGCGATCACCCCGGGAGCGCAGCTGATCGCCCTGGATGTACTATTCCATCCATGGGAATGAGGTCCAGAGTCACATGGACGGAATAGTACGTCCGATGGAATAAAGGGGTTAACGATTTTGACCTCCTGAATTCAAACCTGACAATGAAAATTTTTAGCTGACTCTATGATCTAAAAGAGTTTATTTTATTGCTTCATCTAATTAATGCATACAACTTTCAGTCCTTTGAAACATTATTGTTTTTGCAAATATAAAGATGCAGAATATTTTATTATGTATGCCCATTTTCTGATATTTAGTAAGAGGAAACGTAGCAACAATTCAATGAACTAAAACATGTCTAAACTCTATAGTGGAATATAAACAGTTACAGAAATGGAACTACAAAATGTAGTCCTCGTTCAATGATAACTCTTTTTTGCTTGTCTCTTGCACTCCTACATAGGATCATCCCTTACAATCGCCTAACAGTAATCTGCAGGCAATGATAGATTCCATTTTTCTTGATATCTTTTCTCCATAGCCGTGATATCTTGGTGAAATGTCCGCAGTTTGGTGGAAATGAGTCTAGATGCGAATGTAAGAAATAAATCTTTAAGGACCTCTTACAACCAAGAACCTAATATGTTTTGAGGAAATTTTCCACCAATTCTTCATAGTTATCTACTATTGAATTTCCTCCAAAAAGATTTACCACTAATGCGAATGCTACCCATGCCGCCTTTTCCTTGCCCTGCAACAAACAGAGAAACTCCCCACCTTGAAGAAGCTTACGAATCTGAGGTCCAATAAAGACTCCTTCCTTTATCTTTGCTTCATTCAACCTTGGAAATTTATCAATGAGATACTTGATGCTTTTGCATTTTAGCCATAGCCTTTACCAAGTTTTTCATTAGGCTCAACTTGATATGCAATGGTGGTAACAAAACAAATCAAACAAGTGTTGGATGCAGGAAATTTTTACTCCCTGGCTGAAGTGAATGTTGGATAGGCCAGTCTCTTTTATTGTATTGATAACCCTTCATGACCTTGAAATTTTCGTTTTTTGCTCGCCTTCTTCCCAGAGCCATAACTTTTTCATTTTTCAGTCAATATGGCCATATGAGGGCTTGGTTTTTACAGGAAAAGTTGTACTTTTGAACAACACCATTGATGTTTCCATATAATGTACTGGAAAATGGGAAAAAAAAATCTAAGTGCTGGAAAATTGAAAAAAAAAGTGCAATTCCACAATTGTTTTGGGGTGGGGGGTTTATTTACCATGTTCACCAAATGCTAAAACTGACCTGCAATTAGGATTCTCCAAATCAGTCAAGTTTGTAGATATCAAACATTTAAGTTGTGAAAAAAATCCAAAGTTTGTAAAATAAAAAAGTTGCCATTTTCCGAGACCCCTATCGTCTCCATTTTTCGGGATCTGGGTCTGGGTGAGGGCTTATTTTTTGAGCGGTGAGCTGATGTTTTTATTGATGTCATTTTGGGGTAGATACAATGCTTTGATCGTCCGTTATTGCATTTTATTGCAATGTTACGGAGACCAAAAAAACGCAATTCTGAAGTTTTTTTTTTTTTTCTTGTTGCGCCGTTTACCAATTGAATTAATTTAGTTTATATTTTGAAAGATTGGACATTTCTGAACTCAGCGATGACAAATGTGTATTTTAATTTGTTTTTATTGTTTTATTTTGAATGAGGCAAAAAGGGGGTGATTTGAACTTTTATATTTTTTGATTCTTTTATATTTTTTAAACATTTTTTTCTACTATTTACTTTCTCCAATAGTCTCCTTAGGAAACTTTAAGCTTCAATCCTCTGATCACCTATGCTATATACAGCAGGGCTTCAAGCCTGCTTTGTGTAATAGAACTCATCATCTCCTATGAACACCGGCCATGGGGCGGCATTCATAGGAGATCTGCAATGACAAGAACAGGGGTCTTCTGCAGACCCCCAGCTGTCATGCCAACCCATAGGCACCCAGTGAGCATGTAAGGGTGTGAAGCATAGGAAGAGTCGGAAGGATTTTACTTCCTCTGCTCCGTGTCCAGAACCATGCATCTGTACAGCAGGTTTCCCGGGGGGGACACTTTTAGACCGGTACAGGAAGCCAGACATGCTGAGGGTAGGAAAACTAGGCGTGCAAAGCTCAGAGCAGCGTGTGCGTCAGACAGAGCAGGACACAGCTGCACGCAGGGGAGGAGAGAGAACTCCCTGCGAGAGAGCTCAGACAGGAGGACGGGACATACTTACTGCTGTCTGTGAGTACTTGAATGCAGAGTCCCCAGTGACTAGAGCAAGACGCTCTTCTGACCGTGCAGAGATGGAAACCCGCACGAATAGTCACCGTGGCCGCGGTGACAGGTCAGAGCCCCTGAGTCCTGCAGATAGACTTGACAAAAGACTGAGTAACGTTCCAGCAGAGAAGCTTAACAAAAGACTGAGCATTGTTCCGGCGGAGAGACTGTTAGTTTTGAAGCAGAAACTCAGAGCAGGGGAGACCCAGTTTGTCCCAGTGTCCCCTGCCTTCCACCTTAACCCTGGAGATCCCGGTTACCATCCAACAGAGACTACAGCATACACTGAGACTACAAGTGCCGCTGCAGTCGGCGCCTACATTGATTTCTTCAGACTGATAAGTTTCACGAAACTCCCGTTAATTACCGTTAATCTGCTCGACTGTTTGATTAATTGTACTAGTCCCCATATGCTGATTAATACACTGTTATAATATCAGTTTAATCCCCACTATATTCTCCCTGCGAGGAGAATCATATTCATGTAAATAAATCCTTAACTGTTGATCTGACTCTGTTCTGTGGTGACATACCTGGCACCTGCACGTTATTACAAGCATATGACAGGGGCACCGACACACAGAGTTTGCACCGCTCTTATGTTGGCGCGAGTTAAAAACTGCTGTCAGAGATTGACAGTGGCATTTAACATGCGAATAGCTATTCCACCCGCGGCTGTTAGATGCCCATAACAGCTGATAAGCTGTCATGTGCCAGGAAAGAAGCATGCTCAGTCGCAGAGCCCGCATCTAAGGGAGGGACATGACCTATGATGAACCTATACGTCATAGGTCATGAAAAGGTTAAGTCACCACACAGGGGCCACAAATGTTGGTCATGGTTCAGGCACCTCAACAGCTGTTTCATATTGTCATAGGTTTCTTACGTGTGGACTGCATAACCAACTAGAATTAAAGCCAGACATTATGCATCTCAATTACATTCCAGATTATTGAACAGGTCCCCAGACCCAGAAGAGGGGGGTATCACATCCACCTTCTTAAACATAGGGAAACTTACTAGAAACACACTCTTCAGACTGTGCCTACCAAGGGCCTCAACAGAAAATAGGAATGGCTTATCTTACATAACTTTGTTTCTTTCCCTACACACACGCTGATTTGTCCTTACACTACTCACTAGGTGAGTGTCCATTTGTGAGCCGGTGATTATACTTTACAACTCATGCATTTATCTGGACAATATGGTGTACAGATAAATGAAACTACTATACATTTTTCCCCTTCCCATGATTCACGGCCATAACAGCCTTTTTACATTCATGCATCCTCTCCCGGTACACTTCCACATCTCTATTGGGAACCATTCATGTATAGTCTGCTCCCATAGCAATCCCTATGCTGTTTCAATGCAGGTGCCTTTACTACATCCATAGGTTGTCTCCCCATATATTTTCACACCTTTATTGTAGTCCGCTCCCATAATAACCCACGTGCGGTGTACATGCAGGCGCTGAAACTACATATCACGGACTTCCTCCTATCAAAAAGAACGTCCTCGCTCCCATGACTATTGCACAGTGCATGGTCATCAGTACCCGGCTACCTAGTGCCAAGTCACAGCTGTGGTGACGCAACTTCCAGCCACCAGCATGCGCCAATTGTGGCACTTTACCGGCTCTTCCCACTTGCCCTGTAGCGGTGGCAAGCGGGGTAATAAGGGGTTAATGTCACCTTTGATTGAACGGTGACAATAAGCCCGGTTAATAATGGAGAGGCGTCAATAAGACACCGATCCATTATTAATCATATAGTTTGTAAATTTGTAAAAAAATACACAGCCAGAATAAAGTCTTTTTTTTAATGAAATAAAACACCACACAGTTTTCATTATTTTTATTCCACGCTCATCCTGCGACGCCATCATTCTCCTGTAAAAAAACAAAAATAACAAAACAAACACAAATACTCCCTGTCCGACGCAGTCCAAAATCACGAGTGTCCCACGACGAGTCCAGCTCTGCTACATCTGCATGCCAGGCTGAGCCTGACATCCACATAGAGCAGAGCTGCTTACCATAGGTGAATCCCTGGCGGTGACGTCATCGGACTGGTTTACGGCCAGCTGTCGCGAGAGTACAGCTGGCCGAGATTACCCAGTACCCGGCAGCACGTGCAGTTATCGCGAGATGCTGCACGTGACCGCCAGGGAGAAGGTAATGGCCGGCCTGGATGGATGGACGTGACCGCCGGGGATCTTCTGCCAAGTAAGTGCTGACTCTGCTGAATCCTGACAGACCCGACCGACACCGACAGTGACAGTTTCGGGAAGTTCCTGTGTCACGTACTTTGTTCTGTGACACAGGAACTCCCCATAGACTTTAGAGGAAAACTCAGATTCCGGTATCCGATATGACAAAAATATCGGATCTCAGAATCGGAATTCCGATACAGCGAATATCGGCCGATACCCGATATTTGCAGTATCGGAATGCTCAACACTACTAACGAAGGCTAAATAGACTGAATAGATGATGTAATAGACGAGCTACTAACAATGCGATATGATGATAAAATAATAAAGACACAATTTTTCTATAAGCATAAAAAGGTGTCATAATAATTACAACCTCCTCTGGATATTGAATATTAGCACTAATCAGCAAATTTAAGCCTCATATTCGTTTTCAGGGCCACCAAATTAGTTACGTTCAACAGTTTTCGACTCTGAACCAATTTGGCTGTAGAAAAGTGAAATCGGCACTAATCCATGTCTGATTTATTTTGTCAAATGTAAGGTTTTCCACAATTGCAGGGCACAAACTGCTCCACTGGTGCAAACTGGACCAGTTCTTGCCAATGGTGCAATCTGTTGATCCAAAAGTCAATTGAATTGTAGCTCATTGTCAGAGAAATAACACGGTCTAGATACGACTGAACCTGACTTTTCAGGCAGTACGTCTGTATTTGCTAAAGTATGTCAGGTTGGCACAGTACCTAATAAAACATAGGTACCACCATGTAATATATTGTGTAATTACTGCTGCCTTAGGCTAGTTTTACACTAGCGTTTCACTGACCTGCGTCGGTCTGCGCACGGCCGCCGCTAAGCTCCGCCCCCGGCTGCTACGCCTATGGGCGCATGACGCTTCATGCGACCTGCGTACCCTATCTTTAGCATTGGGTACGCAGGCCGTGCGCAGGTATGCGTTTGCCGGCGCATGCGTCGCTTTGACGGTGCGCCACGCGCACCAAAATACAACACGGTGCGTCTGGAGCAGGTCGGCACACTGTCAAAAGGATGCATGCGCCGACAAACGCATACCTGCGCACGGCCTGCGTACCCAATGCTAAAGATAGGGTACACAGGTCGCATGCAGCGTCATGCGCCCATACGCAGAGCGGCCGGGAGAAGGCGCAGCTGGGAGCGGAGCTTAGCGGCGGCCGTGCGCAGACCAGCGCAGGTCAGTGAAACGCAAGTGTGAAACCAGCCTTAACTACTTGTTGTGACAGAAGCACTGGTCTTGGGGAGGGAAGTGATTGTCAGCCTCACCCCCTGTTGTATGCCTAAGATAACTCATTGTCCACCTCCATATCCACTATCTGCTGCTCCTGCTCCTGTTGCCTATCTCTCAAAAGTTTGCATTTTGCTGTCTCAGGGTCCTCACATATCCACAGCTATAGCTTTCTGGTCTCGAGTCCCATATATTCCCACAGCAGCTGAGCTCTCTTTTCTCTCAGCTCTAATTTCCAAAGCATCAAGGATGTTCTGGCCATGTATGGATCCAAACTACCACTCAATCAGTTACTTCATGCTACTAATGATCTCCTTCCTTCCACACACACCCTGATGCTGGATGGCCTCTCAACTCCTCACTTCTTCTCTTTTCAACTTTCTACCCTAAGCTAACAAACTAAGGAGTCTATTTAAAGGCTAAACCACTCCCCACTTTCTAGATTTTTCTACATACTTAATGTTAGTGCTCACTTAGTGAGGTGGATTCTCTGAGCTCCAGGTAAAGGTGGGTTCAAGGATTTTGGAAGTTAATGCAGCAGCAGGAAAGTATGTATGGAGTGAGGGGACTTGAAGCACTGGAGGCCACAGGACAGTCCAAGACAGTGTAGGCAAAAAATACTAGGAGCAGGTAGTGTTGTACAGTAAAACAAAAAGAACTAAGATTCTTAATACCAAGACACAGTAATACTGTATGTCTTAGTGGGTCTTATACAGGACTAGACAGATGGTGACATGGGACACACCGTGTCACTTGTAAAACCTGACATGGAGGACAGCAGAGGGCAGCGGACACATGGAAGGTGATGAAGCCCGATGGGCTGAGTCATATATGTAGCAATTAAGGTCATGCTTCATGTACCATAAAAGTGATTACAATAAACTATAGCATTAACCATAAAGTCACCATACTCTGTACCAGTTTCACGTAATAATAGTATATCATGCAGCAACACAATACAGAGACAGGACCGGCTCCAGGTTTTCGTGGGCCCGGGACGAAAGTCTCAGTGGGCCCCTTTAACACACACCACAATACATGATGCGCAGATACAACAGAGAAATATAGATATAGTACAATGACAAAGATGTCACTTCTTACATTACATTGTAAATTCTACAATAGATCAGAAACCGTACAGTATAGTCCTCAATACAATATTATGGGCACCACATAGTGCTCCATACAGAATAATGAACCTTATATTTCTCCATACAGTATAATGAGCTCCATGTATTGCTACATTCATTATAATGGACCACATATATTGCTCCCCATATAGTATAATGAACCGCATACAGTATATTGCTCCATACATTATAATGAGCCCCCATATATTGCTCCATACAGGATAATGGACCCTGTATATTGCTCCATACAGAATACTGAGCCCTATATATTGTTCCATACAGTATACTGAGCCCCACATATTGCTCCATACAGTATAATGGATCCCATATATTGCTCCATACAGTATAATGAACCCCATATATTGCTCCATGCAGTATAATAAACCCCATATATTGCTCCATACAGTATAATAAACCCCATATATTGCTCCATACAGTATAATAAACCCCATATATTGCTCTATACAGTATAATGAACCCCCTATATTGCTCCACACAGTATAATTAACCCCATAAATAGCTCCATACAGTATAATGAACCCCATATATTGCTCCATACAGTATAATGAGCCCCATATATTGCTCCATACAGTATTATGGACCCCATTTATTACTCCATACAGAATAATGAGCCCCATATATTGCTCTATACAGAATAATGAACCCGATAAAATGCTCGATACAGAATAATGGACTCCACCTAGTGCTCCATAAAGTATTATGTGCCCCATATATTGCTCCATACAGTATTATGGGCACAACATAGTGCTCCATACAATATAAAGAGCCCCATATAATGCTCCAGACAGAATGAGCTCCATATAATGCTCCAGAATATAATAAACCCCATATATTGCTCCATACAGTATAATAAACCCCATATATTGCTCTATACAGTGTAATGAACCCCCTATATTGCTCCACACAGTATAATGAACCCCATAAATAGCTCCATGCAGTATAATGAACCCCATATATTGTTCCATACAGTATAATGAGCCCCATATATTGCTTCATACAGTATAATGAGCCCCATATATTGCTCCAAATAGTATAATGAGCACCATATATTGTTCCATACATTATAATTAACCCATATATTGCTTCATACAGTATAATGAGCCCCATATATTGCTCCAAATAGTATAATGAGCACCATATATTGCTCCATACAGTATGATAGGCCCCATATAATGGTCCATAAAGAATAATGAGCCCCATATATTGATCCATACATTATGAGAGGTAAGCTATAGACTGGACCAAGGTGAGTCATTGGACATGGTATATCTTGATTTTTCCAAAGCGTTTGATACCGTGCCACATAAGAGGTTGGTACACAATGAGAATGCTGGGTCTGGGGGAAAATGTGTGTAAATGGGCAAGTAACTGGCTTAGTGATAGAAAGCAGAGGGTGGTTATAATGGTACATTCTCTAACTGGGTCGCTGTGACCAGTGGGGACCGCAGGGGTCGGTGTTGGGACCTATTCTCTTCAACATATTTATTAGCGATCTGATGGAAGGTTTACACAGTAAAATATCAATATTTGCAGATGATACAAAACTATGTAAAGCAGTCAATACAAGAGAAGATAGTATTCTGCTACAGATGGATCTGGATAAGTTGGAAACTTGGGCAGAAAGGTGGCAGATGCGGTTTAGCAATAATAAATGTAAAACCTTACATACACATGGGAAGAAGGAATCAATATCACCATTACACACTGAACGGGAAACCACTGGATAAATCTGACATGGAGAAGGACTTGGGGATGCTAGTTAATGATAAACTTACCTGGAGCAGTCAGTGCCAGGCAGCGGCTGTCAAAGCAAACAGGATCATGGGGTTCATTAAAAGAGGTCTGGATACACATGATGAGAGCATTATACTGCCTCTATAAATCCCTGGTTAGACCGCACATGGAGTACTGTGTACAGTTTTGGGCACCGGTACTCGGGAAGGATGTAATGGAACTAGAGCGAGTACAAAGGAGGGCAATAAAATTAATAAAGGGGATGGGGGAACTACAATACCCAGAGAGATTAGCAAAATTAGGATTATTTAGTCTAGAAAAAAAACGACTGAGGGGCGATCTAATAACCATGTATAAGTATATAAGGGGACAATACAAATATCTCTCCGAGGATCTGTTTATACTAAGGAAGGTGACGGTCACAAGGGGCATTCTCTGCGTCTGGAGGAGAGAAGGTTTTTCCACCAACATAGAAGAGGATTCTTTACTGTTAGGGCAGTGAGAATCTGGAATTCTTTGCCTGAGGAGGTGGTGATGGCAAACCCAGTCGAGGGGTTCAAGAGAGGCCTGGATGTCTTCCTGGAGCGTAATAATATTGTATCTTACAGTTATTAGGTTCTTTAGAAGGACGTAGATCTGGGGATTTATTCTGACGGAATATAGGCTGAACTGGATGGACAAATGTCTTTTCGGCCTTGCTAACTATGTTACTATGTTACCATGAAACCCATATAATGTTCCATACAGTATAATGAGCCCCATATATTGTTCCATACATAAAGAGCTACATATATTGCTTTACACAGTATATGATGGGCCCCATATAATGCTCCATACACAATGGGCCCCATATATAATGGGACCCATGTAATGCTCCATAAAGAATGGGCCCCATATATTGCTCCATATATAATGGCCCCATATAATGCTCCATACAGTATATGATGGGCCCCATATAATGCTCCATGCAGAATGGACCCAATATAATGCTCCATGCAGAATGGGTCCCATTTATTGCTCCAGTATATGATGGGCCCATGTAATCAGTGCCGGATTAAGGTAATGGAGGCCCCTAGGCCGGTAAAATTTTGGGGGCCCACCCTCTCATCCATGCGCCCCAGTCCCGCCCACTACACCTCAGCCCCACCCACAATGTGTCAGGACCCCACCCATAAGCACCATAGCCCCGCCCACAGTAAGACCAACTGCTGTTTGTCAACAGTGCCTGAGAATCTTAGTTGTTACTTGCGCATTTAGCACACGCTCGGCTCCTCTGCTGCTGGCTGCTGCGTGTTCATGGGAGGGGGGCCGGACTCCCGCGCTGCCGTTAGCCAATGATGAGCGGAGATGCAGAAGTCTTTCCTGCATCTTGCCGCTCGCCTGTCAGCCAATCGCGAGCGGCGAAACACAGCAGGAGAATACTCCTGCTGGCTGCTGTTCTCGCCACACGCCGCTGCTCTCGCCCGGACGGTACATCACGTGATGATGTGAAGTACCGCTCTGCGGGCAGCCGGCCACTGCTAGTGTGTCAAGAATGTGTCAGAAGAAGTAGTAATGTGTATGTGTGCCCCACGAACGCCGGCAGACAGTGGGGACCTATCAGGGGTGAACCTAGCCTCTGTGCTGCCTGAGGCGAAATGCAAAACGGCGCCTCCCAATTCGAGCGAGGAGGGTTGCGGCGCGCACAGCGCGCCGCGGCAAATTTTAGGCCACGCCCCGACCACACCCATTTCACAACTAGTCACACCCATGTCCACGCCCCAACCACACCCATTTAGTACTGGTGATCACACTGACTGGTACTGAGGGCACAGTGACTGGTACTATGGGCACACTGGTACTGAGTAAAAGAAAGAACAGAGAGAGAAACAAGAAAACAGAGAAAGGAGAGAGAGAAAGAGGGGAAAGCAAGAAAGAACAGAGAGAAAGTAGAGAGAGAAATAAATAAACAAAGAAAGGGAAAAGAAAGAACAGAGAGAGAAAAGAACAGAGAGAGAAAGAAAAAAGACGGAAAGAAAGAACAGAGAGAAAGAAAGAACAGAAAAAGAAAGAGGGGACAGAAAAAAAGAACAGAGAGAAAAAAAGAAATAGGGGAAAGAAAGAACAAAGAGAGAAAGAACAGAGAGATAGAGAGAAAGAAAGATGGGAAACAAAGAACAGAGAGAGAGAAAGAGAAATAAAGAAAACAGATAGAAAGAACAGAGAGAGAGAAAGAACAGAAAGATAGAGTGGAAAGAGAAAGAAAGAAAGAACAGAGAGAAAGAAAGAACAGACAGAGAAAGAAAGAGAAAGAAAGAACAGAGATAGAAAGAAAGAGGGGAAAGAAAGAACAGAGAGAAAGAAAAAGAACAGAGAGAAAGCAAGATGGGAAAGAAAAAACTACTGAATAATGGCCCCATATACTGCTGCATACATTATAATAGCCCCACATGATGCTCCATACTGAATAATGGCCCCATATACTGCTGCAAAAATGCTATATCATAGTGCCCACATGATGCCCATACTGAATAATGGCCCCATATACTGCTGCATACAGTATAATAGCCCCACATGATGCTCCATACTGAATAATGGCCCCATATACTGCTGCATACTGTATAATGGCCCTATATACTGCTGCATACAGTATAATAGCCCCACATGATGCTCCATACTGAATAATGGCCTTGCATAAAAAAAAACTACTCACCTCTGCACGTTCCAACGCTGATATCGCTTCCTCATCTATCACACACACAGCGTCTCACACACACACACATACACACATACACACATACACACAGCCAGACACTTGCAGCTTTGAGCCCCTGTGCAAGAAATGTTTCTGGGCCCCCCTCCCTGCCCGGCATGCTGGTTATGATGAGGGCAATCTGGCCATGGGCCCCCGGAGCCCAAGGCTCCCAGCAACAAGCCAGATTTCCCTCATTATCACTGCCCTGGTTAAGATTTGGTTCTGTTGGTTCCAGATCAGTTATACTTGCAGTCAAGTGACAACACTGCAGATGTGGCTGACACTGTAGTTGGCACATGACAGCAAGTGTGCAAAGCGCCTCCTCGTGGTTATGTAATAACTGCTGGAATCGGCAGAGCCCGACCATATATATATTATATTACATTATATGTCTGGCATCTGGTGGTATACTACAAATAAAAGTATGGAATAATGTAGTAGACTGCACTATTCCATACAACAGTATCCTGTAAAAGACGTACTACAGGGAGGACCCCCACACACCTCTCCCTATATACAATATGTGCTCCCACATAGCCTCATATATACAGTATGAGCACCGACATAGCCTCCTATATACAGTATAAGCACCCACATAGCCTCCTATGTACAGCATGAGCTCTCACATAGCCTCCCATATAGAGTGTGAGCCCTCACAGAGCCCCCTATATCAGCAGGAGCCCTCACAGAGCCCCTATATACAGCAGAAGCCCTCACAGAGCACCTATATACAGCAGAAGCCCTGACAGAGCCCCTATATACAGCAGAAGCCCTCACAGAATCTCCTATATACAGCAGGAGCCATGAATGAGGCCCTATATACAGCAGTAGCCCTCACAGAGCCCCCTATACAGAAGGAGCCCTCCAGAACCTCCTACATACAGCAGGATCACTCACATAGCCTCAATATATAACCATGATTTCCCACATAGCCCCCTATATACAGTCTGAGCCTTCATATATCCCTGTATATACAGGAACAAATTCCAAACACACAAAAAAAAATCAAAAATACTCACCTCGTTTCCATTCCCCGGCGCTCAGCTCCGGTCTTTGCTCTGTGCACTGACCATCTGCACAGCAGAAGTGATGTAGTGCCCTCATCACGTCTGCTGTCTCAGTCGCACACGCTGTGACTGGTGGAAGGAATCGGTGGTTCTGTCCTCCACCATTATATTCACCGCTATGTGCATCCTTAAGATGCAGATGGCGGTGAAATCTGGGTGCAGGACGGCCATATGTTGCAGCCTACGGACCAGTGTTTTTGGGCATTTGGCTATCTCAGCCAGTCTGATTGCCGCACTTGGCCAGGTCTGTTACATATGAGCTGTATACTAAATCTGTGTACTGGGTGTCATGTACTATACTATGTGCACATACACAGTGTTATATGCACTGAATGAGCACTCTGGAGCAGGCCGCAGGACGCACATTATAATATATAGATATACACTGCAGGACGTCATGGAGACAGGCTCATGATCAGACAGTGCACTCAATCTATCTGTAATGTAAGGAGTACAGTTCATATAGTGTCTTGTGCTTGGGTGCGATGAAAACACAGGAGTCACAGGTTTGATATAGAAGGTCTTGTATTACTTCATACAAGTGGCAATAATAGTCACACAGTTTGCAGATACAAAAGCAGGAGACACAGCAGGCCAGAGTAACTTAAGCTCAGCAATCACTCTCCACAACAGGTTCAGGATCTCTTCTCTGTTACCGTAAGTCCATGCAAACGTGGATTTATCAAATAGCAAGGTTCCAAAGTCCCGAGTGTTCCAAAGTTCACAATAGGAAATACTGAGTACAAGGTCCAAGGCTTCCAGGAGTCAGGTCACAGGTTCACTGCAAGCTTGATTCTGAAGCACTGATTGCTCAGCTGTGGCTGCTTAAGAAGCAAGAGGAGAGAATCAGGGCGGGAACATGCAAGCTGGAAACTCCATATTGACTGAGGGCAAGATAGCTGCAGCAAGACAGAAAGTAAAATGGCTGACGGAAAAACTGAGTTTCAGGAACATGTACACAGAACCTTACATTACTCCCCCCTTAGGGACAGCCTCCGGATGACCTCAGACCAGGCTTGTGTGGGTACCTCTGATGAAACTGACGGAGCAAGCGAGGAGCATTAACGTTATTGACTGGTTCCCATGAGTTGTCCTCCACTGGGTAGCCCTGCCATTTAATCAGATATTGTAACTGATTTCTATACAACCTGGAATCTAGAATCCTTTCCACCACAAATTCTTCCTGACCATCGACTAGCACTGGGTCAGGGCAAGGAGAAGAACGTCCAGGAAACGTATTGGGTGTCGCAGCCTTTAGTAGGGATACATGAAAGACAGGGTGGATTCTCATAGTTCTGGGCAGTTGAAGACGACAAGCGACAGCACTTATAATCTTACTGATTTTATAAGGTCCAATGTATTTATGTCCCAACTTAGATGATGGAATTCTTAACTTAAGATTTCTGGTTGACAGCCAGACCAGGTCTCCTACCTTGAAAGCTGGTGCAGGTTTACGAAATTTATCTGCGGCTTTCTTGTACCTTTCCTGAGCCAATTCCAGATTTCCCTTTAGAAGATCCATATTCTTTTGTAAAGACGTGATTCTTTCAGCCACTGCTGGCAAAGGCGTTTCTATGGGAAATCGAGGAAGAATATTAGGATGATAACCTAAATTGGAGTAAAAAGGAGACTGCTTAGTGGAGGCGCTCTGAGAGTTGTTATAAGAGAACTCAGCCAGTGGAAGTAGATCCACCCAATCATCCTGTAGGTGGCAGATAAAGCAGCGAAGATACTGCTCCAGGGTCTGATTGGTTCGTTCTGTCTGTTCATTAGTCTGAGGATGAAAAGCAGAAGAAAGGTTTACTTTAATGTCCAATGCTGCACAGAAATTTTGCCAAAACCTTGAAGTGAATTGCACCCCTCGATCCGAAATAACCTCATCCGGTACTCCATGTAAGCGAAACACATTTTTAATCATCAAATCTGATGTCTGTCTTGCAGTGGGTAAGCCGACACAAGGGATAAAATGAGCTGCTTTTGTTAAACGATCAACCACCACTAGAATGGTGTTCTTCCCTTGAGAGGTTGGTAACTCCACAATGAAGTCCATAGAAATGGATCCCCACGGGCGGGACGGGGTGGGAAGGGGTTGCAACAGACCAGTTGGTGAGGAGCGAGGTGTTTTGCATCTTGCACAGACTTCACATGAAGTGACATAGTTTAAAACATCCTTCCTGCAAGTGGGCCACCAAAAGAAACGAGAAAGAAATTCCTGTGTCTTTAGAATTCCTCTATGCCCAGCTATCTTGGAATCGTGAATGAGTTGCAATACTCTCAATCTGACTGTTTCAGGAATATACAGACGTTGTCCCTGAATCCACACACCATTCTTAAAGACAAGACTTACGTCCCTTGGGGGTTGTGCCAAAAAGGAATCCGCATGGTATGCTTCCTTGATGTCCTTAAGTAGGTCTTGATTATGAATCACTCCCAGGAATCTAGAGTCAGGAAGAATAGTCTTAGGAGGAGTAAGTGGACGTGTCTCTGCTGAATAAATCCTAGAGAGTGCATCAGCCTTTCCATTGCGCGATCCTGGTCTATAAGAAATGATAAAATTAAATTGGTTTAAGAAAAGATTCCAGCGAGCCTGGCGAGGAGTCAGGCACTTAGCCGACCTGATAAATTCAAGGTTACGATGGTCTGTCAGGACGACTATTTGCTGTGCAGCTCCCTGAAGAAGGTGTCTCCATTCTTTGAAGGCGGCAATAATGGCCAACAACTCTCTATTGCCCACATCGTAGTTCCTCTCAGCCGAAGACAACTGCTGGGAAAAGAAGGCACAGGGATGCAAGACATTCTTCTCACCTGTTCTCTGAGAGAGTATAGCTCCAACGGCACAGTCTGAAGCATCCACCTCTATTATGAAGGCAAGTTCGGGGTTGGGATGTACTAAGATAGGTGCAGTGGTAAATTTATCTTTTAGACGGGAAAATGCTTCCTGGGCTTGGGGAGTCCAGGAGAACCTAGACTCTTTCCGGGTAAGTTGGGTGATAGGTGACACTACCTCAGAGAAATTCCTAATGAAACGTCTATAGAAGTTGGCAAACCCGATGAAGCGCTGCACCTCCTTCACATTTCTAGGACTTGGCCAGTCCTTGATGGCTTGGGTCTTGCTTCCATCCATACTAATTCCTTGTGTAGACAGTACATACCCCAGAAATTGAATTTCGGTCCTATGGAATTCACACTTTTCAAGTTTGATGTAAAGATGATTTTGTCTTAGACGTTCCAAGACCATTCTCACATGTCCATGATGTTCCTCTGTGGAGTTAGAAAAAATTAGAATATCATCCAAATAAATCACCACGAATGTATCTAGGAGATCCCTGAAGATGTCATTCACCAAGTGTTGGAAAGGAAAGTGGCTGGGGCGGTACTCAGACCAAAAGGCATAACTAGATATTCAAAGTGTCCATAGCGTGACCTGAATGCAGTCTTCCATTCATCCCCAGGTCTAATACGGACTAAGTTATAGGCCCCACGGAGATCTAGTTTAGAGAAAATTTTGGCATGTCGCACTTCTCCAATAACTCAGGGATTAAAGGCAATGGATAACGGTTTCTAATAGTAACCTTATTGAGTTCCCTATAGTCTACGCAGGGTCTCAGAGATCCATCTTTCTTCTTTACAAAGAAGATGGGTGCACCTGCAGGAGATGAAGAGGGGCGTATGAAGCCCTTGGCTAGATTTTCGTCTATGTAATCCTTTAAAGCCTTTAGCTCGGGCCCCGCCAGGGGGTAGATCTTACCAAAAGGTATCTCTGCTCCAGGCAATAATTCAATTGGACAATCATATGGACGGTGAGGGGGAAGCTGGTCAGCGTTCTTCTTGTCACATAAATCCACATAGTCCTGGTATACAGCTGGTAGTTCAGGGACTGACATGGTTCCTTTAGGAACAGAGCAAGCTGAAACTTTTGGACTCATCTGTTTCTCTGGAAAGTGTAATTCCTTGGTCTCCCAGTTAATGGTAGGATTCTGAGCCTGCAGCCATGGTAGCCCTAGAATAATGGGAAAGTCGGGAGAAGAGATAAGCATAAAGGACAGTTTCTCTTGATGATCTTTACCCATAAGAACCCTCAAAGGCTCTGTTTCCTGATCCACTGGTCCAGAGGTCAGCAGGGAGCCATCCACAGTTTCCATCTGTACTGGAGTAGCCTTCTTCACTGAACGTATCCCCTGTTTCAGAGCAAAGGAGACATCCATAAAATTTCCACTTGCCCTGAGTCGATCATAGCAGAGCTAGACACCCAAGCTGAGTCAACCCAGAGTTTGATGGAAAGAAAGTGTGTAGCCCTGGTACACAATACCAGGAGGATGAGTGGAGAGGTAACAGTTAAGGTCTCTTCATGACATCATGTACACTTCTGACACACCCAGCAGGGGTGTGGAAGGGAGTGATTTTCTAGTCAGTCAGTTTCCTGTCCTTGGACAGAGTAGACGTGTCCAGTTTGAGCCTGTCATCAGTTCAGAAAGTGGAGGCTGGTACAGGTGGTCTAATTCACCTTAGTCTAGTCAGAGCTGTGCCCCACTGGAAGAAAGACTGAACTAGCTATTAAGAGTTGAGCAAATCGAAGGGCAAAGTGGAAGGAAGATTATTGGAAAAGTGCGTTTGGCTTGGAAGAGTCCTGCACATTGCTACCGGTCACTGGGGACCGAAGGATCACTATTAGCTACAAGCATAGTGAAGAGAAAACCAGAGATTTACCGGACCCTAGGTCGCGGCAAACACCCCTTATAGTCAGTACGTAACTGGGGTCAGGGGAAGTGAAGACTTTGAGTCTCTGCAGGACAAAATAAGAATTCAGCTCCCTCATAGAAAGGCTCCTAACACTAAATTGACTGGGAAGCACAGCTTTGGATAAGCTGGAATCATAGAGGGGACTACGCTTCAGGCTGGTCGTACTCATCTTCATTGGACAGTAAAGGAGGCCCCTAACTTGCTTAGCTGTTGCCTCAAAGCTCATCCTCCATCAACCCCATCAGCCTCCCTGGGACCTGCTTGAACATCTTACAAGTAAAGGTATGGAAAGACGCTGACGGTGTGAGACTGAGTTATTATTGCATGCCTGCACAATCCCTACCTAACTACCGACCTGAGGGAAGAGTCCCACCTGTAGGGGACCCGACATCTAGCTGCATCACCATCCCCTCAGAGATCTACAGCAGCGCTGGTATAAATTACCAGAATACTACAGGTGGCGTCACGAACTGTACATAAATCAATCCCCTGTAAATATATCCCCAACATACGCCAGACCGCCAGGGCCACAGACCGAGCCACAGCTACCTGTGACAATCCCATAGACTTCTACGGGCTCGGCTCTGAGTACCCCATTGCCCTGGTAACCCACAATTGTGGTGGCGGGTCGACACAAAAACTTGGCGTCACGAACAGGATACGAAACTTGCAGCATTGCGAGCCCTGTGTGCCTGTGGAGTGTTTTGGCGAAAAAGACTGTTGCTGTTGTTTGGCGCCAAATACCGCCATATTTGCCGCCAGATTCGCGCCCTAAGGCGTTGGAGAAGAAGGTGGGCGTAGCTGAAAGAGCGCGCAGAGTCTTGGACACGCCCCCGGCTCTGACTCAGCGGCAGGTCCTGCAACAGGAAGTAAACGCTCTGACATCAGAGCGCCTGCGACGAAGGTCCTGTTCCCACTGCGGTGCCTGTGAAGTAGCAGCATCTGAAACCGGTAGGCTCCGTTTAACCAAGGGGGCGCTAAGATGTCACAACAACCGGCTGACAGTGCGGCCCCGGCCGGAGTCCCCAATCCCGCACCGTCTGGTATTGTAGCGCCAGATGGGGGCGCAGGCCCTGCACCCAGTCCGGTAGTCCCGATCATGCCACTAACGCTCCCATATATGCCTGGGGCGAAATGGCTTCCCCAATACAGCGGTGAGCCAGGCACATTAGCAGGCTTCAAGCGGAAGTTATGCAGCATCCTAGAAATGTACTCCATGCCTGAGAGACAAAAAGCTGCTGTGCTAATAGGGCAGCTAACTGGCGCTGCTGAGAGGGAAGTGGAGACCTGGGATACCGTTGATCAGGAGTCGGTACCTGCGATCTTCCTGAAGCTACATGCCATATTTGAAGACCGCACAGAAACGGATCTCCGGATGGCCTTCTATCACTGTTCACAACAGCCAGGTGACAGCATCCGGGACTATGCTTGCCGACTACAGGGAGCCCTGAGAGCCCTCAAGCAAATTAACCATTTAAATGCTATCGACGAGAATAGAATGCTGAAAGAACAATTTATACAGGGATTGAGATCCCCAGAGGAACGCAGAACTGTAAATTGGTGGTCCTTAGATCATCCGGATGCTACCTTTGATGCCCTAAAGGACATGGCAATAAAAGGGCTGCGGCCCCTGGGCAAACCGAGGTGGCAACCCAACATCATCAGGCTGAAGTCACTCCGGAACCGGCAGTAACCCCCTTTTCCCCGCTAGTGGCTGAAGCCAAAGCGCAGGTGACACCTCCTAGTGAATTGGACTGTCTGCGCTCAGAGGTGCGCCAGCTGACTAAAAATCTGGCTGCTGTAATGAGTGCCCTGCAGCTGCGGAAAGAGGAGGAAGGGAAGATCTTGTTAGCTGACTGCCCAGAGGACGTTCCGTGGATGCACCGGAGAAGAAAGAAGACGTCGCCCCCCGGAGGAGGACAACGCCACCCCAGGAGCAACCTCTGATCAACACCCTCCTCGTCGAGAGATCATCTGTTACCGCTGCAACCGGAAAGGTCATCTGTCTACACAGTGTCCTTTAAACGGGCAGAACCTGGGTCCAAGGGCCAACACCCAGGAGAATACCCGTCAGGCCCCCTAGACTGGAACCGCAGGTATGTGGGCGGGCGACCCTACCTGTCTATTATTCTAGATGGTATTGCTGTTCCAGCATTGTTAGACACTGGGTCCCAGGTGACCCTAATACCTGATGCTCTATATACCAAGTACTGGTCAATGGACAGTCTTAAACCTCCGAGCCTTGACTTTACTGTGTATGCTTCGAATGGTCTTCCTGTAGAAGTACTCGGAACAAAATGTGTAGATGTAAAGGTGGGCAGAGAGGAGTTGAAAGACCAAGGGCTTCTGGTAGTAAAGACTGTAAATGAGGAGAACGGTTTAAATATCATTTTGGGTACTAACATTATCGGTAATTGTTTGGGAGAAGTTGTGTTCTTGCTCCAACAGCTCGCTGAGATTGCCCGACCAAGGCAGAGAGGAGTAATCCAAAGAGAGATCCGGGCCCTGGTGTGTCAGCAGCAAGCGAAGCTTACCGACGGCGAAATTGGTAATGTACGGGTCACTGACTCAGATCCTATTGTGATACCCCCAATGAGTGAAATGATCATTTGGTGCAGGGCAGCCATAGGTCTGAGAGGACAGAATTACCAAGCTGTAGTAGAACCCCACCATTCAGAACATAGACCTACACTTATGACTGCTAGAGGAGTAGTAGAGGTGGTGAATGGAAGAGTACCGGTACGGCTTCTCAATTGGGGAGATGATGAGGTAAATTTACCCCGTTATGCAACCATTGCTAAACTTCATGCTGTTGATAATAATTCTATTCTCCCGGCTGAGTCCTTAGACTCCTGTCAAATAGAGGAGGACAATGACCCAGCAACTCAGGTGGCGGAATGGTGTCAGCAACTCCATGTTGGGACGGACACCACTCCCGCTCACCAGAAGCAAGGGGTATTACGGGTGGTGCAAGAGTACGCCCAAGTGTTTAGCAAAAATCCACTTGATTTTGGGACAATTAAGGGAGTACAACATCATATCCCTACTGGCAGTCATCCTCCCATCAAAGAGCGGTATAGGCCCATACCTCCAGCTCATTATCAGAAAGCTAAAGAAATGTTGAATGATATGAAGAAAGCTGGGGTGATAAGGGATAGTTGTAGCCCTGGGCAGCCCCTCTAGTTCTGGTTAAAAAGAAAGATGGTAGTATGAGAATGTGTGTGGATTACAGGCAGGTGAACCGCATAACACACAAGATGCATACCCGCTACCACGTATAGAGGAATCATTAGCTGCTCTGAAAACGGCTAACTACTTTTCTCCCTTGATCTGACTAGTGGTTACTGGCAAGTGGCTGTGGCTGAGGAGGATCGTGAGGAAAACGGCTTTCACCACCCCAATGGGGCTCTGTGAGTTCGACAGAATGCCGTTTGGGCTCAGTAGTGCCCCAGGAACATTTCAGAGAGTGATGGAAAACTGTCTGGGACATCTCAATTTTGAAACCGTGCTGCTATACCTAGACGACGTCATCGTGTATTCCAAGACTTATGAGGACCATCTGAAGCACCTGGCAGAAGTATTCGAGTCCCTGTCCAGGTACGGGATGAAATTAAAACCCTCAAAATGCCATCTACTCAAACAGAAGGTACAATACTTGGGGCACATCGTCAGTTCGGAAGGAGTAGCGCCGGACCCAGAGAAAGTCACTGCCATCCAGAAGTGGCCGGAGCCGAAGAACCTTAAGGAAGTGCGACAGTTCCTGGGACTAACGGGTTACTACAGGAGATTCGTGAAAGATTACACGAAGAAGGCAGCTCCTTTACAGGACCTCCTGGTAGGACAATCCTTAAAGAGCAGAAACCCTCCCTTTAATTGGGGTAAAGAACAGGCTGAAGCATTCCAAAAGATGAAAGAGATCCTGACAGGTGATGAGATCTTAACCTATCCTGATTACAGCCAACCGTTCCTGTTGTACACCGACGCCAGTAATGAAGGGCTGGGAGCAGTTCTCAGTCAGAAGCAGAATGGCCAAGAAAAAGTCATCGCTTATGCTAGCAGAAAACTCAGGCCAACGGAGAGGAATCCGGAAAATTATAGCAGCTTCAAGCTGGAGTTTCTGGCGCTGGTCTGGGCCATTACTGAAAGATTTAAGCACTATCTGGCCTCCAATAAGTTCACGGCGTACACAGACAACAACCCGTTAACGCACCTGGAAACCGCCAAGCTGGGTGCCATGGAGCAGCGATGGATGGCCCGGTTGTCCAATTACCAGTTTACTATCAAGTACCGGGCAGGTCGAAAGAATGCTAATGCTGATGCGTTGTCCCGAATGCCGCATGACTCTGAACGGAAGAAGAATCGGACGACCTGGAAGAAATTGAGCTACCCGCGTTCCATCGAAATGGGGTAGTCCACGAGCATCGAGTCCACAGAAAGCAGTATGGTGCAACATTAAATCCTTTACCCCATCACAGCTGGAAAGAGACTCAGGACAGTGATCCAGTGGTCAGCCGCATCAAGGAGTTGTTAAAACAGGAAGGTTCCTCCTTGGAAAAGGATGCACCTATGTCAGCCAAGCTCCTGTGGAACGAGAAAAGCAGGTTGTTCCTATACCGTGAGAAGTTGTGCAGAAGATACGTCAACCCCAGAACCCATGAAATGGTCTGGCAAATCGTGGTCCCCAAGGCAGACGTCCCAATGGTGTTGGAAGCGTACCACGATCAAGCAGGACACTTTGGCTGGAGAAAGCTGGAGACCCTGTTGAGATGCCGGTTCTACTGGGTAGGGATGCGCAGCTCCATCGAGAGGTGGTGTCGGAACTGTGGACCCTGTGGTCTCAGAAGAAAGGACTACGGTAGTCAAAAGGCCCCCCTGCAACCTATCGGACGACTCGTCCCTGGAGATTGTGGCCCTGGACCACGTCAAATTGTCGCCAAGTAGATCTGGATACTCATACGCCTTGACCATGGTGGACCATTACTCCAGATTTCTGGTGGTTGTTCCAGTGAAAGACCAGACCGCAGTGACGGCCGCGAAGACCTTTCAAGCAAGTTTCTGCAGACCGCATGGGTATCGGAGCAAGTCTTAACCGATCAGGGACCTGCTTTTGAAGCCGATTTATTCAAGGAATTCTGTCATATGTACGGGTGCAAGAAAATTAGAACGACACCATACCACCCTCAAACCAACGGTCTTTGTGAAAAAATGAACCATATTGTCCTTGACTTGTTGAGATCCATACCGTTGGAAGACAGGAATCGATGGCCGGATTTACTACCTGATTTGGTTGATTTGTATAACATATACCTGTAAGCTCAACTAACTGCACTCCAGCCTATCTTATGAGAGCAAGGCCCGGAAAACTACCAATGGATCTAGAACTTGGAGTGGTAGAACCGGAGGCAGACGATGCTGTTGAAAACTGGGACGTCAATCGGCAAGAGCAATACAGAAGAGTACAAATCTGTGTAGAGGAAAGTCTTAATAAGGCACGGGAGAAACAGGAAGATGTTTACAACCGAAATGCTCCTGCCAAGCCTTTGATGCCTGGAGAGGTAGTATTAAAAAGAAAAAGGAAGATGCACAAATTGGATAATCAGTGGGAGCAAGAACCCTACGTCATACAAGATTCTAAATATGACAACAGAAAGTTTGTGTCGTCAGTAAAGACGGAGGAAGAACAACAACCACTGTGTCCAGAGATCATTTGAAGTTGTGTCCAGAACACTTAAAGCGTTGTGAAAAGAACCCTGTCCTCAATCAAGAGAAAGAAAGGAAGAGGTCATACACACAGATCTGGGAGATTTTCCTGCGGATTGGCCCCGACTGGGAGATGCTGTGATAATTCCAGTGTTGCAGTTTTATCAGCCACAAGAGGAAGTTTTACCTCCAGTTGTGCCTGTGGTGCCAGTTGAGCCCGCTCAGGAGTTACCCATCCCAGCAACACCTCAACCTGTGGAACCTCAAGATGGATCATCTGAAGCAGCGCCCCATACTATGGGATCCCTGGTGAAGCTGACTCACACCGCCCAGCCATCAGTACGCTTGCCAGATCCATAGAAAGATTAAGGCAGTTCTATAGTTTGCCGTTACGCAGTGCAGACAGATCGCAACTTGTTATACCTGAAACTACACCACGTAGATCAGAGAGAATCACAAAAGGGAAATTACCCATTAGATATCAGCAGTGATTATAACGAATTTATGTGAACATTGTAAAAAGTCTATATATATAAATGTGTTTTTCCCTATTATGTCTTCGTTTAAAATGGACTCAGAGGCTGAGGACTGAGCCAGCCCAAAAAAACTGTATCCTGTAAATAGTTGCACTAAAGTGCCTTTTTAATGGTTTCACATGAAACCTTGACTTACCTCTGAACCAAAAACCCGTGTGGTGTGGCACTGAGTGAGGTCTGCATTCGGATGTCCTGCAGCCCACCCAGGACCTACGTTGAAGGTTTGGTGCGGGTCCTTCACAAGTATACTGTATATTTATTAAATGCTATTTAATACTTGTATTTTTCTATAATGTTTGCAACGTTCAAGATATCCTCACCTCCCGGATGGGACGAATTACTGTTTACTGTTTAATGTTTTCATGCATAAACAAAAATGTCTCTTTATATTTTACAGCCCGGGAGTGCTGTCGTTTACCATGGGGGAATGTGTAGCCCTGGTACACAATACCAGGAGGATGAGTGGAGAGGTAACAGTTAAGGTCTCTTCATGACATCATGTACACTTCTGACACACCCAGCAGGGGTGTGGAAGGGAGTGATTTTCTAGTCAGTCAGTTTCCTGTCCTTGGACAGAGTAGACGTGTCCAGTTTGAGCCTGTCATCAGTTCAGAAAGTGGAGGCTGGTACAGGTGGTCTAATTCACCTTAGTCTAGTCAGAGCTGTGCCCCACTGGAAGAAAGACTGAACTAGCTATTAAGAGTTGAGCAAATCGAAGGGCAAAGTGGAAGGAAGATTATTGGAAAAGTGCGTTTGGCTTGGAAGAGTCCTGCACATTGCTACCGGTCACTGGGGACCGAAGGATCACTATTAGCTACAAGCATAGTGAAGAGAAAACCAGAGATTTACCGGACCCTAGGTCGCGGCAAACACCCCTTATAGTCAGTACGTAACTGGGGTCAGGGGAAGTGAAGACTTTGAGTCTCTGCAGGACAAAATAAGAATTCAGCTCCCTCATAGAAAGGCTCCTAACACTAAATTGACTGGGAAGCACAGCTTTGGATAAGCTGGAATCATAGAGGGGACTACGCTTCAGGCTGGTCGTACTCATCTTCATTGGACAGTAAAGGAGGCCCCTAACTTGCTTAGCTGTTGCCTCAAAGCTCATCCTCCATCAACCCCATCAGCCTCCCTGGGACCTGCTTGAACATCTTACAAGTAAAGGTATGGAAAGACGCTGACGGTGTGAGACTGAGTTATTATTGCATGCCTGCACAATCCCTACCTAACTACCGACCTGAGGGAAGAGTCCCACCTGTAGGGGACCCGACATCTAGCTGCATCACCATCCCCTCAGAGATCTACAGCAGCGCTGGTATAAATTACCAGAATACTACAGGTGGCGTCACGAACTGTACATAAATCAATCCCCTGTAAATATATCCCCAACATACGCCAGACCGCCAGGGCCACAGACCGAGCCACAGCTACCTGTGACAATCCCATAGACTTCTACGGGCTCGGCTCTGAGTACCCCATTGCCCTGGTAACCCACAATTGTGGTGGCGGGTCGACACAAAAGCAATGAGAATTGTTTTTCTTACAAGTCAGCTGGGACACCGCTGAGGAAACTTGAAAAATTGCAGCGTTTACACAGTCAACGTCCTCAGAAGTAACGGAGTTTAAGTCAGAGAAATCAAGATCTGTTGCTGCAGATCTCTCTGGAGCCTGAGGCTCGGACCTGACAGATCCCCTCTCGCAACACTCACAGTGAATGAGTGCTGCAGTAGTCTTACGAGAACGGCTGGGGCAGTTTATAATGAAGTGCCCTGACTTACCACAATAGAAACATAGATTCTCCTTAAAACGATGTTCCTTGCGTGCATCACTAACCCGTCGTTGTAAAGAGTCTACCTGCATGGGTTCAGGTTCAGGTTCCCGTGTGATCCTACTCAAAGGTTCCTTAGCTGGAGAGGAAGGTAGGAAAAGGTTAGTGCGATTGCTTTCGAACCATCTCTCTTGCCTGCGTTCAGTCAGACGAGTATCAATACGGATGCAGTAGTTAATAAAGTCACCTAACGCAGTGGGAGGGTCGGCACGAGCAAGTTCATCCTTAATCAGTGGAGATAACCCTTTTCGAAAAATAGATTTTTTGGCGGAACTGTCCCAGGTGGTATCAAGGGCCCATCTCCTGAAATCCAAGGCATATTCAGCTACCGAGTGCTTACCTTGGCGTAAAGCTAACATGGCTGCTTCAGCTGTTGCACCTCGATTGGGGTCATCAAACACCTGCCCCATGGCTGAAATGAAAGCATCCAGATGATCCAAACATTCATCCTCAGTCTCAATCAGAGGGTTTGCCCACATCAAAGCCTTGTTGGTAAGCAACATAATTATAGTAAGCACTTTAGATCGTTCAGTGGGAAATTGTGAAGCATGTGCAGAAAAAAAAGATTGCATTGATTAATAAATCCCCTGAATTTCTCACGTTCACCGCCAAAACGAAAAGGGGGCAACTTGGGAATCCCAGAACTCGGGGCTACGGCAGGAGCCTGGACTTGCTCCTCTAGAACTTCAATCCTGGCTCGCAAATCCTGGGCAGTCTGTCCAAACATTTGCAAATTGTGATTAGTGAGGTCCTGTAGGTTTGTAAAACAGGTTTTTATAGTCTGCAAATCTGCAAGGATATTATCAGTCACTCCGCAAAGTTCCTTTATGCGGGCCTCCATTTTCCAGATCTTTTAAGACAGGAGTACTGGAAGGAGAGGAGAAAAAAAAAAACAATAGTGTTTACCTGTGGTAACACTGCAGAGAGAAAAAAAATTAAGGGAACTGCTCACCTGGAATGGTTGTGAGAAGTCACAACCACTATCATCACAGAAAGTTCAACCGGACATCTGATATCCACAGTTACAGCAGACACAAAAGAGGAAAGAAAAAAAAAAACAATAGTGTTTACCTGTGGTAACACTGCAGAAAAAAAAAACTTAAGGGAATTGCTCACCTGGAATGGTTGTGAGAAGTCACAACCACTGTCATCACAGAAAGTACAACCGGACGTCTGATATCCAAAGTTACAGCAGACACAGCCTTTCCAGACCCAGCAGACACTAACGTTTGGCTTCAGAATCTTGTAATGTAAGGAGTACAGTTCATATAGTGTCTTGTGCTTGGGTGCGATGAAAACACAGGAGTCACAGGTTTGATATAGAAGGTCTTGTATTACTTCATACAAGTGGCAATAATAGTCACACAGTTTGCAGATACAAAAGCAGGAGACACAGCAGGCCAGAGTAACTTAAGCTCAGCAATCACTCTCCACAACAGGTTCAGGATCTCTTCTCTGTTACCGTAAGTCCATGCAAACGTGGATTTATCAAATAGCAAGGTTCCAAAGTCCACGAGTGTTCCAAAGTTCCACAATAGGAAATAACTGGAGTACAAGGTCCAAGGCTTCCAGGAGTCAGGTCACAGGTTCACTGCAAGCTTGATTCTGAAGCACTGATTGCTCAGCTGTGGCTGCTTAAGAAGCAAGAGGAGAGAATCAGGGCGGGAACATGCAAGCTGGAAACTCCATATTGACTGAGGGCAAGATAGCTGCAGCAAGACAGAAAGTAAAATGGCTGACGGAAAAACTGAGTTTCAGGAACATGTACACAGAACCTTACACTATCTGAGGATCACTGTGAATTATTGCTGCAGCTTCAGATTACATACAGATCAGGTGACGCTGGAGCTGATGACCCCACTGACAGAGTGACCCGATCTGTATGTAAGTTTAAGATGGTGCAATAAATCTCACAGTGACTCAGATCCTCCACAGAAACAAGACAAGACAGTAGGAATCAGATGAAGCTCCGTCACATACCTCCTTCCGCGGCCCCCTGGCTCTGCTGACCTCATCTCTCCTTTCAGGCAGAAACAACAGGCGCACAGGTGACGTAAGATCAGCAGACACACAGCGTGCAGTGTCTGCAATACGAGGATGCCGGCCGGCACCGATCTACTGAGGCAGCAGAAAGCCGGGCCCCTGGCAGTACGCCCCTGCCTGAAAGGGCCCCCCTCCACCTCCGGTCCCTGGTGCCATGATCCGGCAGGTTCCTTCTCACTTCCTCTCACACATTATGAGTTCTGCTCTGCCGCCCCCTGGCTGCCGCCGCCTGAGATAACAGCTCAACTCGCCTCATTATAGTGGCGCCAGTGGGGCCTATGGGCCCCCAGAGGCTCAGGGGCCCATAGGCCATGGCCTAATTGGCCTTATTAGTAATCCGGCCCTGCATGTAATGCTCCATAAAGAATGGGCCCCATATAATGCTCCAGTATATAATGGGCCCCATATATTGCTCCATACACAGTTGTTCTTAAAAGTTTACATATACTGGCAGAATTTTTGCTTTCTTGGCCTTTTTCAGAGAATATAAATGATAACACCAAAACTTTTTCTACACTCATGGTTAGTGGTTGGGTGAAGCCATTTATTGTCAAATTACTGTGTTTTCTCTTTTTAAATCATAACGACAACCCAAAACATCCAAATGATCCTGATCAAAAGTTCACATACCCCATTTCTTAATACCGTGTATTGCCCCCTCTAACATCAATGACAGCTTGAAGTCTTTTGTGGTAGTTGTGGATGAGGTTCTTTATTTTCTCAGATGGTAAAGCTGCCCATTCTTCTTGGCAAAAAGCCTCCAGTTCCTGTAAATTCCTGGGCTGTCTAGCAAAAACTGCATGCTTGAGATCTCCCCAGAGTGGCTTTATGATATTGAGGTCAGGAGACTGAGATGGACACTCCAGAACCTTCACTTTGTTCTGCGGTAGCCAATGCCAAGTCAACTTGGCCTTGTGTTTTGGATCATTGTCATGTTGGAACTTCCAAGTACGTCCCATGCACAGCAGTATTTGCTGATAACGTGCTGCATTCATCTTTCCTTCAACTTTGACCAAGTTTCCTGTGCCTTTGTAGCTCACACATCCCCAAAATATCAGTGATCCACCTCTTTACAGTAGGAATGGCGTTCCTTTCATCATAGGCTTAGTTGACCTCTCTCCAAATGGTAACGTTTAGGGTTGTGGCCAAAAAGTTAAATTTTGGTCTCATCACTCAAAATTACCTTGTTCCAGAAGTTTTGAGGCTTGCGTCTGTGCTGTTTTGCGTATTGTAGGCGAGATACTTTGTGGCATTTGCACAGTAATGGCTTGCTTCTGGCGACTCGACCATGCAGCCACTTTTTTTCAAGTGCCTCCTTATTGTGCATCTTGAAACAGCCACACCGCTAGTTTTCAGAGAGTCCAGTATTTCAACTGATGTTATTTGTTGGTTTTTCTTTGCATCCCGAACAATTTTCCTGGCAGTTATGGATGAAATTTTTGTTGGTCTACCTGACCGTGGTTTTGTTTTTTCAGAGCCCCTGATTTTCCATTTGTTAATCACAGTTTGAATGCTGCTGACTGGCATTATCAATTCCATGGATATATTTTTGTATCCCTTTCCTGTTTTATACAGTTCAACTACCTTTTCCTATCGATCCATTGACAATTCTTTTGCTTTCCCCATGACTTACAATCCAGAAACGTCAGTGGCTGGATGAAAGATGCAAGAGTCTGTCTGGATCCCAGAAACTCACTCAGCTTTTATGCACACACACTGATTACAAGCAAACAGGTCACAGGTGAGGATGTTACCTTTAGTAGCCATTTAAACCCATTTGTGTCAACTTCTGTGCATGTTATCAGGCCACAATCACCAGGGTATGTGAACTTGGATCAGGATCGTTTGGATATTTGGATTGTCATTATGATTTAAAAAGAGAAAACACAGTAGTTTGACAATAAATGGCTCCACCCAGCCACTAACCATGAATGTAGAAAAAGTTTTGGTGTTATCATTCATATTCTCTGAAAAAAGGCCAAGAAAGCAAAAATTCTGACAGGGTATATAAATTTTAGAGGACAACTGTATAATGGGCGCCATATAATGCTCCATACAGTATATAATGGGCCCCATATAATGCTCCATGCAGAATGGGCCCAATATAATGCTCCATGCAGAATGGACCCCATATATTGCTCCAGTCATAAAAAAATGAAATGCTCACCTCTCCTTGCAGGCCGCAGGTCCAAACTCCTCAGCACTGCAGTCATCCGGCTCTCTGCACTGTGACTGTTGAAAGCCGAGGGCGCACAGTATCATCACGCCCTCTGCTCTGAAACGTCACAGAGTCAGAAGACGTGGAAGACGCCGCAACAGAGGATTGGGGAGAGTGAGGTACTGCAATTACTGGGGTCCTGAGCAAGCATAAATAAGAGAATGAATGCAGATAATGAGAACATAGTCAGATCCCATATGGAACAGTGTGTACAGTTTTGGCCGTCTGTGGATGAGAAGGACATAGTATAGCTGGAGTGAGTTCAAAGGTAGGCAACAAAACTAATTAGGGGAATGGGTGGATTACAGTATCCAGAATGATTAGCAAAAGTAAGATTGTAGGAAAGTTGGTTTAGGGGGTGACATTGTGTAGCCCTGGTGGTGGGCACACGCAGTACCCTGGAGAGTGTATGGCGAGACGGCAGTTCAATGCTCAATATTCATTCACTCGACACACACTAGACACACCCCTAGGGTAGTGGAGTATACTCTAGAGGGAGTGGTCAAGGTAGTAGGTGTTAGAGTGAAGAGTCTAGTTCCTGTCTTTGGACAGTGAGGACGTGTGGAGTAGAGTCTAGACTTCTTGGTGAGAAGACGTTTGGAGGGAGGAAAGAGTCTAGCCTGCTTCATCCCAGTTCATATCGTGGAGTCTGGTATAGGTGTTTGGAATACACCTTAGTCTAGTCAGAGCTGTATCACCTTCTCAACACATATTGAGGAAAGAAGAAGTATTAGCACGGAAAGTCTTCAGCATCCCTGTCTAGAGGACGGTATCAGGTTCAGAGACGTGCTCCTGCCTGTGATAACTGAGCATCTGTGGCTAACTTCATTGGAAGGAAAAGGAAAGAAGTGACTGCTCGACCCTTGGCTAGTTTTGAGTGCTTATGTTACCAGCGTGGACAAGGCGAAAGGCAAGTGGATTATAGGATTAGTGCTACAGGATTGCAGAAGTCCAGCACGTTGCTACCGGTCACTGGGGACCGAAGGGTCACTGTTGTTTCAGGCACGGTGACAGGAAAACCAGGAATCTACCGGACCCTAGGTCGCGGCAGACAAGCCCCTTATAGTCAGTACGTAACTGGGGTCAGGGGGAGTGAAGACTTTGGAGTTCTGCAGGACCACGTAAGAATTCAGCTCCTTCATAGGAAGGCCCCTAACACTAAGCTGACTGGGCAGGTACAGCTTTGGATAAGCTGGAGAATTGAGGGAACTACGCTTCATGCTAGTTGCACTCGTCATATTGGAGATAAAGGAGGCCCTAACTTGTCCAGCTGCCGTCTCAAGATACACTCTCCTTGGATCAGCCTCCCTGGGACCTGCCTTAACAACTTGCAAGTAAAGGTATGGAAAGACGCTGACCGTGTGAGACTGTGTTCTTTATCTGCACTCGACTTCACTACTCACATAGACTTTGAGGGACCAGTCCCACCTGTAGGGGACCCGACATCTAGCTGCATCACCATCCCCTCAGAGATCTACAGCAGCGCTGGTACTAATTACCAGAACACTACAGGTGGCGTCACGAACTGTACATAAATCAATCCCCTGTAAATATATCCCCAACATACGCCAGACCGCCCGGGCCACAGACCGAGCCACAGCTACCTGTGACAAAATCCCCATAGACTTCTACGGGCTCGGCTCTGAGTACCCATTGCCCTGGTAACCCACAATTGTGGTGGCGGGTCGACACAACTTTGGCGTCACGAACAGGATGCGAAACTCGCGGAATTGCGAGCCCTGTGTGCCTAAGGAACTGTTTTTGTGAAAAAGGACTGTTTGCACTTTTGGCGCCAAAATCGCCATTTTTGTCGCCATATTCGCGCCCTCAGGCGCTGGAGAAGAAGGTGGGCGTACCTTCGTGGGCGTCTACCCCCTGTGGCGCGAAGAAAATGCCTGCCCTCTCAAAGTGCTATTACAACATGCGGTCCTGCCCTACAGCAAAGGAGGTCCGCCTCCTCTTCACCTTCCCTGCGAGGAGGAGGAGACGCAAACCCCACCTCCACGGAAGAGACCGGATGTCTCCGCAGAAAGAAGAGAGAATCTTCTGGAACATGATGGAGGCAGGACGTGTGCAGCCGAGTGGGGCAGCGGAGGAAGGCAGGCCCCGTGCCCCCGCCAAGCTGCCATCGGCATCGGAGTCTTATGCGATCCTGCACCTGCAACAGGCGTTGCTGGAGATCCAGGAGGAGAACGCACTCCTAAAGAAGATGTTCCAACCTGGACTGGAGGAGATTGAGAGACGCCGATGTAACCTGCTGAAGTGGCAACTAACAAACACGGCGTCCTCTCCCCTCAATGAACCCCCACGATTCCAAAAACCGAAGAGTCTGCTGCCCAAGGCGAAGGAGCAACCGGAGGCTGCCCCCGAAAGTACCGTTCCCGATCCCACTGGTGAAGCGGTGGAAGCGGAGGAGGTTGAGGAGGTACAGCCAATCCCGGAACGCCCGCCGGCCAAGAGGCCGCAGCAGATTATCGGTCCCCGGCAGGGACACCGGAGGGGTCCTGTCCGTCACTACCAGACGTGGACTGGGACGAAATGGCGCGCCTGGATGACGTCGCCTACACCGCCCAGTGGGAACAAGAATGGCGGAGTCGTGAGGAGAAGAAGAGGCGTCAGCAGGAGGAAGAGCGGGAAGCTCAGAAGAACCGCCAGCGACAATATGCCGAGCTGATTGCTGACAAGGAGACTGTCCGTCGCGACAAAGGTACCTTACGGGAACCGCGGCGGCGGGGGTGTGTGGCTGAGTTCCAGCTCCGGAAGGGCTGGGGCTTTATCCGTGAACCGGGCCTCTACCCAGCGGTCTTCGTCAGCAGGCGTGACGTGGAATCTCACCTGCCGCAAGGTCATCCCGGGAGGGACTTAGCAAACGGAGATATAGTCACCTATACGCGGCATTGGGGATTGAAGGGGTGGTATGCCCTTAACGTCGCCATCGTCCGCGACCCGTCCCAGACGCAGGTACCGTCACCATTACCGCAGCGTCCCCGTTCCCAGTTCAAGCAGCATCCGGCCGTGCCCCAGCATCGCCCCCTGTAAAGTCATCGCAACTAGCGACCCAAAGTTCATCGCAAGTTAAAGCCACTTCCACATCGCCACATGCGACCCAGTCCAGATCGCAAACCCTGACGCGGTCTATATCGTTGACTGTGATGGAGACGCAATCGGTGTCACGCGGAGAGAGTATACCCGTTGCGCCCCTAGAGGTTCGCACCAGAACTGTCGCGACCCAGACCCTGATCGCAGCACATGATTTGCTGGTCTTGGGATCTAGGGCTCATTGCATCATTCCAGCCCCGGGGTGAAAGATGTAGTGGAAGGTGTATTATTAGAAGATGAATAAATAGTAAAGAGTTGGTGAGATCCCTATCGGATCTACCACAAGTAGAAAGCAGGAAGTTTAAAATGTTTTGAAAAAGTTTTGCACAGGTTATATATAGTGAATATATATTTCTAATTATAGAATGCCCGGCTGGGTAATTGGTAAATGATAGATGATAAATGATAAACAGTTGCACTTTTATAATGTGATTTAATATAATATGTCTTTCTTTACAAATGGACTTTTGAGGTTAAGGACTATGCTAACCCAGAACTTTCTTGTACATAGTTGCGCTTCGGTGCCCTATCTTGGTTTTACAAAAACCATCCATAACTACCTCTGAAAAACAAAACCCGTATGGTGTGGCACTGAGTGAGGTCTGCAATCGGACGTCCTGCAGCCCACCCAGGACCTACGTTGAAGGTTTGGTGCGGGTCCTTCACAAGTATATTGTATATTTATTTATTGAATGCTATATGATACTATTTGTATTTTTCTATAAAAGTTTGCAACGTTCAAGGTGTTCTCACCTCCCGGATGGGAAGATGTTATTGTTATTGTTATTGCATAAACAAAATGTCTTTTGTATTTCACAGCCCGGGAGTGCTGTCGTTTACCATGGGGGAATGTGTAGCCCTGGTGGTGGGCACACGCAGTACCCTGGAGAGTGTATGGCGAGACGGCAGTTCAATGCTCAATATTCATTCACTCGACACACACTAGACACACCCCTAGGGTAGTGGAGTATACTCTAGAGGGAGTGGTCAAGGTAGTAGGTGTTAGAGTGAAGAGTCTAGTTCCTGTCTTTGGACAGTGAGGACGTGTGGAGTAGAGTCTAGACTTCTTGGTGAGAAGACGTTTGGAGGGAGGAAAGAGTCTAGCCTGCTTCATCCCAGTTCATATCGTGGAGTCTGGTATAGGTGTTTGGAATACACCTTAGTCTAGTCAGAGCTGTATCACCTTCTCAACACATATTGAGGAAAGAAGAAGTATTAGCACGGAAAGTCTTCAGCATCCCTGTCTAGAGGACGGTATCAGGTTCAGAGACGTGCTCCTGCCTGTGATAACTGAGCATCTGTGGCTAACTTCATTGGAAGGAAAAGGAAAGAAGTGACTGCTCGACCCTTGGCTAGTTTTGAGTGCTTATGTTACCAGCGTGGACAAGGCGAAAGGCAAGTGGATTATAGGATTAGTGCTACAGGATTGCAGAAGTCCAGCACGTTGCTACCGGTCACTGGGGACCGAAGGGTCACTGTTGTTTCAGGCACGGTGACAGGAAAACCAGGAATCTACCGGACCCTAGGTCGCGGCAGACAAGCCCCTTATAGTCAGTACGTAACTGGGGTCAGGGGGAGTGAAGACTTTGGAGTTCTGCAGGACCACGTAAGAATTCAGCTCCTTCATAGGAAGGCCCCTAACACTAAGCTGACTGGGCAGGTACAGCTTTGGATAAGCTGGAGAATTGAGGGAACTACGCTTCATGCTAGTTGCACTCGTCATATTGGAGATAAAGGAGGCCCCTAACTTGTCCAGCTGCCGTCTCAAGATACACTCTCCTTGGATCAGCCTCCCTGGGACCTGCCTTAACAACTTGCAAGTAAAGGTATGGAAAGACGCTGACCGTGTGAGACTGTGTTCTTTATCTGCACTCGACTTCACTACTCACATAGACTTTGAGGGACCAGTCCCACCTGTAGGGGACCCGACATCTAGCTGCATCACCATCCCCTCAGAGATCTACAGCAGCGCTGGTACTAATTACCAGAACACTACAGGTGGCGTCACGAACTGTACATAAATCAATCCCCTGTAAATATATCCCCAACATACGCCAGACCGCCCGGGCCACAGACCGAGCCACAGCTACCTGTGACAAAATCCCCATAGACTTCTACGGGCTCGGCTCTGAGTACCCCATTGCCCTGGTAACCCACAATTGTGGTGGCGGGTCGACACAACTTCACTACAATAATCAAACATTTAGGTCAGTAAGCACAGAGATCTATCTGATATCTGAATCTTGACAAATGGATATCCACTACATCTAGAGGATTTATACTGAAAGACAAAAGATGAGACAATTGATTCTAAAATTGATTTCTTTGCGAATTCCACCCCAACCAAAATTTTTGAGGATTCCAATTGAACAAATGCAGGTGGCACCAAAAAAGGGCTACCAAAAATAAACTTTGATACTCACCTCTCCTCAATCTTCTTCATACCTGTCCTGCTGCCATCATAGCCTGATGAAGAGACCTGAGTAGTCTCGAAAGCTTGCAATTTGTTACCATCTTTTCAGTTAGCCATTAAAAGGTATCAACCACTGAGGACTCTCAACTCTAAATATTTCTCTGCTGCCATCAGTCTTCTGATTATTCTTTTCCATCCTCCTCCTTGTTGTGGGTCTTTTGGCAGGTGCCATCACTGGCTTGGCCCCAGGTGATCGCATGTAGTCTGATATAGTGGTTTATAAAGGATCTGGACAGAGGTAGACTAAGAATTTGAAAGTTAAAGCAGTGCTCATAGTCCCATAGCTAGATACTTATTGCCCCACGTGCCTCCAACACTTTGCGTCAATAGCATACAATGGCAAGAAACTTGCTCTTAGTGAATCAGCATTACTCTGACTCCATAACTAGGTTGTGATTGTGTGGCTTTTTCTATTGATTTCTGTATGTAACAGTACTCACACCAAGATCTTCATCAGATAGTGTCAACTTGACTGCAGAGTCATGTGTGAAGATTTCAGAAGTTTATTCTTAGGCTGAACTCTTGCATTATCCACAATAGTAACAGCTGTAGCAGGTAAAAAGTCAATTGTGAAACAGGGATGTACAGAGATGAACCTAGAAAGATGGCTGACAAACACTAACTGGAGAAGAAAGGAGGGGTTGCTTACATCAAAGTTGGACTACAGGGAAAGAGACAGGGCAAACTTGTAAAGGCAAAGCAGCTGCATAACAGCAACAATACAATGATAATACAATGCTGTATGATTCCCAAGTCGTGGGACATGACAAGCATTTGTATTCTAAAGCTGGTTTCACATTAGCGTTTTTATGCACAGCGCATCGGCGCATCCATGCGCATGCATCATGCGTACCTATGTTTAACATGGAGTACGCATGGTCTTGCGTTTGCATTCGTTCGTCTGCGTTTTCGTGCGAATGCGTTCTTCCAGGTGTGTGTGTAGACGCGCTGGACACAACTTTGCTGCATTTTTGGGTCCGTCCAAAGGCGTAAAAAAACGCATGCGTACGCTTGCGCACGAAATGCATCAAAACAACACATTACAGTCTATGGGAACGCAGGCGTGCGCATGGACATGCGTATGCCTGCGTTTGCGTACGCCTGCATTTTAAGAGTAAACATGTCTAGACACTGGTTTAAGGCTGGTTTCACATTAGCGTTTTTGTGCGCAGCGCTTCTGTGTCAAATTGCCGCCACCATACGCATGTGGACGCTTGCGGAAGGAGTGCGTCTAAACAACGCATTACAGTCTATGGGAACGCATGAGTACACTAGCACATGTGTTTGCTTGCGTTTTTCGTATGCATGCATTTTTCTGAGTAAACATGTCCAGGAACTGGTTGTAGCCACCCCCCACACAAAGATACATAAAAAGAGGATGTGGGCACAGACCCAGAAGACACAGAATTTACCAAAATGTGAGCATACAAGCTAATGTGTGTGTCTGTTTTTCTCCCTGCAATCTGTAATCATTTCTGTCTCTTTCTTGCAGCATTCATCATCTTATCACCATGGCCTCAAGTCCAGAGACACCGGACAGGAGTCTGAAGTGAGTACATTTGCAACTGATTCGTAAGTATTCACTGTCACTTTACATATGTGACAAAAATCATGTATTTTCTTTTACATAACACTTCAACAAGTGCAGATGAGCAGGAGCAGCAGACGGAGGCCCAAGTTCTGGTGGCAAGACGGCGTGTAAGTTTTTTTTTTTTTTTTTCTTGACTTTTTTCTTACTTTTTTTTTTTATTTGTTTGTTTGTTTGTTTTATCTTTCCAACATTAGTGTTTTTCTTTCATTTCTAGGTTCCACAACGGGAGGAGGACTACCTGAACAACGACCTCCTAATCACATTAGTGCAGGAGCGATCTACGTTGTGGGACACCCGGGAGCGAGACCACTCGGATAACGTGGTGATTCGGCCACTGTGGAATGAGGTGGCCCGAGCGATGATAAATGACTGGGACAACGCCACACCACGAGTCAGAAAGTAATTTCGTAAGTATTGCAATGTGGTCTGACGTGACAGTGAACCTGTAAAGGCCGGGATCACACAACTGTGGGTGATGCGATAAACTTCTTCTTCTTCTTCCCGACCTAAAGTGAATTTTAACCCTTTTTGTCCCCCTTTACAGTGAACAAAGTCAGAACCCGTTGGCGTTCAATGAAGGATCGCTTCAACAAGGACCTGAGACAGGAGATTCAAGTTCGCAGTGGTGCTGCAGCAAGGATCCGGAAACATAAGTATCACCGGATGCTGGCTTTCCTGAGGCCTGTCCTTGCTCAGAGAACGTAAGTATTTTTGTGTTGTATTCCATTGTGTTGTGTTCCCTAATCTGAATTTTTGTATTCCACCTGTGGCACCAAGTTGGCGCTTGTACAATTGTTATTTTTTGGTAGTAATGTTTTTCTTTTCTTTTCACAGAACCTGGAGCAGCACCCTCGAACCTGGATCGTCCTCTGGAGTGGTCCTTCAGCGAACAGTCTCAGCCATCCACCAGCGATGCAGCAAGTGGGCTGGTGTCACAGGCTAGAGAACAGGCAGCTGGTCCTTCAGGTGTTCCCCTGTCCCAGGCCTCTGCCTTTTTTGTTGGGTCTTCCCGACAGCGGCAGAAGGCCTCGGACAGGACACTCATGCCCGAGTTTATTCACTTGAGCTCGATCTTCCAGAATAGCCTGAAGGCGGTGGGAGATAGACTGGATAGTGGTTTGACCCATATTGACACACTTTTCCAGTCTGTCCACCAACACCTTGACCATCTGGAAGCAAAACTCCAGAGACCAGCACACCATTTTTTTCCTGCGATAGAGCGGGGCATATCGGAACACCTTACGCCTGAACTCCAGCTCAATGTGATGCAGGCCTGCAATGCTGCTTACGTTCAGGCTATGCAGCAGACTCGGTACTACCAGCAGCCACACATGGCATTTCCAACTGTGCCACCAATTACATGCTTTACCTCAATACCGAATTCTGCTGCATACCACTGTACGGCCACCACCATGCCCAATCCTGCCGCACACCACTACAGCGCGCACCATGCCGAGTCCTCCTCTTGCACAGCCGTCCACCACCACCAACACGCAGAGTCCTGCTCCTGCGCGGACGTCCACTGCAACCACCATGTCGGTAATGGAACCCACCGCTCCCACCCTTTCAAGGAGACGAAAAAGCCAGCCACTATTGGAATATAGATTAATGCAGACTGAAGAGATGATGGAGCTAATGAGAAGTCACCTACCATAGCACAGAGAGAACAGGTGTAGTGTAAAGAATGGGTGACATAACCCAATCTGCATGAGACAGGGAGTGGACAGGTGTTTCACTATAGTTTTTTTTATTGTCAGCAAACATTAAAGGTACATTTTAACATTCCAGGTCCATAACATTACGTAAAATTACAAGAACTTTTTACTAAACCATTTCATCTTGCCATGCCACACGTCCAATATCAGAAACAAAGTAGGCTGCAAATGTATCCCTCATTTGGGCAAATTCCCTTGTTGTCCTCAGAGGGTGATGTTGGTACTCTGGCAATGGGGTAGACACAGGTTCATCAAGTTCTACATTGGGTCGCTCTTTAGCCATGATGTTGTGGTGCAGAACCACACACGCTTTGACAACTTCATCGATAGTCTCAATTTTTAGATTAATGGCTGTTCCCAAAATCTGCCATTTAGATACCAGCAAACCAAAGGCACACTCCACAGTTCTTAGTGCCCTTGTCAGTCGGTAGTTAAAAATCCTTTTTGTGTGGTTCAAGTCCCGACTGGAGTACGGTTTAAGGAGGTTTCCACACATCTGAAAGGCCTCATCCCCAACCAAAACAAATGGCATTGGTGGGCCTTCAGTGTTGGGAAGAGGTCGTGGCAGGGGAAATTAAAATTATTCCCATACAAACGATGACCCACGTCCGAGTTTTTAAATGTCTACGAGTCATTACCACGGCCAAAAGATCCAATGTCCACGGCGACAAACCTACATTCCGCAGCTGCAATGGCCATGAGCACAATGGAAAAATATTTTTTATAATTAAAGTACTCGGATCCACTTAGAGCCGGTTTGGTAATACGAATATGTTTTCCATCCACTGCTCCCAAACAGTTGGGGAAATTACAAATTTCCAAGAATTTTTCTGCAGTTTCCTGCCAGATTTCCGTGGTGGGTAGAGGGATAAATTCCACACGCAGAATGTCCCACAAAGCCCGGTAGGTGTCTGCAACAATCCCAGAAAGGGGGAAACGCCAATCCGGAACTGGAAATGGAGTGATGATAGGCTCTCTCCCGTAGCCAGGAATCTGCCCAACAGAGAAAGAAAAACAATATTCAGAACAATAATATTTAGGACAGGGGTTTTGAAAAACAAAAAAAGGAAAAAAAAATTAAGTACTTTGCAGAACAATAATAATTATGACAGCCGTTTTTAAATATTACGTACCTTAGTGTCACCAGCAGACGGTCCTCAGCAGAAATCGCTCTATGGATCTGGGTGTCCTGCCTGCTGATGGCTCCTGATACACGACTCAGCAAATCCCGGTAGTTCTCTTGAGACATCCTCGTGTACTCAAAATATTTATCCGGGTTTTCATTGAGCTCACTGAATAAGGAGTGGTAGGCTCCACGGCTATCCCAGACTTCAACAATGGGGTGTTGCCAAAAGCGCCTACGCAGTCTTCTCCGTCTTTGTATTTTCCATTCTTGCTCACAAGCAAAGGCAAGAAATAAGTTGATATCCAAATCCAGATTCTGATAGAAACTCTCCATGCGAAGTTCCATCTTGACGCGGGAAACAGGAGCAAAATCTGAGGATTTCATCTGTACAAGGATCTATATACAGAAATTCCATGAGACACGCACATTGGGCATGGCTTGTGTCAAGGAAAACTTCTTGGAAAATTTTTTCACTATGGAACGCATGTGAATAAAAAACGCAAACGCATGCAAAAATGCATGCAAATGCATAAAAGTGCAGCTTTTTTTGCTGTTATGCGCAACTACAAAACGCTGTGTTTGCATGCGTTTGAAAGCGTTTTTGCATGCGTTTGTGGTTGTGATTGCGAACCATACGCTGCGGACTCAACCGCAAATGTGAACCTAGCCTTAGACACTTTGGGAAGGTTTCTAAGGATGCGGCAATGATTTTATCACCTAACAAAGCCATGTCCAAATTCAGGGGAATGAAGGAGACAAAAACCTTCCAATTGCCCATCCTTAAATGTCGCAATTGTAAATTTATGGGTGATAGTGTAGCTTTTAGCTGGTGCAATATCCCTAGTATATAAGACAGATTTGATGGAAAGCTCTCATGACACATTTGCGTTTCTATAGTGGATGAAGTGTTGCAGTTGCACTTGGTGTCTAGGGGGTTGGGGTGACCAAAAGGTCTCTTGTGAAGAGTCGAGACCAATTCAAACCATGATGGGCTGACCTGAAGAATTTGTATAGGGTCCCACAAGCTTCAATTTACGCCATTAACTCATAGGGGCCATTTTGACTGGCACTTATAAGTACATTCTGGCTGAAACTTGAAGAACGTGAAGGCATGGGGATATTTTGGCTGATAGTGTCATGGAATTATTTTTGGTAAAGGAGCTGTCTCGAAAGTTTATGTGGTTTGTCCTATATTATGCTCCCAAATGTACTTTCCAGCAAGATGCCTGGTGCAATGCAAAATTCTCCATGGTCTCGTTCTAGAAGTGGTATAAGAGAAGCTTTAAATGACCACTTGTCTAACCCTAACAGTGGTACCTTAATAAGGCGTCAGATCCAAACAAGACACGACCTGAGGTTGCCCTTCTATAAAAACAAACATGTCCATGAAAAATAAGTCTATTAGCACCCACAGAGGGAACATTCGTCCTTCACAACCTATTCCAATCTTGCGTATTTACTGATGTCTACTACCAGCGAGAACATACAATGAATAAGAGTTGTATTCACTGCAAAACTAAAAGGGAAATCTGTGCTGCAATTGTTGCACCACTCTAGGTTGGGGTATAGTGAAGAAAAATAAGTGTGCAAAACAGTTAGGATCACTAAAATATAATAAAATGTGTTTATTGCAAAATAATGAACAAACGTAATGGTAAAAACAAATAAAAAGCAAAGACGCTAAAATAGTCCATCGGATGTGTCCATATTAGGACGAACACCCCTCCTCCAATGTTCGCGCCAAGGTACACCACTAAATACTGATAGCATCATGGAACCTAAGATGTTTCTCTATAGAGTGTTTATGAACAGTCATCGTAGGATAAGGGCATATAAGACCTATATAAATATTGAATAAATCCCACACACACAAGACAGAAAAATCCCAAAAAAAAGCGCTCTTTATGCAAGATAATATCCGAAAAAAACCACAATAAATGCATGTAAGCTACGTCTATAAGCTATATAATGAAGAAAGTTGCATACTAAGAAGCCCCGGAGACAGTAATCAGAACACTGTGAAAAAAGCATACAACAATGCAATCATATGAGAGTGGAACCTGGATACGAGGACAAAAATATCTTTGAGGAGTAGAGACCCCACACGTATCACCATCAGGAGCCTGGCTTCCTCAGGAGTAATGGTGGATGAACTAGCCAGAGTTCGCTCTATGAATATCATTGTAGGTAATGAAATACTTGTTACCATATGGAAAAGAGAAATCCTCGTTTCGGAACGGTGTCAGGAAACACATAATGGGCATGACACCATCATCCCAGCTTACTCATTTCTGCTCTGGTTAAGGCATTCCTCACTCATCCGTTTTTTTATGTACGTATGCGGTTCAGTTTTTAAGGACCACATATACGAACACATGCACATCCATTGTATTCAATGGTGGTGTGCACATGTCAGATTTTTCACACAGACCGTGTGTCCATGTGAAAAAGCCACAGACATGTCCTCTTTTTTAATGCACCACGGACAAAATGCCTGCTGCACATGTGCACACTGATGACACATGAATGACATCAGAGAGTCATCAATGTGACACGTACCAGAATGAAAAACACCGGCGGCATGCTACGGCGTCTGGGAAAAGCAGTACAATTATTGCTGTTCCCAGGTGCTGAATTAAACTCATCATTGTCTCCTGGTCTCCCTGCAATCAGCGAGACCAGGTGCTGATGATGAGACTTGTAGTCAGCACCTACTGTGTAGCGCGTATTAAATAAATAAAAATAAAATAACAGAGTAAAGTCCCCTTCATTTTCCTTACCAGCTGAGGAAAAGCTGACAGCTGGGAGCTGATGTTAATATTCTGGGAAGGGGCCAATAGCCTGAGAACCTTGTCTGCTTTCCCTCAGCTGGTTATGAAAATTAAGGGGACCCCACGCCATTTTTTAAATTAATTTATTAAACAATAAATACAAGTAACGAAAAATAGGAACGCAACTCACTGATTAGAAATCACACTGACATATTTCTATCATGATCCTCATCGCTATCTAGCTCTATCATTGAACATCTTTAATACATAAAAACTCTTTAATTTCAATGCTGCATTTCATTTCATACGTGTCACACTGACAGTACAGTATACTGACACACAGACAGATCGATGTCACACGGATGTCACATGGACACGGACAACAGATCTCCCCAGCACTGGTTTTTCCAGTACAGGAATCACCAGGACGTGTGAAGGGGGTCTAAGAGAGGGAAAAGCAAGCGAAGGAGCCCTTTTGATAGCATTCGTAGGACGCCCATCTTATAAACACAGCTTCACCCCTGTTTGCAGGTTGTGTCTTATATTGCAGCTAAGGACTATTGAAGTCAATGGTGCTGAGCTGCAATTCCACATACAACCTGTAGACATGGATGGAAGGGTTTATTGAAGAGGGCAGTCATGTTTTACTTACTACTCTTGGATAACTTTGCCAAACTTTCTGGGTTCCATCCATTTTAAAAGTATCTGCAATGGGCACTGTGGGTGACTGCACAAAAGACTCAAAGTATATGTATGGCCAGCTTTAAGGACCTTCGAGGATCATGGTGGCTATATGGTGGTTGTCGCTTCATTAGGAACCTAATGACAATCGTATCAGTATATGGACAACCACCATCTGTGTTAGGACAACCAGGCTTCGGCATATTGCAGTTTGACATGTCTGATCATTTATATCACTGTGTTTAGGATGGCTGTAAATGGTGGATGAATATCACTGTATTGAGAGGTTGTAACATCAGTCATTATTTTACTATGTGCATGATGATCCTCGTCCTTTAGCACCTGCCGTATGATTTTTAGCGCGGTCTTACTGGGACGGACATGTTTTCCTGTAAGCGGAATCTTATTATGAGGAATTATTGTGAATTGGCAATGTTTTCAGCAATACCTCCAGAGACAGGAAGGGTTATATATATACAGGCCCCCCTGACACAATAACACAGTGTGCTGTACATTACACAATGTCCTGTACCACAGGGCTGTTATGTCACAGGGCAGCATACGTCGCCCGTCTGTCACTCCTCTGAGTGGGAAGTGAGAGGAAAAGCCATTGTTAGCGGAGATGGGCGTATCATTCCTGTGCCAGCTGATATTTGCCGTTAGCCAGCTTTTCCTTTGAGGTCGGGTACACACAGACGTCTGGATGTACAGCATAAACACATCGCCCTCTGACTCGCCCGCGTCTGTCGTGTTTTCGACGACCTCCGTCTCTCATTCCTAGCTCCCATTTTTCCTGCCTGCCTCTATTTATACTATATACCTAATCAAAATATTTTACAGCAAATGTGACCCCTCTATCATTTATGGAGTCAAGCCCCCCACAATATATTAACCCTTTCCCGACATATAACGTACATTTACATAATATGCCGGCCTCCTAACTTTGATGCAGGTTCGCCGAGCCCACATCTTTTCCCGGCAGATGATGGCTGTTATAATCAGCCATCACCTGCCTCCAACAGGAAGCTTTGCCCGCTGCTGTTAGGCTACATTCACATGTTGCGGGGTTTTTTGTGTCAAGTTTAAGCTGTGCACAAAAAGCAGGTTTCGCTTAGTTTTTGCTGCGTTGTTTTGTTTAGGTTTTGCAGCGTTTTTGTCATGGTACATTTGTCTCGTGTCTATGTTGATGAAGTTGAATGAGAATTTTTTTTAAAGCACTAAATTGTATTATTTGGTATTGGCACCAGAAACGCAGAAAAACCTGATACCTGCATTTTTGCAGCATTTTTGCACTACCTATTGCTTTCAGTGGGTGATAAACGCTGAAAGAAGGGACATGCTGCATTTTGCAAAAACACAGCTCTTTGACAAAACAGTCAGGAATAAAAAACCCAAGCTGTGTGCTTGAGATTTCTGAAAACTCAGACTTTGCTGGTACTGTGAAACGCAGCTGAAAAATTTGCTAAAAAAATGCAACAAAAAAGCAACGTGTGAATATAGCATTAACCTGGTAAATGCTGCGGTTAATCTTTGACAGTAGCATTTAATGCACGCTGGCAGAGGGGTGAGTCATTCATCTGCGAGCCTATGACAAGATCGCATGCCTCAGATAAGTTGTCATGACGGCCAGGTGTCTGCTGAAGAGCCCTGTGCCTGTCATGACAGTACTAACTTGAAAATTTTTAAAAAAAGTGTATATATGTGTGTATATAGATGCATACATACACACACACACGTACACATACATATACACACATACATACATATGTGCGTGCACATACAGTACAGACCAAAAGTTTGGACACACCTCATTCAAAGATTTTTCTGTATTTTCAGGACTATGAAAATTGTACATTCACACTGAAGGCATCAAAACTATGAATTAACACATGTGGAATTATATACTTAACAAAAAAGTGTGAAACAACTGAAAATATGTCTTATATTCTAGGTTCTTCAAAGTAGCCACCTTTTGCTTTGATGACTGCTTTGCACACTCTTGGCATTCTCTTGATGAACTTCAAGAGGTAGTCACCGGAAATGGTCTTCCAACAATCTTGAAGGAGTTCCCAGAGATGCTTGGCACTTGTTGGCCCTTTTGCCTTCACTCTGCGGTCCAGCTCACCCCAAACCATCTCGATTGGGTTCAGGTCTGATGACTGTGGAGGCCAGGTCATCTGGCGTAGTGAGTCGCTCGGCCAGGGCTTGTGGGGAACTCGGCACCGAGCCCGTTCACTTCAATGGGGGATGTCACGGGTAGCACAGCTCGGTCCGTTGCCCTGGGGGCTCACCTCAATAAAAGGGGGATAATTACAGGGGATTATAGGTTTGTAGAAATGTTCGTGACGCCACCTGTGGTTCCTGGTCAGGGTGACCAGCGCTGCAGGGTAGATCCTCTGAGGGGTTGCTACTGGGCAGCAAGGTGTTAAGTCTCCCACAGGCAAGACTGATCCCTCAGGGTATATGGCGGTGTAGGGGTGCAGGAGCAATAAGGCAGACACATACAAGAAAGTCTCTTTCTGTACCTTTACTGATGGTAGTTGCAGGCACGTCCCGGGAAGCTGTCAGGGTGGAGGATGCACTTCCAGTAATCCCACTGAGTAGGTGTAGGGCCTCCGTACTCCTGTATGTGTGTGAGTTTCTGACCTGTATAGAACGAAGTCTAACTCTGTCTTCTCTTCCGGCTGACTTTGTGGTGAAGCCTTCTTGTGGATAGAACAGTGTCTCTGTATGCAGCGTTCTGCTAGACCCCCATCTTCCTGACCTCGGTTACGTATCAGCACTGCTGGGCCCCTGCGACCTGAAGTCCAGCAGGGTCTCCGGTATCTCCTACTAGTCGTGTAGATGCTAGCAAGCTCGGACCCAGTGTCCGGGGGTGCAGAGTAGAGGTATGCGATCAATGCTGTTTCAACCTCTGTCACTCTCTTCTTTCTTCCACTCGCCTTTCGTCCTACTCTAACCTTTAACATAAGCACACACTAGCAGTAGATGGCAGTTTTCTCCTTCTCTTCACCGCTCTCAAAGCGTCGGCACGCTCGCTCACTCTAAATACCTCAATTGACTCAGTCTTACAACACTGCAGTTCCCTTTCCTTCACTTCCTTCTGAGGCTCTGTCCGAAGTAGCTATCAGGACCTTCTGTCAGACTGATCTTCGCTCACTTCGAGAGCTACTTTCCACTTCTCTAGGGTAACTACAATCTGCACGTTCGGAGGTAACACAAACCACTAGCTAACTCACAGCTAGACTGCCTGACAAGATCTCACTGTTGTCTCTCTCACACTACTCTACCAACTGACTGCTATCGTCTCCACAACCCTTATATATCTGCATACTCTCCAAGGGCTCCCTCTGGTGGCACCAGGGAAATGTGAAGGTGTGAATGAATATCGGGTAATTTGTGAGTTTACCTTCTGTGCATCCTCCAGGGTAACATGTGGCACCAAGCGCAGCTAGGCTACACAGTAGCACCTCATCACTCTCCTTCTTGGTCAATTAGCCCTTACAAGAGCTGCAAGATGCTGTGGTAGCCATGCTGGTTCAGTATGCCTTCAATTTTGAATAAATCCCCAACAGCGTCACCAGCAAAAGCATCCCCACACCGTCACACCTCCTCCTCCATGCTTCACGGTGGGAACCAGGCATGTAGAGTCCATCCGTTCACCTTTTCTGCGTCACACAAAGACTCGGTGGTTGGAACCAAAGATCTTAAATTTGGACTCATCAAACCAAAGCACAGATTTCCACTGGTCTAATGTCCATTCCTTGTGTTCTTTAGCCCAAACAAGTCTCTTCTGCTTGTTGCCTGTCCTTAGCAGTGGTTTCCTAGAAGCTATTTTACCATGAAGGCCTGCTGCACAAAGTCTCCTCTTAACAGTTGTTGTAGAGATGTGTCTGCTGCTAGAACTCTGTGTGGCATTGACCTGGTCTCTAATCTGAGCTGCTGTAAACCTGCGATTTCTGAGGCTGGTGACTCGGATAAACTTATCCTCAGAAGCAGAGGTGACTCTTGGTCTTCCTTTCCTGGGGCGGTCCTCATGTGAGCCAGTTTCTTTGTAGCACTTGATGGTTTTTGCAACTGCACTTGGGGACTCTTTCAAAGTTTTCCCAATTTTTCAGACTGACTGACCTTCATTTCTTAAAGTAATGATGGCCACTCGTTTTTTCTTTACTTAGCTGCTTTTTTCTTGCCATAATACACATTCTAAGGGCTCTTTTCCACTTACGAGAAATACGTCCGATTATCGCATGTGAAATCCCAGCTCTGGGGCCGGCATTCGGGAGTGGAGCGAGCGGCTGCATATAAGTACATGCAGCCACACACTCCACTCCCGAGTGTCGGGGCCAGAGCTGGGATTTCACATGCGATAATCGGACGTATTTCTCACCAGTGGAAAGGAGCCCTAACAGTCTATTCAGTAGGACTATCAGCTGTGTATCCACCAGACTTCTGAACACCACAACTGATGGTCCCAACCCCATTTATAAGGCCAGAAATCACACTTATTAAACCTGACAGGGCACACCTGTGAAGTGAAAACCATTTCCTGTGACTACCTCTTGAAGCTCACAAACAGAAGAAAAGAGCAGCATCCGTCCAGGTGAAAAAATAGAAAAACTTTATTCTGCCATCACAGGTAACGACGTTTCGGCCATATTTTGGCCTTTTTCAAGTACAATTAAACAGGTACACAGGCGGTCTTTAAATGGTGTGGAGGAGCCAATCACCATCAAAGGATACGCCTCCATGCTAATAGACATATCCATGTATTTTACAAAACAATGATCAAACATCAGGGACATAAGTGATCTAATAATACAACATATCTAATAGAACAGATTCCCCAAATCCCAAATCAGTGACACATATAAATAATGGTACATAAATCTCACCACCAATCATTATCTAGCTATATCATATACATGGTGACGGCAGACTTATCAGATAGCGCTATACATCTACCCGAGTCATACCAATCAAAATGCTCGTCTCCCTTTGGCGCCATACTTATCGTCCCATCAACGGTACCGTATCAATCAGCCGCTCTGAAAGAGCCCTATCGACGCTGAAACTGCGCCAGACAGTGACGTATAATGTCTGCGCCAGAAGGAATGCGATCATATCCAATCCGACTCTCTTTACTGCGGCAAACCTCATCAGGTGATCATTAGTGTTGAGCCATACTTTCCGATACCCAAAAATATCGGATCGGAATGGTATCGCCGATATCACTAAAATATCGGCGATACCCGATACCGGAAGTCCCATGTAAGTCTATGGGAACAAAATATCGCAACTAAAAAAACCCTTTCTTTCATTGTAAACACAAAATATACACACATAGAATACATATATATATACATATATATATACATGTCATTGTGACATATATATATATACATATATGTATAGTTTATTCACTTCTACATAGTAAAATAGCCTCTTATTCAATTGCGGGTAAAGCCGGCTTCTGTGAAAAGACAGAAGCACCCGACACGAAATGACACTTGGTGTACATAGGGTTAACCATGTCTTTTCATGTCGTTTGCTATCTGATTTGCACAAACAATTACATCAGTCTATGTGTGCAAAATTTCACACCTGTAGGGGTTAATTAAAGTTGTAAATTCGTTGTAAAAAAAACGGACTTTTTTGCTACGAATTTACACCTTTAATTAACCCCTACAGGTGTGAAATTTTGCACACATAGACTGATGTAATTGTGTCATGGGTGCATCGCCATGAAGATCGTCGCGATTGCACATTCTGACTTCTCACAGCTGAGCTGCTGTTTCTTTGTTTTTTGGTAATGAGAGAGTTAATTTTTCCTAGCTCTTTGCTAAGGCTAGGTGCAGCCTCGCCCGGCTGCTTTTGATTATGTTCTAATTAGTTTCCTTTATATTTCTGCCAGTCTGCTGGTTAGATGCCGGTGAAAGCATTCATGTAGTTTAGCAGACTGGATCGGTTCTGAAATATTTAAGCTAAGAGCTCCTTAGTTGTTTTTACTCTTACAGCTTATAGTTTTTTCTCTGAGACCTTAGGTGTTCCTACTGTGTGTGAGTGTTGTATGTAAGACTTTATTTACTTTATGTCTTGTCTTTGTTGTATGTCTTTCTGTTCATTAACCGTTACCTGTTCATTCCCTTTGGTGGTATTCAGGGTCCTTCTTAGGACTAGAATACAGTTGGCAGGGATTGATAGGAGACAGGGTTTACGCTGGTGGCCTGGACCTCTGTACCTTTAACAGTACCTCCAGGTTGAGGGATTAGTTAGGACCCCAGTTTAGGGTCAGCTTAGACCCTGGTCACCCTCTAGCCGGAGACAGCGTATAACGGATTCCGTTTTGACCCTCTGGACATTCTGTCAGGTAAATCTATGTTATCATATATCTATGCGCATGTTATATAGTATGTTGCCCTTTTGATATAGATTACTGACATCACATATATATATCTGCTATACAGCGTGACATTTTCACCGGCCCAACTAAAGATTCTCCCCAGCTGTCATGGATCCAGTAGCCCAGCTGGCCCGGCAGTTGCAGGGGTTGTCCATGGAGTTGGCAGACATTAAGTCCAAGGTTTTGTCCCCCCGGAGCAAACCAGATCTGAACCTAAGGTTGCTCTCCCGGACAGGTTCACTGGTGGGCGGGACAAATTTTTTACTTTCCGGGAGGCATGTAAATTGTACTTTCGGCTGCGGCCTCGGTCATCTGGGAGTGAAGAGCAGAGGGTGGGAATTGTTATCTCGCTCTTACAAGGGGACCCTCAATCTTGGGCGTTCTCTATTCCTCCAGGCTCCCCAGATCTCCAGTCAGTGGATCGATTTTTTACTGCCCTGGGTCTGGTATATGATGATCCGGATCGAGTCTCCCTTGCTGAAACAAGGTTACGTAAAATACGGCAAGGAAATCGTCCAGCGGAGGAATATTCTTCTGAGTTCCGTAGATGGGCAACAGATACTCAGTGGAATGACCCAGCTCTTAGGAGCCAGTTTTGTCAAGGGTTGTCTGACAAATTAAAAGATGTGTTGGCTCAGTATGATTCTCCTCCATCACTGGAGGCTGCTATGGCCCTCGCTATTCGCATTGATAGACGACTTCGGGGAAGACGCGAGGCAACTCCGCCCCCATGATGACTCCACCTACTACTAAAGTCCCTTATACTGAGGTTCCCCTGGTCTGTTCTGAGGAACCCATGCAGTTGGGAGGGACATCATTTTGTAGGAGGGAATCGGCGGTGCGCCGCAAGACTAGAAGGTGTTTCTTTTGCGGGAGAGAGGGACATTTTGTTGGGGGGTGTCCATCCCGGACCTCTTTGAGCCAAGGAGTTAACCTGGGAGTGTGTATTTCGTCCCCAAATCCCTCTCAGTTTCTCGTGCCTGCGGAGGTGGTGATTGGTACTAGAACTGAGAGGATTTCTGTTTTTCTTGATAGTGGGTCCGGGGCTAATTTGGTGGACGCTCGGTTTGCCCAGGTGCATGGTATGCAACTGAGTGTATTGGCCAAACCGGTCCCTATACTCTCTATTGATTCTAGACCTCTTGGTCAAGGTAGCTTGGTACAAGCTGTTCATAACATAGATCTTCGAGTAGGGGCAATACATAAAGAGCAATTGTCTTGTTATGTGTTGGAGGGTCTACCTACTCCTATTGTGTTGGGACTTCCTTGGTTGGCTAAACATAACCCAGTGATTGATTGGCAATCCAGAAAGATAAGCCAGTGGGGTGAATTTTGCAAGAATAACTGCATGAGCACGGTCATCGGTGCGGTTGTGCCTAGGACTTTGCCTCCTTTTCTGGAGGACTTTGGGGAGATGTTCTCAGAGGAGGGGTGTAAAGAGTTTCCTCCTCATCGCGCAGATGACTGCTCAATAAAGTTGCTTCCTGATGCCTTATCTCGTACTTTCCCAAGGGCCGGGAAGACGGATGATCCGGTTCCTATTCCTCAGGAGGGAGTTGTAGTGTCAGCTGTATGCTCTGAGCTTGAGGGGGAAGTATTGGGGGCTCAGGGGGACGCCCTGTGGGACTTCCAGGGAGACTGATAGTTCCAGATCGCTTAAGACTGAAGGTTACGGGGAACCGTTACAAACGGATGGCTGATAGGAGGAGAGTTTCTGGTCTAGATCTGAAGGTGAACGATCTGGTTTGGTTGTCTACCAGGAATATAAAACGTAAAGTTTCCTCCTGGAGGTTGGGTCCCAGATTCATCGGGCCGTACAGGATCAGTTCCATAATTAATCCTGTGGCATTTCGTCTGGACCTCCCTCCTACGTTTAAAAATCATAATGTGTTTCACAAGTCATTACTTAAAAAGTATGTGGCACCAGTCATACCGTCACCTCTACCTCCTTCAGTGGTGGTCAATGATAACGTGGAAATTCATGGGTCGAAAATTATTGACTCACGTCTCAGTCGCCGATCCCTTCAGTACTTAGTTCAGTGGAGGGGGTATGGTCCTGAGGAGGGGACGTGGGTCCCTGCGTCTGATTTTAACGCAGATCGATTGGTTCGGACCTTTCACACAACTCACCCGGACAGACCTGGTCATGAGGGTCCGGAGGCCCCTCGTAGAAGGGGGGGTACTGTCATGGGTGCATCGCCATGAAGATCGTCGCGATTGCACATTCTGACTTCTCACAGCTGAGCTGCTGTTTCTTTGTTTTTTGGTAATGAGAGAGTTAATTTTTCCTAGCTCTTTGCTAAGGCTAGGTGCAGCCTCGCCCGGCTGCTTTTGATTTGTTCTAATTAGTTTCCTTTATATTTCTGCCAGTCTGCTGGTTAGATGCCGGTGAAAGCATTCATGTAGTTTAGCAGACTGGATCGGTTCTGAGAATATTTAAGCTAAGAGCTCCTTAGTTGTTTTTACTCTTACAGCTTATAGTTTTTTCTCTGAGACCTTAGGTGTTCCTACTGTGTGTGAGTGTTGTATGTAAGACTTTATTTACTTTATGTCTTGTCTTTGTTGTATGTCTTTCTGTTCATTAACCGTTACCTGTTCATTCCCTTTGGTGGTATTCAGGGTCCTTCTTAGGACTAGAATACAGTTGGCAGGGATTGATAGGAGACAGGGTTTACGCTGGTGGCCTGGACCTCTGTACCTTTAACAGTACCTCCAGGTTGAGGGATTAGTTAGGACCCCAGTTTAGGGTCAGCTTAGACCCTGGTCACCCTCTAGCCGGAGACAGCGTATAACGGATTCCGTTTTGACCCTCTGGACATTCTGTCAGGTAAATCTATGTTATCATATATCTATGCGCATGTTATATAGTATGTTGCCCTTTTGATATAGATTACTGACATCACATATATATATCTGCTATACAGCGTGACAAATTGTTTGTGCAAATCAGATAGCAAAGGACATGGTTAACCCTATGTACACCAAGTGTCATTTCATGTCGGGTTCTGCATTTTCACAAAAGCCGGCAATTGAATTAGCGGCTATTATACTATGTAGAAGTGTCTGAACTATAAATATAAATATATATATATATATATGTGTCACAAATTCAATGACATGTATATATATATATATGAGGTGTAAAATTGTTTAAAAAAAATATGTGGGCTCCCGCCCTATTTTCGCAACCAGACAGACAAAGCCAGCGAATGGGGGCAGATAATAATAGCCCAGAGAGGGACCATTATTTTTGGCACCCCCTGGCTACTAACATCTGCCCCAGACACCCCAGAAAAGACAAATCTATAATTAGATTCGCCCTTTCTGGCACTTTGCCCCTCTATTCCCATTGCCCTGTAGCGGTGGCGAATGGGTTAATATGGGGTTAAAGCCACCTTGCAATTGAAAGGTGACCTTAAGCCAGGTTAATAATTGAGAGCTGTCAATTAGACAACTATCAATTATTAATCCTATTGCATGAAATAAAAATAAAACACACACACTTTAATTAAAAATCATTTTAATGAAATAAAGACACATGTTTTTGACCATCTTTTATTTGACTGCAAAAACCATTTCCTGTAATAAAAATAAAATAAAAAAGCAAAATTATTCTTACCTATCCCATGCACAGTCAGGTCCCATGGTGTAATCCTTCAGAAAGGGTTAATGTTTACTGCAGGGACCGCAGCTAATGCTGCAGCCTCACAGTAAACCCCAAATGAATGAGTTCCTCTCCTGGCTGACAGGAGAGGAAGTGGAAAGCTTAATTGATTGCTTTCCACTTTCACTTCAGGTCAGCCAGGGACACAATCAGTGACGTCAGAGGGAACTGATTAACAAAAATAGGGGTTCCCTTCGAAAAAAAAATGGCGTCGGGTCCCCCCTATTTTTGTTAACCAGCCTGATGAAGCAGACTGCTGAGCAGTGGCGTACCGTGAATGAAGCAGACCAAGCAGCTGCTATGGGGCCCGGACAGGTGAGGGGGCCCTCGACGGTCGGGTAGCTGTGCTGACACAGTACTACCAGGGGGTCGGCGGGGGAGGGGGAGCGCAGCTCTTCTATATACTCACCCCTCCTGGTGCGGTCTCTGCAGCCCCTGCTCTTCTCCCACGGTCTCCGACGCCTGTGTTCAGCGGTCAGGTGGTACCGCTCATTACAGTCATGAATACGCACATATTCATGACTTTAATGAGCTGTCCCGCGTGACCGCTGAACACTGGCGGTGGAGACCGTGGGAGAAGAGCAGGGGCTGCACAGACCGCGCCGGCGGAAGGGTGAGTATAGGGATATTTACCTGTCCCGTTCCACCGTTGCTCGTGTCCTCTTGCTGCAATGTTCAGGTCAGAGGGCGCGATGACGTCGTTAGTGCGCGCCGCGCCCTCTGCCTGATCATTCACTGCTGGAGGACCCCGAAGACAGCGGTGCTCAGCAGTGGAGAGAGGACAGGTAAATATCTCAGGTGCCGGGGCCCTGAGCGAGCGGTGACATCGGCACCTGGTGTCACCCCCTGCTCAGGACACCGGCACCTGGCCCCCAGCGACGAAAGGTGAGTATGTCTTTTTTTTTTTTTGGTTGCAGCAGCTGCGGCACAATCTATGGGGGCATAATACATTTTTTTGTTTAATGTGTCCCCTAACTGTGCTGGCACTTTACATTTACAATGGCTCTGGGTTTTTTTTTTTGGGGGGGGGCCCATTCAGACTTTTGCTATGGGGCCCCATGATTTCTATGTACGCCCCTGCTGCTGAGGCATGGTATTTAAGGCTGTTAAGGAGCCAACATACATGGACTTTGCCAGCAGCGTCGGACTAGAGTACCTTGGGCCCACCAGAGAAAAAATATTCTTGGGGCCCACCATCATATTTCCCAACCTTTGAAGAAGGGAAAGAGGGATAAAGGCTGTGGCACGCTGTGCCTGCTGCAGCAAATTTTAGGCCATGCCACGTTGCACCACAGACTGTCCAGGAGTTGGTGGATGCTTTAGTCCAGGTGTGGGAGGAGATCCCTCAGGAGACCATCCGTCGCGCTCATCAGGAGCATGGCCAGAAGTTGTAGTGAGGTCATACAGCATACCTCCCAAATTTTGAAGACAGGAAAGAGGGTTAAAGGCTGCGGCGCGCGTAGGGCGTCGCTGCAAAATTTAGGCCACGCCCCGACCACACCCATTTAACAGCTAATCACACCCATATCCTGGCCCCAAGCGTACCCATTTAGCACTGCTGATCACACTGACTGGTAATGAGGGCACAGTGGCTGGTACTGAGGAAAAGAAAGAAAGAGCAGCGAGAGAGAAAGAACAAACAGAGAAAGAAAGAGAGGAAAGAAAGAGAGAAAGAAAGAACAGAGAGAAAAAAGAACAGAGAGCGAGAAAGAAAGAACAGAGAGCGAGAAAGAAAGAACAGAGAGCGAGAAAGACTAGAGAGAGAAAGAAAGACTAGAGAGAGAGCCAGAGGCGTAGCTGGGGTTTTGGTTTAGTGGGGGCGAAACTTCTGAGTGGGCCCCTAATCAGAGAACCTCAGCAAATGACCGCGCTGTTGCCAAAAATAATCTATATATAAAAAGACCAATATTGATATTACCGCCATATGGTCTGTGGTAAATAATACCAGTCCTACAGAACATATAATAGATTACAGCACAGGTACAGATAATGACTTACCGCTGATGTTCTTTCTAATGGAATTGTTCACTTTTCATTTCTTTTCCATCTGGCCCAGACCGACATGACGACTTCTCCAGCCAGGACTCGACTGCAGAGATTACAACAAAGACACATTTCACTTCTCATATTTTTAGCACTGTCTTGGTCACTAATTGGACTATTCTCAACCTGCACAAACTCCTCATCCTGCTGATACCCCAATACTGAGCCGCTGCTGTCATATGTGTCCCTATTACTGCACCTGATACCCCAATACTGAGCCGCTGCTGCCGTATGTGCCCCTATTACTGCACCTGATACCCCAATACTGAGCCGCTGCTGCTGTATGTGCCCCTATTACTGCACCTGATACCCCAATACTGAGCCGCTGCTGCCATATGTGTCCCTATTACTGCACGTGATACCCCAATACTGAGCCGCTGCTGCCATATGTGTCCCTATTTCTGCACCTGATACCCCAATACTGAGCCGCTGCTGCCATATGTGTCCCTATTACTGCACCTGATACCCCAATACTGAGCCGCTGCTGCCGTATGTGTCCCTATTACTGCACCTGATACCCCAATACTGAGCCGCTGTTGCCGTATGTGTCCCTATTACTGCACGTGATACCCCAATACTGAGCTGCTGCTGCTGCTGCTGCCGTATGTGTCCCTATTACTGCACCTGCTGTGTGGTTCTGTGTGACCTCTAAATTTTAAAGCACCCCTCTAGAATATAGTAATGCCGGATGCAAGTGCCCTAGAAAACAGTGCCCACATTTTGTCCCCTAGACTGTAATAATGCCCTGTGTGCCCCTTTGACAGTCACAGTAACCCGAGTTCCCCTATAACAATAAGTGTCCACTTTACATTTAATAATGTCCCAAGTCTCCCCCTGTACATCTCCCCTATACACAGAATAATGCCCCTCACTGGATATATACTGACCCCTTAATGTCCCCAAACTATTTAATGGGTCCAACACTGTATGATGGCCCCTAGATAGCATCCATACAGCATAATACACCAGATAGTCCTCAATATAGTATAATGTACCCCCATAGGCAGCCTCTATATTATAATAAACCCCATAGGCAGAGTCTATAATATAATGCACCACCATAGGCAGCCGCTATATTATAATGCACCCCCATAGGCAGCCTCTGTAGTATAATGCATCCCCATAGGGAGTCTCTGTAGTATAATGCACCCCAATATGGAGCCTCTGTAGTATAATGCAGTCCCCATATACAGCCTCTGTAGTATAATGCACCCCCATATACAGCCTCTGTAGTATAATGCACCCCCATTAAAAAAAAAAAAAAAACAATACTCACCTCCCGGCTCCTGTGCTGCTCACTGTTCTCCCTCTCAGCGTCTGACAGCGGGCGCCGGCAGGTGATGTCATCGCGCCCGCTGTCAGACGCTGAGAGGGGGATTATGGGAGAGAAGGAGCGCTCGCTCCTTCTCTCTCTATGCGGTCAGCTGTATCGGCTGGATGCCGATACAGCTGACCCTCCGATGACGGGTGGGGGGCACACTGCTGGCACCGGGCCCCCCCAATGCCTGTTCAGGCCCCATAGCTTCTGGGTGGCAGAGCAGGAAGATCGATTCTCCCTGCTCTGCCGCAGAATGTAACTGTATCGGCGTGCTGTGCACGCCGATACAGTTACTGTAGCGTAGCTCCGGGTGGGCCCCCTCAGAGCGCGGGGCCCGGGGCCACCGCCCCCTCTGCCCCGCGACCTATCCTTTCAAATCAGGGCCCACCACGCAGGAGCTGGGGCCTCTCCGGTGGCTCAGTCCGACCCTGCTTGCCAGCCTGATAATACCAGGCCACAGCAGTCTGCTTATCTTTGCTGGTTAACAAAAATAGGGGATCCCATCGAAAAAATTTGGCGTGGGGTCCCCCCTATTTTTGTTAACCAGCCAGATGAAGCAGACTGCTGAGGCCTGGTTTTTCAGGCTGGTAAGGAGCCAAGATCCATGGACCTTGCCAGCCTGATAATACCAGGCCACAGCAGTCTGCATATCTTGGCTGGTTAACAAAATAGGGGATCCCCTCGAAAAAAAATTGGCGTGGGGTCCCCCCTATTTTTGTTAACCAGCCAGATGAAGCAGACTGCTGAGGCCTGGTTTTTCAGGCTGGTAAGGATCCAATATCCATGGACCTTGCCAGCCTGATAATACCAGGCCACAGCAGTCTGCTTAGCTTGGCTGGTTAACAAAAATAGGGGATCCCCTCGAAAAAAAAACTGCGTAGGGGTCCCCCTATTTTTGTTAACCAGCCAAGTAAAATGCAGACTGCTGCGGCCTGGTATTAAAAGACTGTCAAGGCCCATGGATTTTGGCCCTCAACAGCCTGATAATACCAGGCTACAGCAGCCCCACATTTGGCGCATCAAAAGATGTGCCAATTGTGGCACTTTACCCGGCTCTTCCCACTGCCCTGTAGCGGTGGCAAGTGGGGTAATAAGGGGTTAATGTCACCGTTGATTGCACGGTGACAATAAGCCCGGTTAATAATGGATAGGCGTCAATAAGACACCGATCCATTATTAATCCCAAAGTTTTTAAATGTATAAAAAAAAGACAAAGCAAGAAAAAAGTATTTTAATGAAATAAAAGAGACAACACAGTTTTCATTTCTTTTATTATACTCTCATTCCTGCGACGCCATCGATCTCCTGTAAAAAAAGGAAAAAAACAAACCAACAGTATACCACCTGTCCGACGCAGTCCATAGTAACGAGTGTCCCACGACGATCCAGCTCTGCTACATCGCAATGACAGGCAGAGCCTGTCATCGCGACGCAGCACAGCTGATTACCTGCTTCCCCGGCGGTGACGTCATCGGACTGACTGCTTTACGGCCGGGATTACCCAGCAGTCACTGCAGTTATCGCGAGAAACTGCATGTGACCGCCGGGGAAAGATGATGGCGGCCATCAAGCAGTCCAGGCCGTGACCGCCGGAGATCTTCTGCCAGGTAAGTGCCGCTGACTCCTGACAGACCCGAACGACAGACACTGACAGTGACAGTGACAATTCCGATTCCGGTATCCGATAAGACGACAATATCGGAACTCGGAATCGAAAGTCCGATACAGCTAATATCGGCCGATACCCGATATTTGCAGTATCGTATCGCTCAACACTAGTGATCATGAATCACATGACCTTCCACGTCATACGATCCGCGCATGCGCAGAACACATGACCAATGGAAGTCTCACACAACAGATGTCCTTGCTGCACATCTCTGTTAGAGATTGCTAAAGTATCGCGATACTTCACAGCGTCATCGCAAATGGAGTATAAGTAAATAACATTATTAAAGGGGCGCTCAATGGGGACAGTTTTAATAATACACAAACATTAACAAATCTTGGTGGACAGAAAATCGGAGGGCACGGAGAATCACCTATTAGAAAGAAAAGGAAAAAAAAGGATAATAATTCCTTTCCAAAAAGAAAGATACATACAAAATATCATAGTAACTAGTTGAATCACCATGTCCATCAGTCTTTTCAAACCACCAACCTACAAAAAAGAGGGGAAAAAGGAAAAGAGGAAAAACATGAATTAAAATAAGTTGAATAAAAACATCTAAAAGCAAAATACAGGAAAAATGCTCAAAAATGGTAGGGGCGTAATTATATACATATGTGTAAATTATAGTCCAAGTTAAGGCCCTTCGGCTGTAATGTATCAAGGATAGAAATCCAGCGAAGTTCCTTTTTCTTTAATAATTTGGACCTATCGCCACCCCGTCTCAGAATAGGAACCCCATCAATCACCCTAAATCTGAGTTGGTTTACTGAATGTCTGCAATCGACAAAATGTTTGGACACCGGTAATTCAAGAAGTTTGGTCCTGATAGTGCTCTTATGCTTGCTGATACGTGCCCTCACCTCCATTGTAGTCTCGCCCACGTACATTAACCCACATGGGCAGGTGAGAACATAAACGACAAAACTAGAAATGCACGTATAGCGCTCCTTGATAAAGAATTTCTTCCCTGTACGTGGATGGTTAAAACTATCACCCCGTAACATATTGCCACAACATGCACAACCGAGACAAGGAAAATTTCCCAACCTAGGTGGGCATAATGTACCCTGTCACATTAGTTTACTCGGACCGATATCTGATTTAACAAGCATGTCCTTTAGATTACGTCCACGTCTATATGAAAGTAGTGGTCTATCTGTAAATTCAACAACATGCGGGAGACCCATCTGCAGCAAATTCCAATGTTTATTCAGAATACCACCTATCCTATCACTCGCTGGACAAAAGGTGGAGACAAAAGGAACCCGTTTAGAAGCACTTCTATCACGTCTATGGCTCGCACCATCTGGTGTCAATGCCATGACGTCACGTTTGTAACGATGTACATTCTTCACTGGGTAGCCCCTTTTGATAAATTTATTGCACATTTCGTTGAGTCTCGAATCAAGCCTGTCATTTTCTTTAACAATACGCCGTACGCGTAGCATCTGACTCCAGGGGAGAGATTCTACCATCCTTCTAGGGTGGTTACTATCAAAGAGTAAAAGACTATTTCTGTCGGTTTCTTTTGTAAATAGATCAGTACTCAATACCCCATCCTTCTTATATACCATTGTGTCAAGAAATTGAATCTGTTCCTTTGAATGAGTTACCGTAAATTTTAATTCTGGATAAATCCCATTAAGATATTCATGAAAATCCAGTAATGCCCCGACATCTCCATCCCATACACAAAAAATATTGTCGATGTAGCGCCACCAGGCCCGGACATGGCTCCAGTGGCTGGAAGTGTACACATGTTGGTCCTCGAATACCGCCATGAAGATGTTGGCATAAGTGGGCGCCACGTTGGACCCCATGGCGGTACCATGCAACTGCAGGTAATAGTCATCCCCAAAAAGAAAAAAATTCTTTCTGAGGATGAAACCCAGCAGTGCAAGGACCAACCGTGCACATTCCGGAGTCATGTCCGAGCCCGACAGCACCACATCGACCGCCTCCAACCCTCTATCATGCTCAATGATGGTATAGAGGGATACCACATCAAAGGATACCAGTATGGTCTCTGAGGTTACATCAAGAGCCTCAATCATGCTCAAAAAGTGATTTGTATCCATAATGTAGGAGCCAGCCGAAACGGCATGGCAGCGTAGCACCTTGTCAAGGAAAATTGAAACTTTATTGCAAAGGGACCCCCTACCCGACACTTTCGGGCGTCCGGGCGGATTCATTAGATCTTTGTGAATTTTTGGTAATGTATAAAGTAGTGGAGTCACTGGAGACTCCACTACAAGAAACTGAGATAACTTCTGGTCAATGAGGCCATCAACGAGGACCTCATTCACCAGAAGACGTAACTCTGTTAGAAATCGTACAGTAGGGTCTCCTGTTAGTTTAATATATACTGCTTCATCAGCCAATTGACTACGAATTTCAGCCACATATTTGTTGGTATCCATCACCACCAAGGCCCCGCCTTTATCGGCCGCCTTGATGGTGATAGCCTGATTGCTGGATAACCTGTCCAATGCCTGTCTCTCGATGTGTGTCATATTACCCCTTTTCCTGTTGGTTGTGAATTCACGTCTGAGTTTATTCACATCTCTCTCAACAAGTTGAATGTATGATTCTACAAAATTGTTCTTAACTGGGGGCTGAAAACTGCTCTTATTATATAAGACCATATTTCTGCAAAGAAAAACCTTCAGCATTACCAACAATCGTGTTATCCGATGTAACCTCCTTATCACAGAAATAGGTTGATAATCTCAGTCTCCTAAAAAAAGAAAAATGATCGCATTCAATCCCGAACCAATCCGGAGAGTTGGTCGGGCAAAAGGAAAGTCCCTTTGACAATACCTCACAGTCAATGTCAGACAAAATGTAAGAGGAGATATTTACCACCAGATTCCTCTGGTCTATACCGCTCTCTTCTTTCCGTGTCTTCATTGCAGGGGGGCGTATAGGACCTGTTGTGTAAGTCTCTGTCACCCTTTCTCCGGTGCTTCCTGCCGCCTCTCCGAATCCTTTTCTTGTCACCGTAGCCTCCACCTTGCCTCTGCCTAAAAAATTGGAGGAAGAAGAATGTGCTCCTACATTAGAATCATCTGTTGAATCAGACTCCCCAGTGGTAAAACCAAACTGTTGGGGCTCCTTCCTAGAGGGTCTCCATCTCTTTCTTTGATGTGTAGCTCTATTTTTCCTGTTGGACGGGAATGCTCGCATATCACCCTGCCAAGAGAAAACGCGACCAGATCTATAATCTTCAGCATCGCGAAACCACTTGGTTCTTTTGGTCTTCTCGATATCGGCACGGAATTTTAACAATTTTTCATTCAACTGGGACTTGAAGATGTCAAGATCCTGTGTAGTCATCTGGGTAGACAATTGTTGTTCCAACTCGGATGTCTTTTTATTCAATGATCCAATTTCTGCATGAAGGAACTCGATGTTCAACAACATTAGGTCAAAGGCATACTTGTTAGTAATAGATTCAAACCTACTACAGAATTGTAAATTGTCCGCCAATAACGTTGGACGTAAATGCGGTCTTAAACCCCGCGGGATCCTATGTATCTTATAGTATTCACATAATGTCGTGGCGTGTAATTCATATGAAATGATCTTTCTCTTCTCATTCTCATATTTTTTCTTTAACATTTCTATAGTAGGCATATTTAAAAAAGACATATCAATATGGGTTCCTGATAGGATTCTTCGAGCATCATCCTCCGTATAAGAAAAAGTACAGGCAGTCTCCAGTTCACCCACCTCTGGAATCATAATGTCCAAATTCTCCATAATAGGTGCACGTCCACTTGGATCCAGTACAACTCCAATAGACAATTAGCAGACAGCACACAGCGAGTCAGGGATGCACGCTCCGGTCCATGGATCCCAATGGACCCCAAAGTCCACAAACAGAAGAAAAGAGCAGCATCCGTCCAGGTGAAAAAATAGAAAAACTTTATTCTGCCATCACAGGTAACGACGTTTCGGCCATATTTTGGCCTTTTTCAAGTACAATTAAACAGGTACACAGGCGGTCTTTAAATGGTGTGGAGGAGCCAATCACCATCAAAGGATACGCCTCCATGCTAATAGACATATACATGTATTTTACAAAACAATGATCAAACATCAGGGACATAAGTGATCTAATAATACAACATATCTAATGGGTGATTCTCCGTGCCCTCCGATTTTCTGTCCACCAAGATTTGTTAATGTTTGTGTATTATTAAAACTGTCCCCATTGAGCGCCCCTTTAATAATGTTATTTACTTATACACCATTTGCCAAAATATGGCCGAAACGTCATTACCTGTGATGGCAGAATAAAGTTTTTCTATTTTTTCACCTGGACGGATGCTGCTCTTTTCTTCTGTTTGTGGACTTTGGGGTCCATTGGGATCCATGGACCGGAGCGTGCATCCCTGACTCGCTGTGTGCTGTCTGCTAATTGTCTATTGTACCTCTTGAAGCTCATCAAGAGAACGCCAAAAGTGTGCAAAGCAGTCATCAAAGCAAAAGGTGGCTACTTTGAAGAACCTAGAATATAAGACATATTTTCAGTTGTTTCACACTTTTTTGTTAAGTATATAATTCCACATGTGTTAATTCATAGTTTTGATGCCTTCACTGTGAATGGACAATTTTCATAGTAATGAAAATACAGAAAAATCTTTGAATGAGAAGGTGTGTCCAAACTTTTGGTCTGTACTGTATGTATGTATATATATATACAGTTAGGTCCATAAATATTTGGACAGAGACAACATTTATCTAATTTTGGTTCTAGACATTACCACAATGAATTTGAAACAAAACAAATCAGATGCAGTTGAAGTTCAGACTTTCAGCTTTCATTTGAGGGTATCCACATTAAAATTGGATGAAGGGTTTAGGAGTTTCAGCTCCTTAACATGTGCCACCCTGTTTTTAAAGGGACCAAAAGTAATTGGACAGATTAAATAATTGTAAATAAAATGTTCATTTCTAGTACTTGGTTGAAAACCCTTTGTTAGCAATGACTGCCTGAAGTCTTGAACTCATGGATATCACCAGACACTGTGTTTCCTTCTTTTTGATGCTCTGCCAGGCCTTCACCGCGGTGGTTTTCAGTTGTTGTTTGTTTGTGGGCCTTTCTGTCTGAAGTTTAGTCTTTAACAAGTGAAATGCATGTTCAATTGGGTTGAGATCAGGTGACTGACTTGGCCATTCAAGAATATTCCACTTCTTTGCTTTAATAAACTCCTGGGTTGCTTTGGCTTTATGTTTTGGGTCATTGTCCATCTGTAGTATGAAACGACGACCAATCAGTTTGGCTGCATTTGGCTGGATCTGAGCACACAGTATGGCTCTGAATACCTCAGAATTCATTCGGCTGTTTCTGTCCTGTGTCACATCATCAATAAACACTAGTGACCCAGTGCCACTGGCAGCCATGCATGCCCAAGCCATCACACTGCTTCCGCCATGTTTTACAGATGATGTGGTATGCTTTGGATCATGAGCTGTACCACACCTTCGCCATACTTTTCTCTTTCCATCATTCTAGTAGAGGTTGATCTTGGTTTCATCTGTCCAAAGAATGTTCTTCCAGAACTGTGCTGGCTTTTTTAGATGTTTTTTAGCAAAGTCCAGTCTAGCCTTTTTATTCTTGATTCTTATGAGTGGCTTGCACCGTGCAGTGAACCCTCTGTATTTAATTTCATGCAGTCTTCTCTTTATGGTAGATTTGGATATTGATACGCCTACCTCCTGGAGAGTGTTGTTCACTTGGTTGGCTGTTGTGAAGGGGTTTCTCTTCACCATGGAGAGTATTCTGCGATCATCCACCACTGTTGTCTTCCGTGGTCGCCCAGGTCTTTTTGCATTGATGAGTTCACCAGTGCTTTCTTTCTTTCTCAGAATGTACCAAACTGTAGATTTTGCCACTCCTAAAGTTGTAGCAATTTCTCGGATGGTTTTTTTCTGTTTTTTGCAGCTTAAGGATAGCTTGTTTCACCTGCATGGAGAGCTCCTTTGACCGCATGTTTCCTTCACAGCTAAACCTGCCAAATGCAAACACCACACCTCAAATCAACACCAGCCCTTTTATCTGCTTAATTGAGAATGATATAATGAAGGGATTGCCCACACCTGTCCATGAAATAGCCTTGGAGTCAATTGTCCAATTACTTTTGGTCCCTTTAAAAACAGGGTGGCACATGTTAAGGAGCTGAAACTCCTAAACCCTTCATCCAATTTTAATGTGGATACCCTCAAATGAAAGCTGAAAGTCTGAACTTCAACTGCATCTGATTTGTTTTGTTTCAAATTCATGGTGGTAATGTCTAGAACCAAAATTAGATAAATGTTGTCTCTGTCCAAATATTTATGGACCTAACTGTATACACACACACACATATACATATACACACATATATATATATATATATATATATGTATATATACACATGTATATATACATATATATATATATATATATATATATGTTCTGTCCTCACTGAATGAGGCAGACGTCATTGCAGTTATACAGACAGCTAAACCGCTATACCGGGGTCCAATAAGGAGATTGTGATTGAGTCTGTGCTTTTATTGAACTTGATATATTGGCATGGTGAAACTATAATACAAACATATATATGTGTAGCCCAGCTACGCAGGCACACATAAAAGTCCAGGAGAGTGCACTAGAAGGTAACAGCAACGCTTGATATGCATTCACTGTCACTCACACTTTCAGACACGCCCATCTGAGATATAAGGGGGGGTGACACGTGGCTTAAAAAAAGAAGAAAGCAGAGAGTGAGAGAGAGGAGTTAGTTCAGTCAGTTAGCTCCGGGAGGCTCAGGAGTGAGTCGTCCCTTGGTTAGTTTCCTGTCTTCAGACAGTGCAGTTCAGTGCCAGTTCAGTCTGGACTTGGAGAGGAGAGAGGACTGAATCCTCGCAGAGCTAGCGTAGCTCACCTGACAAAGAAGTGGAGGCTAGTACGGGTGAGGTGCATCATCCTAGCCTAGTCAGAGCTACCCTTAATCAGTACCTCAGCAGAAGCTGAAGCAAGGAGGAAACTGAGAGCTGCTCAGCGAGCTCGGGAGAAAGCTGACTATTTCCATCGAAAGCTACAAGTGCTTATGCAAAGAGCAGAAGCAGGGTGAAGGGCGCAGTGGAGAGGACATAGAGAAGTGCTTTAGGTATTGGATTGCCTGCACTAAATTGCCGGACACCGGGGTCCGAAGCGTTGCTACAGTTTCAAGCATAGTAACAAGAGAACCGGAGGCATCTGGACTACAGGTCGCAGAGAGCAGCCCTAAGTGTCAATACGTAACCGGAGACAGGGAAAACAGGAGTCTAGCCTGATCAGCAAATATAGACTTAGTTTTCACACTTAGAAGTTTCCACCACAACGTTGGCCGGGCAGTACAGCTATTGAGAAAGCTGGAGATTCAGAGTTAACTTCGCTTCAGGCAAGTTGGACTCACCTACATTTGAAGTAAAGGAGGCCTCTAACCTGCTCAGCGGTTACCCGAATGTGCATTCTCCACCCCGACCAGCTCCCCGGGATCTACGTGAACCATCTACCAGTAAAAGGTATGAAAAGAAGCTATTTCGTGTGTGACTGAATTATTATCTATACCCTGCATCATCATCACCATAGACTTCCAGGGACCCGTCTCACCTGTGGGAGACTACCACCCAGCTGCCCCCATAACATCCCCTGTGAAAGTCCTTATAGCAGCGCTGGTTCAATTAACCAGATACCACAGGTGGCGTCACGAACTACCTATCCTAAATATCCCCTGTAAATATTCCCCATTGCACGACCGCCAGGGCCACGGACCGAGCCACCGCTACCAGTGACAACTCCCATAGATTTCCATGGGCTCGGCTCCGAGTACCCCATAGCCTTGGTATCCACAATTGTGGTGCGTGTCGGAACATTCTGGCGTCACGAACAGGATGCGAAACTTGCAAGTGTGAGTCCTGTGTGCCTATTGAACTGTTTATTTCATGAAAAAGACTGTTTGCTGCTTTTGGCGCCAAATGCCGCCATTTTACCGCCAAGTTGGCGCCCTGAGGCGCTGGTGAAGAAGGTGGGCGTGCATTCGTGGGAGTGTACCCCCCTGAGGCGCGAAAGATATGGCCGCCCTCTCCAAATGTCACTACAATGTGCGGTCCTGCCCCTCTGCTAAAGAAATCCGCCTCCTCTTCATCCTCTATCCGAAGAGGAGGAGACGCAAATCCCGCCTCCACGGAAGAGACCAGACAGTTCCTGATGGAACCTACACTCTGGCCTGGGACGAGGAGGCAGAAGGACAAGAGCAGCTATGCAGTGGAGCGGTGGAGCCCAGGCCCTGCTCCCCGGAGAAGCTGTTGTTTGAACCGGAGCGATCCCTAGTACAGAAACTTCAGCAAACTATGCTGGAGCTGCAGAAAGAGAATGCGGTGCTCAGAAGATTAATCCAGCGTCATGCAGACATGCAGGAGACGGAGAGACGCTGGCGTGCCCAGATACAGCGGCTGCTGTGGGACGCAGTGCTCTCTCCCACAAGCATAACGCCGTCACCTGCTTTTCCAAGTTCCCTGCTGAGGAAGGCTGAAGAGAAACCGGAGGCCGGCTCCAAAAGTGCTGATCCCGACTCCACCGATGATGCGGCGGGAGAGAAGGAGGCTGAGGAGGCCCTGCTCGTTCCGGAGTGCCAGCCAGGCCAGGGGGCCGCAGCGGAGTGCAGGCCCCCGGTAGGGACACCGGAGGAAACCCAGCCGTCTGTGATGGAGCAGCGACAGCAGCAGGTTAGTGCGTCCCCAACTGAGCCATTGTGCACACCTGCTTCCTGCTCTGCATCACACCAGCATTGTGCATCGGCATCGCCCCCTGCGTACACCTCCGTATCGCAATCTGCATCGCAATCGGCGATCTACTCTGCATCGCAATCGGCGACCCAATCTACATCGCAAACAGCGACGCAATCGGCGTCCCACAAAGAGGAAGCACCCGGCGTGCCCCTAGCGGTTCGCACAAGGACTGTGGCCACTCAGACGCAAATATCGGGCCATGACGTATTTGTTATGGGATCCATAGGGCATCGCGTCGTTCCAGCCCCAGGAGTGGAAGACGTCGTTGAAAGTTGTAAAAAGTGAAGACCGGTAGGACCCAGACAGGGGTTTACCGCATACAAGAATGTATAAAGTTTGAAGAAAGTTTGCAGAATTGCACTAAAAAGTATGTAATGTTTACATATCCTGCATAAAGTAGAATACCCAGCTGGGTTCAAGATTATACTAGGTTATACGAGTTTAATGGTTATTTAAAAAGTGAAAATGTGTGATGAAGATGTTGCACTTTATGGTCTTTCATTAATATGTGAAAAATGTTTACATAGTTTATACAAATTTTGCACAGCATGACTACTTGAAATGTATATTGTGTCTTTTGTCATAAATGGACTGCGAGGCTGTGGACTGAGCCAGCCCAAGAACTGATCTTTGTAAATAGTTGCGCTTCGGTGCATTATCTTGGTTTTACATGAAACCATTGCTAACTACCTCAGAAGAAAAACCCGTATGGTGGGGCCCAGAGTGAGGTCTGCAATAAAGTCCTGCAGCCCACCCAGGACCCACGTGGGAGGTTTTTGGTGCGGGTCCTCCACAAGAATATTGCCTTGTAATATGAGAATGTTTTGATACTTTTGTAATTTTCTACTGTACAAAATGTAACGTTCAAGAATCCTCACCTCCCGGATGGGATGAGTTTGAAATGTTATGTTATTGCAAAACAAAATGTTTCTTTTTGTCTTTTACAGCCCGGGAGTGCTGTGTTTTACCAAGGGGGGATGTGTAGCCCAGCTACGCAGGCACACATAAAAGTCCAGGAGAGTGCACTAGAAGGTAACAGCAACGCTTGATATGCATTCACTGTCACTCACACTTTCAGACACGCCCATCTGAGATATAAGGGGGGGTGACACGTGGCTTAAAAAAAGAAGAAAGCAGAGAGTGAGAGAGAGGAGTTAGTTCAGTCAGTTAGCTCCGGGAGGCTCAGGAGTGAGTCGTCCCTTGGTTAGTTTCCTGTCTTCAGACAGTGCAGTTCAGTGCCAGTTCAGTCTGGACTTGGAGAGGAGAGAGGACTGAATCCTCGCAGAGCTAGCGTAGCTCACCTGACAAAGAAGTGGAGGCTAGTACGGGTGAGGTGCATCATCCTAGCCTAGTCAGAGCTACCCTTAATCAGTACCTCAGCAGAAGCTGAAGCAAGGAGGAAACTGAGAGCTGCTCAGCGAGCTCGGGAGAAAGCTGACTATTTCCATCGAAAGCTACAAGTGCTTATGCAAAGAGCAGAAGCAGGGTGAAGGGCGCAGTGGAGAGGACATAGAGAAGTGCTTTAGGTATTGGATTGCCTGCACTAAATTGCCGGACACCGGGGTCCGAAGCGTTGCTACAGTTTCAAGCATAGTAACAAGAGAACCGGAGGCATCTGGACTACAGGTCGCAGAGAGCAGCCCTAAGTGTCAATACGTAACCGGAGACAGGGAAAACAGGAGTCTAGCCTGATCAGCAAATATAGACTTAGTTTTCACCACTTAGAAGTTTCCACCACAACGTTGGCCGGGCAGTACAGCTATTGAGAAAGCTGGAGATTCAGAGTTAACTTCGCTTCAGGCAAGTTGGACTCACCTACATTTGAAGTAAAGGAGGCCTCTAACCTGCTCAGCGGTTACCCGAATGTGCATTCTCCACCCCGACCAGCTCCCCGGGATCTACGTGAACCATCTACCAGTAAAAGGTATGAAAAGAAGCTATTTCGTGTGTGACTGAATTATTATCTATACCCTGCATCATCATCACCATAGACTTCCAGGGACCCATCTCACCTGTGGGAGACTACCACCCAGCTGCCCCCATAACATCCCCTGTGAAAGTCCTTATAGCAGCGCTGGTTCAATTAACCAGATACCACAGGTGGCGTCACGAACTACCTATCCTAAATATCCCCTGTAAATATTCCCCATTGCACGACCGCCAGGGCCACGGACCGAGCCACCGCTACCAGTGACAACTCCCATAGATTTCCATGGGCTCGGCTCCGAGTACCCCATAGCCTTGGTATCCACAATTGTGGTGCGTGTCGGAACACTTACATACAATCAGTACAGGGGCATAGTGGAAATACATATACAAAGTACACTGTGAATAAACATTTGCAGACTAATACCTAACCAGAGACAGAACTGATTAGACAGGGCTAATATAGGACAGGAATTAACTAGAGAGACATAAGTACATACCGGCGATGCTATCGCAAGAGGAGAGGAAAAGATGAGCTGCTTCCTGGATGCAGGCTGAAGGAAAATGGAAGAAAATGGAGGGAAAACTCCCAGAATTCATTGCTAAGCTACCATCATGCATTGCAAAAGGAGGGAAAAGGATTTTGCTGAAATAAAACATTATAACTGCGAATATGACACTGGTCACTAGAGGGAGCCAAACACTAGATTGCTAAACTCCTACATAAACAGTACAGTCATGGACAAAAGTTTTGAGAATGACACAAATATTAATTTTTACAAAGTCTACTGCTTCACTTTTTCTAATGGCAATTTGCATATACTCCAGAATGTTATAAAGAGTGATCAGCTTAACAGCAATTACTTGCAAAGTCAATATTTGGCTAGAAAATGAACTTTATCCCCCCAAAACACATTTCAACATCATTGCAGCCCTGCCTTAAAAGGACCAGCTAACCTCTTTTCAGTGATTGCTCCATTAACACAGGTGTGGGTGTTGATGAGGACATGGCTGGAGATCAATCTGTCATGATTAAGTAAGAATGACACCACTGGACACTTTAAAAGGAGGCTGGTGCTTGGCATCATTGTTTCTCTTCTGTTAACCATGGTTATCTCTAAGGAAACACGTGCAGTCATCATTGCAATGCACAAAAATGGCCTAACAGGGAAGAGTATCGCAGCTAGAAAGATTGCACCTCAGTCAACAATCTATCGCATCATCAAGAACTTCAAGGAGAGAGGTTCCATTGTTGCCAAAAAGGCTTCAGGGCGCCCAAGAAAGACCAGCAAGCGCCAGGACCATCTCTTAAAAGTGTTTCAGCTGCGGGATCGGGCTACCAGCAGTGCAGAGCTTGCTCAGGAATGGCAGCAGGCAGGTGTGAGTGCATCTGCATGCACTGTGAGGCGGAGGACTCTTGGAGCAAGGCCTGGTCTCAAGGAGGGCAGCAAAGAAGCCACTTCTCTCCAGAAAAAAACATCATGGACAGACTGATATTCTGCAAAAGGTACATGCAGTGGACTGCTGAGGACTGGGGTAAAGTTATTTTCTCTGATGAATCCCCTTTTCGATTGTTTGGGACATCAGGAAAACGCCTCATTCGGAGAAGACAAGGTGAGCGCTACCACCAGTCTTGTCTCATGCCAACTGTTAAGCATCCTGAAACCATTCATGTGTGGGGTTGCTTCTCAGCCAAGGGAATCGGCTCTCTCACAGTCTTGCCTAAAAACACAGCCATGAATAAAGAATGGTACCAGAATGTCCTCCAAGAGCAACTTCTCCCAACCCTCCAAGAGCAGTTTGCGATCAACAATGCCTTTTCCAGAATGATGGAGCACCTTGCCATAAAGCAAAGGTGATAACTAAATGGCTCAGGGAACAAAATATAGAGATTTTGGGTCCATGGCCTGGAAACTCCCCAGATCTTAATCCCATTGAGCAGGGGCGTAATTAGGAATGGCAGGGCCCCACAGCAAACTTCACAATGGGGCCCCCCCCGCCTCCGGCCGCCATTTTAAAAAAAATATATTTTTTTTTAAAAATCACTAATCGCAAACGGCGAATGGATTGAATAATCCAGTCGCCATTTGCAAATTTTATAGCCGCTTTGGTGACCATTTTGGTCGCCATCTGCAGCACTGTAAAGAGGCCTGCTGTTTTTGGGGCCCCATTAGGGGCCTGCTGTTTCCTGGGACCCTAGGCCCCTGATGGGGCCTGCTGTTTCCTGGGGCCTGCAGTTTCCTGGGGCCCTAGGCCCCTGATGGGGCCTGCAGTTTCCTGGGGCCCAAGGCCCCTAATGGGGCCTGCAGTTTTCTTTGGACCTAGGCCCCTAATGGGGCCTGCTGCTTCCTTTGGACCTAGGCCCCTAATGGGGCCTGCTGTTTCCTAGGGCCCCATTAGGGGCCTGCTGCTTCCTGGGGCCTCTAATGTGGCCCGCTGTGTCCTGGCCCCCTCCCCCCAAGCACACATGCGATTTGCACACTTAGTCATGTACCCACGAGCTGCTCTCCCTAATGCTCTCAATGTTCAGTGAAAAACTGAGAGAAGCAGGAAGAGAAGCTCGTTGTCACAGGACCATAAGTATAAAAATCGCATATGAGTGAAGTGTCCATGAGATGACTGCTGGAACCTGCAGAGCTGAATCCTGACATTGCAGCTTCTGAATTCTCACAACGAATGCTCTGCACACTTTTAGGATTCTCCATTACCGGTGGCAAGAGTACACGGTCATGTCAGCACAAGCATGTGATTTATATACTTCTGGCCACATTCCGACTAGACGTGCCCGGCCTCGCTCCGTTCATTTTCATTGAGTGAGGCCACACGTCTAGTCAGCATGTGACCGCTTGTATGTAAATCACCGACACGAGAGAATCCTAACAGCGTGCAGTGCGCACTGTGAGAATTCAGAACTTGACTAATTCTCATGTTTTTATTTATGTTAGGAGCATTAAAGGGCTGTCCAGGTTTGTGCGGAGTCTGCAGTCATTCTATGTGACACAGACCTGGAGAACCCCTTTAATGCTCCTAACAAATAAAGACATGAGAATTAGTCAATTTCACAAATAATATTTACATCCAGGTACCTTATAGATGACGCTGTCTCTGGAGTCGTTCTCCTTTTCTTCATCTTGTCCAGACCCCATGATGAGTTTTCTCATCCACAGCCGTCTCTGCAGACCTCCATCTTCTCCGCTCTTCTGCACGAACTCTCCACACGATGCCCTTAAAGACAGAAGAGTCATTATAATGCCCCTAAATAAAAAATATCTGCAATATACTGTCGCCTCACACTATTCTCCTCCCTCCTCACACTGTCTCCTCTCACATCCCCCCTGTTCAGCATACTGTCTCCTCATATATTTACTTCCTCACTCTCTATACTGTCTGCTCACACATACCCCTGACTCCCCATACTGTGTCTGCACACATCCCATCACCCTCACTCCCCATACTGTGTCCACATACATTCACCCGTTCGCTCCCCATACTGTCTGCACCCATCCCCCATACTGTTTCCTCATACATACTCTTCAGTACCCTCAAATCCCCCCACACATATTAAATGCCCCCATCGCCACTCCAAATCCCCCCACACATAAAATAACCCCCCATCCCCACTCCAAACCCCCCCACACATAAAAGAACCCCCATCCCCACTCCAAATCCCCCCCACACATAATGTATCCCCCCATCCCCACTCCAAACCCCCCCACACATAAAAGAACCCCCATCCCCACTCCAAATCCCCCCCACACATAATGTATCCCCCCATCCCCACTCCAAACCCCCCCCACACATAAAAGAACCCCCATCCCCACTCCAAATCCCCCCACACATAATGTATCCACCCATCCCCACTCCAAACCCCCCCACACATAAAAGAACCCCCATCCCCACTCCAAATCCCCCCCACACATAATGTATCCCCCCATCCCCACTCCAAACCCCCCACAATAAAAGAACCCCATCCCCACTCCAAATCCCCCCACACATAATGTATCCCCCCATCCCCACTCCAAATCCCCCACACATAAAAGAACCCGCATCCCCACTCTAAATCCCCCCCACACATAATGTATCCCCCATCCCCACTCCAAACCCCCCACACATAAAAGAACCCCCATCCCCACTCCAAATCCCTCCCACACATGTATCCCCCATCCCCACTCCAAACCCCCCACACATAAAAGAACCCCCATCCCCACTCCAAATCCCCCCCACACATAATGTATCCCCCCATCCCCACTCCAAACCCCTCCACACATAAAAGAACCCCAATCCCCACTCCAAATCCCCCCCACACATAATGTAACCCCCCATCCCCACTCCAAACCCCCCACACATAAAAGAACCCCCATCCCCACTCCAAATCCCCCCCACACATAATGTATCCCCCATCCCCACTCCAAATCCCCCCACACATAAAAGAACCCCCATCCCCACTCTAAACCCCCGCCCCATACACACACACTCACACATTATGCCCCCCATTAATCTTCTGTGGTTTCTTCAGCTCCATAGTGGAGCACACTCACCACAAATGTTCACCCTTCTGGGAGCCGACGACGAGTGACGTCAGCAGCGTGATCACATGACCTGATCACGCTGCAGACGTCGCTCTGTCCCGGCGGTCAGAGCTTCAATTGTACTGGCGTCTGTATAGACACCAGTGCAATTGATTCCTGGGAGCCGGCACGCAGCAGCTTCTCTGCGCCGGCTGTCAGCATGACAGCCAGCACAGGGAACCGCCGACTCTCAGGCCAGGGCCGGCAGAATGCAGCCGCAGGGGAGACAGCTGCAGCAGGGACGGGCCCCCTTCTAGCCCGGGCCCTGTGGCAGCTGCTTCCACGATAGTTCCGCCCCTGCCATTGAGAACTTGTGGTCAATCATGAAGAGACGGGTGGACAAACAAAAACCTAAAAATTCTGACAAAATGAAAGCATTGATTGTGCAAGAATGGACTGCTATCAGTCAGGATTTGGTCCAGAAGTTGATTGAGAGCATGCCAGGGAGAATTGCAGAGGTCCTGAAGAAGAAGGGTCAACACTGCAAATATTGACTTGCTGCATTAACTCATTCTAACTGTCAATATAAGCTTTTGTTACTCATATGTTTGCAATTATTATATTTCTGTCTGTGATAAAAACATCTGTCAAACACACATAAAAACCAGAGGGCAGCAGATCATGTGAAAATATAATATTTGTGTCATTCTCAAAACTTTTGGCTATGACTGTAGAAAAAACAACAATTAGATGTCAGAGACAGAACAATATATATATATCATACACATACATATAAACACACACACGTAAATACATCTATATCAACTTACTTTTTTTTTATTAAATCACCCCCTTCTCCCCAATTAAAAATAAAGAAATAAAAAAAATCACATATTTGCTATCACAGCATTTGTAACAGTCCAATCTAAATATCAATGAGAAAAGAAAAACAAAATACCAGAATTGCATTATGTCTGCCACCGTAACATTGCAATTAAATTCAATAAAAGGCTATCAAAACATTGTACCCACCCCCAAAATGGTATCAATAAAAATATTAGCTCAGGGAGTCAGGGTACAAAAGATAAGTCATCACACAGCCCCATCAATCAAAAAAATGAAAAACATTACGGGTCTCAAAAAATGGTGACACAAGCAAAAAAAATTTTTTTTTTGTACAAATTTCAGACAAATTTTTTCACCACTTTAATAAATAAAAAAAAAGTATACATGTTTGGTATCTGCGTAATCATACTGACCTGGAGAATCATACTGCCAGGTCAGTTTTACTGTATAATGACCGTGGTAAATAATATAAAAAAAATTGAGAAATTGTGCTTTTCTTTGCTATTTTGCCACACTTGGATTTTTTTTCCAACATTCCAGTACATTAGATGATGAAATTAATGGGATCATTCAAAAGTACAATTCGTCCCACAAAAAATAAGCCCTCATACGGCTATGTGGATGGAACAATTAAAAGTTATTGCTCTTTGAAGAAGAGGAAGAAAGAACAAAAGCGCCAAAAAACGGAAAATCACCTGTCCAGGAAGGGTCAAACCAGCAGAAGCAAAGAAAGACGTTCAAAAAAATTATAGGGCCAAGCAGCAGAATTCAGAATGTGCCTTATCCCATTATATCGCTTGTCCCTAAATAAACAAGGGGTTAAAAAAAAAATCTTATACTCGACTCTTCCCATGCCTGTCCCGCCACCAACGCTCCTCCGATTGGCTACGTGGTCTTCTCTCTAATGTCTTCTTTCTTTCCGGGCCTTCGGCGCTGTCGTTCTTCACTAGGCCCCACAACCTCACGTAGGGCATGACACACATTAATGAGGTCATGGACATGTGTCACACCACATGTGAGGCCTAGTGAAAAGAGGAGACACAGGAGCAGATCGGAGTATGGAAAGGGACGTGGAGAGGCGCGTAACCAAATTTTTAATTTTCTTTTATCTCCTTCCTTGCCAATTAGATACACACCAAATTTATTCATTGGAAATCAAATTTCTCGACTTATTTTGAGAAAAATTCTTTGAATTTCAGCAGATTCGCTCATCTCTAATCATGAACACAACATTGCAGGACTGGTGGGGATCTATGGAGCGGCGTCATTGGAGCCGTGGGGAATTCAACAGGGATGTAATGCTTATTTCTTTAATATAAAACATTCCCAATTATTGGGCAAATTTTAAAAATTTTTGAAGACCCATAAGATAAGTCTGATTAAAGAAACACTCCGATCCAAGTTTTTATCCTCTTTATATATTGCAGTCATCATATTATACAACACTGTGTACTGACAATTGCTCATTTTTCCTTTCTACCAGATAATGCTTCTCTTTTCTCTGTTCTATGTAGAAACAGGAAGTCTCTGGTCCCTGCATTTATCATTCCGCAGTGACTTATGACTATTTCAGGGAAAATTGACCTCCTGTTTCTACACAGAGCTTAGAAGGATTCATCTAGTCAGTTTTTCATCATGCGATGTCATAGACCTAATGGAAAAGAGAAGAATTAGTTGGGTAGAAAGGCAAAATGAGCAATTGTCAGTACACAGTGCTGTATAATATAATGACTGCAATATATTAAGACAGCAAAAATTTAGATGGAAGTGCTTCTTTAATAAAGCTGGAAAAGCTGGAGTGAGTGCTGCAAAACTAACAGCAAAATGTCTCTCCAACTTTAATATAAACAGTTGTTGCTAGGGGACTTTTCCCTAGCAACCGATCTCTGACAATAGATTACCAAAGATTTCAGTTTAAAGCCTATTTAGAACTAAGATGAGGGTAGACATGGGGGAAGGAGTTTTTCCTAATAAAGGGCAGGCCCTATAAAATACTCAACATGTACATGGCTGCCGCACCCCCGTGGTTCTCATTCCCTTTGCAGGAAGGATCTGCTGGCCTTGAAGGCATTAAAGCAGTCAGGCACAGTCTTGGATTTATTAGTGCCAAGGGGCGGGTCATAAGAGTAGTTGACCAAGGCGCCAAATTCTATGTAGCACAAAATGTCACCCTCTGGCCTCACGGCCGCGTCTACTTTGAGGGCCTTGATGCAGTAAGTGCCCACCAGCGAACGGCAGACTAGTTGATTAAAGAAGCCAAAGGTGTTTTGGCATCTAAGTTGGCCCCACAGGTTTCTCTGCAGGGAGCAGTAGTCAACATTAATTTATCATTATTTGCTGCACTCTGCATAGGCAATGACCGAGATTAAAAAATTGATCATTATGATGAAGTGAGCTCTGTCAACTCGTTCAATGTTTGAGCCAGAGTGCAGCAGCCAAAAACAAACCCTTATAGACTGCTGCGCTCTGCATAGGCAGGGAATGAAATGCCAGAAATTGCATTGTGCTCTCCCTAGTTTCCCTTTTGTTGGGAAAGCTATCGGAAATTTATAAACGTATCTGCTATGAAAAAAAAAAAACCACAAGCAATATGATGAACTTTAACTTTTTACATACTTTTTCTAACTACGGTTATGGCTACGGTTAGGGATTTTACTTGGGTTAAAACGGGTTCAGGATAATGCTAGCATTATGGATAGCTTTAAGGATAGGGAGATAGAAGAGTTACTTAAAAAAAAAATACAAAAATGTAATAAAAAAATAGCTACGTCATAGCAACCCCTTTTATATAGTGCCCAATTCATGCAGCGCCACATCAATATAGTACTAGCGAGGGCAACTTAATTCTTTGTCTCGACCTTTCCATAGTTTTGGTCACCAAGTGGGGGGATAATGTAGCCATTGGGGTTGGTAGCTCCCCTCTTTTACCAGCAACAAATGAAGATCCGTGTGGAACCATCTAGGTCAAATACTTCCTGCAGAAAAAAATCGTTCTTCATTGAAGTCTATGAAGAGAGAGAGTCAAGTGTATGGCCACCTTTTCGCAGTTGTATGGGATCATCAGACAGCCATCAGGGAACCCCAGTTATCCTAAATAAAGTTACAAAATAACTAGAAAATGCTGTGAAGAACAGTCCCAAAGATCTAACCTGGTGTCACGCGGTCTTATGATATGTGTACGATGTCAGTAAACTATTCTTAAAAGAACAACACTCTATACAACATATAGATTAGCAACATCAGCATGTAAATATAGAATAGATTTACCTGACACGATATCCGTTGAACTCAGGGTTAATCTTGAGGACTTGATACACTGTCACAGGAAAGAGGAGGACCGGGGGTCTAACCTGACCCTAAACTGGGGTCCTAACTAATCCCTCACCTTGGAGGTACTGATAATGGTTCAGAGGTCCAAGTCTCCAGCCTAACCCTGTCTCCTATCAGTCCCTGAACCCTGTAATCAGTCCTAAGAAGGATACTGATTACCACCAAAGGGATATGGGCTGATCTCTGGTAAATACACAGATTAGACATATAAGACAGACTGGAGAAAACCACAGACTTGCATACACACTCAAACACAGAAGGAACATAAATGATCTGGGATATTAACTCTAAGCAAGGTGAGCTTAAAACAACTAAGGAGCTCTTTAACTTAAGTCTATACAGATACAATCCTATCTGTGGTCTGCATGAAGAATTTCACTGGCAACTCCCAACACAGACAACCAGAGATTTAAAGGAAACCAATCAACAAATAATTAATTGCAGCCGGGAGAAAACTGCACCCAGTCCCAGAACTGAGCACAGACAGAATTAACTCCCTAACTGCCAAACACAAAGAAACAGCAACTCAGCTGTGAGAAGTCAGAATGTGCAACCGCGACGATCTTCGTGGCGATGCACACATGACAGTACCCCCCCTTCTACGAGGGGCCTCCGGACCCTCAGGGCCAGGTTTGCCCGGGTGAGTTCTGTGGAAGGTCCGCACCAAACGATCTGCGTTAATGTCAGACGCAGGAACCCACGTCCTCTCCTCTGGACCATACCCCTTCCAATGCACCAAGTACTGAAGGGACCGGCGATTCAGACGTGAGTCAATGATCTTTGACACTTGAAACTCCAAGTTACCATTGACCACCACTGGAGGAGGAGGTAGAGGTGATGGTATGACTGGTGCCACGTACCTCTTAAGTAATGACTTGTGGAACACATTATGAATTTTAAACGTAGGAGGGAGGTCCAGACGAAATGCCACAGGATAATTATGGAACTGATCCTGTACGGCCCGATGAATCTGGGGCCCAGCTTCCAGGAGGGAACTTTAAGTTTTATATTCCTGGTAGACAACCATACCAGATCATTTCACATTAAGATCTGGACCAGAAAACTCTCCTCCTATCAGCCATACGTTTATAACGGTTCCCATAGCACTCAGATTATTCAATACACCTCTCCACACTGAAGCAAGTGACGACGAGAAACGCTCCTCCTCAGGAACCCCAGAAGGGCCCCCCCCATTGAATGTACAAAACTGGGGATGAAAACCATATGCCCCAAAAAACGGGGACTTACCAGTGGACTCGCTCCGCCTGTTGTTAAGAGCGAACTCTGCCAGAGGCAAGAAAGAAGACCAGTCCTCCTGGTTCTCTGAGACAAAACACCGAAGATAAGTCTCTAGGCTTTGATTCAGACGCTCTGTCTGACCATTGGTCTGCGGATGAAAAGCCGAGGAAAATGACAATTGCATCCCCCGACGTAAACAAAATGCCCTCCAAAACTTGGACACAAACTGAGACCCCCTATCTGACACCACATCAGAAGGCAACCCATGAAGTCTCACAATCTCCCCAATGAACACCTGCGCCAGAGTTTTAGCATTAGGGAGGGCAGGAAGAGCAATGAAATGTGCCATCTTACTGAACCTGTCAACAAACCACCAGTATGACAGTCTTCCCTGACGACTGAGGAAGGTCCGTGATGAAGTCCATAGACAAATGAGTCCATGGACGCTCCGGAAGTTTCAAGGGTAAGAGGGTCCCAGACGGACGGGTATGAGGGGTCTTAGAGCGAGCACAAACCCCACAGGACGCGACAAAAGTTAAAACATCTTTATTAACGTTAGGCCACCAAAACCGGCGAGAAAGGAGATCTAAAGTAGCTTACTCCCTGGATGTCCTGCTAAAGCAGAATTATGATGTGCCTCAATAACCTTTTGTCTCAACTGATTTGGGACAAACAGTCTCCCTGGAGGTCCTGCAGGGGCGTCCCCCTGAGCCTCTAACACTCCTCCTCAAGCTCAGAACATACAGCCGACACTACCACCCCTCCTGAAGGATAGGAATCGGGTCATCCATTTTCCCGGCCCCTGGGAAAACTGCGAGACAAGGCATCCGCTTAACATTCTTAGATCCAGGGCGATAAGTGACAACAAAATTAAAACCTGGTAAAAAAACAACGACCATCGAGCTTGTCTGGAATTCAGACGCTTAGCAGATTCCAAATACAGCAGGTTCTTGTGATCAGTAATGACGGTGACCGGGTGGACTGCCCCCTCCAAAAAGTGACGCCATTCTTCAAAGCCAACTTAATGGCCAAAAGTTCCCTATTGGATTCATAATTCCTTTCGGGGGGACGACAATTTTTT
>JARQOD010000004.1:557791140-557811601 GCA_033576555.1 Oophaga sylvatica | reverse complement strand
TATATTTACTCAAGTGAAGGCTCTTATGGTTGGGCACCCATGATTTCCCCAAAATAGGGGCTTTTGAGAACAAATGTTTTTTTTTTTGGGAGGAGAGCAATTTCAATACCCTTTTCCAGTGTGCATTGTCTGACCTAGGGACCCCTACACCGCGGAGGTCCCCACAAGAAAACATTTCCCCCCTAACCCACTTTCCCAAAGTGACATTTTGTTCTGGACCGCCTCATAGCAGGATTTGTTCTTCCCTATATTTAAAGGGGTGGTCCAGGTTTTGCACAAAAGGCTGCAGTCACTTTATATGAATCCTCACAGCGCGCACCCTGCACATTGTCGGGATTCACCGATGCCAGGAGTGGGTGGTCTCATGACTTCAAGTATGTGATATGCACATTCCGACTAGATGTGCGCAGCCTCGCTGAGTGAGGTACGGCTTCCAATTGGCAGCAGGGTTCCCTCTACAGTCGTAGACCCCCTTCCGCCTTAGTGATCGGTGAGTGTCTCAGCTCTATACTAGGTCATACCCAAAGTCTTCTGAAATTGTAGTTACATTTGAACCTTGAATATCAAGCTGTATTTTCCTATCTGACCACTAGGGGGTGGTGTCTTTCAGTCGCAGGGATTCTTTATGTGACACTTGATCCCTTCAGATAAAACAAGAAGCGCCCATAGCGCTGTGTGCTGTAAATAGCAAGGTGCTGCCACTACAAACCGCCTGTCCCTGTGATCAGTGTTAGCACTGATAGTGGGGTGACAAAAGGGCCCCCTCTTTCACACTTCAGTCGTGCAACGTCAGTCAAAATCTGCCAGTGTGAAAAAACGGATCCACCATTTTTTTTTTGGTGGATCCGCTTTTTTTCCCATTGACTTGCATTAGTGACGGATTTTGACAGATGGTCGTCCGTTTAATCCGTTTTTTGACAGCTCTGCCATAAATTTGGCGTCCGCCTTTTTTTGAAAACGTACAATGCAAGTTTTTGTGTGCGTCAAAATGGCGGACTATGGCGGATCTGCCGTGTCCGCCATTTTGTCTAATGGGCGCCTATGGGTGGCGGATCTGCTGCTATCCATTTTTGACGGAATCCGCCAGCGGATCGTTCCTTCCATAGAAAATGCTGAGAACACTGTACGGGGTCTCTCTCTCTCCTCTCTCTCTCATGCGTACCATGTATTTTCCGGCTTGAAAAGTTCATGACGGATCCGTTTTTGCACTTTTCTGGCGGATCCGCTTTTTTCACATTTTGGCGGATTTTAACTGACGCTAAACGACTGAAGTGTGAAAGAGGCCTTACCTGTAGGGCACTGAGCGATAAGGCAGATTGTCTACTGCCCTAAATTTATGATGGATATGTAAAGGGGACGATGAGACAGCAGGTACCTACGTGCCGGGTCCGGAACTAGAGAGGCTGCATCCACTGTTCCTGGGGGGGAGCATTAGTAAGGCGAACCTTCCCCTGCTGCCTGAGGGAAGCGCTAGTCAGGCACACCGTCCTGCTGACCAAGGGGGCGGAGAAAGAAAAAAAAGAAGTGCGCGCAGCAGAGCAATTTGGCGCGAACTGAGGGCAGCGCGCAGTCAGGTGAGCGGTGCACTCGGCTCCCTGTCCCCACACAGCGTACCGATGCTGCGACAGGCTGTGCTGCAGCAGACCAGAAGGACAGCGACTGCTGCGTGGTGGGAAGCAGTGTGCCCAGCAGCAATCCAGAGATAGGGAACGCTGCTGAGTGTGCAGAACCAGGTGTGCGCAGCAGCAGCCAGGAAGACAAGTGCTCTGTCCCGGGAGCATCAGCATTACACAGGCTTGCGTCCGTACAGCAGCCCCGCCGCCAGCAGCGGGGGCCAGAGAGAGAGGGACGTGCAGTGTGTGTGCGGTGGCTAATCAAGAGGAAGGCGCCGCATGCCAAGTGTCCGTGAGTACTGCACACGCGCCACATAAGAGGGACCACATACGAGACTGACCCTTGCGCCCTGACTTTGATAGCGAATATTTGCCCAGACACTTGTGACCTGACATCACCTGGAATATGGATGCGGAGCCACGTTGGGCTCGTACAGGACAGTGGCCCGTACCCGTGTCAGCCACTGCAGTATATGGACTAGGGGCAGTGGAAGGTACCGGAGACCGACCACTGCCTCCAGAAGATGGGGTATTGTTGTTTACCGGACCCATGGGAAAGGACACCGCACCAGCCGTTGTCAGCGCTATTTACTTCATGGACTGAGGAACCAGTGACTTTCATCGGAACTGCTGTGACCTGTACCGTTGTTCTTCAACTCGCCATATCCTTTTGCCATTTATCCTCCAGCGACGTAATCCTGTTTAACCTTACCCTGCATGGAGTATTCCTGTAATGAATAAACCTGTAACCTGCTCTGCCTCCTGTACACTGATCACGCGTTCTGCGATTCTACGACATAGCGTGCAGACTTTATTTAAGGATCTTCTGTTAGGAACCTTTCTTCGAACAAATATCCATTATATTCACGGGGTCCAACTTAAGTCTCTGCTGAAGTCTGTTATTGTCTGCAGCACTGACATCACGTTGACAGCACTGCAGCGATCAGTGAGCTCCTTGGCTCTGATGGGCTTTTGCTGGCTACTCGGACAGGGTAACTGGCTGCAGCGCTGTTTTGTGAGGATGTGGACTGTCTTACCCCATTCCAACCCTGAAGACAACCGCAGTATGCATAAGTGTAATGTGAATAGTGTTATGCCTTTTTATGTGTGTGTATAATCCTTAGGTACTGTGATATAACAATGTGTAGAATAACAGGGATAATGTTGGAACCCCATTATGGTATATAGGAGGAAGTGTTTTTATAGATAAAACGGGAAAGGTTATTAGTAGTATACTGTAAGGATAGGAAATAGATAGGGAATTGTTATTGTTAGGTACATGTCCATGGATGGGAGGGGAATAGAGTTAATAAAAGGGGGAGCTACTTCCTGATTGAGGTGAGTTAGTAATAGATGAAAAGATAAGCAATCTCATTGTTGAGGTCACATGCAGTGGGCTGCTAGGGCCATCATGGGCCTAATGCTCGGGGCAGAGGATTGTCATATAACCCTTAGGTGCAGATGCATCTGTCGGGCCCGGGACCTCAAAATTGGCGTCGAGGCCATCGGGCACATCACGCCTGCAGGACTGGAGGGAAAGATGGACATGGACTCTCTAAAGTGGAAGGTAAAGGAATCTGGGTGCACTGCCATCAGTGGAGAGTAGTGATGAGTGAGTATACTCGTTGCTCGGGTGGTCTCCGAGTATTTGGAAGTGCTCAGAGATTCAGCTTCTGTTGCCGCAGCTGCATTATTTATGGCTGCTGGACCGCTTGAATACATGTAAGGATTGCCTGCTTGTTAAAGAATCCCCACATGTATTCAGGCTGTCAAATAGCCGCAAATATGCAGCTACGGCAACAGAAACTGAATCTCCGAGCACTGCCAAATACTCGAAGATCACCCGAGCAACGAGTGTACTCGCTCATCACTAGTGGGGAGGAATCCTTAGAGTTAGTGGATACTGAAGGAAAGGGAAAAGGGATGCTCCATGCAGATCAAGTGCTAGTGCTGAAGTCATGTCCAGTACCTGAGGGAAACACCTAACCGCATACTGGGTCACGATTTTTCTGTAGGGTGCAGGAGTAGCAGATTGCCCATGACTACCCACTCAGGCACCTTACATATGTGACATCAATAAAAGATCCTGGAAGCAGCGATGTACACTCACTGCTGGACCTGAGGATGGTCAGGAAAGTCAGGGAAGAGGGGTTTTCAGAAACCAGGAAAACCCCCTTTAGATGGAGCATGTTTTCAAAGTCACTTAATGCTCCATTTCACGCTGTATAGCGGACAGCATGTCACTGAGATTTTGCCCGCACAGTGTGGGCAGTGGTAGGCAGGATCACCAGCAGGGCATTACTGCCCTTACTGTTGTATGGGGCCCAGTGATCATAAACAAAGAGGGGCCCTCTGATTCAGTCCGCGCCCGCCCCTTCCACTTTTGCTTCTGCACACTGGACCCCATGGTATAATAATGTACTGAGCGCCAGTGTGCCACCATTGGCGACGCACATCTCAGCACAGGAAGTTTTCCTGGTGATTCACAGCCGTCAAAACCAAACAGCAGCGCAGCTTCACGGCCTCTTCACCTCTTCTGGGATATACTGGTGATGACGCCTACGTGCTGACGTAATTGTGTATGCAGCAGCATGTACACTCGCCACTCGCCAGTATAGAAGTGGAGCTGTGCCGGCAGGGGATTGTCTAAGAGGTAAGTATGAAAACCTTATCTCCTTCTCCCCCCATGACAGCACCACGGAGAGAGGGGATTTGCCTACTGTTACTGTGCAGGGCGGCATATGCTGCTTTTTTTCTTCATCTGACATAGTGTAGATGTTGGGGGGGGAAGTGGACCCAGCACTTTAGATAACTGTCTACTATTTTCTAGAGCCGAGTCCTGGCTGGAAGAAGTGATGGCGGTCTGCGTTGGATGAAGAAAAGTGAAGATGACGGACTTCAACTAGATACATCACTGGTGAGTCAATGTGTTACCTGTACACTTAAACTATACAGTATATAGCATATACAGAGCTCCTTTGTATAATGTCACTGGTGAATACTGTATTACCTGTACACTGTACACTATATACAGAGCTCCTGTGTATAATGTCACTGGTGATCACTGTATTACCTGTACACTGACATTATATACAGAACTTCTGTGTATAATGTCACTGTTGATCACTGTACTATCTTTATACTATACACTGTATAATGTGTACAAAGTTCCTGTGTATAATGGCACTTAGGGAAATATTAGTATTGTGTTTTTTTTAAATTTTTTTATTAATGATCAGTATTGTAGTATTCGGTAATTATGTGGATTGGCCATTGTGTGGTGGTATTTGACCCTTCTTTATGGTATTGTACATAATTTTAAAAAGTGACACATTCTCAAAGAAAAATAAATAAAAATATACCTAAAAAGAGTATTGGATATTTTAACAAATGTTTAATAGGTTAAAGTAGAGTAGGGTCCAGCCAAAAGAGTCTCCTTGTCATGGTTGTGGTTTAAAAAAATCTTTTGACAAAATCAAAAGCTGACGCCTATGTATGTGATATGGTGTTCGATGGGTACTGATATTGTGTGATTGGTGAGAACGTGGTGCAGAAGTGAAGTTTTCCCAAGAGAAGCTGTGGGACTGTGGAAGGTTAGTGGGGCGGAGTCTGAAGGGGCCCCAAAAATTTTGCCAGTATGGGGCCCTGAAATTCATAGTGGCAGCCCTGGCAGGAGGTATCCATATTGGGCAATGTATAACAAGATCTCGATGGCTTTTTGGACTCCCGTCCAGCAGAATTTTGCAGGGACAGGTCAGTGCTCGTAAGAGCTTATGTGGCGCCCCTGAGAGTCTAGTCGCAACAGAGGTACTGCATCTCAGCCAGAGATGTGGTATCCCACCTTTCAGGTAAGATGGCAACACTACACCTGGCTCTGGCAACACTGCATCCATCATACACACTAGCTGAGTTCCACTAGCATGTCTGCAGCTAGGAAAGGGTGTTAGATGGTGGGTGGAGTCTGTAGGTCAGAGCAGGAGTCAGAGGGAAGTAGAGGACCGTCTTCCCTCCAGGGAGGAAGACGACGGATGTTCATAGGCAGCTCTCCCATAGGGGAGAGGGGAAAGAGATAGAGCCTGCTGCACGGTTCTAAGTCCTGAGGAGCTGGTCACAGAGAGAAAGAAAGAAAGTTCCCTGTAGGGGGAAAGGGATTTCTCAGAGACACGACTGAGCAGAAGGCTACCCGTGGGGCTCGTTCCAGGCTGACGGACTTCAGTTGGGAGAATCCAGGTCGCAGAAGGGACTTGGCCCCTGGCCAAGTGAAGAACTTTAAGACTCAGCAAGCAAGCCAACAGCTGTGACAACTTTAGGGGTCACAGCCACAACCATAAGCATCTTCTCTGGGAAGAAAGCTATATAGGATCAAGGAAACGCCTGGGTCACGTTGTCCTACAGGATCCGCAGCTACCAGACTGGGACATTGCTTTGTGAGGTGCTGGGAAAGAAGGAAGGAGCGGGAATCAGCACAGTGAGACTGCCAGGGAAGGCATACACTGGCAGGGAGCTTTGGACCGGTGTTCTCCATCTACCTGGGAGTTGGCTGGACTCCATGCCTGGAGGACGTGGCACCAAGCGGGCACCTGTACTGCATGCACCTGAACTGTGAGTAAAGCCTTGGAAACTGCAACTGACTGTCTCCTCAAATTCTTCCTGCGGAACACACTCCACTCTGCTACATCTCCCAGAACCATTACTCTCTACAACATCTCTCTGCCCTGGGACAAGCTTCGCCTGTGGGAAGCTATTCCAACTCTGCTACATCTCACCATCTGTCCCAGAAGATCTGCACTGCAGCGCTGGTCACCTCTGACCAGAAACCACAGGTGGCGTCACGAACACTTTATTACAAACTCTTTATTATCCCCTATAAATATTCTCATTTTATTGGACGCCCAGGGCCATGGACCGGGTCACTGCTGCCGTGACACGTCCCTTTAAGACACCGGCCCGCTACCGATTATCCCACTGCCCTGGCGGGCGATCCACTTACAATCTATGTGGATGGCAGGAATGGGACACCAGGCACAGAGCTATGGTAAGCTCTTGAATCCCTTTGCAAAACCTTATTGTGTCATTAATAATACTGTTGTCTTCTTATGTGAGACCTTTGGGCATCCTGAAGAACTAATATCAATGTGACTATTTCTGCACCACCTATAGCCATGCCCTTGAGCAAGTATATAGGGGGGTAATTTATCATTCTTCAATGCCTGTTTTCTAGTGCCAAAAATCTTGCTGTTTTGCACTGGCAACGGGACCTTTCTAAAAAGCATGACAAACTTACTATAATGCACGACAAGTAAACTGGTGTCCACTATAGCAGATATCTGCTTCAAACCAGCGGATAATGTCGTCACTTTTTGGTGCATGTGTAAGGGCCAGCCAGGACTGTAGTCATGACCACGGACACTAAGATGTCGGTGTCCCGGTCGTCCCCTACAGAAACATAAATTCCATTGCTGTGCGTACCTGTATCTCCAGGTTCAGGTCTCTCTGGGCACTTCTCAGTCAACGAAGATTCCTTCCCATGGCGACCCCCATCAAATGAGACACAGTCCATTGCAACTGTAACGGTTTCTGTACTATAAACTTTGCACCACATATCCACAGTTGTTACATTTCAGGTTTCATATTCTTCCAAACGGGATTCCTCAACTTTCCCTTCACTGCTGACGCTTCCTTGCAGTACACGCCTGGACCGGACAGTCTTTGACTGCTTCCCAGCTTCCTCCCGGCTTAGTCTCGCCACAATGACAATTCCCTCTGCCTGCTTCGCCCCAAGATAGAGATCATCAGTCACTAAGTTAGGCTGGCTCTGGCAAAGCATCCTACCTGTCCGTACTGTTCCCTGTGAAGCTTCAGCGTTCCTTTCTTTCTCACTCACTGAATCTGAACGTTCCTCGGTCTATCCAACTCCAGACCTCCGGGCTTCCACCCAGGCCATAATTTGCCACAACTTCTGCATTCTTCTGTCCCACTGTCCTTCCATTCTTGAGCGTTACGAGGCTGTCAAGCCGTCCTGGGCCTAGAGCCCTGTGGACACTAAGGGCACCCTGGCCCCGTCTGAACTAACTTCCCTTAGACCTACCGCTTACCACCCAGCAGCCCCTCCTATTATGTTAACCCTACCCTAAACCTATCTCTGACTACAACTAGTGTGTGCTAGGATGCCCCCATCTAGTGGCCATTCCCACGCATTACACTTTCCCTATACTGTACACGAAAACATAGTGAACATTATCACATTATATACAATGAGGAACAATCAAACATGGAAACAAAGCGATGGTAATACCCAGAAGGGGTAGCAGTGCCAGATCATACATGAGGTAGTGCATGTAACATGTAGCAATACCAGTAAGCAAAAAGGCATAAATACAACAATGAACATTATTAATTTAACCCCTTTACACATGCATGCACCTCATAATAAATATAGCGCAGCTTATTCCAGCAGGATTGTACTTTAAGCCTGACATGTAAAATCAGCTTTGACAAATCCCTTCATAGTGCCATTTTTAGTCACTAATGAATGTAGAGAAATTAAACGATTATTCCCATTTCCAAGACCCTATCAGAATAGGTAGTAGTTGTAATAATAATATTAGCAAATGCCTCCAATTATAAATGTAGTATAGTTCTTCTGATTAGCTATGTCGCTTACTCCATGTGCAGGGCATTGCAGCAGCTTAGATATCCTTAGAATGACGAGGTCCACCCAGGAGGGCATACCCACTAGATGCCATAACAATAGGTAGTAAGATTATTGTTGGATTACCTGCTTTCTGGCTAGCCCAATGAGAAATTTGTACAATTGTATTCAAATTATTTAATTTATTTTTTATATTCACTTTTTCATGTGCCTGTCCAGAAAGACCTTTTGGTATGCGATGCTCGTATCGGATGTTCCCCCCGAGGTCAATAGGTTGTGTTTTGTTATCGGGTTCATCAACCCCTAAAACACTCTGGGACAAATAAAAACCTTAGGCCGGCGTCACACTAGCGAGTTTGATGCGAGTTAGTCGCACGACTTACTCGCATCAACACCCGGCACGGCCGCCCGCTCTCGGACCAGAGTGCGCGGCGGCATAGAAATACATGCAGCCGCGCACTCTGGTCTGAGAGCGGGCGGCCTTGCCGGGTGTTGATGCGAGTAAGTCGTGCGACTAACTCGCATCAAACTCGCTAGTGTGACGCCGGCCTTACTATGATGGCAGGCCAGTTGGAAGTCTGGGAGAAAGACACACTCCCTAATCTTGGTAAGTGGAGGTCACTGCTCACATATCCTTGCTGTGTCCTTCAGGAAGAATGAGGAAAGGTTTGTTGAAGGCCACTTCTGCTTTTTTGAAAGGTTTGTGATAGATGTCACATTTTTGTGTGTGATTGAATAAAGTCACAAGAAAAAGAAAAAGTGAGGGAAAGCGGAAACTCAGTGGCTCGATTATTGCTTATAGCAGTGGACAGGTTGAGATGGAGATCAGCGATTTTTTGCAATAATATCTAAGCATTTCACACCTAGTGTCTCAGAATAAGTGACATCGTTGCACCAGAGTAGTGGCATCACTGATTGTCACCTGAAGGACTGGTAATTTCCCCTTGCTCAATGACGTTAGTTTTCTTATGGGCCATGAGGTAATCGGTTGTTAAGCACTTTACGTGACAGTGGCTTGACAAGAAGTTTATTTGTACTTTTCAGATTACATACTCCACATGAGGAGCTGATTTCATCTGTTTGTCGGCATTTATTTCAGTTTCAGCTAAACACTCTGTGACTCACGGAACCTGGATATTGTAGCCTTTCATTACTATTTAGAGAGTGACCTGTAATCTTAGGTCATGGATGACTTTGATGAAGAAAAACGTCTGCCTTAAGCTATGAGGACCACCAGGTTTTTTAAGGTGATGTTCCGGCATAATGGAAGCTTTTCCAAGGTAGAGTTCTCCATCAATAAGTGACCTGAAATATTCTCTTACTGTATGCAGATTCCTTGATGCTGAAATCATGACTGAGACCGATAATGAGCGTTCCTCCCTGAGAAATGGCCATGTGCAGGACCTCAGCACTCAGTCATGGTGATGAGCCGTTTTTTCTTCTCTCAAATAAGAGAGTCTGATGAGTGAATGGTTCTTTCGTGTCATTACTATGGCCAGGTGAAGAATCTTCTGGGAAACCTGAGATACAATTAGAGGAAACCAGATATTTTACTCGACAATACATAATGGATAAGGTCTCATCTGTGCGGTTTCTTTCAAGTTTCAGTTTCTCCATCCATGGAGCCAAAATCCTCATCTGGGAAAATGACACAATAGGCAAACAGACACAGCAATGGATCTTCCACTAAAGGAGGACATAATGCGCTAGTGCCCCGAGGGCCTCCACCACGCTCCCTGTCCAGGTGTCAATGTGTGCATCGCCACGAAGATCGTCGCGGTTGCACATTCTGACTTCTACAGCTGAGTTGCTGTTTCTTTGTGTTTGGCAGTTAGGGAGTTAATTCTGTCTGTGCTCAGTTCTGGGACTGGGTGCAGTTTTCTCCCGGCTGCAATTAATTATTTGTTGATTGGTTTCCTTTAAATCTCTGGTTGTCTGTGTTGGGAGTTGCCAGTGAAATTCTTCATGCAGACCACAGATAGGATTGTATCTGTATAGACTTAAGTTAAAGAGCTCCTTAGTTGTTTTAAGCTCACCTTGCTTAGAGTTTAATATCCCAGATCATTTATGTTCCTTCTGTGTTTGAGTGTGTATGCAAGTCTGTGTTTTCTCCAGTCTGTCTTATATGTCTAATCTGTGTATTTAGCAGAGATCAGCCCATATCCCTTTGGTGGTAATCAGTATCCTTCTTAGGACTGATTACAGGGTTCAGGGACTGATAGGAGACAGGGTTAGGCTGGAGACTTGGACCTCTGAACCATTATCAGTACCTCCAAGGTGAGGGATTAGCTAGGACCCCAGTTTAGGGTCAGGTTAGACCCCCGGTCCTCCTCTTTCCTGTGACAGTGTATCAAGTCCTCAAGATTAACCCTGAGTTCAACGGATATCGTGTCAGGTAAATCTATTCTATATTTACATGCTGATGTTGCTAATCTATATGTTGTATAGAGTGTTGTTCTTTTAAGAATAGTTTACTGACATCGTACACATATCATAAGACCGTGTGACATTTTCACTGGCCTATAAAATTATTCCCAGTTGCCATGGATCCAGTAGCCCAGCTGGCTCTGCAGTTGCAGGGATTATCCATGGAGCTGACGGACATTAAGTCCAAAGTTTTGTCTCCCTCGGAGCAAACCAGATTTGAACCTAAAGTAGCTCTCCCGGACAGGTTCACTGGTGGGCGAGACAAATTTTTTACCTTTAGGGAAGCATGTAAATTGTATTTTCGGCTTCGGCCTCGATCATCAGGGAGTGAAGAGCAGAGAGTGGGAATTGTTATCTCGCTCCTACAAGGGGACCCTCAATCCTGGGCCTTCTCCCTTCCTCCGGGATCCCCGGCTCTACAGTCAGTAGATCGATTTTTTACTGCCCTGGGTTTGGTATATGATGACCCAGATGGGTCTCTCTTGCTGAGACAAAATTACGTAAGATACAGCAGGGAGATCGTCCGGCGGAGGAATTTGCTTCTGAGTTCCGTAGATGGGCCACAGATACTCAGTGGAATGACCCAGCTCTTAGGAGCCAGTTTTGTCATGGGCTTTCTGACAAATTAAAGGACGTTTTGGCTCAGTATGATTCTCCTCCATCACTGGAGGCTGCTATGGCCCTAGCTATCCGTACTGATAGACGGCTCCGGGAGAGGTGCGAGGTAACTCCGCCCCCTGTTGTTACTCCACCTACTACTAAAGTCCCTTATGTTGAGGTTCCCCTTGTCTGTTCGGAGGAGCCTATGCAGTTGGGAGGGACATCATTTCGTAGGAGGGGATTGGCGGTACGCCGCAGGACTAGAAGGTGTTTCTTCTGCGGGAAAGAGGGACATTTTGTTGGGGGATGTCCATCCCGTGCCTTGTTGAGCAAAAAGTCGCCGGAAAACTGTTAATCCCAGGTTGTGTGGTGGACGACAACCTGGGAGTATGTATTTCGTCCGCTAGTTCTTCTCAGTTCCTTGTACCAGTGGAGGTGGTGGTTGGTACGAGAGTGGAGAGATTTTCTGTTCTTCTTGATAGTGGGTCCGGGGCTAATCTGGTTGACGCTCAGTTTGCTCAAGCTCAAGGTATGCATCTGAGTGTATTGGTCAAACCGATCCCTATATTCTCCATTGACGCCAGGCCTCTCGGCCAAGGTAGCTTTGTTCATGAGGTTCATAACATTGACCTTCGGGTAGGGGCAATACATAGGGAACTATTATCTTGTTATGTGTTGGAGGGTCTACCTACTCCTATTGTGTTGGGACTTCCTTGGTTGGTTAAACATAACCCTGTGATTAATTGGCAGTCCAGAGATATAAGCCAATGGGGGGAGTTTTGCAAAAGTAACTGCATGAACACAGTCATCAGTGCGGTCGTGCCTAGTACTTTGCCTCCTTTTTTGGAGGACTTTGGGGATGTGTTCTCTGAGGAGGGGTGTCAGGAGTTGCCTCCTCATCGCGTGTATGACTGCTCTATTAATTTACTTCCTGATGCTAAGTTACCTAAAGCTAGGTTATATAACCTTTCTGGTCCTGAGAGGCAGGCTATGAAAGATTATATTTCCGGAAAGTCTGGCCAAAGGGCATATTAGACCTTCATCTTCCCCAGTGGCCGCGGGGTTCTTCTTTGTGAAGAAAAAAGATGGAGGCCTACGCCCTTGCTTGGATTTCCGCGAACTTAATCGGATTACTGTTCGAGATCCGTATCCACTCCCTCTGATTCCTGATCTCTTCAATCAAATTGTTGGTGCCAAATGGTTCTCTAAATTGGATCTCAGGGGGGCGTATAATCTGATTAGGATAAAAGAGGGGGATGAGTGGAAAACGGCGTTTAACACGCCGGAGGGACATTATGAGAACCTTGTCATGCCTTTTGGTCTGACTACTGCACCAGCAGTATTCCAACATTTTGTTAATGACATTTTTCGTCATCTGGTGGGGCTGTTTGTGGTCGTATATTTGGATGACATTTTAATTTACTCACCAGATCTTGTGTCTCACCAGGAGCATGTGAGACAGGTGTTGCAGATCTTGCGAGACAATAAACTATACGCCAAACTGGAAAAGTGTGTATTCGCCGTACAGGAACTTCAGTTTTTGGGTTTCTTGGTGTCAGCCTCCGGTTTCCGTATGGACCCTGAAAAGGTGAGAGCAGTGCTTGAATGGGATCAGCCAGAGGATCTTAAGGCTCTGCAGCGTTTTCTGGGGTTTGCTAACTACTACCGGAAATTTATTTGTAATTTCTCATCTGTTGTCAAACCTCTCACTGACATGACAAGAAAAGGGACGGATTTTTCTAAATGGTCGGACAAAGCTTGTCAAGCTTTTTCCTCTTTGAAAAAATGTTTTGCTTCGGCACCCGTTCTCATCCAACCAGATGCATCACAGCCGTTCGTTGTGGAGGTGGACGCGTCTGACGTAGGGGTGGGTGCAATATTGTCCCAGGGTCCGTCCCCTGGTAAATGGCATCCGTGCGCTTTTTTTCTAAAAAATTGTCGTCCGCCGAAAGGAATTATGATATCGGCAATAGGGAACTTTTGGCCATTAAGTTGGCTTTTGAAGAATGGCGTCACTTTTTGGAGGGGGCAGTCCACCCGGTCACCGTCATTACTGATCACAAGAACCTGCTGTATTTGGAATCTGCTAAGCGTCTGAATTCCAGACAAGCTCGATGGTCGTTGTTTTTTACCAGGTTTAATTTTGTTGTCACTTATCGCCCTGGATCTAAGAATGTTAAGGCGGATGCCTTGTCTCGCAGTTTCCCAGGGGCCGGGAAAATGGATGACCCGATTCCTATCCTTCAGGAGGGGGTGGTAGTGTCGGCTGTATGTTCTGAGCTTGAGGAGGAGGTGTTAGAGGCTCAGGGGGACGCCCCTGCAGGACCTCCAGGGAGACTGTTTGTCCCAAATCAGTTGAGACAAAAGGTTATTGAGGCACATCATAATTCTGCTTTAGCAGGACATCCAGGGAGTAAGGCTACTTTAGATCTCCTTTCTCGCCGGTTTTGGTGGCCTAACGTTAATAAAGATGTTTTAACTTTTGTCGCGTCCTGTGGGGTTTGTGCTCGCTCTAAGACCCCTCATACCCGTCCGTCTGGGACCCTCTTACCCTTGAAACTTCCGGAGCGTCCATGGACTCATTTGTCTATGGACTTCATCACGGACCTTCCTCAGTCGTCAGGGAAGACTGTCATACTGGTGGTTGTTGACAGGTTCAGTAAGATGGCACATTTCATTGCTCTTCCTGCCCTCCCTAATGCTAAAACTCTGGCGCAGGTGTTCATTGGGGAGATTGTGAGACTTCATGGGTTGCCTTCTGATGTGGTGTCAGATAGGGGGTCTCAGTTTGTGTCCAAGTTTTGGAGGGCATTTTGTTTACGTCGGGGGATGCAATTGTCATTTTCCTCGGCTTTTCATCCGCAGACCAATGGTCAGACAGAGCGTCTGAATCAAAGCCTAGAGACTTATCTTCGGTGTTTTGTCTCAGAGAACCAGGAGGACTGGTCTTCTTTCTTGCCTCTGGCAGAGTTCGCTCTTAACAACAGGCGGAGCGAGTCCACTGGTAAGTCCCCGTTTTTTGGGGCATATGGTTTTCATCCCCAGTTTTGTACATTCAATGGGGGGGGCCCTTCTGGGGTTCCTGAGGAGGAGCGTTTCTCGTCGTCACTTGCTTCAGTGTGGAGAGGTGTATTGAATAATCTGAGTGCTATGGGGAACCGTTATAAACGTATGGCTGATAGGAGGAGAGTTTCTGGTCCAGATCTTAATGTGAATGATCTGGTATGGTTGTCTACCAGGAATATAAAACTTAAAGTTCCCTCCTGGAAGCTGGGCCCCAGATTCATCGGGCCGTACAGGATCAGTTCCATAATTAATCCTGTGGCATTTCGTCTGGACCTCCCTCCTACGTTTAAAATTCATAATGTGTTCCACAAGTCATTACTTAAGAGGTACGTGGCACCAGTCATACCATCACCTCTACCTCCTCCTCCAGTGGTGGTCAATGGTAACTTGGAGTTTCAAGTGTCAAAGATCATTGACTCACGTCTGAATCGCCGGTCCCTTCAGTACTTGGTGCATTGGAAGGGGTATGGTCCAGAGGAGAGGACGTGGGTTCCTGCGTCTGACATTAACGCAGATCGTTTGGTGCGGACCTTCCACAGAACTCACCCGGGCAAACCTGGCCCTGAGGGTCCGGAGGCCCCTTGTAGAAGGGGGGGTACTGTCATGTGTGCATCGCCACGAAGATCGTCGCGGTTGCACATTCTGACTTCTCACAGCTGAGTTGCTGTTTCTTTGTGTTTGGCAGTTAGGGAGTTAATTCTGTCTGTGCTCAGTTCTGGGACTGGGTGCAGTTTTCTCCGGCTGCAATTAATTATTTGTTGATTGGTTTCCTTTAAATCTCTGGTTGTCTGTGTTGGGAGTTGCCAGTGAAATTCTTCATGCAGACCACAGATAGGATTGTATCTGTATAGACTTAAGTTAAAGAGCTCCTTAGTTGTTTTAAGCTCACCTTGCTTAGAGTTTAATATCCCAGATCATTTATGTTCCTTCTGTGTTTGAGTGTGTATGCAAGTCTGTGTTTTCTCCAGTCTGTCTTATATGTCTAATCTGTGTATTTACCAGAGATCAGCCCATATCCCTTTGGTGGTAATCAGTATCCTTCTTAGGACTGATTACAGGGTTCAAGGACTGATAGGAGACAGGGTTAGGCTGGAGACTTGGACCTCTGAACCATTATCAGTACCTCCAAGGTGAGGGATTAGTTAGGACCCCAGTTTAGGGTCAGGTTAGACCCCGGTCCTCCTCTTTCCTGTGACAGTGTATCAAGTCCTCAAGATTAACCCTGAGTTCAACGGATATCGTGTCAGGTAAATCTATTCTATATTTACATGCTGATGTTGCTAATCTATATGTTGTATAGAGTGTTGTTCTTTTAAGAATAGTTTACTGACATCGTACACATATCATAAGACCGCGTGACACCAGGTTAGATCTTTGGGACTGTTCTTCACAGCATTTTCTAGTTATTTTGTAACTTTATTTAGGATAACTGGGGTTCCCTGATGGCTGTCTGATGATCCCATACAACTGCGAAAAGGTGGCCATACACTTGACTCTCTCTCTTCATAGACTTCAATGAAGAACGATTTTTTTCTGCAGGAAGTATTTGACCTAGATGGTTCCACACGGATCTTCATTTGTTGCTGGTAAAAGAGGGGGAGCTACCAACCCCAATGGCTACATTATCCCCCCACTTGGTGACCAAAACTATGGAAAGGTCGAGACAAAGAATTAAGTTGCCCTCGCTAGTACTATATTGATGTGGCGCTGCATGAATTGGGCACTATATAAAAGGGGTTGCTATGACGTAGCTATTTTTTTATTACATTTTTGTATTTTTTTTTTAAGTAACTCTTCTATCTCCCTATCCTTAAAGCTATCCATAATGCTAGCATTATCCTGAACCCGTTTTAACCCAAGTAAAATCCCTAACCGTAGCCATAACCGTAGTTAGAAAAAGTATGTAAAAAGTTAAAGTTCATCATATTGCTTGTGTTTTTTTTTTTCATAGCAGATACGTTTATAAATTTCCGATAGCTTTCCCAACAAAAGGGAAACTAGGGGAGAGCACAATGCAATTTCTGGCATTTCATTCCCTGCCTATGCAGAGCGCAGCAGTCTATAAGGGTTTGTTTTTGGCTGCTGCACTCTGGCTCAACATTGAACGAGTTGACAGAGCTCACTTCATCATAATGATCAATTTTTTAATCTCGGTCATTGCCTATGCAGAGTGCAGCAAATAATGATAAATTAATGTTGACTACTGCTCCCTGCAGAGAAATCTGTGGGGCCAACTTAGATGCCAAAACACCTTTGGCTTCTTTAATCAACTAGTCTGCCGGTCGCTGGGTGGGCACTTACTGCATCAAGGCCCTCAAAGTAGACGCGGCCGTGAGGCCAGAGGGTGACATTTTGTGCTACATAGAATTTGGCGCCTTGGTCAACTACTCTTATGACCCGCCCCCTTGGCACTATTAAATCCAAGACTGTGCCTGACTGCTTTAATGCCTTCAAGGCCAGCAGATCCTTCCTGCAAAGGGAATGAGAACCACGGGGGTGCGGCAGCCATGTACATGTTGAGTATTTTATAGGGCCTGCCCTTTATTAGGAAAACTCCTTCCCCCATGTCTACCCTCATCTTAGTTCTAAATAGGCTTTAAACTGAAATCTTTGGTAATCTATTGTCAGAGATCGGTTGCTAGGGAAAAGTCCCCTAGCAACAACTGTTTATATTAAAGTTGGAGAGACATTTTGCTGTTAGTTTTGCAGCACTCACTCCAGCTTTTCCAGCTTTATTAAAGAAGCACTTCCATCTAAATTTTTGCTGTCTTAATATATTGCAGTCATTATATTATACAGCACTGTGTACTGACAATTGCTCATTTTGCCTTTCTACCCAACTAATTCTTCTCTTTTCTATTAGGTCTATGACATCGCATGATGAAAAACTGACTAGATGAATCCTTCTAAGCTCTGTGTAGAAACAGGAGGTCAATTTTCCTGAAATAGTCATAAGTCACTGCGGAATGATAAATGCAGGGACCAGAGACTTCCTGTTTCTACATAGAACAGAGAAAAGAGAAGCATTATCTGGTAGAAAGGAAAAATGAGCAATTGTCAGTACACAGTGTTGTATAATATGATGACTGCAATATATAAAGAGGATAAAAACTTGGATCGGAGTGTTTCTTTAATCAGACTTATCTTATGGGTCTTCAAAAATTTTTAAAATTTGCCCAATAATTGGGAATGTTTTATATTAAAGAAATAAGCATTACATCCCTGTTGAATTCCCCACGGCTCCAATGACGCCGCTCCATAGATCCCCACCAGTCCTGCAATGTTGTGTTCATGATTAGAGATGAGCGAATCTGCTGAAATTCAAAGAATTTTTCTCAAAATAAGTCGAGAAATTTGATTTCCAATGAATAAATTTGGTGTGTATCTAATTGGCAAGGAAGGAGATAAAAGAAAATTAAAAATTTGGTTACGCGCCTCTCCACGTCCCTTTCCATACTCCGATCTGCTCCTGTGTCTCCTCTTTTCACTAGGCCTCACATGTGGTGTGACACATGTCCATGACCTCATTAATGTGTGTCATGCCCTACGTGAGGTTGTGGGGCCTAGTGAAGAACGACAGCGCCGAAGGCCCGGAAAGAAAGAAGACATTAGAGAGAAGACCACGTAGCCAATCGGAGGAGCGTTGGTGGCGGGACAGGCATGGGAAGAGTCGAGTATAAGATTTTTTTTTTAACCCCTTGTTTATTTAGGGACAAGCGATATAATGGGATAAGGCACATTCTGAATTCTGCTGCTTGGCCCTATAATTTTTTTGAACGTCCTTCATTGCTTCTGCTGGTTTGACCCTTCCTGGACAGGTGATTTTCCGTTTTTTGGCGCTTTTGTTCTTTCTTCCTCTTCTTCAAAGAGCAATAACTTTTAATTGTTCCATCCACATAGCCGTATGAGGGCTTATTTTTTGTGGGACGAATTGTACTTTTGAATGATCCCATTAATTTCATCATCTAATGTACTGGAATGTTGGAAAAAAAATCCAAGTGTGGCAAAATAGCAAAGAAAAGCACAATTTCTCAATTTTTTTTATATTATTTACCACGGTCATTATACAGTAAAACTGACCTGGCAGTATGATTCTCCAGGTCAGTATGATTACGCAGATACCAAACATGTATACTTTTTTTTTATTTATTAAAGTGGTGAAAAAATTTGTCTGAAATTTGTACAAAAAAAAAATTTTTTTTGCTTGTGTCACCATTTTTTGAGACCCGTAATGTTTTTCATTTTTTTGATTGATGGGGCTGTGTGATGACTTATCTTTTGTACCCTGACTCCCTGAGCTAATATTTTTATTGATATCATTTTGGGGGTGGGTACAATGTTTTGATAGCCTTTTATTGAATTTAATTGCAATGTTACGGTGGCAGACATAATGCAATTCTGGTATTTTGTTTTTCTTTTCTCATTGATATTTAGATTGGACTGTTACAAATGCTGTGATAGCAAATATGTGATTTTTTTTTATTTCTTTATTTTTAATTGGGGAGAAGGGGGTGATTTAAATAAAAAAAAGTAAGTTGATATAGATGTATTTACGTGTGTGTGTTTATATGTATGTGTATGATATATATATATATTGTTCTGTCTCTGACATCTAATTGTTGTTTTTTCTACAGTCATAGCCAAAAGTTTTGAGAATGACACAAATATTATATTTTCACATGATCTGCTGCCCTCTGGTTTTTATGTGTGTGTTTGACAGATGTTTTTATCACAGACAGAAATATAATAATTGCAAACATATGAGTAACAAAAGCTTATATTGACAGTTAGAATGAGTTAATGCAGCAAGTCAATATTTGCAGTGTTGACCCTTCTTCTTCAGGACCTCTGCAATTCTCCCTGGCATGCTCTCAATCAACTTCTGGACCAAATCCTGACTGATAGCAGTCCATTCTTGCACAATCAATGCTTTCATTTTGTCAGAATTTTTAGGTTTTTGTTTGTCCACCCGTCTCTTCATGATTGACCACAAGTTCTCAATGGCAGGGGCGGAACTATCGTGGAAGCAGGGGAAGCAGCTGCCACAGGGCCCGGGCTAGAAGGGGGCCCGTCCCTGCTGCAGCTGTCTCCCCTGCGGCTGCGTTCTGCCGGCCCTGGCCTGAGAGTCGGCGGTTCCCTGTGCTGGCTGTCATGCTGACAGCCGGCGCAGAGAAGCTGCTGCGTGCCGGCTCCCAGGAATCAATTGCACTGGTGTCTATACAGACGCCAGTACAATTGAAGCTCTGACCGCCGGGTCAGAGCGACGTCTGCAGCGTGATCAGGTCATGTGATCACGCTGCTGACGTCACTCGTCGTCGGCTCCCAGAAGGGTGAACATTTGTGGTGAGTGTGCTCCACTATGGAGCTGAAGAAACCACAGAAGATTAATGGGGGGCATAATGTGTGAGTGTGTGTGTATGGGGCGGGGGTTTAGAGTGGGGATGGGGGTTCTTTTATGTGTGGGGGGATTTGGAGTGGGGATGGGGGATACATTATGTGTGGGGGGGATTTGGAGTGGGGATGGGGGTTCTTTTATGTGTGGGGGTTTGGAGTGGGGATGGGGGATACATTATGTGTGGGGGGATTTGGAGTGGGGATGGGGTTCTTTTATGTGTGGAGGGGTTTGGAGTGGGGATGGGGGGATACATTATGTGTGGGGGGGATTTGGAGTGGGGATGGGGGTTCTTTTATGTGTGGGGGGGTTTGGAGTGGGGATGGGGGATACATGTGTGGGGGGATTTGGAGTGGGGATGGGGGTTCTTTTATGTGTGGGGGGTTTGGAGTGGGGATGGTGGATACATTATGTGTGGGGGGGATTTAGAGTGGGGATGCGGGTTCTTTTATGTGTGGGGGGATTTGGAGTGGGGATGGGGGGATACATTATGTGTGGGGGGGATTTGGAGTGGGGATGGGGTTCTTTTATGTGTGGGGGGTTTGGAGTGGGGATGGGGGGATACATTATGTGTGGGGGGGATTTGGAGTGGGGATGGGGTTCTTTTATGTGTGGGGGGTTTGGAGTGGGGATGGGGGGATACATTATGTGTGGGGGGGATTTGGAGTGGGGATGGGGGTTCTTTTATGTGTGGGGGGGTTTGGAGTGGGG
>JARQOD010000004.1:557698408-557791040 GCA_033576555.1 Oophaga sylvatica | reverse complement strand
GGCACCTGCCCCAATTTCAGAAGCATCAACCTCCACCTGAAACGGTAGAGAAACATCAGGCTGCCGTAGAACAGGAGCAGAAGTGAATCTCTGCTTAAGTTCCTGAAACGCAGAAACTGCCTCAGGAGGCCAATTCACCACATCAGAACCCTTTTTGGTCAAATCAGTCAATGGTTTAACAATACCGGAGAAATTACCGTATATACCCATGTATAAGCCGAGATTTTCAGCCCATATTTTAGGGCTGAAAGTCCCCCTCTCGGCTTATACGCGGGTCATATACAGGGGTCGGCGGGGGAGGGGGAGCGGGGGTGTCGGATCATACTCACCCTCCGCCGACGCGGTCTCTGCAGCCCCCCTGCTTCTCCCATGATCTCCGGCTCCTTCCTGCAGCGGTCACATGGCACCGCTCATTAAAGTCATGAATATGCACATATTCATGACTTTAATGAGCGGTAGCACGTGACCGCTGCAGGACTGAAGCTATGCGGAGAGCACCGGGAGAAGAGGAGAGGCTGCAGGGACGCGCGGCGGAGAGGTGAGTATAGCGATATTTACCTGTCCCGGTCCACCGCTGTGCGCTGCTCCCTCGGTCTGACTGATCTGGCTGTGAATGATCAGGCAGAGGGCGCGATGACGTCGTTAGTGCGCGCCCCGCCCCCTGCCAGATCATTCACAGCCAGAGGAGTCAGACCGAGGGAGCAGCGCGCAGCGGTGCAGAGAGGACAGGTAAATATCTCAGGTTCCGGGGTCCTGAGTGAGCGGTGACACCGGCACCTGTCCCCCATAGCGCGCCGGTGTCACCGCCTGCTCAGGACACCGGCACCTGGCCCCCAGCGATGAGAGGTGAGTATGTCATTTTTTTTTTTTTTTTTTTAGCAGCAGCAGCATATGAGGCCTATACTATGGGGCATAATTGTGCAGCATATGGGGGCATAATATGGAGCATATGGGGGCATAATATGGAGCATATGGGGGCATAAGCTGTAGAACAGATGGGCATAATCTGGAGCATATGGGGGCATAAGCTGTGGAACATATGGGGCATAATCTGGAGCATATGGGGGCATAATCTGTGGAGCATATGGGGGCATAAACTGTGGAACATATGGGGGCATAATCTGGAGCATATGGGAGCATATGGGGGCATAATCTGTGGAACATATGGGGGCATAATCTGGAGCATATGGGGGCATAATCTGTGGATCATAGGGGGGCAGAATCTGTGGAATATATGGGGGCATAATCTCTGAAGCATATTGGGCATAATCTGGAGCATATGGAGGCATAATCTGTGGAGCATATTGGGCATAATCTGTGCAGCATATGGGGGCATAATCTGTGGAGCATCATATGGGGGCATAATCATTTTTCACCCTAGGCTTATACGCGAGTCAATAAGTTTTCCCAGTTTTTTGTGGCAAAATTAGGGGGGTCGGCTTATACACGGGTCGGCTTATACATGAGTATATACGGTACCAATAAATTTACGATAAAAATTGTCAAAACCCAAAAATCTCTGAAGAGCCTTTAATAAAGTAGGATGAACCCAATCACAGATGGCCTGAACCTTGACCGGGTCCATTTCAATAACAGACGGAGACAAAATGAATCCCAGAAATGAGACCTTCTCTACGCCAAAAAGACACTTTGATCCCTTCACATACAGTGCATTCTCTCTCAAAATCTGGAACACAGTCCAAACATGTTTCACATGAGAGTCCCAGTCATTGGAAAAAATCAAAATATCATCCAAATAAACAATCAGAAATTTATCCACAAAATCCCTGAAAATATCATTCATGAAGGATTGGAAGATGGAAGGAGCATTAGTGAGCCCAAAGGGCATCACTAGGTACTCAAAATGCCCCTCTGGGGTATTAAACGCCGTCTTCCATTCATCCCAGTGCTTAATGCGAATAAGGTTATACGCCCCCCTGAGGTCAAGCTTGGTAAACCAACTAGCACTTTTCACTCTGGAAAACAGGTCAGAAATCAAAGGTAACGGATATTGATATTTCACAGTGATCTTATTCAGGAGGCGATAATCAATACACGGCCTCAATGAACCATCCTTTTTGGCCACAAAGAAAAAACCGGCGCCCAAGGGTGAAGAGGATGGTCTGATTTGACCCTTCTCCAATGACTCCTTGATATAAGATCGCATAGCCTCGTGTTCAGGTATAGATAAGTTAAAAAGGCGACCCTTAGGAAATTTACCACCAGGCACTAACTCAATAGCGCAATCGTAGCTTCTGTAAGGGGGTAAGGACACAGACTTACTTTCACTAAACACATCAGAAAAATCAGTCAAAAAGTCAGGGACATCTTGAGACTGGGGAGAGGCAGAAAAAACAGGGAGTGTCAACATTAACACATTGGCAGCCCCAACTGGTCACAGACACAGATTTCCAATCCTAAACGGATTATGAATCTGTAACCAAGGGAAACCCAGTACAATAATGTCATGCAGATTATGCAACACCAGAAATTTGCAATCTCCTGATGATCTGGTTCAACCCTCATTATGAAAATTGGGGTTTATTCTCTGCCAAAGGGGTAGAATCAATGCCTAGTAGGGGAATAGACTTCCGCAGGGGTATCATGGGAAAGCCACAACGTTTGGCAAAGTCAAAATCCATCAGGTTAATAGCTGCTCCTGAATCAACAAAAGCCTGAGCCAAAAATGTGGACATGGAGCAAATCAGGGTAACAGTCAACAGAAATTTAGTCTGAACACTACCCAAGACAGCTGAGCACGCAAAACGTCTTCCCCGCTTAGGGCAGACGGAAATAGCATGAGAAGCGTCACCACAGTAGAAACATAACTCATTGCGCTTTCGAAACTCATGACGCTGTGCCCCAGAAGTCACTCCATCACACTGCATGGGTTCAGAAGCTGGCCCACAGCATCATCATTCCATTTGGTCAGGACTGCCCACTTTCGAAATTTCTGACAGTACAGTTCAGCGGCTTCACAGCCCTGACTTAATGCCAACAAGGTTTTTTCAGCTTGATCAGTGACATTAGGTTCATTGTACAACAACCCCAGAGCCTGAAAAAATACATCAACATCATTCAAAACAGGATCCCCAGGTGTCAGGGAAAAAGCTCAATCCTGAGGGTCGCCGCGCAGGAGAGAGATGACAATTTGAACCTGCTGTGCTGCGTTCCCTGAGGACTTAGGCTTTAAGGCAAAAAACAACTTACAGATATTTTTGAAATTCTGAAATTTAGCCCGATTCCCCAAAAAAAATCTGGTATGGGGATCCTAGGTTCCACAACTGGCAACCTAGCAAGATAGGTAGCAATACTCTGAACCTCAGTGGCAAGTTGCTCCACACAGCCAGACAACTGTGCAAACTCCATTGAGAGAAAAAAAAATCCTTCTCAGCACCCAGAGAGAAAGAGGGAAAAAAATTGCAACAAATAGAAAAAAAAAAAAATCTCTGACAACTCTAACAACTTTTTTCTTTCCACACTATTTTTCCCTTCTGTGAGTACCATATAATTTTAGTTTTGGGCCGGTGATACTGTTATGTTTAGGTAGTTGAGGAGAAATAGCAAAAACGGTAATACACCAGAGAGGCTGGAACCTATTGGATTGCAGTAACCTGAACTAACCACACAACTAGAGGTAGCCGTGGAGCGTTCCTACGTTGATCCTAGACGCCTCGTCACAGCCTGAGAGATAACTACACCTGAGAGGCAGAAAGATGAAAGCTATCTGCCCCGGAGCAGATCCCCAAAGAAAATAGGAAGCCCCCAAACATGTAATGGCAGTTAGACAAGAAGAAAGCACTGACACAGACAGAAAATAGAATGAGCAAACGCTGGGGCCCAATCTGTCTAGACAGAAAAGTACAGGAAAGAATTCTGACTTCAATCCAAAAAAACCCTAAAAAATACCAACACTTCTGATTGCAAAAAACCTGAGATCACACGATCTCATCCACCTAAATCAGATCTCTGGTGTAACAAAACCAAGCCGCAGCCACTGAAAAAACAGAAAAAAGCAAATTAACAAATAACAGTGGCTACAGATAAACTGAGAGGAGCACAGGCCCCAGGAGGGGACCCGGCTGAACTCCAAAAGTGCAGAAAACTATGCAAAAAGCAAGCACAAAAAGAAAAGCAAAATATCTTATCTGAAAGCAGCAGACGCAGGCAAGACTCCAGCAAACTTCCAAATGAACCAGGAACAACAATTGAGACAAGAACAATTGATCACCGGCAACCATTATGGGAGGGAACCTCCCTTATATCAGTCCAGTCAGTGATTCCAGATTGCCATTCCTCGCTGGAAGGTTCAGTACTGTCTGTAACCACCAGAGGGAGCCTCTGCTCAGAAACTATCTCTAGCACATTCACAACACACAGGACAATGAGCTGTCGAGAACAGTGATCTTTTGTGCAAACCAGAAGATCATTTCACCCAACAAATAAGTGTTTTCTAATTTGTGTTGTGATCCATATACTGTTTAGACTGCAAGATTATCGGGAAATGACCTAGGAGCGCTTGTTCATGATAATCGTGCATGAAAAATGGACCTTGTACTGCTGCACTGACCAGGCTTGTTTTACTACATATTATAATGGGTTAATAACAACTTTCTCTTTTTTTGTGAATTAACTATCAAGATTCACTTATGTGAGGGAGGGTGCACAAAAGTAACATATATGCATTCTGAGGAGCATGGGTGGACATAGACAGTAGAGAGTCCCTGTGCAAGAACTGTAAATGGGTTCCTGTTATCCCAAAGCTCACCAAATTATTTTTCACTAATTCATTCCCTTACATGCAATCTAATTAATTGTCGCAAACTGACTTTAAGATGGAAGTGGACCCCCTAACCTATTGGCGCCCTGTGCATCTGCTCTGTTTGCACCAATGGTATGTCCACCATTGCTGAAAAGGTTAATAGTAAATTACAACTAAGTAGGGATGAGCGGTTCGGTCCATTGTAAATCGACTTTGAGTTGAATGTCTTAAAATTTTCCGGTTCAGACAAATTTGAATAACCCATAATTCAATCTACGCGGATGGAAATAAAGAATGTCCAGCACCATTGCTCACTCTGTTGGAGATTCCAACAGTCAAAGAGTGGGCTCATGACGTCAGTCGCCAACCAGGCTTCCATAAAATGCCTTGAATCTGTCAGAAAATTTGGTCAAGCACAGCCAGTTTGTAGGGGATTATAAAAGATGAGGGTAGGGCAAGTAGTGTGGATTTTAAAATCTTACTGCCCAAGGATAGAAAAAGGCCTAATCTGATTGTGGTGCAGTACTGCATTGCTAAAGCACATTGAAAATTTGAGCGATAGTCTTCATCTGAATAATGATCCAAATATTTAAGTGATATATCAAGGTGCTGGACCTGCAGAGTCAGTGTGTTCTGTAAATTATTTGATCTCTAATATACTGCAGTGACAGCACTTTAAAAGAAAACTGTCATTTGACCAAACCGTGGGCAGCATGAATCAGATGGTATCTTTCTGTGAACTCTCCAGTGTGTAAGAGAAAATAAACCTTTAAGATCCTACCAAGGACCAGAGCCAGAGCCCAGACTAGTCCAGCCCAATCCCCGGCCGGATCTTCCCACCCCACTGCAGGTGATTGACAGATCTCATCTTATGTACACATGAGAGAGAGACCTGTCAATCACCTCTAGCAGCACTGGGAAGAGCTGTCATAGTCTGGCCTGCCATGATCTGATTCATGCTGCCTGTGGTTTGTGCAGCTTGAACCAGTTGACAGTTTGACTTTAAGAACAGTTTTTTTGTATTCACACATTACAAACAAAGTGGGTTGTTTAGCACCTCTCTGTCTGTCCTTTTGTTTTCAGTTTTTTTAGGATTAAAAATTTTTGGTTAAAAGTGTAGAATTTAAACAAAAAATATCTATTAAAAAAATACAAAAAAGTTAAATCTTTTCATAACTGTTTTACTCAGGGGTGGGGAACCTCTGGCCAGTGGGATGTTTATGTTCCGCAATGTCATTTTCTCTGGCCCCTGGGCACATTCCTGGGATCCCAATGCTTGGGCTGCTGACCCCGTTTTGTCGGCTGCTGGCCCTTTAATTCCTCCCTAGACTTGGACCACATGCATACAGACGTATATACACTAGCTCAGTGTATCCTATGTGATATATATACACCAGTTCCAGTGTGACCTATGTGATGTAAATACACCAGTCCCAATGTCTCCCATTGTCACGGGTGTGTCGCGGCGAAGATCGTCGCGATTGCACACCCTGACTTCGCACAGCTGAGTTTCTGGTGCTGGGTGTTTTTCGGCACTGAGGGAGTTAATTCTTTCTCTCTCGGTGCTGGACTGACCAGCCTCGCCCAGCTGCGATTGATGTTTTGTTAATTAGCTTCCTTCATATACCTGCTGGTCTGCTGGGGAAGTTGTCGGTGAAAGCATTCATTCAGACCAGCAGAGCGGATCGTTTCTGAGAAGACTTAAGCTAAGAGTGCCTGTTGTGGTTTTTCCTCTCCTCGCTTATTGTTTATCTCCTTAACCTTTTGTGTTCCTCTGTAGTGGAAGTTTTGTATGCAAGGCAGTGTTTTCTTTACCCCTTGTCTGTCTCGTTTGTCTTAGACTGTGTGTAAGCTGTGACCTGCCCATTCCCTGTGGTGGTTATCAGGGTCCTTCTCAGGACTAGATTACAGTGGTCAGGGATCTACAGGAGACAGGGTTACGCTGGCGGCCTGGACCTCTGTACCATTAACAGTACCTCCAGGTAGAGGGACTAGTCAGGACCCCAGTTCAGGGTCAGCATAGACCCCGGTCCACCTCTATCCTGAGACAGCGTGACACGTACACAGTATAGACCCACAATACATAGGATATTATGTCAGGTAAGACATTGCTGGCAGATACTATGTATACATGTTGATATTTTCTATTATATGAAATATAGAATGTTGTCACATTAGATATATGTTACTATCATAGAATATATCTGTTATACGTCGTGACATTTTCACCGACCACACTAAAAGATTCTCCCCAGCTACCATGGATCCAGTAGCCCAGTTAGCTCAGCAGTTGCAGAGTTTGTCCATGGAGCTGACGGATGTTAAGTCCAAGTTTTGTACCCCCGGGAGCAAACCAGATCTGAACCTAAAGTAGCTCTCCCGGACAGGTTCACTGGTGGGCGGGACAAATTTTTTACCTTCCGGGAGGCATGTAAATTATATTTTCGGCTACGGCCTCGGTCTTCGGGGAGTGAAGATCAGAGGGTGGGAATTGTCATCTCGCTCTTACAAGGGGACCCTCAATCCTGGGCGTTCTCTCTTCCTCCGGACTCCCCGGCTCTCCAGTCAGTAGATCGATTTTTTACAGCCCTGGGTCTGGTATATGATGACCCGGATCGGGTCTCCCTTGCTGAAATGAAGTTACGTAAGATACAGCAGGGAGATCGTCCGGCGGAGGAATTTTCTTCTGAGTTCCGTAGATGGGCCACAGATACTCAGTGGAATGACCCAGCTCTTAGGAGCCAATTTTGTCAAGGATTATCTGACAAATTAAAAGATGTGTTGGCTCAGTATGATTCTCCCCCGTCACTGGAGGCCGCTATGGCCCTTGCTATTCGCATTGATAGACGGCTTCGGGAGAGGTGCGAGGTAACTCCGCCCCCTGTGATGACTCCACCTTCTACTATAGTCCCTTATATTGAGGTTCCCCTGGTTTGTTCTGAGGAGCCTATGCAGTTAGGAGGGACATCGTTTCGAGGGAGGGGATCGGCGGTGCGCCGCAAGACAGGAAAGTGTTACTTCTGCGGGAGAAAGGGACATTTTGTTGGGGGGTGTCCATCCCGTACTTTGCTGAGCAAGGAGTCGCCGGAAAACTGTTGATCCCAGGTTGTGTGGTGGACGACAATCTGGGAGTATGTATTTCGTCCCCAAGTCCGTCTCAGTTTCTCGTACCAGCGGAGGTGGTGGTAGGTACGAGAACTGAGAGGATTTCTGTTCTTCTGGATAGTGGGGCCGTGGCTAATCTGGTGGACGCTCGGTTTGCCCAGGTGCAAGGTATGCAACTGAGTGTATTGGCCAAACCTATCCCTATATTCTCTATTGACGCCAGGCCTCTCGGTCAAGGTAGCTTTGTGCAAGCCGTGCATAACATAGACCTTCGAGTGGGGGCAATACATAAAGAACTATTGTCTTGTTATGTGTTGGAGGGCCTTCCCACTCCTATTGTGTTGGGACTTCCTTGGTTAACTAAACATAACCCAGTTATTAATTGGCAATCCAGAGAGATAAGCCAGTGGGGTGAATTTTGCAATAGTAACTGCATGAACACGGTCATCGGTGCAGTCGTGCCTAGAACCTTACCTCCTTTTCTGGAGGACTTTGAGGATGTGTTTTCACAGGAAGGGTGTCAAGAATTACCTGCTCATCGCGCGTATGACTGTGATATAAAATTGCTTCCTGATGCTAAGTTACCAAAATCTAGGTTATATAACCTTTCTGGTCCTGAGAGGCAAGCTATGAAGGATTATATTTCGGAAAGTCTGGCCAAGGGGCATATTAGACCTTCATCTTCCCCAGTGGCCGCGGGGCTCTTCTTTGTGAAGAAAAAAGATGGAGGCCTACGCCCTTGCCTGGATTTCCGTGAGCTTAATCGGATTACGGTCCGAGATCCGTATCCGCTCCCACTTATTCCTGATCTCTTCAATCAGATTGTGGGCGCCAAATGGTTCTCTAAGTTGGATCTCAGGGGGGCGTATAATCTGATTAGGATAAAGGAGGGGGATGAGTGGAAGATGGCGTTTAACACTCCGGAGGGACATTATGAGAACCTTGTCATGCCTTTCGGTCTGACTACTGCCCCGGCGGTGTTTCAACATTTTGTTAATGACATCTTTCGCCACCTAGTGGGACAGTTTGTTGTCATTTATCTAGATGACATCTTAATTTACTCGCCGGATCTTGTGTCTCATCAGGAGCATGTGAGACAGGTGTTGCAGATCTTGCGAGACAATAAACTGTACGCCAAATGAGAGAAGTGTGTATTCGCCGTACAAGAACTTCAGTTTTTAGGATTCCTGGTGTCAGCTTCCGGTTTCCGTATGGACCCTGGGAAAGTGAAGGCTGTGCTTGAATGGGATCGGCCAGAGGATCTTAAAGCACTGCAGCGTTTCCTGGGGTTTGCTAACTACTACCGGAAATTTATTCGTAATTTCTCATCCGTTGTCAAACCTCTCACTGACATGACAAAAAAAGGGACGGATTTTTCTAGGTGGTCTGACAAAGCTTGTCAAGCATTTTCCTCCTTGAAAAAATGTTTTGCTTCAGCACCCATACTCATCCAACCTGATGCATCACAACCGTTCATTGTGGAGGTAGACGCATCTGACGTAGGAGTGGGTGCGGTATTATCTCAAGGTCCGTCCCCTGGTAAATGGCATCCGTGCGCTTTCTTCTCTAAAAAATTGTCGTCCGCCGAGAGGAATTATGATGTCGGCAATAGGGAACTCTTGGCCATTAAGTTGGCTTTTGAAGAGTGGCGTCACTTTTTGGAGGGGGCAGTCCACCCGGTCACCATCATTACTGATCACAAGAACCTGCTGTATTTAGAGTCTGCAAAACGTCTGAATTCCAGACAAGCTAGATGGTCGTTGTTTTTTACCAGGTTTAATTTTGTCGTCACATATCGTCCTGGGTCAAAAAATGTAAAGGCTGATGCCTTATCTCGTAGTTTCCCGGGGGCCGGGAAGACGGATGACCCGGTTCCTATTCTTCAGGAGGGAGTTGTGGTGTCGGCTGTATGCTCTGAGCTTGAGGAGGAGGTATTGGAGGCTCAGGGGGACGCCCCTGTAGGACCTCCAGGGAAACTGTTTGTTCCAGATCAGTTAAGACAAAAGGTTATCGGGGCACATCATAATTCTGCTTTGGCAGGACACCCAGGGAGTAAAGCAACTGTAGATCTCCTTTCTCGCCGGTTTTGGTGGCCTAACTTAAATAAAGAGGTGGTAACTTTTGTCGCGTCCTGTGGGTATGTGCGCGCTCTAAGACCCCACATACCCGTCCGTCTGGGGCCCTTTTACCGTTGAAAATCCCGGAGCGTCCATGGACCCATCTGTCTATGGACTTCATTACGGACCTCCCTCCGTCTTCAGGTAAAACTGTCATACTAGTTGTAGTTGACAGGTTCAGCAAAATGGCACATTTTATTGCTCTTCCTGCTCTTCCTAATGCTAAAACTCTGGCGCAGGTGTTCATTGGGGAGATTGTGAGACTTCACGGGTTGCCTTCCGATGTGGTGTCGGATCGGGGGTCTCAGTTTGTGTCCAAATTCTGGAAGGCATTTTGTTCTCGTCGGGGGATGCAGTTGTCATTTTCTTCGGCTTTTCATCCGCAGACCAATGGTCAGACAGAGCGTCTGAATCAGAGCTTAGAGACATATCTCCGGTGTTTTGTCTCAGAGAACCAAGAGGACTGGTCTTCTTTCTTGCCTCTGGCAGAGTTCGCTCTTAACAATAGGCGGAGCGAGTCCACTGGTAAGTCCCCGTTTTTTGGGGCATATGGTTTTCACCCCAAGTTTTGTACTTTCAATGGGGGGGGCTCTTCTGGGGTTCCTGAGGAGGAATGATTTTCGTCGTCACTTGCTTCAGTGTGGAGAGGAGTGCTTAATAATCTGAGCACTATGGGGAACCGATACAAACGTATGGCTGATAGGAGGAGAGTGTCTGGTCCGGACCTAAGTGTGAACCATCTGGTATGGTTGTCTACCAAGAATATAAAACTTAAGGTTCCCTCCTGGAAACTCGGTCCCAGATTCATCGGGCCATACAGGATCAGTTCAATAATTAATCCGGTGGCTTTCCGTCTTGACCTCCCTCCTACGTTTAAAATCCACAATGTGTTCCACAAATCGTTGCTTAAGAGGTACGTGGCACCAGTTATACCGTCACCTCTACCTCCTCCTCCTGTGGTGGTCAATGGTAATTTGGAGTTTCAGGTATCGAAGATCATTGACTCACGTCTGAATCGCCGGTCCCTTCAGTACCTTGTTCATTGGAGGGGGTATGGTCCTGAGGAGAGGATGTGGGTTTCTGCGTCGGATATTAACGCAGACCGATTGGTTCGGGCCTTCCACACTACTCACCCAGATAGACCAGGCCCTGAGGGTCCAGAGGCCCCTCGTAGAAGGGGGGGTACTGTCACGGGTGTGTCGCGGCGAAGATCGTCGCGATTGCACACCCTGACTTCGCACAGCTGAGTTTTCTGGTGCTGGGTGTTTTTCGGCACTGAGGGAGTTAATTCTTTCTCTCTCGGTGCTGGACTGACCAGCCTCGCCCAGCTGCGATTGATGTTTTGTTAATTAGCTTCCTTCATATACCTGCTGGTCTGCTGGGGAAGTTGTCGGTGAAAGCATTCATTCAGACCAGCAGAGCGGATCGTTTCTGAGAAGACTTAAGCTAAGAGTGCCTGTTGTGGTTTTTCCTCTCCTCGCTTATTGTTTATCTCCTTAACCTTTTGTGTTCCTCTGTAGTGGAAGTTTTGTATGCAAGGCAGTGTTTTCTTTACCCCTTGTCTGTCTCGTTTGTCTTAGACTGTGTGTAAGCTGTGACCTGCCCATTCCCTGTGGTGGTTATCAGGGTCCTTCTCAGGACTAGATTACAGTGGTCAGGGATCTACAGGAGACAGGGTTACGCTGGCGGCCTGGACCTCTGTACCATTAACAGTACCTCCAGGTAGAGGGACTAGTCAGGACCCCAGTTCAGGGTCAGCATAGACCCCGGTCCACCTCTATCCTGAGACAGCGTGACACGTACACAGTATAGACCCACAATACATAGGATATTATGTCAGGTAAGACATTGCTGGCAGATACTATGTATACATGTTGATATTTTCTATTATATGAAATATAGAATGTTGTCACATTAGATATATGTTACTATCATAGAATATATCTGTTATACGTCGTGACACCCATGTGATATACAGTGGTGGCCAAAAGTATTGGCACCCCTGCAATTCTGTCAGATAATACTCAGTGTCTTCCTGAAAATTATTGCAATCACAAATTATTTGGTATTTTTATCTTCATTTAATTTGCTTGCAAGGAAAAAACACAAAAGAGAATGAAGCAAAAATCAAATCCTTGATCATTTCACACAAAACTCCAAAAATGGGCCAGTCAAAAGTATTGGCACCCTCAGCCTAATACTTGGTTGCACAACCTTTAGCCAAAATAACTGCGAACAACCGCTTCCGGTAACCATCAATGAGTTTCTTACAATGCTCTGCTGGAATTGTAGACCATTCTTCTTTGGCAAACTGCTCCAGGTCCCTGATATTTGAAGGGTGCCTTCTCCAAACTGCCATTTTGAGATCTCTCCACAGGTGTTCTATGGGATTCAGGTCTGGGCTCATTGCTGGCCACCTTAGAAGTCTCCAGTGCTTTCTCTCAAACCATTTTATAGTGCTTTTGGAAGTGTGTTTTGGGTCATTGTCCTGCTGGAAGACCCATGACCTCTGAGGGAGACCCAGCTTTCTCACACTGGGCCCTACATTATGCTGCAAAATTTGTTGGTAGTCTTCAGACTTCATAATGCCATGCACACGGTCAAGCAGTCCAGTGGCAGAGGCAGCAAAGCAACCCCAAAACATCTCGGAACCTCCGCCATGTTTGACTGTAGGGACCATGTTCTTTTCTTTGAATGCCTCTTTTTTTTTTCCTGTACACTCTATGTTAATGGTTTTTCCCAATAAGCTCGACTTTTGTCTCATCTGACCAGAGAACATTCTTCCAAAACGTTTTAGGCTTTCTCAGGTAAGTTTTGGCAAACTCCAGCCTGGCTTTTTATGTCTCGGGTAAGAAGTGGGGTCTTTCTGGGTATCCTACCATAAAGTCCCTTTTCATTCAGACACCGACGGATAGTACGGGTTGACACTGTTGTACCCTCAGACTGCAGGGCAGCTTGAACTTGTTTGGATGTCAGTCGAGGTTCTTTATCCACCATCCGCACAATCTTGCGTTGAAATCTCTCGTCAATTTTTCTTTTCCTTCCACATCTAGGGAGGTTAGCCACAGTGCCATGGGCTTTAAACTTCTTGATGACACTGCGCACGGAAGACACAGGAACATACAGGTCTTTGGAGATGGACTTGTAGCCTTGAGATTGCTCATGCTTCCTCACAATTTGGTTTCACAAGTCCTCAGACAGTTCTTTGGTCTTCTTTCTTTTCTCCATGGTCAATGTGGTACACACAAGGACACAGGACAGAGGTTGAGTCAACTTTAATCCATGTTAACTGGCTGCAAGTGTGATTTAGTTATTGCCAACACATGTTAGGTGCCACAGGTAAGTTACAGGTGCTGGTGATTACACGAATTACAGAAGCATCACATGATTTTTCAAACAGTGCCAATACTTTTGTCCACCCCCTTTTTTAGGTTTGGTGTTGAATTATATACAATTTGGCTTTAGGTCAATTCTTTTTGTGTTTTTTCATTGAAGACAAATTAAATGAAGATAATAATACCAAAGAATTTGTGTTTGCAGTCATTTACAGGAAGAAACTGAGTATTATCTGAGAGAATTGCAGGGGTGCCAATACTTTTGGCCACCACTGTATAAACCTGTCTCAGTGTCTCTTATATGATGTATACATCTGTCTCAGTGTCTCCTATATGATGTATACAGCAGTCTCAGTGTCTCCTATATGATGTATACAGCTGTCTCAGTGTCTCCTATATGATGTATACAGCTGTCTCAGTGTCTCCTATATGATGTATACAGCTGTCTCAGTGTCTCCTATATGATGTATACAGCTGTCTCAGTGTCTCCTATATGATGTATACAGCTGTCTCAGTGTCTCCTATATGATGTATACAGCTGTCTCAGTGTCTCCTATGTGATGCATACACAGCAGTCTGTGTCTCTTATGCAATCTATACAGCGGGGGATCAGTGTCCCATATGTGATGTATACATCAGTCTCAGTGTATCCTTTTTGATGTATTCATCAGCTTAGTGTCTAAGGCTGGTTTCGCATTTGCATCTGTGTGCGCAGCGTTTCATCTGCAGCAATCCGCATGCATCATGCTCACATATCTTTAACATGGTGTACGCAGAGACATGCAAATGCGTACGCATGTGTTGTTTTTCAGGGTGCGGCGAACGCAACATGTTGGATTTTTTGAAGCGGCAAAAATCTGTCAAATATGCGCAGTCATGCATATGCGGATGAGTGCGTCAAAACGCATTACTGTCTAAGGGAACGCATTGATACTCAAGGACATGCGCATGGATGAGTTTGATGTGCATGCGGACTTCAGGCTGTCCAGGAACTGATTACAGCACCTGGAAATATCGAACGCATGCGCATAAACAACGCAATCGCATGCACACGCATACAAGAACGGCTTTTTTTTTGCTTCATGTGTAAGATGATGCGGATAAAAAACGCTGCTTAAACATGCATTTGCGTATGCAGATGATACCCTGCACACACAAACGCTAATGTGAACCTAGCCTAATATGTGATGCATATACACCAGTCCAAGTGTATATATACTATGTGATGCATACAGCATTCTCAGGGTCTCTTATATGATGAATAAAACAGTCTCAGTGTCAGTAGACCTCCCAATGCTTGAGTACTATAAATATATCTTGAGCAGTGATGTATTTTCCACTTTGAGGACACATTCAGTCTAATATATGCATCTTTGGTCGGAACAATTTGCTGTTGCAAGCCATTTTTTACAAACTTTTCTCAAAGAGTCACCTGCGCTCCAGACAAACACAAACATGGAAAAGCAATTACGATTAGTAACATCATCAATACCACCTAATATCACATCTGTGATAGACAAGACCAGGGAACCGAACAGGTGTGCAGAGGAAGTGATGTTATCAGATAAGGATAGTGTTAACTTTGGCAATACACTGTACATCCAACTTGCGGCTAAAAGATCCTCTGAGGCAAAATCTGCTTGTTCTGCAGTAAACTGTAGAGCAGGTAATGACGGACATGTTATAGGTGGAGGAGGCTCAAGAACACCTGAAATTTCTGGTCGTGGTGTTGGCAAGTCATGTGTGGATCTATTGTGTGGGAGTTCTTTTGCATGTTACCCACCAACGATTCTTTAGCAGTTTGCATGCTTTTCAAAATAGGTTGTAGACATCCAGGCTTATCTCAACTAGGCATCACGGTTCTTTATCGGCACATGAAGCAACATCACCTTCTCATTTGGTAAAAACAAGCTGGCAATCAATCACAGCAAGCATCAAGTTGCCACTATCTCTTCACATTGGTCTTTCTCTCAGCCAGGCCTAACCCTCAAGTTATACCTGGCTGGTGTCATCTTCACTATCCATCATTACTACCTGAATGAGGAAGGGGAGAGAACAAGGCTGATAGAGCGAAAATAATTACAAGAATGCTGTCAATGAAAACCAGTCTCGCTGAGTTTGCCTGTTGCAGCACTCGATAGCACTGCTGCATCTGCATGTTGTTTCCATTTGGCTTTAGGGGTATGACTGTTCTTTACAGGAATTTATCCCTGCTGTGTTCTACAGAGATTAGGTTCCCCGGCCTTCCCTTGTCAGCAGGGTCTATATTAGGCAGCTGATCCTACCACTCCTTGCCCGAATGTTGGTTTCGAGCCTCATAGAACCTATTTATTCATACTCTGTATTCTGTCTCCCGCAATCAACCCAGCCTGTTTATTCACTCAGTTTGACTTCACGATCCCTGACTCCAGCTTTGTATTGTGAACCCCTGAGGCCTTTCCTGACATCGGACCTTCTAGCTATGCTTCTGTCTCGCCCTCCTGTACCTCGTACTCGTGCCAAGGACCCGCGCCTGGTGTCTACCGACAGCCCAGACTATCCTTACCACCAGAGGCCCTAGTGAAGACCTAGTACACACTTAGTCACGCTCCTCCAGGGAAAGCCCGACGCTTGGTGCAGTGGCTCCACACCCAGCATCGTTACACATTGTTAGAGTGGAAAACCTTTAATTTGTAAAAAAAATAATTAGGCATGGATCAGTGTCAAATTTCAATTTACTGGGATAATTTTTAGTGGTATATTATATATAAACATTAATTTTCCTGAATGAGTGTGCACAAAAGAAAGTATATGTTTATATTGAAAAGGTTGTACAGTTGTAAGGAGGAAAACCAGGCTGCAGGTGCCTGTACGATGCCAGGTCCGGAACCGTCAGGGCTGCATCCAGTGTTGCCGGGGGGAAAGAATAACGAGCCGGACAGGACCCATGACCTGGTGGGAGGGGGTGTGGTTAGCAGAAAGAGGAGAGAGCAGGAAGCGCGGGGAAAGTCAGAAGTTTACCGCCGGCAGAGAGTGGAGACAGGTGCGTGCTGCGCTCTGCAGACAGAGAGTGCGGAGCGGAGACACGGCGGGGGTTACGTGAGGAACGCGTAGGATCAGGGAGCGCGCAAAGTGTCGGGTGCACAGCCAGAAAGTGTGAGGCGCTCGCATTGAGGAACGGGTGCCAGGTGCCGGATTGTGAGCTGTATTCCCCCGTGTAGACAGGCATGCGGCGGAGCACGCATCGGGTAGAGACTTTCACGGAATTACCCACTTCGACTTTACAGACAGATGGACTAGGGGCTCAAAGGGTAAAACCGGAAACCGCCCATTGCCGCCAGAAGCTTGCTCGTGTGTTGGCAGATGACGCCTGAAGATGCTGTACCGGTCATTGCCGATATTACAACCCTCATCAAACTGCTTGCGGCTGAGGAACATAGGAGTCACGATAAGTGTAGTTTATTCACAGGACTGTTGTGTTATATTACAATCGCATTGTTTATGATCTTTTTCCTCCCTGCGAGGAGTTCCCTATTGTTACAATTAAATTGCATTATTGTTAACCTTTGCTCTGCATTCCCTGCGTTGCTGCATCCTCGCACCTGTTTACACAGTAAATAGAAGCTCAATATCTATACCATAATTTATCTTCTCCATTATATGAACCTCAAGAAAAAATGTATTGTGAATAAAAAAAAGATGTAATGCAAAAATATAATGTGAATGGAAAAAAAAATCCTAAAAAAATGCAGTTTTTTTTATCCCCATCCCACCCAAAAAACATTACCCGACCACCACCCCAGACAAATAGATTTCAATACTATGTATTTGTCCTGATGCACAGTAAGTCATCCTGCAAAAAAAAACAAGTCATTGAAAGAGATTGTCGCACACACAGATCTAGAAAATTAAGCACTGGATACATCAGTGTTGGAGTCTTCGCCCTTGAGACTAAAGTGATCACGGATAATGACTTAAGCCCCCGTCTCACACAGCAATCTCGCCAGCGATATCGCTGTGTGTGACATTGAGCGACGATCAGCCCCCCTGCTGGGTATCGCTGATCGTCGCAGAATGTCCTGGACATTTTTTTGATCGTTGGTCTCCTGCTGGCCAGCACTCATCGCTACGTGTGGCAGGCAGGAGACCAGCGATCAGCTGGTAACCAAGGTACACATCGGGTTTCCAGGCGCGGCGCAGCGCCTGGAAACCCGATGTGTACCTTGGTTACCTGCTCCCTGCATCAGCGGGCTGGTATCCAACGTACACTGCGGGTAACTAAGCGACGTTACCCGCAGTGTCGCTGTCCTGATCGCTGCCTGTTTGGCAGCTCAGCAGCGATCATGTAGCGAAACACCAGCGATCCTGACAAGTGCATATCGTTGTCAGGATCGCTGGTGTGTCGCTGTGTGTGACGGGGGCGGTAAGGTTGTTGTGACCCGCACCACAATTGTGGGTTACCAGAGCAATGGGGTACTCAGAGCCGAGCCCATGGAAGTCTATGGGGTTGTCACAGGTAGCGGTGGCTCGGTCTGTGGCCCTGGCGGTCAGGCGTATGTTGGGGGGAATATTTACAGGGGATAGGTGTATAACAGTTCGTGACGCCACCTGTAGTTCTCTGATCACTAAGACCAGCGCTGCTGTAGATCTCTGAGGGGATGGTGTGGCAGCTAGATGTCGGGTCCCCTACAGGTGGGACTGGTCCCTCAAAGTCTATGGAATTAATGATGTCGGGTGCAGATAAATAAATCAGTCTCACACCATCCAGCGTCTTTCCATACCTTTTACTTGTCAGATGATAAGGCAGGTCCCAGGGAGGCTGGTCGGGTGGAGGATGTGCTTCGAGATAACAGCTGAACAGGTTAGGGGCCTCCTTTACTTCCAAGATGATGAGTCCGACTAGCATAGAGCTAAGTCCACTCCGAATACTCCAGCTAACTCCTTAGCTGTACTGCCCGGTCAGTTTTGTGGTCGGAGTCTTCCTTTAATGTGAGAGAGCTGAGTTCCTACTGTTGTCCTGCATCGACTCAAGGTTCCCACTCTCCCTGACCCCAGTTACGTACCGACACTCCAAGGGCTGCTTTCTGTGACCTAAGGTCCAGTAAGACTCTGGTTTTTCTACCACTACGCCTGAAGCTGTAGTGACACTTCGGTCCCCAGTGACCGGTGAACAATGTGCAGGATAGTCCAATCCTTAAGGCACTGCTATAACTTCTTCCACTGCGCCCTTCGCCCTGTTCGCGCTTGTAGCATAAGCACTCCACACTTCCTAGGGTAATACAAGCTAATTCCTTTCTTGCTTCTTCCTTGGAGCTCGCTAACAGGTGCTCAGTATTCTTCTAGTTCAGGAGCACGTCGACTGAACTTCACTGTCCTTGGGACAGGCGACTGAAGTTTCTGCTGCTAACTCTTCTTTCTTCCTCAATTGTCTCTGTCTTCTGGTTAGGCACAGCTCTGACTAGGCTAAGGTGAACTGGCTCACCCTTACTAGCCTCCACTTTAAGAACTGCTGACAGGATCTGGCTGAACTTCTTCCTCCCTCCACGTCCAGGCTAGACTGACTGACTCCTCTGTCCAACGACAGGAAACTCACACCCCTCTGTCCGAGGACAGGAAACAGACTGAGCTCTGATGCATGTCACTAGCTTTTATATATCCTATGGGTGTGTCTAAAGTGTGTGATGGAGTGAATGGTTATTGAGCATTAAACTGTTACCTCTCCGCACATCCTCCAGGGTACTGCGTGTGCCTTCACACCAGGGCTACACATTCCCCCATGGTAAAATACAGCACTCCCGGGCTGTGAAATACAAGAAGACATTTTGTTTTTCATTAACAATAAACATTAAACTCTTCCCATCCGGGAGGTAAGAATTTCTTAAACGTTGCATTCAAACATTAGACATAGAAAAATACAAAACATACTTTCCATAAATATATCATATCAACAATATTCTTGTGAAGGACCCGCACCAAACCTTCAACGTGGGTCCTGGGTGGGCTGCAGGACATCTGGCTGCAAACCTCACTCAGTGCCACACCACACGGGTTTTATATTCAGAGGTAGTTGTGGTGGTTTCATGTAAAACCAATATAATGCACCGAAGCGCAACTATGTACAAAGATAAGTTCTGGGCTGGCACAGTCCTCAGCCTCAAAGTCCATGACATAATAAAAGGACACATATATATTCTTCTCACTTCAATATTTACATTATATATCTATATATATACTTGTTTTAACTTTAAATTCACCTTACCCAACCAGGGTATTCTATATGTAAGACTCTGCAATTAACTTTTTCAAATTTTCATTCTGGTACCCAGCCAGGCATTCTACTCATTATATATAAAACTATGTAAACCGTATACATAGCAATAAAGTGCAAAACAGCAATTATTTCTTTTATCAAAACTTTTTACATCTTCTTAGCTGCGGTAAACCCTGTCTGGGTCCTACCGTTCTTCACATTTTCTTGCTAACTTCAGTTACACTTTCCATCCCTGGGGCTGGAACAATGCGATGCTCTTTAGAGCACATGACAAATAGGTCGTGACCTGCTATCCAAGTCTGAGTAGCGACTGTTTTCATCCTCACTACGGTCCCATCGGGTGACTCCATCATGTAGGACGCAAGCGGTATCTCCGAAGGTGTCGCTGTTGGTGCCGCTATATCCGGCGGTGCAAATTGCGATTTGGAATGAGTCGTGGCTTGTGTCTTGGTACGAGGCACTGGCAGAGTAGAATATGCAGGGGGCGCTTCCAACTGTGACGTACGTTCATGGGGCGATGCCGGGGCACGGCCTGGTGCAGCGGGAGCCCGGACTGTGACGCGCTGGCAATGGTGACGTTACCTGCGTCGGGGACGGGGTCTCTGACGACTGCGACATTTAAGGCATACCATCCTTTCATACCCCAGTGCCGTGTATAGGTTACTATGTCCCCATTGATTAGGTCCCTCCCGGGATGGCCGATGGGCAGGTGGGATTCTACGTCCCTGCGACTGACAAAGACCCCTGGGTAGAGGCCCGGTTCTCTAATGAAGCCCCAGCCCTTCCGGAGCTGGAACTCTGTCACACACCCCTGCCGCCGCGGTTCCCTTAGAGTACCTTTTTCCCGGCGGACACTTTCCTTATCCGCAATCAGCTGCTCGTACTGCCGCTGCCGGTTCCGCTGTACTTCCCGCTCTTCCTCCTGCCGGCGTCGCTGTTCCTCTTCGCGACGCTGCCACTCACGTTCCCACTGGGCGGCGTAGGCGACGTCATCCAAGTGCGCCATCTCATCCCAGTCGACGTCTGGTAATGATGGACAGGACCCCTCCGGTGTCCCTACCGGGGATCGATCATCTGCTGCGGCCTCCTGGCCGGGCGGGCGTTCCGGAACTGGCGGTACCTCCTCAACCTCCTTCGCTTCCACCGCTCCATCGGTAGGTTCAGGGTCGGTCCTTTTGGGGGTAGCCTCCGGTTGCTCCTTAGCCTTGGGCAGCAGAAGTTTTGGTAATTCAAATTGTGGGGGGTCGTCGAGGGGAGAGAACACCGCGTCCCACAGCCGCCGCTGCATCTGGTTACGCCGGCGTCTCTCGATCTCCTCCATGCCAGGTTGTTGCAAGACCATTTTCTTCAACCTTGCATTTTCCTCTCCAATCTCCAGCAAGGCTTGCTGCAGGTGCAGGACCACAGATGGTTCTGGTTCTAGTGGCAGCTTGGCTGGGGAACGGGGCCTGCCTTCCACCGCTTCCCTGCTCGGCTGCACACATCCTGCCTCCAACATGTTCCAGAACACTCTCTCTTCTTCTACTACCAGAGCCGTCCGGTCTCTTCCGTGGAGGCGGGGTTTGCGTCTCCTCCTCTTCGCAGGGAAGGTGAAGAGGAGGCGGACCTCCTTTGCTGTAGGGCAGGATCGCATATTGTAGTAGCACTTTGAGAGGGCAGGCATTCTCTTCGCGCCACAGGGGGGCACACGCCCACGAATCCACGCCCACCTTCTTCTCCAGCGCCTGAGGGCGCGAATTTGGCGGCAAAATGGCGGATTTTAGCGCCAAAAATAGCAAACAGTCCTTTTTCACAAAAACACCTCCACAGGCACACAGGGCTCGCAATTTTGCGAGTTTCGCATCCTGTTCGTGACGCCAAGTTTTTGTTGTGACCCGCACCACAATTGTGGGTTACCAGAGCAATGGGGTACTCAGAGCCGAGCCCATGGAAGTCTATGGGGTTGTCACAGGTAGCGGTGGCTCGGTCTGTGGCCCTGGCGGTCAGGCGTATGTTGGGGGGAATATTTACAGGGGATAGGTGTATAACAGTTCGTGACGCCACCTGTAGTTCTCTGATTACTAAGACCAGCGCTGCTGTAGATCTCTGAGGGGATGGTGTGGCAGCTAGATGTCGGGTCCCCTACAGGTGGGACTGGTCCCTCAAAGTCTATGGAATTAATGATGTCGGGTGCAGATAAATAAATCAGTCTCACACCATCCAGCGTCTTTCCATACCTTTTACTTGTCAGATGATAAGGCAGGTCCCAGGGAGGCTGGTCGGGTGGAGGATGTGCTTCGAGATAACAGCTGAACAGGTTAGGGGCCTCCTTTACTTCCAAGATGATGAGTCCGACTAGCATAGAGCTAAGTCCACTCCGAATACTCCAGCTAACTCCTTAGCTGTACTGCCCGGTCAGTTTTGTGGTCGGAGTCTTCCTTTAATGTGAGAGAGCTGAGTTCCTACTGTTGTCCTGCATCGACTCAAGGTTCCCACTCTCCCTGACCCCAGTTACGTACCGACACTCCAAGGGCTGCTTTCTGTGACCTAAGGTCCAGTAAGACTCTGGTTTTTCTACCACTACGCCTGAAGCTGTAGTGACACTTCGGTCCCCAGTGACCGGTGAACAATGTGCAGGATAGTCCAATCCTTAAGGCACTGCTATAACTTCTTCCACTGCGCCCTTCGCCCTGTTCGCGCTTGTAGCATAAGCACTCCACACTTCCTAGGGTAATACAAGCTAATTCCTTTCTTGCTTCTTCCTTGGAGCTCGCTAACAGGTGCTCAGTATTCTTCTAGTTCAGGAGCACGTCGACTGAACTTCACTGTCCTTGGGACAGGCGACTGAAGTTTCTGCTGCTAACTCTTCTTTCTTCCTCAATTGTCTCTGTCTTCTGGTTAGGCACAGCTCTGACTAGGCTAAGGTGAACTGGCTCACCCTTACTAGCCTCCACTTTAAGAACTGCTGACAGGATCTGGCTGAACTTCTTCCTCCCTCCACGTCCAGGCTAGACTGACTGACTCCTCTGTCCAACGACAGGAAACTCACACCCTCTGTCCGAGGACAGGAAACAGACTGAGCTCTGATGCATGTCACTAGCTTTTATATATCCTATGGGTGTGTCTAAAGTGTGTGATGGAGTGAATGGTTATTGAGCATTAAACTGTTACCTCTCCGCACATCCTCCAGGGTACTGCGTGTGCCTTCACACCAGGGCTACACATTCCCCCATGGTAAAATACAGCACTCCCGGGCTGTGAAATACAAGAAGACATTTTGTTTTTCATTAACAATAAACATTAAACTCTTCCCATCCGGGAGGTAAGAATTTCTTAAACGTTGCATTCAAACATTAGACATAGAAAAATACAAAACATACTTTCCATAAATATATCATATCAACAATATTCTTGTGAAGGACCCGCACCAAACCTTCAACGTGGGTCCTGGGTGGGCTGCAGGACATCTGGCTGCAAACCTCACTCAGTGCCACACCACACGGGTTTTATATTCAGAGGTAGTTTGTGGTGGTTTCATGTAAAACCAATATAATGCACCGAAGCGCAACTATGTACAAAGATAAGTTCTGGGCTGGCACAGTCCTCAGCCTCAAAGTCCATGACATAATAAAAGGACACATATATATTCTTCTCACTTCAATATTTACATTATATATCTATATATATACTTGTTTTAACTTTAAATTCACCTTACCCAACCAGGGTATTCTATATGTAAGACTCTGCAATCAACTTTTTCAAATTTTCATTCTGGTACCCAGCCAGGCATTCTACTCATTATATATAAAACTATGTAAACCCTATACATAGCAATAAAGTGCAAAACAGCAATTATTTCTTTTATCAAAACTTTTTACATCTTCTTAGCTGCGGTAAACCCTGTCTGGGTCCTACCGTTCTTCACATTTTCTTGCTAACTTCAGTTACACTTCCATCCCGGGGCTGGAACAATGCGATGCTCTTTAGAGCACATGACAAATAGGTCGTGACCTGCTATCCAAGTCTGAGTAGCGACTGTTTTCATCCTCACTACGGTCCCATCGGGTGACTCCATCATGTAGGACGCAAGCGGTATCTCCGAAGGTGTCGCTGTTGGTGCCGCTATATCCGGCGGTGCAAATTGCGATTTGGAATGAGTCGTGGCTTGTGTCTTGGTACGAGGCACTGGCAGAGTAGAATATGCAGGGGGCGCTTCCAACTGTGACGTACGTTCATGGGGCGATGCCGGGGCACGGCCTGGTGCAGCGGGAGCCGGGACTGTGACGCGCTGGCAATGGTGACGTTACCTGCGTCGGGGACGGGGTCTCTGACGACTGCGACATTTAAGGCATACCATCCTTTCATACCCCAGTGCCGTGTATAGGTTACTATGTCCCCATTGATTAGGTCCCTCCCGGGATGGCCGATGGGCAGGTGGGATTCTACGTCCCTGCGACTGACAAAGACCCCTGGGTAGAGGCCCGGTTCTCTAATGAAGCCCCAGCCCTTCCGGAGCTGGAACTCTGTCACACACCCCTGCCGCCGCGGTTCCCTTAGAGTACCTTTTTCCCGGCGGACACTTTCCTTATCCGCAATCAGCTGCTCGTACTGCCGCTGCCGGTTCCGCTGTACTTCCCGCTCTTCCTCCTGCCGGCGTCGCTGTTCCTCTTCGCGACGCTGCCACTCACGTTCCCACTGGGCGGCGTAGGCGACGTCATCCAGGCGCGCCATCTCATCCCAGTCGACGTCTGGTAATGATGGACAGGACCCCTCCGGTGTCCCTACCGGGGATCGATCATCTGCTGCGGCCTCCTGGCCGGGCGGGCGTTCCGGAACTGGCGGTACCTCCTCAACCTCCTTCGCTTCCACCGCTCCATCGGTAGGTTCAGGGTCGGTCCTTTTGGGGGTAGCCTCCGGTTGCTCCTTAGCCTTGGGCAGCAGAAGTTTTGGTAATTCAAATCGTGGGGGTCGTCGAGGGGAGAGAACACCGCGTCCCACAGCCGCCGCTGCATCTGGTTACGCCGGCGTCTCTCGATCTCCTCCATGCCAGGTTGTTGCAAGACCATTTTCTTCAACCTTGCATTTTCCTCTCCAATCTCCAGCAAGGCTTGCTGCAGGTGCAGGACCACAGATGGTTCTGGTTCTAGTGGCAGCTTGGCTGGGGAACGGGGCCTGCCTTCCACCGCTTCCCTGCTCGGCTGCACACATCCTGCCTCCAACATGTTCCAGAACACTCTCTCTTCTTCTACTACAGAGCCGTCCGGTCTCTTCCGTGGAGGCGGGGTTTGCGTCTCCTCCTCTTCGCAGGGAAGGTGAAGAGGAGGCGGACCTCCTTTGCTGTAGGGCAGGATCGCATATTGTAGTAGCACTTTGAGAGGGCAGGCATTCTCTTCGCGCCACAGGGGGGCACACGCCCACGAATCCACGCCCACCTTCTTCTCCAGCGCCTGAGGGCGCGAATTTGGCGGCAAAATGGCGGATTTTAGCGCCAAAAATAGCAAACAGTCCTTTTTCACAAAAACACCTCCACAGGCACACAGGGCTCGCAATTTTGCGAGTTTCGCATCCTGTTCGTGACGCCAAGTTTTTGTTGTGACCCGCACCACAATTGTGGGTTACCAGAGCAATGGGGTACTCAGAGCCGAGCCCATGGAAGTCTATGGGGTTGTCACAGGTAGCGGTGGCTCGGTCTGTGGCCCTGGCGGTCAGGCGTATGTTGGGGGGAATATTTACAGGGGATAGGTGTATAACAGTTCGTGACGCCACCTGTAGTTCTCTGATCACTAAGACCAGCGCTGCTGTAGATCTCTGAGGGGATGGTGTGGCAGCTAGATGTCGGGTCCCCTACAGGTGGGACTGGTCCCTCAAAGTCTATGGAATTAATGATGTCGGGTGCAGATAAATAAATCAGTCTCACACCATCCAGCGTCTTTCCATACCTTTTACTTGTCAGATGATAAGGCAGGTCCCAGGGAGGCTGGTCGGGTGGAGGATGTGCTTCGAGATAACAGCTGAACAGGTTAGGGGCCTCCTTTACTTCCAAGATGATGAGTCCGACTAGCATAGAGCTAAGTCCACTCCGAATACTCCAGCTAACTCTCTTAGCTGTACTGCCCGGTCAGTTTTGTGGTCGGAGTCTTCCTTTAATGTGAGAGAGCTGAGTTCCTACTGTTGTCCTGCATCGACTCAAGGTTCCCACTCTCCCTGACCCCAGTTACGTACCGACACTCCAAGGGCTGCTTTCTGTGACCTAAGGTCCAGTAAGACTCTGGTTTTTCTACCACTACGCCTGAAGCTGTAGTGACACTTCGGTCCCCAGTGACCGGTGAACAATGTGCAGGATAGTCCAATCCTTAAGGCACTGCTATAACTTCTTCCACTGCGCCCTTCGCCCTGTTCGCGCTTGTAGCATAAGCACTCCACACTTCCTAGGGTAATACAAGCTAATTCCTTTCTTGCTTCTTCCTTGGAGCTCGCTAACAGGTGCTCAGTATTCTTCTAGTTCAGGAGCACGTCGACTGAACTTCACTGTCCTTGGGACAGGCGACTGAAGTTTCTGCTGCTAACTCTTCTTTCTTCCTCAATTGTCTCTGTCTTCTGGTTAGGCACAGCTCTGACTAGGCTAAGGTGAACTGGCTCACCCTTACTAGCCTCCACTTTAAGAACTGCTGACAGGATCTGGCTGAACTTCTTCCTCCCTCCACGTCCAGGCTAGACTGACTGACTCCTCTGTCCAACGACAGGAAACTCACACCCCTCTGTCCGAGGACAGGAAACAGACTGAGCTCTGATGCATGTCACTAGCTTTTATATATCCTATGGGTGTGTCTAAAGTGTGTGATGGAGTGAATGGTTATTGAGCATTAAACTGTTACCTCTCCGCACATCCTCCAGGGTACTGCGTGTGCCTTCACACCAGGGCTACACAAGGTTAACCTACAGAGAGGATCCTTTTTAGCATTCTCCAATCCGGGCTACCTCTGTATTGTTTTTCTCTTCATTATTTTGTGTCTCTTATGGCCTCCCCTTGCTTTCATTGTTTCTTGATTTTAATTAATCATTTTTAATTTTTATGTTTAGTTGTGTACCTTAATACAATACTTATTGCTTATATACATTTCTTTCATTTCTGATTATTATGGAGTAACACTTATATGTTTTAGCCTTGCTTCCTTTTTGCTCTCATTTATATTGCATTCCCTTTTTGGCTTACAGGTTTCTAGCATTGGTACAGTAATTCTAAGCAAGAAAAATAAAATGAAAATTGTTTCTTCAGAGAGAAAGACGACTTGAGCTCTAGCGCCACCTATTGGAAGTAGCAATCCTTCAAATCTTTATGGACCCTTTAACGAGCCTTGCAGTATGACTTAGGATAAAAGTCAAATCAGAATCTCAATTTGTAGACATGGTGTTTGTCATATTTCAAGGCTCTTTAAAGGGTTGATATTGACTTGTAGGATTGCTACTTCCAATAGGTGGCCCTAGAGCTCAAGTCCTCATCTTCTCTGAAGAGACAATTTGCATATTTCATTTCCCAGAGGAGCATGCATGACGTTTAAGTCTCCTCATACTGGCATGCCAGACCTGGCATGTCACTCATTCCCAGCGATAAACCTTACCCTATGAAACTAGAAAAAGGTGATCAGGTAATTGTCTCACATATACTGAGGCACATAAACCTAGAAAGTGCGAGCCTGGAGGGTCCCTTTAACATTATATCGGTTCTGACAGAGGAGCAGGATGTTAGTCTAATAAACCATACCAATATTTTTTAATTTCAACTACTATAAGTGTTTTTAAAAAAAATCCTACAAGCCCACTTCTGCATCTGAACATCATTATATTTTAAAGGAAACGTACATTTTGGTGATTCATTTGAATATTTCCTTGTCATGCCCGTCTATATAAAGAAAAACGAAAATTTTCATGGTCAAAAAAATGAGTTACTTTTTTTTTTATTTTAAAAAAAATCCAAAGTAAAAAACAAACAAAAAAAATTAATTTAAAAATGTTTTACCATAAAAAGAAATGTAATGGGAATTTGGCAATGGTCAGCATTAATCAGAGCCTGGTTGTCTGATTGCAGCCAGTTATGTTTTACTCTAAAATGTCCTGGAGTTTGAAGAGCCGACAGGTCTCCCGTATACACACATGGGAGAGACCTGTCAATCAACTGGAGTGAGGTGGGGAGAAGCCAGCTAAGGACGGTGTCAAGTCTCTGCTTATAGTTCCCCATAGGATCTGTTTTCTCTGAAGTGTCGGAACTTACCTGGCTGCAGTCACATAACCAGACTTTGATTAATGCTGGCCATGGTTTTTGTGAGTGACAGCTTACCTTTGAAAATGTACACATAATTAATACCACCAGAAGTGTAAGGACAGGTTCTATAAAAAGATATTACTTATCCTACCTTCTGGAAAAATAGTGAAATTTTATCCAACGCAAAAAGACTTATATGTTCAAAACAATACCAAAGAAAATAGCAGCTCATCCTGCAAAAAAAGCTCTTTTGTTAAATAATAAAAAAAAATTTGCTCCCCAAAATAATGTGACACATATATAAATAATTTAACCAAAATTGTATGAAATAAACAAAAACAATAAACTTAGCCAACCCACTCTGTATGACAGCCTCCCCACTGTATGATGTATGATATGAGTAGCCCCCCTCACTGTATGATGACCCTCAGTAGCCCCCCCGACACTGTTTGATGGCCCTCAGTAGCCCCCCCCACACTGTATGATGGCCCTCAGTAGCCCCCCGACACTGTATGATGGCCCTCAGTAGCCCCCCCACACTGTATGATGGCCCTCAGTAGCCCCCCCACACTGTATGATGGCCCTCAGTAGCCTCCTAAACTGTGACGGCCCTCAGTAGTCTTCCAATTATATGATGGCTCCCAGTAGCCCCCCATACTATAAGATGGCCCGCTGACATCCCCACACTGTATGCATGGCCCCCAGTATTCCAGTAGACACCCAAACTGTATTGCATGGCCCCCAGTATCACCCTGCACATTGTATGCTGGGCCCCCAGTATTCCCCCCCACACTCTATGGATGTCCCCCAGTAGTCTCCCACACTGTATACGTGCCCCCTAGTAGCCCACCCACAATGTATGCATGGCCCCACAATAGCCTCTCCACACTGCATGCATGGCCTCAAGGATTTCAGTAGCCCCACCACATACTATATTAAGGGGCCCCCAGTAGTCCCCCACAAGCACTACTAAAATAAAAACATCTCATATTCACCTAACTATGGATCTTGGATCTTGAGGAGTCCGCCGGCAGACAGGACCAAGGCGTGGGCAGAGCAATGAGATGTTGTCAATGCGCCAGGGCAAGCAGAGTACAGGCATGATGACGTCATCATTCCACCCAGCCCCCTCTCCCTCGCCTCGTCCGTGCATCTCCCTGCTTCTCTGTAGACCGCAGTATAAAATCAACCTGCGGTCTACAGATCATTGAGGCTGAGCAGTTGTGCAGTGAGATCGTCGATACAGTTTAGAGTAGCTGTAGATCTGGGTGGGCCCCTGGGAGCCCGGGGCGATCGCACCCTCTGCCTCCCCCCCGGTAACTACAATACTAACTTTATCATATGTTCCCCCAAAATGGCACCATAATAATATAAGTCACCCCAGGGGCGGACACTGACAGCTTGGGGCCCCTGTGGAAGAAATGTATCTGGGCCCCTCTCCTTCTATGGTGACAAAGCTACATATATATATTGTGAGACAGTGAGAGTATGTGTGTTGAATGGGGTGTACATTTCACCTAGATACTTTGCTGACTGGTATAAGGGAAATGTATGGCTTTGTAAACCTAGTGGTAGAGAAAGGTCACTACACCTTACATTCAGTACACACTTGCAGCTCAGGCCTGAAACCACTCAGCTGTTAATTAGGAGACCAGAAGTAGGTGTCTGCGAACACAGACAGAGAGCTCGCTTAGTCTGGACAAGGAGTCCAGGCACAAGAAGGAGTCTCCAGGAGTATGAGCTGTCTCAGTCTGGGTGCTCGATGTACCCCGGACACAGGAGTAGTCTCTGTGAGAATCCATGCGGATAGCTGCTGAATAGGAGGGAGCTCTCTCAAGTCTGGACGTTGGATATGCCTTCAGACACAAGGAGGAGACTGTGAAACTCCATGCTGGTAACTACTGAACATATGTGTTGTTTTGGAGACAGGCTGTTAGAGTCTGGACCCGGATAGAGAGGGAAATCTATCTAAGTGTAGTAAGTGGCTGGACAAGCCCAGGGCTTATGTTTATGATTTGGTTTTGCTTATGTTCTGTTGCGGCCAGTTTTTTACCAGAACTGCTGTCTGTGAATGAACTGTTTCCGTGCCACTCCGTCTACCCGGACGGCGATCCCAGAGCTATATCCCCTGAAAAGCTTACAATTGGTGCTAGAATGTGCGTGCAGCACAGTGGCGAGAGACAGCAATAAAGGTGAAGTCTGTTGAAGCAGCAGCAGAGAAAAAAAAAAGTGTGTCAGAGAAAAAAAAAAAAAGAGAAACGTCTGTTGGAGAAGTCTTAAAGAGACAGTAGCCCTAATAGACTTTGCAAAGAAAAGAAAAAAAAAAAAGTGTCTGCACAGCAAGGCTGAATTTTCTGTGGAAAAGACTGTGGAGTGTGTATGTCTTGAGTGAAGACTGCCGTTGTTGAGACAGAGATGGATGACAGCATGGAGGCGCTGTTTGAACAAATGGCGCAAGTTAATGTGCAACATAAGACTGCCGTGGTTGAGACAGATAAGTCCGGCAGTATGGAGGAGCTCGTTGAGTACCTGGTCCAGGCCCAGCGGAGCATGCAGCAGAGCATGGAGCGGCAGCGCCTGCAGCACCAGCAGCGCATGCAGCAGGCCCAGCAGCAATTCCTGCAGCAGCAGCAGGAGAATAACCGGTTGTTTTTTGAGCAGGTTGCAGCACTACAAAAGACTTGCAGCGCATCGTCCCAAAGTAATGTTGCAAAGTCACCTGCATTGTCCGCTGTAAAGAAGGCGGTAAGACGGTCCCTGAAAAAGATGACACCTCGTGACGATGTGGAGGTATATCTCACTAGGTTTGAGGGACTGGCAGAGAAGGAGAATCTGCCCCTATCTGAATGGGCCATGATGATCGCACCCTATCTGATTGGAGAACCCCAAAGGGCCTATGCTGACCTGAGCGAGCAGGACAGCCAAGACTATGCCAAGCTGAAAGCGGAGATTCTTACCCGGCTGGGTGTTACGGTGACAGCCTGTGCCAGGGGAGTTCATGACTGGAGATGCAGTTGGGAGTCTGCAGTCAGCAAACCTGATTATGGAGTTGAAAAGGTGATAGTGGACCGCTACACCCAAGCACGTCCTCCTGAGGTACAGCCAGAGGTCGGACAAGGAGACCACCAGGACGCCAATCGTCTGGTCAGCCTGATGGAGAGGGCCTTCGCCACCAAAGACTGCCTCCGTGACCAGCCGTCTGAGAGGTCGTCACTTCAGAGTTCCTGGACGCCGAACTCTCCCGGTAAGAGCGTTCCAGCTGTTGGGGTCGTGTGGGTGGGAGAGTGTGATGGACAGTGTTGGAGATGTCGTGAAATTGCAGCCAACTGTCCAATAGAGGGGGAGCCTATGTGTTGTGATGTTGGCGGATCCCTCTCTCCCTGCGCAGAGCCTGTGTGTGTGTCCACCTCAGCCGAAGAGACTGGACCACAGGGGTCCCCGGTGGTTGTAAATGACTGCCCAGCACATGCCCTCTTGGACTCAGAGAGTCCAGTGACTTCCGTATGTGACAGCATGATTGATAGGGACTTCATCCCTGATAAACACCTGAGTGTGGTGTGCATCCATGGAGACACCAAAGTCTACCCAGAGACTGCCGTGGACTTGATCCCCAAACGCGGGGAGGTTTCATGTGAAGTGGGGGTAGTGAAGAACCTGGTACACCCCGTCATATTGGGTAATGACTTTCCCCGGTCTAAGGATCTCTGGGGGAAAAATGTTTCTGATGGACAGTGTGATGAAGCTCCTACTGAGGGTGCGCAGTCCCGAGGGGCGGAACACAATGCTAGTGGGCCGTTAAACTTATGTGATAATGATGATGATGATGATGATAATGATAATGATGATCATGATAATGATGATGACCATGATAATGATGCTGATAATGATAATGATGATGATCATGATAGTGATGATGATACTGATCATAATCATGATAATGATATTGATAATAATGATGACTGTGATAGTGATGAAATTCCTTTGCAGGTGATGTTGGGAGACGAGGATGGTGGTTCTCGGGAACCGAGTGTCCCTGACTTACCTGTGTCCTGTGACAATTTTGAGAGTGAGCAGTGGCGAGACCCCTCTCTTAAAACGGCCCAGGAAAATATAAATGTTCTAAATGAGGTTTCCCAAGAGCCTGGCTCTGAGGAGAGGTTTCCTCATGTTGCCATAAACAATAACCTGTTGTATAGGGACACTGAAGTCCAGGGAGAGGTCGTGAGCCAGCTCCTAATACCTGAGCTATATGGAAGTATAGTGCTGAGGTTGTCACATAGTCACATGCTTGAGGGACCACCTGAGGGAAACCAGGGACCAGATGGTGAAGTTAATGTTGTGGATGACATGTTAACTAAGGTTCCAGATCAAGATGTGAATGAGAATGAATTGTATAACCCTGACAGTGAGCAGGATGTGAATGAAAATGAAGTGTATAACCCTGAAAGTGAGCAGGATGTGAATGAGAATGAATTGTATAACCCTGACAGTGAGCAGGATGTGAATGAAAATGAAGTGTATAACCCTGAAAGTGAGCAGGATGTGAATGAGAATGAATTGTATAACCCTGACAGTGAGCAGGATGTGAATGAAAATGAAGTGTATAACCCTGAAAATGAGCCAGATGTGGCTGAGAAAAAGGGGTCAGACAGGGATAGTGGTAGTGATAGTGAATCATCTGATGACAATCAAGCAACCAGTGCAAATGAGGAAGGCATGGTAGCAGAGGAGGTTGAGAGTCCTGAGAGGAAGGCTGATGCTGACCTTGCAGTCGGACAGAAGATGGCATCTGAAGATGTTTTACAGTTGGCCGGTTCCCTGGCGAAGACTAAGGTGAAAGGAGGAGAGCTGAGCTTTAAAGGCAGGACTCTGAAACTGAACACAGCCCAAGTAGATGCTGTTGGACATGTGAAGTTACCAAGGTATGGTGTGGATTTGTATCGTGCCAAGGACTCTGAGGGAGATGCTGCAGAGGTGGAAAAAGCCATAGAAGTGGTAGTCACCAAGCCAGATGCCTCATCAGAAGCTGAGGTCTCAAGTGAAGCTGTGAGGAACAAGACTGAAGATATGGGGACTGACTCTGTCCAGGAATCTGTTTCTGCCGAAGACAGCGGCGTGGACGGGTTGCGGTTCGGATCAGTAGCTGCAACTCGTGAAGCTCAGGCTGGAAGTTCGGCGCCCAGAGCCCCAGCGGTGTTCCCGAGTGACACCAAGGATCTGGATAAATCACAAGATGAGATTTTGAGACATCAGGCTGGCATTGGTGAGCTCAAGCGCACTTTCACGGAGTCTACATCGGAGCCACGTCCCAACAAATGGGAAAAGCGATGTGTCACTCCGTTGCCGCTGCAGACACACGGGAGCTCAGATGGGATGCAGAACGTGGTGGAAGAGAAGAATCCGGCGGGTTCTGAGTATACAGATGCAGCTATCAAGGAGAACTTGAAAGCCGGAATAAATGGAAATATTGGAGACCATAATGATGTGACTGAAGAGGTAGAATGTAAGACTGACGGTAGGGCTTCTGAGCATGTTCTACCAGAAGAGCCTGAAGAAGGGGCCGAAGACATAAAAGACGTCCAACAGGTACCAGATGAATTGATGACTTCTCAGAAAAAACTCCAAACTGTGATGAAGGAGTGTGATGAAAGCCATGAGCATCTTCGTGAGAAGGTCAATGAAGTAAAAGGAAGGATACAGGGAATCTCTTCGTTGCAAGAGCAAATGCTGCTCAATAAGTCTAAGGCTCTATATAAGAATGTTGTTGTCACGGTAGAACATTACAATTCAGCTGGAGACTTAGCGGATGAATTATGTGTACTGCAAAAGAAAAACGATCAGCTCCTTCTACAGTCCCAATCATTTGAACAGTGTAGCTTAAAATGGTCAGAGACGATGGCAGAGGAGCTTAAGGTCTGTGAAATAGACTTTATGAGTCAACCGATATTCAAGAAAATAGATGTGCTAAAGAGTGTTCAAGGGGAACTAGAGAAAAGTGAAAAATCCCCTATACCTTCTGTGATAGTTGGTGACACATGGTCAGTGCACCAAGGACAGGAGGTACGTGAGTTTCTGAGGAAGAGTCAGCAGAAGTGTTCTGATGTGCCGGGTCGTACTTCTCTGGCCAGGCACTATATCGAAACTGAGCCCGGCCCTAAGGTCAAGATGAAACCGTGCAGGATACCCGAGGCCCGCAGAGAGCATAGGCCTGGGAGGGTACAGGGTAGTGCGGATGCTTCAGATGAAGAGAAAGCTGATGTTGGCTATGGCTCAGGTGAAGATACAGATGACAGTAGTGAAGATGAAGCTGATGAGGGCCATGACTGGTCCAGAGTTCACTGTCTCTTTTGGATTGTTGACCAGCCCTCCGGTCTGGATGACCAGCCCTCCGGCCTGGAGAAGAGGGGGTAATATGTGAGACAGTGAGAGTATGTGTGTTGAATGGGGTGTACATTTCACCTAGATACTTTGCTGACTGGTATAAGGGAAATGTATGGCTTTGTAAACCTAGTGGTAGAGAAAGGTCACTACACCTTACATTCAGTACACACTTGCAGCTCAGGCCTGAAACCACTCAGCTGTTAATTAGGAGACCAGAAGTAGGTGTCTGCGAACACAGACAGAGAGCTCGCTTAGTCTGGACAAGGAGTCCAGGCACAAGAAGGAGTCTCCAGGAGTATGAGCTGTCTCAGTCTGGGTGCTCGATGTACCCCGGACACAGGAGTAGTCTCTGTGAGAATCCATGCGGATAGCTGCTGAATAGGAGGGGAGCTCTCTCAAGTCTGGACGTTGGATATGCCTTCAGACACAAGGAGGAGACTCTGTGAAACTCCATGCTGGTAACTACTGAACATATGTGTTGTTTTGGGGACAGGCTGTTAGAGTCTGGACCCGGATAGAGAGGGAAATCTATCTAAGTGTAGTAAGTGACTGGACAAGCCCAGGGCTTATTTTTATGATTTGGTTTTGCTTATGTTCTGTTTGCTGTGGACTTTAATAAAACTGGTTGCGGCCAGTTTTTTACCAGAACTGCTGTCTGTGAATGAACTGTTTCCGTGCCACTCCGTCTACCCGGACGGCGATCCCAGAGCTATATCCCCTGAAAAGCTTACTATATATATATATATATATATATATATATATATAGCCACACACACATACATGTATACATATTACATAGTCTCCTTCATTATGTATATTGCCATCCCCTATTGTACAGTGCCCTCTCTTGTTATGTACAGCACCATCCCTTATATATTGGATTATATAGAGCCCTGTTTTTTATTACATACCGTCCTGTCTTGTTAGCTGTATAATGCAATGATATGGAGCATGGGAAAGCTTCTTTTCTAATGGAGGAACTGATGGACTGGTAGTCTGGTCACCGGCTCCTCCATCAGCAATCATTTTATATCTAACAAGAGAGGGGACTATGTAATAAAAGAGGGTGCTGTGAATAACAAAAATAACAAGAATACACTATGTCAGAGACAGCACTGTACATAATAGCAGAGGAAGCTATTGTAAGGTTCTATGTATATATTCCTGAAACTCAGTTTGTTCGTCAGCCATTTTACTTTCTGTCTTGCTGCAGCTATCTTGCCCTCAGTCAAAATGGAGTTTCCAGCTTGCATGTTCCCGCCCTGATTCTCTCCTTTGCTTCTTAAGCAGCCACAGCTGAGCAATCAGTGCTTCAGAATCTAGCCTGCAGTGAACCTGTGACTTGACTCCTGTAAGCCTTGGACCTTGTACTCCAGCTATTCCTACTGAGGAACTCTGAAGCACTTGTGGACTCTGAACCCTGCTCTTTGAAAGACCCACGTTTGCATGGACTTACGGTAACAGAGAAGAAGATCCTGAATCTGTATTGGAGAGTGATTGCTGAGCTTGGATTACTCTGGCCTGCTGTGTCTCCTGTTTCTGTGTCTGCAAACTGTGTGACTATTTCTGCCAACTTGTATGAAGTAATACAGGACTTTTCTATATCAAACCTGTGACTCCTGTGTTTTCATCGCACCCAAGCACAAGACGCTATATGAACTGTACTACATACATTACAAGATTCTGAAGCCAAAACGTTAGTGTCTGCTGGGTCTGGAAGGCTGTGTCTGCTGTACTGTGGATATCAGACGTCCGGTTGTACTTTCTGTGATGACAGTGGTTGTGACTTCTCACAACCATTCCAGATGAGCAATTCCCTTAAGTTTTTTCTTTTTGCAGTGTTACCACAGGTAAACACTATTGTTTTTTTTTTTTTCCTTTCTTTTCTCTTTTTTGTCTGCTGTAACTCTGGATATCAGATGTCTGGTTGAAACTTTCTGTGATGATAGTGGTTGTGACTTCTCACAACCATTCCAGGTGAGCAGTTCCCTTAATTTTTTTTTCTCTCTGCAGTGTTGCCACAGGTGAACACTATTGTTTTTTTTTCTCTCCTCTTCTTCCAGTAATCCTGTCTTAAAAGATCTGGAAAATGGAGGCCCGCATAAAGGAACTTTGCGGAGTGACTGGTAATATCCTTGCAGATTTGCAGAATATAAAGACCCGTTTTACAAATCTACAGGACCTCAATAATCACAATTTGCAAGTGGTTGGACAGACTACCCAGGATTTGCGGGCCAGGATTGAGGTTCTAGAGGGGCGAGTCCAGGCTCCTGCCGTGGCCCCGAGTGCTGGGATTCCCAAGTTGCCCCCTTTTCGTTTTGGCGGTGAATGTGAGAAATTCAGGGGATTTGTTAATCAATGCAATCTTTTTTTTTCTGCACATGCTTCACAATTTCCCACTGAACGATCTAAGGTGCTTACTATAATTATGTTGCTTACCAACAAGGCTTTAATGTGGGCAAACCCTCTGATTGAGACTGAGGATGATTGTTTGAATCACCTTGATGATTTTATTTCAGCCATGGGGCAGGTGTTTGATGACACCAATCGAGGTGCAACAGCTGAAGCAGCCGTGTTAGCTTTGCGCCAAGGTAAGCACTCGGTAGCTGAATATGCCTTGGATTTCAGGAGATGGGCCCTTGATACCACCTGGGACAGTTCCGCCAAAAAATCTATTTTTCGAAAGGGGTTATCTCCACTGATTAAGGATGAACTTGCTCGTGCCGACCCTCCCACTGCGTTAGGTGACTTTATTAACTACTGCATCCGTATTGATACTCGTCTGACTGAACGCAGGCAAGAGAGATGGTTCGAAAGCAATCGTACTAACCTTTTCCTACCTTCCTCTCCAGCTAAGGAACCTTTGAGTAGGATTACACGGGAACCTGAACCTGAACCCATGCAGGTAGACTCTTTACAACGACGGGTTAGTGATGCACGCAAGGAACATCGTTTTAAGGAGAATCTATGTTTCTATTGTGGTAAGTCAGGGCACTTCATTATAAACTGCCCCAGCCGTTCTCGTAAGACTACTGCAGCACTCATTCATTGTGAGTGTTGCGAGAGGGGATCTGTCAGGTCCGAGCCTCAGGCTCCAGAGAGATCTGCAGCAACAGATCTTGATTTCTCGGACTTAAACTCCGTTACCTCTGAGGACGTTGACTGTGTAAACGCTGCCATTTTTCAAGTTTCCTCAGCGGTGTCCCAGCTGAGTTGTAAGAAAAACAATTCTCATTGCTTTCTTTCCATCAAACTCTGGGTTGACTCAGCTTGGGTGTCTAGCTCTGCTATGATCGACTCAGGGGCAAGTGGAAATTTTATGGATGTCTCCTTTGCTCTGAAACAGGGAATACGTTCAGTGAAGAAGGCTACTCCAGTACAGATGGAAACTGTGGATGGCTCCCTGCTGACCTCTGGACCAGTGGATCAGGAAACAGAGCCTTTGAGGATTCTTATGGGTAAAGATCATCAAGAGAAACTGTCCTTTATGCTTATCTCTTCTCCCCACTTTCCCATTATTCTAGGGCTACCATGGCTGCAGGCTCAGAATCCTACCATTAACTGGGAGACCAAGGAATTACACTTTCCAGAGAAACAGATGAGTCCAAAAGTTTCAGCTTGCTCTGTTCCTAAAGGAATCATGTCAGTCCCTGAACTACCAGCTGTATACCAGGACTATGTGGATTTATGTGACAAGAAGAACGCTGACCAGCTTCCTCCTCACCGTCCATATGATTGTCCAATTGAATTGTTGCCTGGAGCAGAGATACCTTTTGGTAAGATCTACCCCCTGGCGGGGCCCGAGCTAAAGGCTTTAAAGGATTACATAGATGAAAATCTAGCCAAGGGCTTCATACGCCCCTCTTCATCTCCTGCAGGTGCACCCATCTTCTTTGTAAAGAAGAAAGATGGATCTCTGAGACCATGCGTAGACTATAGGGAACTCAATAAGGTTACTATTAGAAACCGTTATCCATTGCCTTTAATCCCTGAGTTATTGGAGAGAGTGCGACATGCCAAAATTTTTTCTAAACTAGATCTTCGTGGGGCCTATAACTTAGTCCGTATTAGACCTGGGGATGAATGGAAGACTGCATTCAGGTCACGCTATGGACACTTTGAATATCTAGTTATGCCTTTTGGTCTGAGTACCGCCCCAGCCACTTTCCAACACTTGGTGAATGACATCTTCAGGGATCTCCTAGATACATTCGTGGTAATTTATTTGGATGATATTCTAATTTTTTCTAACTCCACAGAGGAACATCATGGACATGTGAGAATGGTCTTGGAACGTCTAAGACAAAATCATCTTTACATCAAACTTGAAAAGTGTGAATTCCATAGGACCGAAATTCAATTTCTGGGGTATGTACTGTCTACACAAGGAATTAGTATGGATGGAAGCAAAACCCAAGCCATCAAGGATTGGCCAAGTCCTAGAAATGTGAAGGAGGTACAGCGCTTCATCGGGTTTGCCAACTTCTATAGACGTTTCATTAGAAATTTCTCTGAGGTAGTGTCACCTATCACTCAACTTACCCGGAAAGAGTCTAGGTTTTCCTGGACTCCCCAAGCCCAGGAAGCATGTTTCCCGTCTAAAAGATAAATTTACCACTGCACCTATCCTAGTACATCCCAACCCCGAGCTTGCCTTCATAATAGAGGTGGATGCTTCAGACTGTGCCGTTGGAGCTATACTCTCTCAGAGAACAGGTGAGAAGAATGTCTTGCATCCCTGTGCCTTCTTTTCCCAACAGTTGTCTTCGGCTGAGAGGAACTACGATGTGGGCAATAGAGAGTTGTTGGCCATTATTGCCGCCTTCAAAGAATGGAGACACCTTCTTCAGGGAGCTGCACAGCAAATAGTCGTCCTGACAGACCATCGTAACCTTGAGTTTATCAGGTCGGCTAAGTGCCTGACTCCTCGCCAGGCTCGCTGGAATCTTTTCTTAAACCAATTTAATTTTATCATCTCTTATAGACCAGGATCGCGCAATGGAAAGGCTGATGCACTCTCTAGGATTTACTCAGCAGAGACACGTCCAATTACTCCTTCTAAGACTTTCTTCCTGACTCTAGATTCCTAGGAGTAATTCATAATCAAGACCTACTTAAGGACATCAAGGAAGCATACCATGCGGATTCCTTTTTGGCACAACCCCCAAGGGACGTAAGTCTTGTCTTTAAGAATGGTGTGTGGATTCAGGGACAACGTCTGTATATTCCTGAAACAGTCAGATTAAGAGTATTGCAACTCATTCACGATTCCAAGATAGCTGGGCATAGAGGAATTCTAAAGACACAGGAATTTCTTTCTCGTTTCTTTTGGTGGCCCACTTGCAGGAAGGATGTTTTGAATTATGTCACTTCATGTGAGGTCTGTGCAAGATGCAAAACACCTCGCTCCTCACCAACTGGTCTGTTACAGCCTCTTCCCACCCCGTCCCGCCCGTGGGGATCCATTTCTATGGACTTCATTGTGGAGTTACCAACCTCTCAGGGGAAGAACACCATTCTAGTGGTGGTTGACCGTCTAACAAAGGCAGCTCATTTTATCCCTTGTGTCGGCTTACCCACTGCAAAACAGACATCAGATTTGATGATTAAAGATGTGTTTCGCTTACATGGAGTACCGGATGAGGTTATTTCGGATCGAGGGGTGCAATTCACTTCTAGGTTTTGGCAAAATTTCTGTGCAGCATTGGACATTAAAGTAAACCTTTCTTCTGCTTTTCATCCCCAGACTAATGGACAGACCGAACGAACCAATCAAACCCTGGAGCAGTATCTCCGCTGCTTTATCTGCCACCTACAGGATGATTGGGTGGATCTACTTCCATTAGTTGAGTTCTCGTATAACAACTCTCAGAGTGCCTCCACTAAACAGTCTCCTTTTTACTCTAATCTAGGTTATCATCCTAACATTCTACCACGATTTCCCATAGAAACGCCTTTACCAGCAGTGGCTGAAAGAATCACGTCTTTACAGAAGAATATGGATCTTCTAAAGGAAAATCTGGAATCGGCTCAAGAAAGGTACAAGAAAGCAGCAGATAAATTTCGTAAACCTGCACCAGCTTTCAAGGTAGGAGACTTGGTCTGGCTGTCAACCAGAAATCTTAAGTTAAGGATTCCATCGTCTAAGTTGGGACATAAGTACATTGGACCCTATAAAATCAGTAAAATTATAAGTGCCGTTGCTTGTCGTCTTCAACTGCCCAGAACTATGAGAATCCACCCTGTCTTTCATGTATCCCTACTAAAGGCTGCGACACCCAATACGTTTCCTGGACGTTCCTCTCCTTGCCCTGACCCAGTGCTAGTCGATGGTCAGGAACAATTTGTGGTGGAAAGGATTTTAGATTCCAGGTTGTATAGAAATCAGTTACAATATCTGATTAAATGGCAGGGCTACCCAGTGGAGGACAACTCATGGGAACCGGTCAATAACGTTAATGCTCCTCGCTTGCTCCGTCAGTTTCATCAGAGGTACCCACACAAGCCTGGTCTGAGGTCATCCGGAGGTTGTCCTTAAGGGGGGAGTAATGTAAGGTTCTATGTATATATTCCTGAAACTCAGTTTGTTCGTCAGCCATTTTACTTTCTGTCTTGCTGCAGCTATCTTGCCCTCAGTCAAAATGGAGTTTCCAGCTTGCATGTTCCCGCCCTGATTCTCTCCTTTGCTTCTTAAGCAGCCACAGCTGAGCAATCAGTGCTTCAGAATCTAGCCTGCAGTGAACCTGTGACTTGACTCCTGTAAGCCTTGGACCTTGTACTCCAGCTATTCCTACTGAGGAACTCTGAAGCACTTGTGGACTCTGAACCCTGCTCTTTGAAAGACCCACGTTTGCATGGACTTACGGTAACAGAGAAGAAGATCCTGAATCTGTATTGGAGAGTGATTGCTGAGCTTGGATTACTCTGGCCTGCTGTGTCTCCTGTTTCTGTGTCTGCAAACTGTGTGACTATTTCTGCCAACTTGTATGAAGTAATACAGGACTTTTCTATATCAAACCTGTGACTCCTGTGTTTTCATCGCACCCAAGCACAAGACGCTATATGAACTGTACTACATACATTACAGCTATATAACAAGGGACGGCTTCATAAAAGTGACTAGACTATATACTGAGGGATGGCGCTATACATAATAAGAGAGTACACTATATACTAAGCGACTGTGTTAGACATAATAAGCGATAATAATGTCTTCCTCCACCTCCCCTTGTTCCTAAATCCATTATAAATCCTCCTTCCTCCCATGCCAATCCCCACCCCAATCATTGCTTTCTCCCCACCACCTCCATCATTGCCCATTCCACCACCTCCATCATTTCCTCCTCCCCCACCCCCATCATTACCCTTTCCACCAACATTGTCCTTTCAACTACCACCCCCATCATTGCCCATTCCACCACCTCCATTATTGCCCTTTTCCACCACCACCATCATTGTTCTTTCCACCACCACCATCATTGCCTTCTCCCCCACCACCCAATCATTGCCCATTCCACCACCTCCATCATTTCCTCCTCCCCCACCACCCCCATCATTGCCCTTTCCACCAACACTGTCCTTTCCACTACCACCACCATCGTTGCCCATTCCACCACTTCCATTATTGCCCTTTTCTACCACGACCATCATTGTCCTTTCCACCACCACCATTTTTGCCTTTTCCCCCCACCCCATCATTGTCCCTTCCATCACTTCCATTATTTTTTCCCCACCACCCCATCATTGCCCTTTCCACCACCTCCATCATTGCTTTCTCCCCACCACCCTCATCATTGCCCTCTCCATCACCCCATCATTACCTTCTCCCCATCACCATCATTGCCTTCTCCACCACCTCCATCATTACCTCCTTCCCCATCACCCCATCATTGTCCCTTCCATCACTTCCATCATTTTTTTCCCCACTTCCCCATCATTGCCCATTCCACCATCTCCATCATTTCCTCCTCCCTCACCACCCCATCATTGTCCTTTCAACTGCCACCATGATTGCTTTCTCCCCACCATCCCATCATTGCCTTCTCCCCTATTACTGCCCTCTCCCCCACCTACACACACAGCACCATTCACCTCTCTGCACTTTCCCCCACAGCGACACACACATACAACACCTCTTCGCTCCTCTCACCTCTCCGCACACTCTCCCGCAGCATCACCACCGCCGGCAGCTTCCTCTCTCTGGCACAGCCGCGGCTCTGAATGATGATGTCATCCAGCCGTGCTGCTGACTGTGTGACAGACAGAAAGTGCGGGCAGGAAGCAGGACAGATCGCTGCAGCTCCGCTCCACTGCCATTTTCTTTTGCAGGCAGCGGAACTGCAGGGATCTCTCCCTGTGGGCCGCACATGAGGGCAATCTGGCCAGGGGCCCCCTTGAGCCTCGGGGCCAGATAAACATGCCAGATTGCCCTCATTATTAGCCGTCCTGCAGGGGCCCCCTCCACCTCCGGGCCCTAGTGCAGCCGGATCGACTGCACATGCGGTAGGTCCGCTCCTGAGTCACCCTACAAAAATCAGCCCTCATGTGATGACGAAAGAAAAAATCCAGTTGACGAGTAGACACGGCCCGGTAATAACACAGCTCCTGTCAGTTTACGTTTCATTCTTGTCGACTTCACGTTAAATTCCTGATGATGGTGTATATTTATTTTTTAGAATAAAACATTTTATAAATGATTTTTATTTTAGCTTTTTTTTTATTAAATGTTAGGATTGTAGACACAAAGTAGATGGAAATGTGTAAAATAGCTTCTTTTTTCATTGTAGATGCTTTGCAGTAATAATAATAAAAAAAATTGGTTGAAAAGGTATACTGGAGTTGTCATAAATGTTGGATATGGATATTTTACCGATGGTTTATTGAAAAAATACCACTAAAAATCATTTTTTAATTTTATTTTTTAATTTAATTTTATGCCATGTTTCCATCCGCAGAAGTTCTGAGTTTTTACTGCAGGTGTTTGCTAAAAATAATAACAATCTGATTTCTATTTTGCATTTTCTTTTTTCTTTCTCCTTTAAAATGCGTGTTTCGTGATGCATATTTTTAGCGCAGAAATAAAAAAATGCAATTGAGTTTTTATAGCCATTTGTTCAAGAGTCTCATAAAGAAAAATGCACAAAAAAATGGCAGTTAAGCCGCGTCTTTAAATGCACAATTGATATGAATATTCATGAAATCGCATCCACTTTGGTTGAGGTGATGAACGCAGCAGATTTTCTGCTTAAAAATACTTGTTACGCTATGTGGGAACAAGGCCTAAAGTGACCTTTATTTTTTGGGTGTTACAGAAATTTGACACTGATGCATAAAATAATTAGCTGATCATTTTTGCTACCCTCCCCGGTTCCACTGATGCCTGTCTACTGCTGGTCTAGTCTTTGTTGATTAGCTGCAGCAGTAACGTCCTGATGACAGTATAGCAACCAATTACTGACCTCAGCAACCCTGCTGAGCTTCTGAGCTCAGTAATTGTCTGCAGTGCTCTTGACGTAAAGTCATAGCTGCAGCTAATCAACTAACAACGGAACAGCAATGGAGAGGATTTGCTGGACCTTGGAAGGATAAGTAAAACTTAGTTTCTTGTTTTTGTACATTAATAAGCCTACAGACTAAAAAAAGCTACAAGGGCCCAACCTCGACCTTCTAGTTAAGATAGAATTAATTTTTTCTTCTCTTTTTGAAAGGTGGTCCCTGTGGTGCCATGATGGAGAGCGGCCTGTGCAGGTGGCTGAATGAGAAGAGAGGCTCCAGACAGGTCACCCTTGCAGTGGTTTTTGTAGCACTCCTGCTGGATAATATGCTTTTCACAGTGGTTGGTATGTCTGTGTCTAGAGATGTTCCACATATTTATTAATTGGCAATTCCCTTCTTAAAGGGATCATCCCACCAATAATATTTATCACGTCTGCATTTATGTGTCTTAGAGCATTTAAGACATATCCATCTCTCCACTGAAGTTTATGGACAATGTGGTGGCCAGAAAAAAAGGCAAATAGGGGTCATCGGATCCCCATTCTCCCAATAAGTGAGTGTCCCAGAGCATAAAATAAAGGATAGTCTTGCTGTAGGAATTGAAAGCATTGTTCCACCAAATACAAAATATGATAAGACGTCAGTAATGTCATGTCGTATACTCTTGTTTGGGCAGAAGGATGGATTCTAGCTAGGTCTGGCTCAGTTCTGAAATGAGATAAATCCAAATGACCATGATAAAAAAAGACAACACAATTCATATTCAATGAAAAGTGACCAATTGGAGCTGCAGGAACCAGTGCACCTTGCTTATCTGATTTCCCCTGTAACTAGGGCTGGTATATTAGTCCAATTTACAGAGAAAATTCAACCTTCTGACTGTATAGCACTGCTGCCTGGATCTCTTAGGACCGAGCAACTCCTGCTCCCTCCCTACATCAGGCAATCACATTATTACTGGGTCCAGAGGAGAAAGCACTGTCAGTGATTCAAGGTTGTGTATATAGTGATGGGGAAGGCAGTGATGGTAATAACCTACCTCTGCCTTCTGTATGTGGTGTCTGGCTGTGTCTGATGACCCTGTGCATCTCACCAGTAATGTTGTTTCCTGTACAGGAATCATTAGAACGTGTGAAGGAGGCCTTACTCCGAGCGCAACATCCAGATGCACACTCAGGGGGTTGGAAATAGAGTGTGGTTGGGGTGGCCTTTATTCAGAGGCATGGTAATGGAAAAAAACATCACTCTGGAGGGTCCTACAAAACCATTTAAAAAAATTGGCAGGCTTGTGTGTTGCATTACCAAGAGCTGGTACCAAACTGGGAGTGCAAAAGTAGCAATTACACCCAGATCATGGAGAGGCCTAAAGGATCTGTGCCCTGTAATAAGACACCAGTATTATAAGTGGACCACCATGGTACTGTAAATGTTGCCCTGTTACAGATTTTGCATTGGGACCCAGGAGCTTTCAGTTGGGTCTGTGTTGGCACCTACTGTGGCTAAGGGTATGGTCGGTATTCATAGATGTTATCTTGACTTTTGAGATACACTACTGGGGTGTAGCCAAACTTTTCTTCAACTTAATATTGACCACCATTCATGTATTTTTATCTAATACTGAATCTTTTCTGTCTAGTTCCCATCATTCCCAGTTTCCTTTATGAGAAAGAACACAAGAACGAAAACACATCTGTGGTCCAAACATCTTCACCTTCTGCTTCCAACTCTTCATTCACCATTTACTCTTTATATGACAACTCCACATTCTCAATTATTGAATCAAATCAACAAGTTACAGTGAACAAGACCCAGGAAGTCCATAAAAATGGCAGCTGCAACGTGGAGGCGAGCGTCCTACAAGATGAAAACGTCCAAGTCGGTCTTCTGTTTGCATCAAAAGCAATTGTTCAACTTCTATTCAACCCTATAGTAGGAATCATTACCAGCAGGTACATTGTATTAATGGGCCGGGGACGTTATGCAAGTCGGAGCTTCAGGAAGATGATTAGCCATGGCCATTTCTGGACCTGATGCTTATTTTCTTCTCTTAGGGTCGGATATGATATACCAATGTTCTGTGGCTTCGTCATCCTGTTCCTGTCTACTTCAAGTGAGTTATGCATTTCATTATTACATGTCCACAACTCTCAAAAATAGAAATATTATGAATCCTAAAGATAATGAAAGAAATAGCAGCAGACTTTAACTCGTGAGACTTTTCACATCTATTAGCCAGAATAGAGAACAAAATCCACAATGCAGATTTTAGCTTTCAGCAGAATTATTCAACAGTCAGACATTGTTGGAGAAAGAACTGTTTCTATTGGGCCATACAATAATCATTATCGACATCATTACATCATAAAAGATTACAGGAAAACAAACTGAAGAGGTCACATAATACAGTATTACCAAACATTAACAATTAACATGGCACCATCTGTTGTTCACTCAAGATTGTCCCTTCCCGGCATAAGTCTGCAGCTGTTACATTCTCCTGCAGTCTGTGAAATGAAAAAGCTGATTTATCTCATAAAAAGAAATTGTGTAACCCCTTCACACATGGCCGTTTTCTGTTTTTTTTCCTTTCGCTTTTTCTCTCCTTCTTCCAAGAGCCATACCTTTATTTTTCAGTCAGAGGGCTTGTTTTTTTGTGGGACGAGTTGTCCTTTTGAATAACACCATTCATTCCACCATATAGTGTACTGGAAAATGGGAAAAAAATTCCAAGTGCGTTAAAATAGCAAAAAAAGTGCAATTTCACAACTGTCTTTTGGGGTTTTATTTATTTACCATGTTCACGAAACGGTAAAATTGACCTGAAAATATAAATCACTGGGTCACTGCGAGTACGCAGACTCCACACATAATAAATACCACAATTCCCATAAATAATGGTGTAATTATTAATTCAAAAACTCAAATCAACATTTCATACCACACCCTTATACTAATTAAAGTACCACAGGTCAAAGAGTATTTTTAAAATTAAAATCAACAAGTTTATTATGACAAAAATTTATAGGTATAGGTTTTTTTTATTTCAGTGGTGAAAAAAAAATCAGAAATTTTTAAGAAAATAAAATTATTGCTTTTATTGCTATTTTCCGAGAGCTATAACGTTTTCATTTTTCGGGATCTGGGGTTGGGTGAGGGCTTATTTTTTGTGCCCTGAACTGTCATTTTTATAGATACCATTTTGGCACAGATACAATGTTTTGATTGCCTCTTATTACATTTTTTTGCAAAGTGGCAGTGGCCCAAAAAAAATGTAATTTGGGCATTTTGATTTTTTTTTAAATATGCAGTTTATCGATCGGATAAATTTATTTTATATTTTGATAGATTGTACTTTTACGAACGCAGCAATACCAAATATATATATATATAATATATATATATATTTTATTATTGTATCATTTTTAAAGAGGCAAAAAGGAAGAGATTTGAACTTTTGTTTATTTTTTTCATATTTTTGAAATTTTTTTTTACTGGATTTAATAGTCCCCTTAGGGAACTTAAAGCTGTGATCATCTGATCGCTGGTGCTATATAGAACCTGAAGACCTACCTCTTCCTACAAGCCTGCAACCTGAAGTAACCACCGATCCACCAAACCACTGCACAACCAGCTCTACCCTCACATACCCATCCCTTGTAGACTGTGAGCCCTCGCGGGCAGGGTCCTCTCTCCTCCTGTACCAGTCATTACTTGTATTGTCTAAGATTACTGTACTTGTATTTATTATGTATACCCCTCCTCACATGTAAAGCGCCATGGAATAAATGGCGCTATAATAATAATAAATAATAATATATCAGCACTGCTATGTATAGCTAAAACTACAATCTCCTATGAATGCCGGCCACGGGCTGGTCTTCACAGGAGGATCGTAATGACTCGATAAATCTTTAATGTGGCTTATCCAGGGTTATAAAATGTGATTTATTTCCAGAAATAGTGCCACAGCTCAGCCTCATTCAAGTAAAGTTGCAATACCAGACGCAACCTATGGACAGGAGTGGCGCTATTTCTGGAAGAAAAAAACTAAGCAAGCTATGTTTTTCTAATCATCTGCCAAAAAACATATTATTGTGTGCACTTTCTGAAAACTGTACTTTTCTCCTCTGTCTTCCCCCAGTTTTCGCCTTTGCTCACTCATATGCCCTTATGTTCTTCGCGAGGTCTCTGCAGGGACTCGGATCCTCATTTTCTACTGTTGCAGGTAACAGTGGCTTCATTATTAAGGTGTTGATCTGTCTCCGATAATCTGTTCATAACCTGCTCATCAAAGTATTTTTTTGCTGTGGTGTAAGAGAACAGATGATTGGTGGGATAAGTGATAACTAGTATAAAAAGGACAAAAGGGACACAAATCCCCTATTCTGGTGATTGGCGGGTTCACATGGGTGGGATCCGGTGGATAAGAATACCACTGTCAGGCAATACGCATATAAAAACTGTCGGCCAGCTGTCTCAACCCAACTTTCAGTGACAAGAGTGGATTAAGCTACCCCAATAGTTTGTGCTACATGTATTAAAAAAAAAAATTGTCAGTGTTTTTTTCCACATCACAACTTTTATTAACCAGTTTATGACCGGGCAATCCCCCTCTCCCGGACCTAGCACACTTTTGGTTTTTATCATACATGTGCCTTTTAACTGTTTAAATATTTATATTGTTTTTTTCTTTCTCATGTGGGGGGAAATGTACAGAAAAATAGGAAATGCTTGATGCTTGTCTATTTTTAACATTTTTTAAAATTATTTTTTAGAACCACAAAGGCCTGCTAAACACATTTTAAAGCGAATCTGTCACCAGGTTTGACTGATACGAGTTACAGCCACCGCCTTTCAGGGATTATCTACAACATTCTATAATGCTGTAGATAAGCCCCCGATCCGACCTGAAAGATAAGAAACATAGCTTTTTTATACTCACCCGGGGGCCGTCCGGTCTGATGGGTGTCGCAGGTCCGGGTCCGGGACCTCCCATCTTCTTGCGATGCCGCCCTCCTGCTTGCTTCATGGCTCCCCGGCATCTCGCTCCTGCGCAGGCGTACTTATCTGCCCTGTTGAGGGCAGAGCAAAGTACTGTAGTGCGCAGGCGCTGGGCAGATAAGTACGCCTGCACAGGAGCGCGATGTCACGGAGCCATGAAGCAAGCAGGAGGGCGGCATGGCAAGAAGATGGGAAGCACCGGACCCGGACCTGCGACGCCCATCAGACCGGACCGCCCTAGGGCGAGTATAATAAAACTTATTTTTCTTATCTTGCAGGTCGGATCAGGGGTTTATCTACAGCATTGTAGAATGCTGAAGATAAGCCCTGAAAGGCAGCAGCCGCATCTTATATCGGCCAAACCTGGTGACAGGTTCCCTTTAAATAGCATTCCCCTTTCCATGGAAACTATTTTTTATATTTTGCACATATTTTTTCCAATGGGAGCAGGACTAGAAATAGTCATTCAGACTGGCAGTGGCTCTTAATTTTTTTTTGTTTTGTTTTATTTACTTTTGATTTAGTTTTACACACACTGTTCCCACAATAAGCTTTTGCTGAGTATTTGATGCCGCAGAATTTCTGCACCTATTATTTAAATTATAATATTTGTGGGGTTTTTTGCATGTTTGTATGCGGTTGTTTTACATGTGTTTTTATCATGTTTTTTATGCAGCATTGTTTTCTCCTTTTGGAGTGTCATGCTTTAAATGAAACTGCTTTGGTTTTGATACTTCCTGGTATGTGGCTTTTATAAAACTTCATTGATACACTTAGGCTAAGTGCACACGTTCAGAATTATTTGCGTTTCTTTGCGGCAAAAAACGCTTAAAAACGCATGAATTGAGCATCCTATTATTTAGAATGAATTCTGCTATTTTTGTGCACATGGTGCGTTTTTTTCCGCAAACAAATGCATCGCGGAAAAAAAAGCAGCATGTTCATTAATTTCGCGGAAAACTAGCGTTTTTCCCGCTATATTATTGAGCTAGAATGTTCAGGAAAAATTCACGCTAAAAATGCGGAAAATCCGCTGTAAAAACGCGCAAAAAAGGCGCAAAAAACCCGCGAGAAAAACGCATGCGTTTTTACCTCTGAAAAAGTCCGTTTTTGCTCAGGAATTTTCTGCAAACATTCCTGAACGTGTGCACTTAGCCTTACACTTAGGTGTAGATTACATGCGTTTTGAGTGCGTTCTTTATCTACGCATATTCTGAATCTAATGCAAATCTATGGGGAAAATACACACAGAAAACTCAGTGTACCCACAAGAGAAACTGACATGTTGTGGATTTGAAACATGCACTGACTTTACGCTGAGTCCAAAAAAAGCACAGTGGGCATGAGATTTCTGCAGTAAAAGTTTAGGCACCCTGGTCAAAATTACTTAATGTGAACAGTTAAGGAAGTTGAAGACGAAATGATCTCCAAAAGGCCTAAAGTTAAAGATGACAAATTTCCTTTGTATTTTAGGCAAAAAAAATTCTTTTTTCATCTTTTACATTTTAAAAATTACAAAAAGGAAAATGGGACAATGCAACAGTTTGGGCACCCTGCATGGTTAGTACCTGGTAGCACCCCCTTTTGTAAGTGTCACAGCTTGTAAACGTTTTGTGTAGCCAGACAAGAGTCTTTCAATTCTTGTTTGAGGGATTTTCTTCCATAATTCCTTGGGCAAGTCTTCCAGTTCTGTGAGATTCCTGGGTCGTCTCGCATGCATTGCCATTTTGAGGTTGAGCCACAGATTTTCAATCATGTTCAGATCAGGGGACTGTCAGGGCCATTGTAAAACCCTCAGCTTGCCCCTTTTGTGGTATTCTATTGTAGATTTTGACACTTAATGGTCGGCAAAATGTTCTTTTTCTGAAATTCTGTGCCCTTTTTTCTCCAACATACCTTTGATCATTGTGGCCAAAGAGTTCTATTTTAACCTCATCGGTCCACAGGACTTGCATCAAGCTGGTTTACTTGTTATTTTGCATATTTCTGATGCTGAATTTTATGGTGGTGACGTATGAGAGGTTTTCTTCTGATGACTCTTTCATGAAGGCCATATTTGTGCAGGTGTCTCTGAACAGTAGAACAATGTACTACAACTCCAGAGTCTGTTAAATCTTTCTGAAGGTCTTTTGCAGTCAACCAGGGATTCTGATTTACCTCTCCAGCAATCCTATGAGCAGCTCTCACTGAAATTTTGCTTGGTCTTCCAGACCTTATCTTAGCCTCTACTGTTCCTCGTAACTGCCATTTCTTAATTACATTTCAAACTGTGGAAAGGGGAACTTGAAAATGCCTTGCCATCTTCTTATAGCCTTCTTCTGCTTTGTGGGCCTCCACTATTTCCAGTTTCAGAGTGCTAGGCACCTGCTTTGAAGAACCCATAGCTTCTATTTTTTGGCACAAGGTTAGAGATGGCTGGGTGTTTTATAAAGCTGGGAAACTTGCAACACCTGTCCTTTCCTAAAGATGATAGTGAACAAGCCATAACCCTAACAGGCTAATTAAGGTCTGAAACCTTGGTCAAAGTTATCTGAGAACACAAATCTCCAAGGGTGCCCAAACTTTTTATCGGCCCATTTTCCTTTTTGCCTTTTTGTACTTTTTAAAATGTAAAAAATGACAATACATATGTGTGTGTGTATATATATATATATATATATATATATTTATATATATTATATATATATATACATATATATGTATGTATATATATATATATATATATATATATATATATTTGTGCCTAAAATACAAAAGAAATGTGTCATCTTTAACTTTAGGCCTTTTAGAGATAATTTCATCTTCAACTTGCTTAACTGTTCACAATAACAGTAATTTTGACCAGGGGGGGTCCAAACTTTTACATGCCACTGTATAAATTCCATCCTCTCTGCTGGAACTGTAAGATGCTGCATTTTTAACATAGCAAAAATATAGCCTGAAAGACATTTATGGGGTATTTTAACATATTACCGTATTTTTTGGACCATAAGACGCACTTTTTTTCCTCCAAATTTGGGAGGAAAGTGTGGGTGCGTCTTATGGTCGGAATGTAACATGTGGGGAGGGGGGCAGGGGGCAGCGGTGGAGTGGGATCAGCAGGAGGCAAGAAAATATCCCCTCTGCTGCAGGAAACAAGCGCTGGGGAAACCCCTGGTCCCTACTTAAGTGCAGTGAATATTAATCAGCCGCTTCCCCGCCCACCTATCAGCTGAGCAGTGAGCAGGGAGCAGCAGATCACAGAGCCACAGTTTCCCCAGCGCCTGATTCCTTCAGCAGCTGGGCAGATCGGTGTCTGAAGGAGAAGGAGGCAGCAGGAGCAGCTGGCATACCTGACAGCCTGGGGCTGTGCTGATGGGAGGCTGAATGCTCCTGTGAAGGACCTGTGATGAGGTCATGAAGAGGGCGGGCTGGAGCATCACATGACCAAAGCCCTGCCTCTTCATGATGTCATCACAGGTCCTTCAGACACACTGTACAACAGAGAATTAATTAAAAGGTTAGGCTACTTTCACACTTGCGTTTTTTTGTGCAGGGCATCATGCGCACATGAAACGCATACGTGTCACATTTCTATCAACTCTGTCTCTATCATCTCTGTCTATATCATCTGTCTCTATCATCTCTGTCTCTATCATCTCTGTCTCATCATCTCTGTCTCTATCATCTTCTGTCTTCTTTCATTCTGTCTATAATCTGTCTCTTTCATCTCTGTCTCTATCATCTGTCTCTATCATCTCTGTCTCTTATCATCTGTCTCTATCATCTCTGTCATCTGTCTCTATCATCTGTCTCTATCATCTCTGTCTCTATAATCTGTCTCTATCATTCTGTCTCTTTCATCTCTGTCTCTATCATCTTCTTATCTCTTATCATCTCTGTCTCTATCATCTCTGTCTCTATCATCTTGTCTCTATCATCTCTGTCTCTATCATCTCTGTCTCTATCATCTCTGTCTCTATTTCTATGATGCATGTAATTCTATGCAGCCGCACGATCCAGTCTGAGTGCCGGCGGCAGTGCCGGTTGTTCATGCGAGAGACTCACACGAAATCGTGCGAGTTCTCGCATGTGTGACCCCGGCCTTATACTACACCTCCAGCGAAACTTCCATGTAGTTTACAGACACCACACTGGTCTCCGCAGTCACCATCCCTACCGTAGTCTTCCAACATAATAACTACTATTAATATAATATATATATACATCACATATAATAGTATGTTATTAAATATTTTACCACATTTTTTGCTTCAAATATATTTTTCCCTATTTTCCACCTCTAAAACCTGGATGCGTCTTATAGTCCGGTGCGTCTTATAGTCCGAAAAATACGGTAATACATTCTTTTATCTCTGATTTTCCCTGTAACTGGGGATGGTTTATTATCTCAGTTCCAGGGGAAATTCAGTCTCCTGGCTGCACAGCAGACCTGACTGGGTTTCCTGTAACCCAGAAGCTCCTGTTCCCTCCCTAGACTCAAAAAAGAGGATCTATGGACAGTTCTACTGCTTCCTAATCTGTATGCGCAAATGCTGGTTCAACGCTGTGTATACAGTGATTGAGAAGTCTGACAGCCAGCTATCCAACCGCCACAGTTGTACTATCTTGTGGAAGCTGCTTACATGTTGTAGAATGTCAATACAAAGTAATATGTGGACCACCCAGATGTTTATAGTCTATGGGCAGTCCAGAAGTAGTTAAAAAAAAAAGTAACCTTGCAAAATTCAGACTGGCAAACTGTTTTTTTTAGATGCATACTTCATGTCCTTTCAGTAATTTTTCAGCAGGCTCCTTATAATCAGAGGCTGGATTACAATGACTGGTATCTCTATATACAGTTGATAACACAGGATGCACCAATCACAATAGGTGATGACGTAGCTTCTCCTGATCCTCCTCTCTTCACAATGACTTTTGCACATGCTCATTACACACTTCAATACAAAAGATCCGTCCATTGCGGCTATTTTAAAGTCTAAAAAAGCCCTAGTGGCCAATGTCAAAATTGCAAGATTACTATTTTTATTCCAGATTCTGGTAAGTGAAAAAAACATTGACAAAAATGTTTAAAAATAATATTTAACACAAAAACCTGATATAAGCAATAGGTTACAGCCAGTATTCCTAATTGTAATCTGTGAAGTGTCCATGATGTTGGGTATATGTCTGGAAGACTCTGTGCACACATACTAATCAGATAACCCTGGGTTGTTGGATGATCCCCATGCACATATGTTCATCTCACTGTGATCTAAAGTTTATGTCAGCTTTAGTATGAAGCATTGCCAGTAAATGAACTGATCGCTGTGGATGAAGCTTATCGAACCCAAGATGTTTAGGTATTGTTACCAACAGAAGCTCGGTGCTATGTTTGGCCATGGACTATGGCAAAAATCTGTATTTACCTATAAGATAGAACTGAGCAAAAAGATTCACTGGACCCTGGTCAATGCGGCATGTCAGTAGTCTGTGGTCTCTAAACCAGAACCTTTCGAACCACCACCTAATTGCCGTCATACCTAGATCTTCTGTTGTTGGTGTGACATCATGCCTCAGTTGTGCCGCAACAAAGATGTTGCACTGGGCCAACTAATCAAAAGAGGGGCCAAGCAGCTGGCAGGTAGGAAGAAGTTTGTAGGGCTCTGGTCAAGTGACCAGAGATTACCGACTTGGTCGCTGGATGAGTAGCTTGCAAATGTTCTTGCTCAATTCTACTGTTTATGACAAGGCAATAAAGCAAAATTTCACTCAAAGCCTGAATCAAAACATAAAAAATAGATGTGAAAGCAATAAATCCAACATACCCACTATGTCACATTCACACAGGGTTCAGGAGACTTCAATCTTGGTTGTGTGGATCTGGAGACCTAGCAGTCACTAGACAAGGCATGTGTCTTTGGTTTCTTGCCCAATTCCACTGATTGAGAATGGAAGGTGGGTGCCAATGGCACAACAAAAGTTGAACTCAAACTGAATAGTTGTGGATACTTACATTGTCTTCCAGTCCAATACTCTCAGCGTAAGTGTACCAATGGCTGGCAGAAACCTTATCACTTAACCAGTAAGTGAGACTAGAGACTTGAGACTGATCCAAGACTAAAGTTTGCCCAGTGTTTGCAATTTGAGTTGTAATTGTGAGAAGTCTTGCAACTTCCAAGCTGTGGGCCAAAAGACTGCAACTGCCAAGTAGTTGTATCAAAAGACTGTAACTGTCTAGTAGTTGTACTAAAAGACTAACTTCCAAGCTGTGTGCCAAAGGACTGTAACTTCTAAGCTGTGTGCCAAAAGACTGTATCTGCCAAGCTGTGTGCCACAAGATTGCAACTGCCAAGCTGGGTGTTAAAAGACTAACTTCCAAGCTGTGTGCCAAAAGACTGTAACTGCCAAGCTGTGTGCTAAAATACTGTAACTTCCAAGCTGTGTGCCAAAAGACTGTATCTTCCAAGCTGTGTGCCAAAAAGACTGTAACTGCCAAGCTGTGTGCTAATCCAAGCTGTGTGTCAAAAGACTGTAACTGCCAAGCTGTGTGCCAAAAGACTGTAACTTCCAAGCTGTGTGCAAAAAGACTGTAACTGCCAAGCTATGTGCCACAAGATTGTAACTGCCAAGCTGGGTGCTAAAAGACTAACTTCCAAGCTGTGTGTCAAAAGACTGTAACTGCCAAGCTGTGTGCTAAAAGACTAACTTCCAAGCTGTGTGCCAAAAGACTGTATCTTTCAAGCTGTGTGGCAAAAAGACTGTAACTTCCAAGCTGTGTGCCAAAAGACTGTATCTTCCAAGCTGTGTGCCACAAGATTGTAACTGCGAAGATGGGTGCTAATCCAAGCTGTGTGTCAAAAGACTGTAACTGCCAAGCTGTGTGCCAAAAGACTGTATTTTCCAAGCTGTGTGCCGAAAGACTGTAACTGTCAAGTAATTTGCCAAAAGACTGTAACTGCCAAGTAATGAGCCAAAAGGCAGCAACTTACAAGTTGTGTTCCAAAAGACTGTAACTAAAAAGCTGTGTGTCAAGACTGTAACTGCCAAGTAGTTTGCCAATTTAGTTTATTCACCAAACATTTGCACCAAAGGTTGCACCAGCCAAACTCAGTACCATTGACTGTAACTATTAAGCTTTGTGCCCCATCCAAAGTAAAATTTTCATATATTTTTACACCAAAATCATATTCACCTATGCTACTTTGACATACCTCTATGAGCCACTATAACAGTGTTCAGAGGTCTTTAAAACTGAGCTTCTTTGAGGATGACCACTTTCAAATGTAATCGTGTCCTGTTTTTGCATAGTGTTATCCAGTCTTATGACTGAAGTTCATGCTTCCCATCAATACCCAGTCCTTATGGCAGCCCAGATGTTTTTATTAGTTAGAAGTCGGACCCTTAATCTTTCCCTGAAAGTGACCCTAAAAGAGGTAGGGGCTGTGCTAAAGTTGGCATTTCTGGGAGAGTTGTGGGCAATCCTGTGTAGGATATATGGGTGAGGCTTATAATGCCCAGAAAATGGGGAGTTACTTGTTTTGAGGCATCCTTATTCTCATCCTTTAGGAATCTAACTAAAGCTTCTATATACAGTGCTTTGAAAAAGTATTCATACCCATTGAACTTTTCCACATTTTTTCATCTGGATGTAATGTGAAAAATTTTGAAAACCTTCACGTGGTATGAATACTTTTTCAAGACACTGTAGTGTGAAACACCCACAGAAGATTCCCCCAAAGATTTCAGCTTCCAGGACCCAGGGCAAACGTCTCAACATTTCAATAGGTAAAACCAGGAGCCTGAGGAATTCTCACAAGCTGCATAGGACTACTTGCTTTTAGATAATACTTGACTATTTTGAACTCCGGTATTCTGGTCTGTCCTAGCAAAACAAGGAGTGTTGGTGTGTATTCCTGGGAAATTACAATGGGACGTGCAGCAGTTATTGCTCACCCCAGCCGTAGAGCATGAGAAGGCTCAAATTGGGCTATCTGGTTCATACGATGCATAGAGTTTTCACTACAGTAGGTGTCCTGTAGTTTTAAATGACATTTCGTTCAGGACCCCAGTAATTGTGACATGGGTAGAATGCTATATTTAGGTTTTAAGGTGGATTTGACAACGCAAACTGCACATATTATTATTGAGATCTCTTAGACCTTATGAGGCTGGTGTATTTCTTTAAATATCCATGTCAAAATAGCTGCATAGTCCTGATATGAATAGTCCAGGTATAGAATGAGAGATCTCATGACTCCGAGTCTTTGCCTACCCAGCCTGTTAGCTTCAGCTTGTACTGAGCAGTGTGAGAACTCAGCAGCAGGGAGGAGAGACACTGAGGAACTGTCAATCAGCCTGATGTCACGAGAGTGTCACATTCCCCTGGAAGACACGGAATTAGACGGTCATGTCGGATAATGAATCTCAGGTCTTCTTTGGAGATAGTGTGATTTGTGTCCCATACTAAATTGAATTAGTTTCCTCTGGTGCTGAAGAGGTTTACAACCCTTTCTATGCTGGTCAGAAACATGCAGCTCATTTTAGCTGCTTCTGATCTGGTCATTACCTCTTCCTATAAAAACTGTTCAGATCTTCTTGTCATTGCTGGTGAAAGATTCATCTTCCTGTGGGTTAAAGCCAAGTGGTTGGAGTACAGTTTTTGTAGTAGTGTTCTGTGGTTTGCTGTAGTACGTGTGTGTTTATCTCCTGCTCCCTGTTCCCATTTAGTTTGTTCCTCCCTGTCCCTATCTTCCTCTCTGTTAAGGCCCCATCTCACTTTGCGATATCGCTACGAGATCGCTGCTGAGTCACTAGTTTTGTGACTAACAGCGACTCACCAGCGATATCGCTTGTGTGACATTCAGGACGATCAGCCCCCCTGCCGGGTATCACTGATCGTCGCTGAATGTCTGGACATTTTTTTGATCGCTGGTCTCCGCTGCCAGCACGCATTGCTGCGTGTGACAGGCGGGAGACCAGCGATCCGCTGGTAACCAAGGTACACAGCGGGTTTCCAGGCGCGGGGCTGTGCCTGGAAACCCGCTGTGTACCTTGGATACCAGCGCCCTGATGCAGGGAGCTGGTAACCAAGGTACACAGCGGGTTTCCAGGCACCGCGCAGCGCCTGGAAACCCGACATGTACCTTGGTTACCAGCTCCCTGCATCAGGGCGCTGATATCCAACGTACACTGCGGGTAACTAAGCGATGTTACCCGCAGTGTCGCTGTGCTGATCGCTGCCCTGAGCTGCCTGTTTGGGTTTAACAGGAGCATAGTAAAGTCGGAGACTCAGGCCTCTCTACCTTCAAGAGTACCTCCAAGACAGGGATAGTTAGGGTCCCAGTTCCAGGACAGTTTGAGGCCCACCTTCCTTACCTAAGACTGTCACAGTGTGACACTTAAGCAGGCATAGATTAAGACTAAACTTCACAAAGCACTAGACAGCTGTTTCTCAAAGTAAGTAAAGCAACCTTTTCAGATCTGTATAATAAATGTCTGCTGCTTGTATTTTTATGACAGCTCTGCTTTAATGGAATCGTGATGTAGATGCGGTGGGCGGCCACTGTATTGTTATCAATTTAGCAGCAGATATTTATACCCCTTCTATGTATACAGCAGTAAACTCAAAATAACTGTTCTCCAGTACATGTAAGTAAATTACATTGTTGTGTGCTACCTGGCTGCTTCTCCTGTGGGGAATGACTCGATTAATGACTTCCCCTGTTGTTTGCTCCACAGTCATTGAAAAATATGATTAGCATGGCTCATTGTATTAGTGACGGGAGCTGATTCACCGTTTCCCCCCTATCATTAGTTATACATGATGTGGGGGAATACTTCCGGCACAGCTTGTACTGTTGGAAATGTACAATAATCACTTTCTCTATGTTCGCTCCACAACTTTTTGCATTGACCCCAATGTATTCTTATTAGGCCACGTTCACACATTCAGTATTTGGTGAGTTTTTCCTCAGTATTTGTAAGCCAAAACCAGGAGTGGAACAATCAGAGGAAAAGTATAATAGAAACACGTCACCACTTCTGTATTTATCACCCACTCCCGGCTTTCGCTTACAGATACTGAGGTAAAATACTGACCAAATACTGACCGTGTGAACGTGGCCTTATAATAACCAGTTTAACTTAGAGGGTTGAACTGTTTGTACAAATAACGACTGTACACAGCCGCTATTAGGACATATGCCTATAACAGCAGCCACCACATATGCCAACTGACACCGCTTACACTCCAGCCCAATGGTCTCTACATGACACTGACATTATATAGAAGATTACCAATGAATTGGGCTGAGGTGCACACAAGAAATGCCGTTGTGTTGACAGTGGCACCTTCGTTCTGGTGACCCCATAGGATTTCCTACAGGTCAAACATTGATGGTCAACATTTACCCATTTACTCCCCAAGCCTGTTGGCACCTTTATGACCAGGACAAATTTTACAATTCTGACCAGTGTCACTTTATGAGGTAATAACTCTGGAACGCTTCAACGGATCCCGGTGATTCTGAGATTGTTTTTTTGTGACTTATTGTACTTCATGATAGTGGTAAAATTTCTTCCATGTGACCTGCGTGTATTTGTGAAAAAAAAAACGGAAATGTGGTGAAAATTTTGAAATTTTCAAACTTTTAATTTTTATGCACTTAAATAATAGAGTCATGTAAAAAAAATAGTTAATAAATAACATTTCACACATGTCTTCTTTACATCAGCACAATTTTGAAAACATCATTTTTTTTGTTAGAAAGTTACAAGGGTTAAATGTTGACCACCGATCTCTGCTTTTTCCAACAAAATTTACAAAACCATTTTGTTTAGAGACCACCTCACATTTAAAGTGACTTTGAGAGGCCTATTTGACACAACATACCCAAAAGTGACACCATTCTAAAAACTGCACCCCTCAAGGTGCTTAAAACCACATTCAAGAACTTTATTAAACCTTTAGGTGCTTCACAGGAATTAATGGAATGTGGAAGGAAAAAATGAACATTTAACTTTTTTCACAAAAATGTTACTTTAGACCCAAATTCTTTTATTTTCGCAAGGGTAACAAGATAAAATGAAATGGACCCCAAAATTTGTTTTGCAATTTCTTCTGAGCATGCAGATTTCCCATTTGTGGGGGAAAATCACTGTTTGGACGCACTGCAGGGCTCGGAAGGGAAGGCGCTCCATTTGACTTTTTGAACGTAAAATTTGATGGAATAATTGGCAGATGCTATGTCACGTTTGGAGAGCCCCTGATGTGCCTAAGCAGTGGAAACCACCTAAAAGTAACACCATTTTGAAAACTATACCCTCAGGGAACTTATATAGATGTATGGTAAGCACCTTGACACCCCAGGTGCTTCACAGAAGCTTATAACGTTGAGCCGTGAAAATAAAAAAAAAAATCACATTTTTGCCACAAAAATGTTCTTTTAGCCCCATTTTTATTATTTTCACAAGGGTGATAGGAGAAAATGGACCCTAAAATTCGTTTTGCAATTCTTCCTGAGTGCTCAGATACGCCATATTTGGGAGAAAATTACTGTCTTGGTGCATAGCTGGGCTCAGAAAGGAACGAGTGATGTTTTGGAACGCAGACTTTGATGGAATGGTCTGCGGGTGTCATGTTCAGTTTGGAGAACCCCTGTTGTGCCTAAAAAGTAGTAAACCCCCACAAGTGACCCTATTTTGGAAACTAGACCCCTCAAGGAATTTATCTACATGTGGGGTGAGCATCTTGAACCCAAAGGTGCTTCACAGAATTTTACAACGTTGATCTGTGAAAATGATAAAAATATATTTTTCCCTCAAAAATGTTGTTTTAGCCCCATTTTTTTTTTCAATTTCACAAGGATAGCAGGAGAATATGGTCTCAAAATGTGTTCTGCAATTTCTCCCGAGTACACCGATACCCCATATGTGGACAAAAACGACTTTTGAGGCACAGTGCAAAGCTCAGAAGGGAAGACGCGCCACATTGGATTTCAGATTTTTCTCTACTGGTTTGAGGGTGCCTTGTCACATTGGCAGAGTCCCTGAGATGTCAGAACAGCAGAACCCCATGTAAGAGGCCCCATTTCTCTAACTACACTTCTCAATAAATTAATGTAGGGTGAAGTGATCATATTGACACCACAGGTGGGTCACAGAACTTTATATCATTGGGCAGTGAAGAAAAAAATAATTACATTTTTGCCAACAAAATTTTTTAGCCCTAGATTTTAAATTTTCTCACTGGGAAATTGGTAAAAATTGCACAAAAATGTGTCCCACAATTTCTGCTGAATGTAAAAATACCCCATATGTGGCTGTACAGTAGTGCTTAGCCATATCGGGAGACTCGGGAGGGATGGAGTGCTATTGCCTGGAGCGCTATTTGCCTCCTGGAGCGCAGACTTTCCTAGAATAGTATGTGGACTCCATATACAGAGCCCCAAGGGCTAGAAGAGCAGAATTCCCCCTCCCTCATGTGATCCCATTTTGGAAATTATTTTCCTTTGGGAATTTATCTACAGTACAGATGTCGTGACGATTTTGACTCCATGGCTGTTTTACAGAAACAAGCAGCAGTGGATGTTGCTGAGTGAAAATTGTGCCCAGTTTATTCTTCTGGAGCCATGCACCCGTACATTTGGCAAGCTCTCATCACTACAGAAATACCAAACATGTGGACCCTAACTGCGGTTTAGGCACACCGTGGTGCTCAGAAGGGAGAGGGGCATTTGGATTTGGGAGCACAGAATTCGATGGATTCCTTTTGAGTGACGAGGAGTTATTTAGCTTTTCCAGAGTCTTTGTACTACTCGTAATGTGGAAGCCCCCTATATTTCTGTTAACAGATGATGGACCTGAGTGGGGACTTGCTTTTTTTGTGGATTTATTTAAAACTTTTGTTAGGAACATTTACATAACATTTGGGATCACATTTATCTGGCGCTTTACACTGATCACTTTGGGGGTTTCCATCTAAATCTCCGATTGATGTGATTCAGATGAAATCCCCGATAGAGCCATTCACTATAATGAGGCAGCAGAGTTACCCCGGCCTCTGTTCAGTGTTGTCCTTCTGTTCAGAAGTGCAAAACACTGTGGCCGACTGCACTTTTATGTACACCTAAAAGACGGTCACCGCCGGATCATAGGCGAGTCGGCGTCCACAGTGCCTCCATCTGTCTCATTATATGGAGTCTTCCGCCCGTGGTTCCATTTGAATAACGTGTTTCAGAGATTTACACGGAAATCCCGTTGCAAGCTCTCAGCGCAGAGTGCAGAATAAATATGCACTGAGCCATACTGGGAGGCAGAATGAACAAATCAACTGCAGGTGAAGAATTAGTTTTGTGTGGTGTGGATACTAGATGCATCATACTGTGTTTGGTGTGTACACTAGGAACAACATACTGTGTGGTCACTAGGTACATCATGCTGTTTGAAGTGGACAATAGGTGCATCATACTGTGGTGTGGACACTGGAGGAATCATACTGTGTGATGTGGACACTAGGGACACCATACTGTGTGGTGTGGACACTTGGTGCATCATACAGTGTTTGGTGTGTACACTAGGGACACCATACTGTGTGGTGTGGACACTAGGTACATCATGCTGTTTGAAGTGGACAATAGGTGCATCATACTGTGGTGTGGACACTGGAGGAATTACACTGTGTGATGTGGATACTAGGGGCATCATACTGTGTGGTTCGGACACTAGAGACATAATACTGTGTTGTGTGTACACTAGAGGCATCATTCTGTGTGGTCTGGACACTGAGGGCATTGTCTTGTATGAGGTGGACACTATGGGCATCATGCTGTGTGGTGTGGGCACAGGAGGCATCATACTGTGTGGTGCGGACACTAGGGGCATCATACTGTGTGGCATGGATACTAGAGGCATCATACTGTGTGGTTTGGACACTAGGGGAATCATTCTGTTTTTGGTGTGGACACTGAGGGCATTGTCTTGTGTGAGGTGGATACTAGGGGGCATCATACCGTGTGGAGGGCTGAGGAAGCATCATACTGTGCGTTGGGGAAACCACTGTGAGTGTTGTTATTCATAATGTGGTGGCATCATACTGTATGGGGGGTACTGTGGGGGCATCATGCTGTGTGGGAGCCATTGAAGTGGTATGATACTGTGTGAAAATACTAATGAGCTTGACTAGGAGCAATATTTTTGTCTGTGTGCTTAAAAAGGACTGGGCAAAGTTAGGGTACTGGCTTAGCGTTGGGGGGGTACGCTACAAGTGTTTACTGCCTATATTGACTTACATATATGTCTCTGCAGGTTTGGGCATGGTGGCAAACACATACACTGATGACTATGAAAGAGGTCAGGCCATGGGCATTGCTCTGGGAGGCCTGGCAGTGGGCGTGCTCAGTAAGTATTATCATCAGCACATTTTTTTTATTAAGACTTGTGAATATTGGTTTGTTTTCTGTAAAGCCTTTCTCTCTCAAATTTCCCTCTCTTTTAGCTGGCGCTCCCTTTGGGTCAGTCATGTACGAATTTGTTGGGAAAGCGTCTCCATTCTTGGTGCTGGCTGGTCTGGCTCTGCTAGATGGAGGTAATTTTCTGGTGCTAAAATGTTACAACATTAGGTTTTCCATTATACATCATTGAAGAATTTTTAAGGGGTTCCCCCAAGTCATACATGTGTTTCATATATACGCCCGCAAGCTCGAGATCGGGTTCCTGTTGTGTGCCGCTTGTCAGTGGAGAGGTAGCTATACATATGTGGCAATAAAGCTAAAAAGGCTAGTGCTTGGCGGGGGAAATCTCGGAAGGCAGGGATTAGTGAAGTGCTCTGGCATGCCTAGAGCACTTAATCAAACTAAAACGTAGGAAACAGCCTGGACCAAAATACTACAATTATATATAAACCAAATAAATACTTTATTGGGATAAGTATAATAACCAGGCACAAAATATATAAAAAAACAGGAATAGACAATAAGACATTTAAAACATAAGGTGACAAATTCATATGTGGTACAGCCAGGGGTACAAATATAATATTAAGAGATGAAATGATCCCCAAAACAGATTAAATAACCCCTTCACCACAGGACAATTTTTCATTTTTGTTTATTGCTCCCCTTTTTCCAATAGCCATAACTATTTTTATTTTTCCAGACATATTGAGGGCTTGTTTTGTGCGAAACGAGTTGTACTTTTGAACGACACCATTCATTCTGTACTGAAAAACGGGAAACAAATTCCAAGTGCGGTGAAATTGCAAAAAAAACTTCAATTCCACAATGTTTTTTGAGGTTTTATATTTACGATTTATTACGATTCTTCGGGTCAGTACGAGTACACAGATACCAAAAACACATATATATTTTTTTAGGTGGTGAAAAAAAAATTTGTAAATTTTTTTTTCCGCTTTCGGCGCCATATTCTGAGACCTGTAACGTTCTAATTATTCGGGATCAGGGGCTGGGTGAGGGCTTATTTTTTGGCACCCTGAGCTGACATTTTTACTGATATCATTTTCGGGTAGAAACGAAGTTTTGATCGCATTTTATTGCAATATTGCAGTGAGCAAAAAAGTGTAATTATGTCATTTTAATTGTTTTTCTCGTTACACCGTGTACCGATCGGATCAATTTATTCGATATTTTGATAGATCGGACATTTCTGAACACAGTGATACCAAGTATATGTATATTTTATTTATTTTTTATTGTTTTATTTTTAATGGGGCAAAAGGGGGGTTGATTTGAACTTTTATGTTTTTTATTTTTTAAATATTTGTATAATTTTTTTTTAAACTTTTTACTCCATTTAATAGCCCCCTTAGGGGACTTCGAGCTGCGATCATCCGATCACCTGTGCTACACATAGCAGTGCTTGAGCATCGCTATGTATATCAAAAATCAAGATCTCCTATGAACGCGAGTCCTCAGCAGATCCCCGGCTGTCATGACAACCCATCGGCGCACCCCGATCACGTGGCATGGGGCACCGATGGACGTGATTAATGACGCGCTTCCTGTCTGCGCGGGTTAAATACCGCTGTCGGTGATTGACAGCAGCATTTAAAGGGTTAATTAAATCAGCACATAAAGGAAGCAACACTCACCTGCCCAGGTCTCAGAACAAATGCACTACAGGGTGCAGCCAGCCCATAAAGCAAGATGTTAGCAGCACAGGTGCAAAATACCAGATTAAACAGCCACTCTCCACATACCCATTCAAGGAGGGGTGACTGCTCAGTATACAATTGCACAATAGAGGCCCGCATAGGGTGCCGTTCACACAAGGATACTGCACAGTGTCTGGTTCACAGCCTGTTAGTTACGCCCCTACTATTCGACTAGGCTGCTCGTGCGGGGTGCAGCCAAGCCCAAGCACGTTTGGTCTCGCATGAGGGGTGTTCACACTGGTGCGCATTGAGAGTGTACTGGCCAGCCCGCCTAGTCGAATAGTAGGGGCGTAACTAATAGGCTGTGAACCAGACACTGTGCAGTATTCTTCTGTGAACGGCACCCTATGCGGCCTCTATTGTGCAATTGTATACTGAGCAGTCACCCCTCCTTGAATGGGTATGTGGAGAGTGGCTGTTTAATCTGGTATTTTGCACCTGTGCTGCTAACATCTTGCTTTATGGGCTGGCTGCACCCTGTAGTGCATTTGTTCTGAGACCTGGGCAGGTGAGTGTTGCTGCCTTATATAACACTATACTGAGTTATCGTGGTGGTGAGAAAGGTGTTGATACTAAAAGATGGCATTGTACTCTTGTGGCTCAATGGTCCGCAAACATAATGATAAATCAAAACATGAACGTCAAATACGGGCCTAAAATGGCGTGTGTAAGACAAGTCTGTGGCCTCTCCACAGCACACTCCGACGCGCGTTTCTTCAGGGAGTGGTTAAACCATAACCTTTACTGTGTATTAATTAAAATGAACGAGCAAAATAGAAATTGAAAAAAAAAATTAAATAAGCCTTTGTGTAATATTAGTATTGTATAGTGTACAATTTCCGCAAGCTCCTATAATACACGGCATCATGTCTGTATGGTTCTGGCAGCAAGAATAACAGTATAGGTTCCCTTTAAATCTAATCTAGTGATGTCATGATGACATCAGCACAATGCTCCTTGTTAGGGACGTACCTTTCCAGAGCCTGTTCAGAGGACATCAGGGTTTGTATGATATGACCTGGAAAGCCCTTTAATATTTCTGAAGATGGTAGAAGGATTCATAGTCACATATGTCATCAGAATACTCTTCCTTGGTCCACAGTTCTTCAGCTCTGTATTCTCCGACCCACCAAGTTTACTCCAGGGGTGAGTATAACTTTTATTTTAAGAAAAAAAAAATGATAAAAGAAAGCAGAATGACTAGATCTAAGCTGAATTCCTTCCATAGAGTATTCCAGCGACATCCTACTCCGTTCTCCTCACTGACCCGTACATCGTGGTGGCTGCAGGTATAGCGGTGTGCATTGGATGTGCATAGTGATGGGAAACCCTGTGCTTATATATTGTATTCTACTGTTTTCTATCTAGGGGCTCTTTGTATTGCTAATATGGCTATTGGAGTGATGGAGCCTACCCTGCCCATATGGATGATGGAAACTATGTGCTCGCCCAGTTGGGAATTAGGTACGTGCTATGCTAAACTGCTTTCCAGGAACATGCACATAATCAGACTACAATCTGTGTATATACCTGGCAACAACTGTTAAGTTTCCTTACAGCACCTCGACAGGCGAAATCAAGTATTATATGGAAGCCTTTAAAATCAGTTGGCTTTCTAGATAATGTACACGGAGTCCTCCAGATGGAGAAATGCTACTTAGGGAGCTCAAATGATGGTATGTGCACACATAGGAGCTCATTTATCAAAGCTTTTATGCCAGAAAAGTGGTGTAAAAGCTTTGAAAAGTCACATTTATGTGCAAAAATTTTACGACTTTTCAGGCCAGTTTGAATCAAGTCCGCCGAAATGAGTGGAGCTGCTGAGGAGCCGTGATAGGACAGGATGTGGCCAAGTCCGCCTGTCCAATTCATGAAAAGTGACGGGCTTTTGTACGGTAGAAACGCAACTTCAGTCCAGACTGGAGTATCATTTTTGGCGAGGTGCAAGTCATTCAGAAATTGAGTCAGATTCATTAAGTGGCGTGCGACTCTTAATAAATTCATAGCCTTGTACCCCAGAAAGATCGCTGAGTCTTTGTTACTGAGTTTTTGGAGAGGAGACTTTTGGGCAGGAACACTACGTGTCCTATACATGCAAACAATTCATCAAATCTGTTCAGTAGGGCTACCACTGTCTTGAATTTGACCAAAATGGATATTTCTGTAGAACAAAAAAATCAACAATTGACTACAATGTGTCTACAAGTTTACTGGAAACTTAAGAAGGTTTTCCTCCAGATTCCCAAATGGAAGGTGTCTCAGTGCTTCTCAAGAACATTGAAACTATTGGCAGTTTTTGAAGACCCATTGATTTTATTTTGGGTGTTTTTTTTGCCAATTTTTAATGCAATGCTATGAAAATACTTGGCTCATCAAAAAAATGCTCTTCTATGAAGATTCCAGAGTTCCAGATTCTGGAAATTTAGAGGAGGTTACTGAGTAAATAATATGTGGCTTGCTGCTGTCACTACTGGCTCTGGATGTCACTACTGTGGCGTAGAGGGGCACTGAATATGGCTCACGACCATCTGTCAGTGCTGAATATGGCTCACGACCATCTGTCAGTGCTGAATGTGGCTCACAACCATCCGTCAGTTCTGAATGTGGCTCACGTCCATCCGTCAGTTCTGAATGTGGCTCACGTCCATCCGTCAGTGCTGAATGGGGCTCACAACCATCCGTCAGTGCTGAATGGGGCTCTCGACCATCCGTCAGTGCTGAATGGGGCTCACGACCATCCGTCAGTGCTGAATGGGGCTCACAACCATCCGTCAGTGCTGAATGTGGCTCACGTCCATCCGTCAGTGCTGAATGGGGCTCACGACCATCTGTCAGTGCTGAATGTGGCTCACGACCATCCGTCAGTTCTGAATGTGGCTCACGTCCATCCGTCAGTGCTGAATGGGGCTCACGACCATCCGTCAGTGCTGAATGGGGCTCACGACCATCCGTCAGTGCTGAATGGGGCTCACGACAATCCGTCAGTGCTGAATGTGGCTCAGGACCATCCGTCAGTGCTGAATGGGGCTCACGACCATCCGTCAGTGCTGAATGTGGCTCACGACCATCCGTCAGTGCTGAATGTGGCTCACGACCATCCGTCAGTGTTGAATGTGGCTCACGACCATCCGTCAGTGCTGAATGTGGCTCACATCCATCCGTCAGTGCTGAATGTGGCTCACGTCCATCCGTCAGTGCTGAATGTGGCTTACGACCATCCGTCAGTGCTGAATGTGGCTCACGACCATCCGTCAGTGCTGAATGTGGCTCACGACCATCCGTCAGTGCTGAATGTGGCTCACGACCATCCGTCAGTGCTGAATGTGGCTCACGACCATCCGTCAGTGCTGAATGTTGCTCACGACCATCTGTCAGTGCTGAATGTGGCTCACGACCATCTGTCAGTGCTGAATGTGGCTCATGACCATCCGTCAGTGCTGAATGTGGCACACGACCATCTGTCAGTGCTGAATGTGGCTCACGACCATCTGTCAGTGCTGAATGTGGCTCACGACCATCCGTCAGTGCTGAGTGTGGCTCACGTCCATCTGTCAGTGCTGAATGGGGCTCACGACTATCCGTCAGTGCTGAATGGGGCTCACGACCATCCGTCAGTGCTGAATGTGGCTCACATCCATCTGTCAGTGCTGAATGTGGCTCACATCCATCGTGTTCTGAATGTGCTCATGACATCTGTCGTGCTGAATGTGGCTCAAGACCATCCGTCAGTGCTGAATGTGGCTCAAGACCATCCGTCAGTGCTGAATGTGGCTCACATCCATCCGTCAGTGCTGAATGTGGCTCACGTCCATCCGTCAGTGCTGAATGTGGCTCACATCCATCTGTCAGTGCTGAATGTGGCTCACATCCATCCGTCAGTGCTGAATGTGGCTCACGACCATCCGCCAGTGCTGAATGTGGCTCACGACCATCCGTCAGTGCTGAATGTGGCTCACGACCATCTGTCAGTGCTGAATGTGGCTTACGACCATCCGTCAGTGCTGAATGTGGCTCACGTCCATCCGTCAGTGCTGAATGTGGCTCACGTCCATCCGTCAGTGCTGAATGTGGCTCACGACCATCCGTCAGTGCTGAATGTGGCTTACGACCATCCGTCAGTGCTGAATGTGGCTCACGACCATCCGTTAGTGCTGAATGTGGCTCACGACCATCCGTCAGTGCTGAATGTGGCTCACGACCATCCGTCAGTGCTGAATGTGGCTCACGACCATCCGTCAGTGCTGAATGTGGCTCACGACCATCCGTCAGTGCTGAATGTGGCTCACACCATCCGTCAGTGCTGAATGTGGCTCAGTCCATCCGTCAGTGCTGAATGGGGCTCACGACCATCCGTCAGTCCTGATGTGGCTCACGACCATCTGTCAGTGCTGAATGTGGCTCATGACCATCCGTCAGTGCTGAATGTGGCTCATGACCATCCGTCAGTGCTGAATGTGGCTCAGACCATCTGTCAGTGCTGAATGTGGCTCACGACCATCTGTCAGTCTGAATGTGGCTCACGACCATCTGTCAGTGCTGAATGTGGCTCACGTCCATCCGTCAGTGCTGAATGTGGCTCACGACATCCGTCAGGCTGAATGTGCTACGACCATCCTCAGTGCTAATGTGGCTCACAACCATCCGTCAGTGCTGAATGTGGCTCAGACCATCGTCAGTGCTGAATGTGGCTCACGACCATCTGTAGTGCTGAATGTGCTCATACCATCCGTCATGCTGAATGTGGTCAGACCATCGTCAGTGCTGAATGTGGCTCACGACCATCGTCAGTCTGAATGTGGCTCAGACCATCGTCAGTGCTGAATGTGGCTCATGACCATCTGTCAGTGCTGAATGTGGCTCAGACCATCTGTCAGTGCTGAATGTGGCTCAGACCATCTGTCAGTGCTGAATGTGGCTCACGACCATCTGTCAGTCTGAATGTGGCTCAGACCATCCGTCAGTGCTGAATGTGGCTCACGACCATCCGTCAGTTTCTGAATGTGGCTCAGCGACCATCCGTCAGTGCTGAATGTGGCTCACGACCATCTGTCAGTGCTGAATGTGGCTCACGACCATCCGTCAGTGCTGAATGTGGCTCACGACCATCCGTCAGTGCTGAATGTGGCTCACGACCATCGTCAGTGCTGAATGTGGCTCACGACCATCTGTCAGTGCTGAATGTGGCTACGACCATCCGTCAGTGCTGAATGTGGCTCACGACCATCGTCAGTGCTGAATGTGGCTCAGACCATCGTCAGTGCTGAATGTGGCTCACGACCATCTTCAGTGCTGAATGTGGCTCAGACCATCCGTCAGTGCTGAATGTGGCTCACGACCATCCGTCAGTGCTGAATGTGGCTCACGACCATCCGTCAGTGCTGATTGTGGCTCAGGACTATTTGTCATGCTGAATTGGCTCACGACATCTATCAGTGCTGATTGTGGCTCAGGATTATCTGTCAGTGCTGAATGTGGCTCACGTCCATCCGTCAGTGCTGAATGTGGCTCACGACCATCGTCAGTGCTGATTGTGGCTCAGGACTATCCGTCAGTGCTGAATGTGGCTCACGACCATCTATCAGTGCTGATTGTGGCTCAGGACTATCTGTCAGTGCTGAATGTGGTTGACGACCATCCGTCAGTGCTGAATGTGGCTCACGACCTTCTGTCAGTGCTGAATGTGGCTGGCTGATGACCATCCGTCAGTGCAGAATGTGGCTTTCATGGCAAGAAAGGTTTGGGACCACTGCTTTAGCGTTTCACGGTCCTGCAGTATATTTCATGGCCATCTTCACGGTGTGCGAGAAGAGCAGCGGATTGATGTCTTTTTTGGGAGACTGCTGTATATAGATCGGTGACTGCTCAGCATCACATTAAACGTCTCCTGGAAATCAAGCCACTTAATCAACCTCTGGCCTCCGAAATCTCATTACAGAAGCATTAACAACTTAATCCAAATTGTCCTAAGGTTGTGCCTATAATTATATCATTATACGCCCTGTTAACTGGAAGCCTGGAATATTTAACCATTTCTTCACTGACCGTTCTAATCGTGATAACAAGAACTCATCATATCTAAAAGCCCAAAAGAGCATTTAATAGGACTGAGTAGGGCATTGCACAGAGCACTGTACCCAGTTCTTACTCGTCAGACCTAGTAATCCGGCGGCGTATGTACTGCCTCAGTTTCACATTTAGAATCCCGCCACAATGGCTTAAAGGGAATCTGTCACCAGTTTTTTCCACCTAATCTGAGAACAGCATAGTGTACAGACAGAGACCCTGATTCCATCGATGTGTCACTTATTGGGCTGAATTCTGTAGTTTTGAGAAAAATCACAATTTTATCAGCAGGAGATTAGCACTAACCCAGCCCCAACCACTGATTGGGAGCTTTATGCCTACACAGAGTGTACACAGAAAGCTGACAATCAGTAGTGAGGGCGAGGTTATACAGGGCTCAGCATTTAGAGAACTGGTCAATCTGCTGCAGATAAAACTGTGATTTTATCAAATCTGCAGCAAGCAGCCCAGCAAGTGATACATCGCTGAAATTAGGGTCTCTGCCCAGTAAGGATTCACGCTTTCAGGTAGGCATTAGGTAGCGTTCACACAGTCAATGTAGTTTGGTCCAAATGTGTAGTTTTATTACTTTCATAAAAACTCCAAGGGATTCAACCAAAACAGGGTCTTCTGGGGACAAAAATATCACAGCAAAGCAGAGCACATATATGTCAGCGCAGGGTCACCTAACAGATTACAGTCCTCTCCCTCTCAGCTTCAGGGTGAGACTGCCAACACCAGAGGTCATTTCTTTCTCCCAGACTCCCAGACACAATAAGATGATTTATACACTCCATTTTTCCAGAGAAAACACAAAGAAGAGGTACTGTTCCACCAGACTTGGTATCACCTTCAGCTCAAATTCCAGCACCAAACAGAAAAGTTCAACTCCAATGACAGCTCATACTGACTAGGCTGCAGCTTCCACACATTACACTGCAGTCTCCATTCAGAGAGAGACTCAGGCTTGTCTCTCCCCCAGCTACAGCTCACATTTTGGTTGGTCACTCACCAGCTTCTACACACTCCCCTCAAGATGAGAGCTCCCAGGTGACCACAGGTCCTGGTTCTTAGTCAAAAGCTAGCCAGGTGCATCTAACCAAGACCTGCAGTGCTAGGATATAACCCTAGTCTAGCTGGCTTTTCTACAGCCCCTACATCATGCTGCTCTCAGATGGGAGCAGCAAAAATCTGTTAACTGATTTCCTTTAAATCTAGCCTCAGATTTGACACACTATTTTGATATGGAGACCTACGAAATAGAGGATCCATGCCTGTGCCAATGAGACTTTAGGAGACAATGCTTCTACTAAGATTTGCACACTGGAAACGGCAGTTATGCTCCCATATTCATTAGATTAGTGCCTTCCAAACCTACACAATTACGTACTTACTGTGGTTGAAAACAGATTCATGTGCAGGAAGCTCAGCCGAGACATGGGAAAGGTTAAAGGGAAGGAGTTTGGGTACATCCATAATGGATGAACCAGTCTGAGTTAAAAGCTAATTTTTCCCTCCTGATCGAGATTCAGAATAAACATTGTATACACTGACATAAAGATTTATGTAATTTTCTTCTAAAAACAAAAAAGCATCTAAACTTTTTTTGGGAACCATAGAAGGATCTTGCTATGACCAGCTGATGAGGTCGTCTATTCCACAGACTAATAGGTCTCATGGTAAAGAAGCCTTGTCTCCTCTGGAGATTGAACCTTTCTTTCTCCAGGTGGAGGGAATGTCTTCTTGTCTTTTGAGGAGGTTTTACATGAAACACCTTTTGACCATACTTTATTGCATGGGTCATTTATGTACTTGTACTAGTTATTCTTGTTCCCCCTTTGACATGTCTTCTCAAGACTAAATAAATGTAATTATTTTAATCCTTCCTCATCACTCAGACCCTCCATGCCACTTATCTACTGTATTTTGTGGCTCTTCTTTGTACCTTTACTAGCTCCAGGGCATCATTTCTATAAACTAGTTCCCCAGAAATTAACTGTATTTTGCAGATGAGGTTGCACTAACCTTTTGTAAATTGGTAGTATTATGTCCCTGCCTCGCGAGTCCATGCCTCATCTAATACAAGACATTATCCTGCTGGCAGGAGAAGCCGCTGATGGACATTGCATGCTGTTATTTAGTCTGCGATCGACAGGCACACTCAGATCCATCTCTACAAGTGACTCTCCTGATCGACAGGCACACCCAGATCCTTCTCTACAAGTGACTCTCCTAGTTTTCTTCACCCAAGTACATATGGTGCCTACATAATATTAGTACCCAGATTTACCCTCTCTAGGTGGATAACTGCTCTCGGTTCCTTTTACTGTGTAATCCTTTTTAATAACCCATTGATGACGACCCAATTGTGTAAACTGCACAATTTACTTTGTCAGGTTTGGCATTCCTACCTGCCAGCATCTCATACCTCTTATGCACCAACCTGTTTGGTTTTTTGGCACACAAGATGGGCAGGTGGGTCTTTAATTATTCCACTTTTACATATTTAGTGTGTCATGAAATACTGGACAAGAACTAAGGAATTACTCAGCATTTTATTTTATCAGGTGGTTGTGCACTCTCCTGGGAATGATAATCGTGGGGATCAGTCTGCTCTGTGTGAGTATAGGTGGCACTATACATGATTAATGCATAGCTGTTGTTTCAGGTAACTTTTCAAAATAAGCAATCATGTGCTAGAGGAATAACACTATTTCTTTCCATTATATGACTTGTACCCTCTTTAGGCTCTATCTCTAATTTACAGTTGTCTCTCAGCTAGTGGGTAGAGATAAGCTGCTATCATGTCTCCCATACATAATACAAAGAGACTAGAGAGATTCCTGCTCTGCTGTTTCTATGTAGCACATGTTCTGAAGTAGAAGCATCAGCATGGAGGATGATATTGCACAGCACTACTGAGCAGTGTGGCTGTGAATCCAGCACTGACATAAATTTGCTAGAAGCTGCGGTTGAATTGGCCTGTGTTTCCTCCAAGCATCTCACTGCGCTCAGTGCTCCACCCTCCTTCACTCGCCTCTAGCTCACCTGTTTTCCATAATCCTATAATAGGTATGGTATAAAGCCTGACCATTGATACCCATATCTAACAGACAATATAAAGCATGACTTCATGGTTGAGGATCCTACCTGCCTTTTTATACTAAAAATAGATTAGGGTTAAATAGATGGGTAGATTTTCAACTTTACATAAAGTCCCACATACTTTGGTTCCTTGATTAACAGGTCTTGGTTTTATTGACCGGGAAAGTGTGGATAGGTTGAATAGGGTCTATGGGTGAATAGTTTTTTCTGTACCCAGAACAGGAGCCTGCCCAAACTCCAGTTGTCATAAATGTGTCATAAAATTGCTGTCAGGTACCCTTTAAAGGAATTTTCCTACTAAAATAAGGATATGCCATTCCATGCAGATCAGTGGGTATCTGACTGTTGAGACTTACTCCAATGCTCAGGACTCCAACTGACAAATTTTCCTGCCTTCAGCCACTTTCTAAATGGACCGAACAGACATTTGGTTCCTTTATATTAAGGGACCCAGAGGATGAGCCGATACTGATCACAATATTCTGGCATATCCTAGTATTAGATAGGAATGCGCTTTTATACCAGCATCAGTCTATTTCTACTCATACCAGTTGACCATTGGTTTTATCAGGCAGGTAGCCAGAGTTAACCCTCCTTGACTATAAATGTATGTTTCTTCGGTGTCCTACTAAGGTTGGACAGGAGACCCTGAAATCCGAAAAAAAGTACATGGACACCAAGCAATAAAAATGTTAACCCCACCCCTCCAAAAAATAAAACATTCAAACTTTTCTATTTCTACATCTATGAGGCTACTTTCTTGTTTAGGTTCCACTTGCTGCCAGCATTTATGGTCTTATTGCTCCGAATGCTGGCATTGGTATCGCCCTTGGAATGGTTGACGCATCAATAATGCCCATCATGGGACAACTAGTAGATCTACGTCATACATCTGTGTATGGTGGGATATACGCCATCTCGGACATCGCTCTATGCATGGGATTTGCACTGGGTAAGATATATTTTTTACATGCTATGTATTTTACGCATATGATGTCTCACACATCTATAAATGATATTGTCTATACAGTAACTTATGAATATGTTATCACTGTTCTCCGGCCTTTATATTAATTTATTGGAAGCAGGACTATATAATAATATATGATGCCATTTGCCATTTCAGGACCTTCAGTCGGTGGAGCGGTTGTGAAGGCCATTAGTTTCCCCTGGTTAATGGTGATCACTGGAGTACTGAACATTGTCTATTCTCCTCTATGTTTCTTCCTTAGAAGTCCGCCAGCCAGAGAAGAGAAAATGGTGATCAAATTTGAGTTTTTATAAAAAAAAAATATATATTTTTTGAAATATAAAAAAATCCTAAAAGGAGGGGTATCTATGACTTATTTCCTGATTGATGATGCACGCAGCTGACCTATTAGGAAGCTACGCTACTTCTTCCATCTTTCAATAGAAAAAAGAGGGACAACATTTGCAGCACATGCAACATAATTCTTATACATTAACTCACTACTCAAATCCTGACTAATACGTGGCCATACTCTCCCAATCCTGCCCAGTCCCCATTGCGTCCTTATACAGTAATATTCCTTCTTTTGGTGGTACACAGTGATAGTAGTGATGACTCTAGTGTCCTCTTCACAAAATTAATGCACTCTGTGTCTCCTAACAGTAGTGATGCCCCTTCAGTGTCCTCTCACAGTACTGATGCCCCTTCAGTGTCCTCTCACAGTACTGATGCCCCCTCAGTGTCCTCTCACAGTAGTGATGCCCCTTCAGTGTCCTCTCACAGTAGTGATGCCCCCTCAGTGTCCTCTCACAGTAGTGATGCCCCCTCAGTGTCCTCTTGCAGTTTTGATGCCCCTCAGTGTCCTTTCACAGTTTTGATGCCCCTCAGTGTCCTCTCACAGTAGTGATGCCCCCTCAGTGTCCTCTTGCAGTTTTGATGCCCCCTCAGTGTCCTCTCACAGTAGTGATGCCTCCTCAGTGTCTTCTCACAGTAGTGATGTCCCCATAGTGTCCTTTCACAGAATTGATGCCCCCTCAGTGTCCTCTCTCAGTAGTGATGCAACCTCAGTGTCCTCACACAGCAGCAATTCCCCCTTAGTGTCCTCTCACAACAGTAAGGCCCCCTCAGTGTCCTTTCACAGTAGTGATGTGCCCTCAGTGTCACTCCACACATCAGTAATGTCCCCTTAATGTCTTCTTACAGAAGTAATTCCCTCTTGCGTCCTCTCTCAGCAGTAATGCACTCCCAGTATCCTCTCACAGTAGTGCTGTACCCTCAGTATACTCTCACAGTAATAATTACACCTCAGTATCCTCTCACAGTAGTAACACCACCTCAGTATCCTCTCACAGATGTGATGTTCTCTCAGTGTCCTGTTACAACAGTAATGTACTTTCAGTGTCATCTCACATTAGTAATGACACCTCAGTGTCCTCTGACAGTAGTAATTTCCCTTCATTATCCTCTCACAGTAGTAATGCCCCTTCATTATCCTCTCACAGTCGCAGTGTGTCACGCTGTCTAATGATATGTATACAATGTCAGTAAACTATTAATACAGGAACAACACTCTATACAACAACTAGTATAGCAACATCAGCATGTAAGTATAGAATAGATTTACCTGACACGATATCTGCTGAACTCAGGGTTAATCTTGAGGACTTGATGAGCTGAAACAGGAAAGAGGTGGACCGGGATCTAACCTGACCCTAAACTGGGGTCCTAACTAATCCCTCACCTTGGAGGTACTGATAATGGTTCAGAGGTCCAAGTCTCCAACCTAAAGGTACTGCCACACTAAGCTATCCCGCTAGCGATCTCGTTAGCGTTGCATACTAATGAGATCGCTAGCGGGATTGTTTCTATATCGCTAAATGCCGCCACATTTAGCGATATAGTTAACGACGCTATCGCCGTTAGCGATCTTCTTAACGACTTTAGCGGTACAAAAGTACCGCTAAATCGCTAAGAAAAGGTGCCACACAGCGATTAGATACTTACCCAGCGGGAGCGCTGACGAGAAAATAGGGTCCGGAGCGATTCCAGCGACGAGCGAGATCACAGCAGGAAGCTCGTCGCTGGAAGCTGCCGCACTGAACAATATCGCTAACGGGATCGCTAAATAGTGACGTTTTTTAGCGATCCGTTAGCGATATTGTTTAGTGTGGCATACCTTAACCCTGTCTCCTATCAGACCCTGAACCCTGTAATCAGTCCTAAGAAGGATCCTGACTACCACCAAAGGGATATGGGCTGATCTTAGCTAAATACACAGATTAGACATATAAGACAGACAGGATAACACTCGCTTGCATACACACTCAAACACCAAAGGAACATAAATGGTCTGGGAAATAAACTCTAACCAAGTTGAGCTTAGAACAACTAAGGAGCTCACAACTAAAGTCTATACAGATTCATTCCTATCTGTGGTCTGCATGAAGGTTTCACTGGCAACTCCCCAAGCAGACAACCAGGAATTTAAAGGAAACCAATCAACAAATAATCAATTGCAGCCGGGAGAAACTGCACCCAGTCCCAGCACCGAGCACAGACAGAATTAACTCCCTAGCTGCCAAACACAAAGAAACAGCAGCTCAGCTGTGAGAAGTCAAAATGTGCAACCGCGACGATCTTCGTGGCAATGCACACATGACAGTACCCCCCCTTCTACGAGGGCCTCCGGACCCTCAGGGCCAGGCCTGCCCGGGTGAGTTCTGTGGAAGGTCCGAACCAAACGATCTGCATTAACATCAGACGCAGGGACCCACGTCCTCTCCTCTGGACCATACCCCTTCCAATGCACCAAGTACTGAAGGGACCGGCGATTCAGACGTGAGTCAATGATCTTTGATACTTGAAATTCCAAGTTACCATTGACCAACACAGGAGGAGGAGGTAGAGGTGACGGTATGACTGGTGCCACATACCTTTTAAGTAATGACTTGTGGAACACATTATGAATTTTAAACGTAGGAGGGAGGTCCAGACGAAATGCCACAGGATTAATTATGGAACTGATCCTGTACGGCCCGATGAATCTGGGAGCCAGTTTCCAGGAGGGCACTTTAAGTTTTATATTCCTGGTAGACAACCATACCAGATCGTTCACATTCAGATCTGGACCAGAAACTCTCCTCCTATCAGCCATACGTTTGTAACGGTTCCCCATCGCACTCAGATTATTCAATACACCTCTCCACACAGAAGCAAGTGACGACGAGAAACGCTCCTCCTCAGGAACCCCAGAAGGGCCCCCCCATTGAAAGTACAAAACTGGGGATGGAAACCATATGCCCCAAAAAACGGGGACTTACCAGTGGACTCGCTCCGCCTGTTGTTAAGAGCGAACTCTGCCAGAGGCAAGAAAGAAGACCAGTCCTCTTGGTTCTCTGAGACAAAACACCGGAGATATGTCTCTAAGCTCTGATTCAGACGCTCTGTCTGACCATTGGTCTGCGGATGAAAAGCCGAGGAAAATGACAATTGCATCCCCCGACGTAAACAAAATGCCCTCCAAAATTTGGACACAAACTGAGACCCCCTATCTGACACCACATCAGAAGGCAACCCATGAAGTCTAACGATCTCCCTAATGAACACCTGCGCCAGAGTTTTAGCATTAGGGAGTGCAGGAAGAGCAACGAAATGTGCCATCTTACTGAACCTGTCAACAACCACCAGTATGACAGTATTCCCTGACGACGGAGGAAGGTCCGTAATGAAGTCCATAGATAAATGAGTCCATGGACGCTCCGGAAGTTTCAAGGGTAAAAGGGTCCCAGACGGACGGGTATGAGGGGTTTTAGAGTGAGCACACACCCCACATGACGCGACAAAAGTTATAACATCTTTATTAGCATTAGGCCACCAAAACCGGCGAGAAAGGAGATCTAAAGTAGCCTTACTCCCTGGATGTCCTGCTAGAGCAGAATTATGATGTGCCTCAATAACCTTTTGTCTCAACAGATTTGGGACAAACAGTCTCCCTGGAGGTCCTGCAGGGGCGTCCCCCTGAGCCTCTAACACCTCCTCCTCAAGCTCAGAAAATACAGCCGACACTACCACCCCCTCCTGAAGGATAGGACTCGGGTCATCCGTTTTCCCGGCCCCTGGGAAACTGCGAGACAAGGCATCAGCCTTTACATTCTTAGACCCCGGGCGATAAGTGACGACAAAATTAAACCTGGTAAAAAACAACGACCATCGAGCTTGTCTGGAATTCAGACGCTTAGCGGATTCCAAATACAACAGGTTCTTGTGATCAGTAATAACGGTAACCTGGTGGAAACTGCCCCCTCCAAAAAGTGACGCCATTCTTCAAAAGCTAACTTAATGGCCAAAAGTTCCCTATTGCCGATATCATAATTCCTTTCGGCGGACGACAATTTCTTAGAAAAGAAAGCGCACGGATGCCATTTACCAGGGGACGGACCCTGGGACAATATAGCACCCACCCCTACGTCAGACGCATCCACCTCCACAATGAACGGCTGAGATGCATCTGGTTGGATGAGAACGGGTGCCGAAGCAAAACATTTCTTCAAAGAGGAAAAGGCTTGGCAAGCTTTGTCCGACCATTTAGAAAAATCCGTCCCTTTTCTTGTCATGTCAGTGAGAGGTTTGACGACAGATGAGAAATTACAAATAAATTTCCGGTAGTAGTTAGCAAACCCCAAAAAACGCTGCAGAGCCTTAAGATCCCCTGGCTGATCCCATTCAAGCACTGCTCTCACCTTTTCAGGGTCCATACAGAAACCGGAGGCTGACACCAAAAAACCCAAAAATTGAAGTTCCTGTACGGCAAATACACACTTCTCCAGTTTGGCGTATAGTTTATTGTCTCGCAAGATCTGCAACACCTGTCTCACATGCTCCTGGATGAGACACAAGATCTGGCGAGTAAATTAAAATGTCGTCCAAATATACACCACAAACAGCCCCACAAGGTGACAAAAATGTCATTAACAAAATGTTGGAATACTGCTGGTGCAGTAGTCAGACCAAAAGGCATGACTAGGTTCTCATAATGTCCCTCCGGCGTGTTAAACGCCGTTTTCCACTCATCCCCCTCTTTTATCCTAATCAGATTATACGCCCCCTGAGATCCAATTTAGAAAACCATTTGGCGCCAACAATTTGATTGAAGAGATCAGGAATAAGAGGGAGTGGATACGGATCTCGAACAGTAATCCGATTAAGTTCGCGGAAATCCAAGCAAGGGCGTAGGCCTCCATCTTTCTTCTTCACAAAGAAGAACCCCGCGGCTACTGGGGAAGATGAAGGTCTAATATGCCCTTTGGCCAGACTTTCAGAAATATAATCTTTCATAGCCTGCCTCTCAGGACCAGAAAGATTATACAACCTAGCTTTAGGCAACTTAGCATCAGGAAGGAGATTAATAGAGCAGTCATACACGCGATGAGGAGGCAACTCCTGACACCCCTCCTCAGAGAAAACATCCCCAAAATCCTCCAAAAAAGGAGGCAATGTACTAGGCACGACCGCACTGATGACTGTGTTCATGCAGTTGCTTTTGCAAAACTCACCCCATTGGCTTATTTCTCTGGACTGCCAATTAATCACAGGGTTATGTTTAACCAACCAAGGAAGTCCCAACACAATGGGAGTAGGTAGACCCTCCAACACATAACAAGATAATTGTTCCCTATGTATTGCCCCTACCCGAAGGTCAATGTTATGAACCTCATGAACAAAGCTACCTTGGCCTAGAGGCCTGGCGTCAATGGAGAATATAGGGATCGGTTTGACCAATACACTCAGATGCATACCTTGAGCCTGAGCAAACTGAGCGTCAACCATATTAGCCCCGGAACCACTATCAAGAAGAACAGACAATCTCTCCACTCTCGTACCAACTACCACCTCCACTGGTACAAGGAACTGAGAAGAACTGGCGGATGAAATACATACTCCCAGGTTGTCGTCCACCACACAACCTGGGATTAACAGTTTTCCGGCGACTTCTTGCTCAACAAGGCACGGGATGGACATTCTCCAACAAAATGTCCCTCTTTCCCGCAGAAAAAACATCTTCTAGTCCTGCGGCGTACCGCCAATCCCCTCCTACGAAATGATGTCTCTCCCAACTGCATAGGCTCATCCGAACAGACAAGGGGAACCTCAACATAAGGGACTTTAGTGGTAGGTGGAGAAACAACAGGGAGTGGGGTTACCTCACCCCTCTCCCGAAGCCGTCTATCAGTACGGATAGCTAAGGCCATAGCAGCCTCCAGAGAAGGAGGAGACTCATACTGGGCCAAAACGTCTTTTAATTTATCAGAAAGCCCATGACAAAACTGGCTCCTAAGAGCTGGGTCATTCCACTGAGTATCTGTGGCCCATCTACGAAACTCAGAAGCAAATTCCTCTGCCGGACGATCTCCCTGCTGTATCTTACGTAATTTTGTCTCAGCAAGAGAGACCCGATCTGGGTCATCATATACCAATCCCAGGGCAGTAAAAAATTGATCTACAGACAGTAGAGCCGGGGATCCCGGAGGAAGGGAAAATGCCCAGGATTGAGGGTCCCCTTGCAGAAGTGAGATAACAATTCCCACTCTCTGCTCCTCACTCCCTGATGATCGAGGCCGAAGCCGAAAATACAATTTACATGCCTCCCGGAAGGTGAAAAATTTGTCTCGCCCACCAGTGAACCTGTCCGGGAGAGCTACTTTAGGTTCAACTCTGGTTTGCTCCAGGGGAGACAAAACTTTGGACTTAATGTCCGTCAGCTCCATGGATAATCCCTGCAACTGCAGAGCCAGCTGGGCTACTGGATCCATGGTAACTGGAGATAATTTTTATGGCCAGTGAAAATGTCACGCTGTCTAATGATATGTATACAATGTCAGTAAACTATTAATACAGGAACAACACTCTATACAACAACTAGTATAGCAACATCAGCATGTAAGTATAGAATAGATTTACCTGACACGATATCTGCTGAACTCAGGGTTAATCTTGAGGACTTGATGAGCTGAAACAGGAAAGAGGTGGACCGGGATCTAACCTGACCCTAAACTGGGGTCCTAACTAATCCCTCACCTTGGAGGTACTGATAATGGTTCAGAGGTCCAAGTCTCCAACCTAACCCTGTCTCCTATCAGACCCTGAACCCTGTAATCAGTCCTAAGAAGGATCCTGACTACCACCAAAGGGATATGGGCTGATCTCAGCTAAATACACAGATTAGACATATAAGACAGACAGGATAACATTCGCTTGCATACACACTCAAACACCAAAGGAACATAAATGGTCTGGGAAATAAACTCTAACCAAGTTGAGTTAGAACAACTAAGGAGCTCACAACTAAAGTCTATACAGATTCATTCCTATCTGTGGTCTGCATGAAGGTTTCACTGGCAACTCCCCAAGCAGACAACCAGGAATTTAAAGGAAACCAATCAACAAATAATCAATTGCAGCCGGGAGAAACTGCACCCAGTCCCAGCACCGAGCACAGACAGAATTAACTCCCTAGCTGCCAAACACAAAGAAACAGCAGCTCAGCTGTGAGAAGTCAAAATGTGCAACCGCGACGATCTTCGTGGCAATGCACACATGACACAGTGCCCCTCAGTGTACTCTAGATATAATTATAGATTTGCGTTTTCTGGGGTGGCTGGGGGCAGATGTTAGTAGCCAGGGGGGGGGGCAAAAATAATGGTCCCTCTCTGGGCTACTAATATCTGTGTTAAGACACTGGCTTTCCCTGTCTGGTGGAGAAAATACATTGGGAGCCCACGCATTTTTTTTCAACGAATTTACACATTTAATTAACCCCTACATTTATGAAATTTTGCACACATACACTCATGTAATTATTAGTGAAAACCATATATCAAACTACATGAAATGACATGGTTTACTGTATGTAAACCATGTGTCATTTCATGTCGGGTTCTGTAATTTCACAAAAGCCGGCAATTGAATTAGCGATTATACTATGTAGAAGTGTATGACCTATACATATACAGTGCCTACAAGTAGTATTCAACCCCCCGCAGATTTAGCTGGTTTGATAAGGTGCAAATAAGTTAGAGCCTTCAAACTGCAAACGAGAGTAGGATTTATTAACAGAAGCATAAATCTTACAAACCAAAAAGTTATGTTGCTCAGTTGAATTTTAATACATTTTAAACATAAAAGTGTGGGTCAATTATTATACAACCCCTATGTTTAATATTTCGTGGAATAACCCTTGTTTGCAATTACAGCTAATAATCGTCTTTTATAAGACCTGATCAGGCCGGCACAGGTCTGTGGAGTTATCTTGGCCCACTCCTCCATGCAGATCTTCTCCAAGTTATCTAGGTTCTTTGGGTGTCTCATGTGGACTTTAATCTTGAGCTCCTTCCACAAGTTTTCAATTGGGTTAAGGTCAGGAGACTGACTAGGCCACTCCAACACCTTGACTTTTTCCCTCTTGAACCAGGCCTTGGTTTTCTTGGCTGTGTGCTTTGGGTCGTTGTCTTGTTGGAAGATGAAATTACGACCCATCTTAAGATCCTTGATGGAGGAGCGGAGGTTCTTGGCCAAAATCTCCAGGTAGGCCGTGCTATCCATCCTCCCATGGATGCGGACCAGATGGCCAGGCCCCTTGGCTGAGAAACAGCCCCACAGCATGATGCTACCACCACCATGCTTGACTGTAGGGATGGTATTCTTGGGGTCGTATGCAGTGCCATCCAGTCTCCAAACGTCACGTGTGTGGTTGGCACCAAAGATCTCGATCTTGGTCTCATCAGACAATAGAACCTTGAACCAGTCTGTCTCAGAGTCCTCCAAGTGATCATGAGCAAACTGTAGACGAGCCTTGACATGACGCTTTGAAAGTAAAGGTACCTTACGGGCTCGTCTGGAACGGAGACCATTGCGGTGGAGTACGTTACTTATGGTATTGACTGAAACCAATGTCCCCACTGCCATGAGATCTTCCCGGAGCTCCTTCCTTGTTGTCCTTGGGTTAGCCTTGACTCTTCGGACAAGCCTGGCCTCGGCACGGGAGGAAACTTTCAAAGGCTGTCCAGGCCGTGGAAGGCTAACAGTAGTTCCATAAGCCTTCCACTTACGGATGATGCTCCCAACAGTGGAGACAGGTAGGCCCAACTCCTTGGAAAGGGTTTTGTACCCCTTGCCAGCCTTGTGACCCTCCACGATCTTGTCTCTGATGGCCTTGGAATGCTCCTTTGTCTTTCCCATGTTGACCATGTATGAGTGCTGTTCACAAGTTTGGGGAGGGTCTCAAATAGTCAGAAAAGGCTGGCAAAAGAGATCATTAATCCACACATGTGAAGCTCATTATTGTTGGTGCCTGAACTACTTCTTAATACTTTAGGGGGACCAAACAGAATTCTTGTGGTTTGAGGGGTTGAATAATAAATGACACTCTGAATTAACTTTTAACGTTTTTTTTTAAAAAATAAAAAAATAAAAATTTTTTTTTTTGCTGAAGTGCATTTCCCACTTCCAGGCTGATCTACAGTACAAATGTCACAATGCCAAGTTAATTCCGCATGTGTCAACCAGCTAAATCTGCAGAGGGTTGAATACTACTTGTAGGCACTGTATATATATATATATATATATATATATATATATATATATATGTGTCACAATGACATGTGTATATATATAAAAATACAAGAAAAAATACACTGGCGCTACCTGAAAAAAAAAAAACTATTAATCAAACAGTGTATATGGGTGCCTATGGACATGAACAACCCCCCTATACCATTAGGGGACTATAGAGGCTGCTGGAGTAATGTCAGCCCCTGTGCGATGGCTGACCAAAGGAATTAGAACAGATATATCAAAAATATACTACCTGCGCCTCCATTAATACTTATACACCCAAATAATCTGCCAGGCTAACACCTCAGGGATGAAAAAGGTCTGCGAGCCTTTGAAACGCGTCGGTAGGTTTTTGACCCTTCCCGCTCTCTGTCCCGTGGTGACGTCAGCCAATCCCTGCCCCGCCCACCACTCTGTCCGCTTTCCTTCAGCGGTGCCTCTCGGCTGGAGGACACCGCTGTCTGCAGAAACAGCCGCGCGGCAAGGTAGGAAGCATTGCTAGATAGCAGGGAGGATGCTCCCTGCGTGGCTGTCATCTTGCCTCCTTCGCTACAAGCGCGGTCTGCGGCTCCTTCCCTCTGAAGCACCAATCATCGGTCTAGTCCCCAGCAAGCCTTAAGTAAGTTTTAAGTTGCATGATTTCCATCTGACTACATTTAGGCACTTTAATGTGCTCCATCTATTTAGCATTTCCACCTCTTGATGTGTGTTAGCCCGGCAGGTTATTTGGGTGTATAAGTATTAATGGAGGCGCAGGTAGTATATTTTTGATATATGTGTGTATATATATATATATATATATATATATATATATATGTGTTCTATGTGTGTATAAGTATTCTTTTTATTCTTTATTAAACCTGTCAGTGCGATTTTACAGTATAGCCGGGGATGAATTGCCGATTTTTCTAAAGGACACAGGTGCGTATTTCTCGCAAGTCACACGTGCGGTCCGTGTGTAATCCGATGTTTTCACGCACCCATAGACTTGCATTGGCGAGTCTCGGCCGTAATGCGGTGCAAATCGCAGCATGCTGCGATTTCACTCGCACGTATAAAACGGATGAGAAAAAAATTGGCTGATGGGAGCTGCCCCATAGATTAACATTGGTCCAAGTGCAATGCGATTTTTTTCTCGCATTGCACTCGTCCGTATTTCTCGCTAGTGTGACTCCGGCCTAAATATGCCAGTACAAAATATATAAAAAAAAAATTTAATAAATGCCATACACAGATATGGGTGACAATACAGTATATTCAAGAATAAAGCCCTAAGTATATGAGAAATGTGCTGGATATTAAGCAGAGTGCAAATATATGCTCATATTAATGTGCAAACATTGAAGCTAATAAATGTAAATACCTATATACAGTACAAATATGGCAGAGCATGCAACAATGCATAAATAAATTAAGGCACATAAATCACACTATATACCCCATAAATAAAGAATAATGGTAAAATGGTAAATGATAAGTCTAAACACTTACATAATACATGCAGCGGGTGAAATAAGTATTGAACACGTCACCAGTTTTCTAAGTAAATATATTTGTAAAGGTGCTATTGACCTACAATTCTCACCAGATGTTGGTAACAACCCATCATATCCACATAGGCAAAGAAATCACACCATAGAGATGTGTATAAATTAAGTTATGTGTAATAAAAAAGTATTGAAAACGCTTATTGAAACGTATTAAATACTTCGTATAAAAGCCTTTGTTGGTGACGACAGCTTCAAGACGCGTCCTGTATGGAGAAACTAGTTGCAGGCATTGCTGAGGGGTGATTTTGGCCCATTCTTCTGTACAAACACTTTTCACATCCTGAAGGTCCTGTGGGCTCCTTCTATGAACTCTGATCATTAGTTCCTTCCATACATTTTCTATTGGATTCAGGTCTGGTGATTGGCTCGGCCATTCTAGCAGCTTTATTTTCATTCTCTGAAACCAATTGAGAGTTTCCTTGGCTGTGTGTTTGGGATCATTGTCTTGCTGAAATGTCCACCTCGTTTCATCTTTACCATCCTGGTAGATTGTTATCAAGAATGTCTCAGTAAATTTGTCCATTCATCCTTCCTTCAATCATATAAGTTTGCCAGTGCCGTATGCTGAAAAACAGCTCCACACCATGGTGTTCCCACCTCCAAACTTCACTGTTGGTATGGTGTTTTTGGGGTTACATATAGTGCCTTTTGGCCTCCAAACATGGTGTGTATTACGGCATCCAAAGAATTCAATTTTTTGGTCTCATCTGACCAGACTATATTCTCCCAGTATTTCACAGGTTTCTCTAAATGCTGTTGAGCAAACTGTAAATGCACTCAAACATGCTTTTTGTTCAGCAATGGAGTCTTGCGTGGTGAGCGTGCATACAGGCCATTGAGGTTGGGTTCATTTCTTATAGTTTTCTTTGAAACAATGGTGCCTACTGATCCCAGGTCTTTCTGTAGCTCTCCACATGGGGTCCTTTGCTCTTAAGCCCCCGTCACACACAGCGATCTCGCGAGATTGCTGTTGAGTCACTAGTTTTGTGACACAACAGCGATCTCCCCAGCGATATCGCTGTGTGTGACATTCAGCGACGATCAGCCACCCTGCTGGGTATCGCTGACGTCGCTGAATGTCCAGGACATTTTTTTGATCGTTGGTCTCCTGCTGGCCAGCACTCATCGCCGCGTGTGGCAGGCCGGAGGCCAGCGATCAGCTGGTAACCAAGGTACACATCGGGTTTCCAGGCGCCGGGCGGCACCTGGAAACCCGATGTGTACGTTGGATACCAGCGCGCTGCTGCAGGGGAGCTGGAAACCAAGGTACACATCGGGTTTCCAGGTGCCGCGCAGCCCTGGAAACCAGATGTGTACCTTGGTTACCAGCTCCCTCCACCAGCATGCTGGTATCCAATGTACACTGAGGGTAACTAAGCGACGTTACCCGCAGTGTCGCTGTCCTGATCGCTGCCTGTTTGGCAGCTCACCAGCGATCATGTAGCGACACACCAGTGATCCTGACAAGTGCATATCGTTGTCGGGATCGCTGGTGTGTCGCTATGTGTGACGGGGCCCTAAGACAACTCTTCTGATAATTCTTTTCACTCCACTGTCTGACATCTTCCAGGGAGCACCTAGTCGTGGCCGGTTTATGGTGGAATGATTTTCTTTCTTCTTTTGGATTATGGCCCCAAGAATGCTCACTGGAACCTTCAGTAGTTTATAAATTCTTCTGTAACCAATGCCATCAGTATGTTTTGCAACAATAAGGTTGTAAAGGTCTTGAGACAGCTCACTGTTTTACCCATCATGAGATGTTTCTAGTGTAGCACCTTGATAATGAGATACCTTCTTGAAGTCCAACAGTTGAACCAGCTGATATTTTTCACTTATTGGCAGGATTACTTTCTAATTACTGATAGATTTCAGCTGGTGTCATGACTTTCAGTGGTTATTTGCATCTTTCCTTCTTCATGTATTCAACACTTTTTTCCTGTGTAATTTTTCGTTATTACACATAACTTAATTTATAGACATCTATTGTTTGATTCCTTTGCATGTGTGGATTGGATGGGTTGTTACAGACATCTGGTAAGAATTTCATGTCAATAGCACCTTTAGAAATATATTTACTTAGAAAATTGGTGATATGTTCAATACCTATTTCACCCATTGTATAGGGGGTTAATGATATGACATTCATTATATCAAATCCATAATATGGAATCCAAAGCAGTCAAGAGGAACATCAGTGGAGAAACTCCACGTGTATTGCTGGTCAAGCCAGCTCCCATGATACATGTGGGGCATTCTTCACTGGCATTCCGCTAGACTGCTTTGGATTCCATATTATGAGTTTGATGTACTGAATAATATAGCATTAACTCCCTATAAAGTGCCTGAATTCTGAGACTTTCCCACTGGATATACAGTTGTGATCAAAAGTTTACATACCCCGGCATAATTATTGCTTTCTTAGCCTTTTTTCAGAGAAAATATGCGATAGCATATTCCGCCTATATGGTAGGTATTAATATCTTTACGTAATGTACCTTATATTTTGTTTCCAGGCTATCCTAACTCAAGAATGCCCTATGGAAACGAAGACCTATATGACACAGGACAATACCCCAGATCTTCCCCTCTCCGACCATAGTAGTGATGATGACATCAGCATCCCCCACAAGAGGACCATGAGGAACCCTCGCTGACCCACATTGTATATAGGAACCTGTGAATTGTTACCAGTGCCTTGCTGTATCAGATCCTTCATGAACTGCACCATATAACATCTGCATCTCCATCACTGAAGCATCTTTATTTTTTTGTAAGCCCTTTTAGTCACTAATGCCCAAGGAAACACATAATGTAAAATGGGCACCATGTGTAATTGCCTCATGCATGTTAGGGCTGGAGGTCTCTGCACTGGTTCAACCCCTTCACCGTTTGTTGGGTTGTGTAAATCATGAACGTTTAGCCCTTTTTTTCTAACATTGCAGTCCTCATGGTGGTCTAAATCAACTGGATAGCGTCTCTGGATGGACCCTCTTTAGCATCTCCAGGACTGCCTCAAATGCCCCCGCATGAGAAATGTGGCCAGTTATTCCTGTCCCTGTACCCATGTATGTGCCTGCGAGGCTGGTAATTCCCTGCAGATTCACAACGTTCTTAGAAATAAAGCCACCTTGACCAGGAACCATTTCTCCAGCTAAGAAGCAAATTGGTTCTAAACCTCTAAAGGATTGACCCATTCAATAAAATTTGTCCGAGTACGGTTTTCATTTCTTAATAGACAGCACTGGGACCAAAAATATGGTTGTGTGAATGAGTTCTTACAGGGGATTTTCCATCTTACACATTTATGAATATTCTGTACCAGCATCTATTTCCAGAATTGGAGGTCACTCCATCCCTTTCCCACCTAGTGAGGTGATGTCTGACTTCAAAATCCAGACCTTGAACAAATGCAAGGGTTTAATTTCCATTCACTTCTATGGAAACTTCAGAAACAGAGGAGATTGACCACCACTCAGTTAAGTCCCTGCAGTGGCCAGAGTTGGCCTCACCAGGTGGAATAGGGTTGGAGAATCTCCCTGTTTCTGGAGGTAGGTGCAAGTCTGAGTGGTGGGACCTGCATCTATTAGATATTTATGTGATTTCTAAAGCCACTTTGACACGGCCATAACGAGGGCACCTACATTACATACATTTTCTATAGCTCAACCCAATCAAACTTAGGTCCCCATAAAATTCAATGATGATAGATGTTGGTCCGGTTAAAACCCAGGTGATAAGGGATCACGCATCCATAAAATTAATGCTAAAACCACCCGTGTTATGGCCATGTGAAAGCAGCTAAATGGGTAAAACTCCAATTTTAGGCTATATGCAGATGGAGTGTTTTAAAGAAGTTTTTTAAGCCGCTCTAATTTGTTATTTTTTCCCACCTCAGATTTTGAATAACGCCTGGTGGAAAAAAACAAAGCGCATGGTACTTCTTTTCCAAAGAAAAGGCTTCTCCACAAAGACAGGATAGTTTTTTGTCATTTTTGAAATCATCAAATAAGCTCCTTGTGCACATCGCTTTAGGGTGTATTCATACTGAAGCTTTTTGCTGACTTTTTGGAGCAGAAAAGCCACACGTTTTTGAAATGTTTTGAGCTTTAAAGGAGGATTTTGGAAAGTTTCTGCTCCAAAAACTTGGCAAAATGGCTCATTGTAAAAACACTCCAGGTCTATGTGTACACAGAGTTTTGTGAGGAAATTTTGGAGTTGAAACTGAGCAGAAACTCTCCAAATCTTCCTCCGAATCTGAAAACTCCTCCAAAAATTCCTGTTTCAACTCCCAGACCAGGTATTTTTTTTTGTTGGCGCTTTTGCACTTTCTCCTTTGTGCTTCATGGCAGTACAAAAATGACAGTGACGGGGATCTTCAGTACGCTCCCCGCTACCACGGCAAAGCATCGGCACCCCTGCAGTTGTGTCATGGAGGGCGGGTAGGAGTACCACGACATGGCCACTCCACTTTAATACCACTGTCAGAGCTTGCCACCAGCATTTCACTGGTTAAACATCATCTATTGGAGCTAGATCCGGTCGCTGCTGTTAGAGGCAGATACTGGCTGTACAACACAGTCAGCACCCGCTGTGTAGGGAGTGGGCTCAGCTCTTGTGCTCTCTTCATACACCAGCAGTGTGGCATACATGTACATTACACCATTACATGTTAGGAAGGGGTTGAAGGGGTGGTCTATAATTAGTAATATATGGCTGCCTTGTTCCAAAAACAGTTTACAGGTAGAGTCTGACATTTTCATTTAAGTGAATGGTGTATAGCTACAATACCAGATGCAACCTGTAGACAGGTGTGGCGCTGTTTTTTTTACAAAAAGACAACCATGTTTTATCAAATCCTGGACAACCCCTTTAAAAAAAAAACATGCCCCAATGTTCAGAGCCATTCATAGCTCCAAATTTTACAATGCATACAGTTGCTGAATCTACACGCTTCTTTTAAAGGGCATGGTGCACGTAAAAAATGAATGCATGCACAAGTGTGGCACAGAAAGAGTGACTGCCATCGGCTGTTTACTTTCCTTCGGATTTGAACCTGACAATAGGCGGACAAATATTAGATTTAGGGCCGTGTGACAGATGGTTGGCTGGCAGGCAGCTGTTCATTGTCTGCTGTGGCAATACATCACCTGCTGGAGCTCTATGCGACCTCGGCAGGGAAGGGTTAATGACTGACGCTACTGGTCACTTGCCGACTTTCACCAGGTGTTGAGGAAGTAGTGACACCGCACACATTATAGTGGGACTGGTCAGCAATCTAATGTGCATGGGGACCTCCTCTGAAATTATCGGGGGAGAGAAGGACTGGACAATATGCCTGATCCCATTTTGGCAAACTCTCCAAGTGGCGTACTCCTCTCTCCCCATACATAACACAACCAGCCATAGCCACAGTTGACTCCCATCTAGTGTATATGGTCATTCGTGTTCCCATGAGGGTCACAATCACACACAAAGGCTATAAGTAACCTAAAGACAATGTCAGGTTAATAACTGATGCAATGGGTCAAAATCCCCCATGAATAATTTTATATGGAGGAACACAAAGGTTTGAACACTCCATCGTACACTGTCTTAAAGGGAACCTGACAGCTGGTACATGCTGATAACCCACAAAAGATTGTTCAAAAATTAGGCAAAGACGATCAAAATATAGTAAAATATTGAAATTTTATTAATACATCAAAAAACAAAACACCATAAAAGCAGAAAAAGATTGGAAAAAAAATAAAAAAATTATATACAAAATAAGAGGGGGGTTAGGTGCGCCAAGTAATTAACCAATCAATTCATAAGGAATTATAACATATTAATCCAAAATGATGCAATGTAAAACATCAGGTACAAGTCAATATCAGTTACACAGAAACCACTGCATATAGTCTAGGGCAGGGGTGGGCAATTAATTTTCGCGAGGGGCCACATGAGAGATCGTGGCTGTTGTGGAGGGCCGAACCAATAGGACAAAAGTAATTTTTCTCAATATTAATATTGATATATTCTAATTATTATGTTATTGATAATTATATTAATATTAATTGTATCACTTAATATTGAGCAGAATTAAGTATGCTGACATCCCTCTATATGTGTAGCCCAGCTGTGCCTGGAGCCACATGTTCCCAGGGGGATGCAACAAAGGTAAACCCACAGTGACCTATATGCACACAACAAATCTGCACTATTCCCTAGATCCACCAGAGGGAGCCCTTTCGCAGTTTATAAAGGTAGTGACGACACGGCAGTCACCTCAGAACATCTCAGAACGGCAGTTACCTCAGATCAGTGAGAGATGAGCTGAGGGAGAGAGAGTTACTGAAAGACTGAAGACTACAGCTTGAACTTAGTTTACTGTGTGGAGTCCAGTAATAGTGGAGGAAGATAGCCACTTCAGCCTGGTCAGAACTGAGTCAACTGAGTGTAGTTTCAGTGAGCAAGCGTGCCGACGCTTTGAGAGCGGTGAAGAGAAAGGAGAATCAGCC
>JARQOD010000004.1:557588776-557698308 GCA_033576555.1 Oophaga sylvatica | reverse complement strand
CCGGAGGCCAGCGATCAGCTGGTAACCAAGGTACACATCGGGTTTCCAGGCGCCGGGCGGCACCTGGAAACCCGATGTGTACGTTGGATACCAGCGCGCTGCTGCAGGGGAGCTGGAAACCAAGGTACACATCGGGTTTCCAGGTGCCGCGCAGCGCCTGGAAACCAGATGTGTACCTTGGTTACCAGCTCCCTCCACCAGCATGCTGGTATCCAATGTACACTGAGGGTAACTAAGCGACGTTACCCGCAGTGTCGCTGTCCTGATCGCTGCCTGTTTGGCAGCTCACCAGCGATCATGTAGCGACACACCAGTGATCCTGACAAGTGCATATCGTTGTCGGGATCGCTGGTGTGTCGCTATGTGTGACGGGGCCCTAAGACAACTCTTCTGATAATTCTTTTCACTCCACTGTCTGACATCTTCCAGGGAGCACCTAGTCGTGGCCGGTTTATGGTGGAATGATTTTCTTTCTTCTTTTGGATTATGGCCCCAAGAATGCTCACTGGAACCTTCAGTAGTTTATAAATTCTTCTGTAACCAATGCCATCAGTATGTTTTGCAACAATAAGGTTGTAAAGGTCTTGAGACAGCTCACTGTTTTACCCATCATGAGATGTTTCTAGTGTAGCACCTTGATAATGAGATACCTTCTTGAAGTCCAACAGTTGAACCAGCTGATATTTTTCACTTATTGGCAGGATTACTTTCTAATTACTGATAGATTTCAGCTGGTGTCATGACTTTCAGTGGTTATTTGCATCTTTCCTTCTTCATGTATTCAACACTTTTTTCCTGTGTAATTTTTCGTTATTACACATAACTTAATTTATAGACATCTATTGTTTGATTCCTTTGCATGTGTGGATTGGATGGGTTGTTACAGACATCTGGTAAGAATTTCATGTCAATAGCACCTTTAGAAATATATTTACTTAGAAAATTGGTGATATGTTCAATACCTATTTCACCCATTGTATAGGGGGTTAATGATATGACATTCATTATATCAAATCCATAATATGGAATCCAAAGCAGTCAAGAGGAACATCAGTGGAGAAACTCCACGTGTATTGCTGGTCAAGCCAGCTCCCATGATACATGTGGGGCATTCTTCACTGGCATTCCGCTAGACTGCTTTGGATTCCATATTATGAGTTTGATGTACTGAATAATATAGCATTAACTCCCTATAAAGTGCCTGAATTCTGAGACTTTCCCACTGGATATACAGTTGTGATCAAAAGTTTACATACCCCGGCATAATTATTGCTTTCTTAGCCTTTTTTCAGAGAAAATATGCGATAGCATATTCCGCCTATATGGTAGGTATTAATATCTTTACGTAATGTACCTTATATTTTGTTTCCAGGCTATCCTAACTCAAGAATGCCCTATGGAAACGAAGACCTATATGACACAGGACAATACCCCAGATCTTCCCCTCTCCGACCATAGTAGTGATGATGACATCAGCATCCCCCACAAGAGGACCATGAGGAACCCTCGCTGACCCACATTGTATATAGGAACCTGTGAATTGTTACCAGTGCCTTGCTGTATCAGATCCTTCATGAACTGCACCATATAACATCTGCATCTCCATCACTGAAGCATCTTTATTTTTTTGTAAGCCCTTTTAGTCACTAATGCCCAAGGAAACACATAATGTAAAATGGGCACCATGTGTAATTGCCTCATGCATGTTAGGGCTGGAGGTCTCTGCACTGGTTCAACCCCTTCACCGTTTGTTGGGTTGTGTAAATCATGAACGTTTAGCCCTTTTTTTCTAACATTGCAGTCCTCATGGTGGTCTAAATCAACTGGATAGCGTCTCTGGATGGACCCTCTTTAGCATCTCCAGGACTGCCTCAAATGCCCCCGCATGAGAAATGTGGCCAGTTATTCCTGTCCCTGTACCCATGTATGTGCCTGCGAGGCTGGTAATTCCCTGCAGATTCACAACGTTCTTAGAAATAAAGCCACCTTGACCAGGAACCATTTCTCCAGCTAAGAAGCAAATTGGTTCTAAACCTCTAAAGGATTGACCCATTCAATAAAATTTGTCCGAGTACGGTTTTCATTTCTTAATAGACAGCACTGGGACCAAAAATATGGTTGTGTGAATGAGTTCTTACAGGGGATTTTCCATCTTACACATTTATGAATATTCTGTACCAGCATCTATTTCCAGAATTGGAGGTCACTCCATCCCTTTCCCACCTAGTGAGGTGATGTCTGACTTCAAAATCCAGACCTTGAACAAATGCAAGGGTTTAATTTCCATTCACTTCTATGGAAACTTCAGAAACAGAGGAGATTGACCACCACTCAGTTAAGTCCCTGCAGTGGCCAGAGTTGGCCTCACCAGGTGGAATAGGGTTGGAGAATCTCCCTGTTTCTGGAGGTAGGTGCAAGTCTGAGTGGTGGGACCTGCATCTATTAGATATTTATGTGATTTCTAAAGCCACTTTGACACGGCCATAACGAGGGCACCTACATTACATACATTTTCTATAGCTCAACCCAATCAAACTTAGGTCCCCATAAAATTCAATGATGATAGATGTTGGTCCGGTTAAAACCCAGGTGATAAGGGATCACGCATCCATAAAATTAATGCTAAAACCACCCGTGTTATGGCCATGTGAAAGCAGCTAAATGGGTAAAACTCCAATTTTAGGCTATATGCAGATGGAGTGTTTTAAAGAAGTTTTTTAAGCCGCTCTAATTTGTTATTTTTTCCCACCTCAGATTTTGAATAACGCCTGGTGGAAAAAAACAAAGCGCATGGTACTTCTTTTCCAAAGAAAAGGCTTCTCCACAAAGACAGGATAGTTTTTTGTCATTTTTGAAATCATCAAATAAGCTCCTTGTGCACATCGCTTTAGGGTGTATTCATACTGAAGCTTTTTGCTGACTTTTTGGAGCAGAAAAGCCACACGTTTTTGAAATGTTTTGAGCTTTAAAGGAGGATTTTGGAAAGTTTCTGCTCCAAAAACTTGGCAAAATGGCTCATTGTAAAAACACTCCAGGTCTATGTGTACACAGAGTTTTGTGAGGAAATTTTGGAGTTGAAACTGAGCAGAAACTCTCCAAATCTTCCTCCGAATCTGAAAACTCCTCCAAAAATTCCTGTTTCAACTCCCAGACCAGGTATTTTTTTTTGTTGGCGCTTTTGCACTTTCTCCTTTGTGCTTCATGGCAGTACAAAAATGACAGTGACGGGATCTTCAGTACGCTCCCCGCTACCACGGCAAAGCATCGGCACCCCTGCAGTTGTGTCATGGAGGGCGGGTAGGAGTACCACGACATGGCCACTCCACTTTAATACCACTGTCAGAGCTTGCCACCAGCATTTCACTGGTTAAACATCATCTATTGGAGCTAGATCCGGTCGCTGCTGTTAGAGGCAGATACTGGCTGTACAACACAGTCAGCACCCGCTGTGTAGGGAGTGGGCTCAGCTCTTGTGCTCTCTTCATACACCAGCAGTGTGGCATACATGTACATTACACCATTACATGTTAGGAAGGGGTTGAAGGGGTGGTCTATAATTAGTAATATATGGCTGCCTTGTTCCAAAAACAGTTTACAGGTAGAGTCTGACATTTTCATTTAAGTGAATGGTGTATAGCTACAATACCAGATGCAACCTGTAGACAGGTGTGGCGCTGTTTTTTTTACAAAAAGACAACCATGTTTTATCAAATCCTGGACAACCCCTTTAAAAAAAAAACATGCCCCAATGTTCAGAGCCATTCATAGCTCCAAATTTTACAATGCATACAGTTGCTGAATCTACACGCTTCTTTTAAAGGGCATGGTGCACGTAAAAAATGAATGCATGCACAAGTGTGGCACAGAAAGAGTGACTGCCATCGGCTGTTTACTTTCCTTCGGATTTGAACCTGACAATAGGCGGACAAATATTAGATTTAGGGCCGTGTGACAGATGGTTGGCTGGCAGGCAGCTGTTCATTGTCTGCTGTGGCAATACATCACCTGCTGGAGCTCTATGCGACCTCGGCAGGGAAGGGTTAATGACTGACGCTACTGGTCACTTGCCGACTTTCACCAGGTGTTGAGGAAGTAGTGACACCGCACACATTATAGTGGGACTGGTCAGCAATCTAATGTGCATGGGGACCTCCTCTGAAATTATCGGGGGAGAGAAGGACTGGACAATATGCCTGATCCCATTTTGGCAAACTCTCCAAGTGGCGTACTCCTCTCTCCCCATACATAACACAACCAGCCATAGCCACAGTTGACTCCCATCTAGTGTATATGGTCATTCGTGTTCCCATGAGGGTCACAATCACACACAAAGGCTATAAGTAACCTAAAGACAATGTCAGGTTAATAACTGATGCAATGGGTCAAAATCCCCCATGAATAATTTTATATGGAGGAACACAAAGGTTTGAACACTCCATCGTACACTGTCTTAAAGGGAACCTGACAGCTGGTACATGCTGATAACCCACAAAAGATTGTTCAAAAATTAGGCAAAGACGATCAAAATATAGTAAAATATTGAAATTTTATTAATACATCAAAAAACAAAACACCATAAAAGCAGAAAAAGATTGGAAAAAAATAAAAAAATTATATACAAAATAAGAGGGGGGTTAGGTGCGCCAAGTAATTAACCAATCAATTCATAAGGAATTATAACATATTAATCCAAAATGATGCAATGTAAAACATCAGGTACAAGTCAATATCAGTTACACAGAAACCACTGCATATAGTCTAGGGCAGGGGTGGGCAATTAATTTTCGCGAGGGGCCACATGAGAGATCGTGGCTGTTGTGGAGGGCCGAACCAATAGGACAAAAGTAATTTTTCTCAATATTAATATTGATATATTCTAATTATTATGTTATTGATAATTATATTAATATTAATTGTATCACTTAATATTGAGCAGAATTAAGTATGCTGACATCCCTCTATATGTGTAGCCCAGCTGTGCCTGGAGCCACATGTTCCCAGGGGGATGCAACAAAGGTAAACCCACAGTGACCTATATGCACACAACAAATCTGCACTATTCCCTAGATCCACCAGAGGGAGCCCTTTCGCAGTTTATAAAGGTAGTGACGACACGGCAGTCACCTCAGAACATCTCAGAACGGCAGTTACCTCAGATCAGTGAGAGATGAGCTGAGGGAGAGAGAGTTACTGAAAGACTGAAGACTACAGCTTGAACTTAGTTTACTGTGTGGAGTCCAGTAATAGTGGAGGAAGATAGCCACTTCAGCCTGGTCAGAACTGAGTCAACTGAGTGTAGTTTCAGTGAGCAAGCGTGCCGACGCTTTGAGAGCGGTGAAGAGAAAGGAGAATCAGCCATCTACTGCTAGTGTGCTTATGTTAAGGGTCGGAGTAGGACAAAAGGCGAGTGGAAGGGAAAAGAGAGTGACAGAGGTTGAAACAGCATTGATCGCTTACCTCTACTCTGAACAACCGGACACCGGGTCCGAGCTTGCTGGCATCTACACGACTAGTAGGAGATACCGGAGACCCTGTGGGACTTCAAGTCGCAGGGGCCCACAAGTGCTGATACGTAACCGGGGTCAGGAAGACGGAGTCTAGCAGGGCCCTTCATACAGAGACACTGTTCTATCCTAGAGAAGGCCTCACTACAAAGTCAGCCGGGCGTATAACTGAAGACAGAGTTAGACTTCGTTTTATACAGGTCAGAAACTCACACATAAAGGAGTACGGAGGCCCTACACCTACTCAGTGGGATTACTGGACGTGCATCCTCCACCCTGCCAGCTTCCCGGGACGTGCCTGCAACTACCATCAGTAAAGGTACAGAAAGAGACTTTTGTGTGTGTGTCTGCCTTATTGCTCCTGCACCCCTACACCACCATATACTATGAGGGATCCAGTCTTGCCTGTGGAAGACTTAACACCTTGCTGCCCAGTAACAACCCCTCAGCGGATCTACCCTGCAGCGCTGGTCACCCTGACCAGGTACCACAGGTGGCGTCACGAACAAACTGTATATACTTTAATCCCCTGTAAATATCCCACATTTGAGGTGAGCCCCAGGGCCACAGACCAAGCTGTGATACCCGTGACATCCCCATTGAAGTGAACGGGCTCGGTGCCGAGTACCCCACGGTCCTGCTAAAGGCGACTCATATATATCCCTTGAATCTGAGTATAGCTGCTTCTGTATATCATATGAGCCCCTAAACAGCCCTTTACATGCTGCATGAGCCCCACACAGCCTCCCTATATACACTGCATGAGCCCCACACAGCCTCCCCCATATGCGGCATGAGCCCCACACCAGCTTCACCCATATACGGCATGAGCCCCACACAGCCTCCCTATATATACTGCATGAGCCCCACACAGCCTCCCCATATGCGGCATGAGCCCCACACAGCCTCCCTATATATACTGCATGAGCCCCACACAGCCTCGCCCATATGCGGCATGAGCCCCACACAGCCTCCCTATATATACTGCATGAGCCCCACACAGCCTCCCTATATACTGCATGAGCCCCACACAGCCTCCCCCATATGCGGCATGAGCCCAACACCAGCCTCACCCATATGTGGCATGAGCCCCACACAGCCTCCCTATATATACTGCATGAGCCCCACACAGCCTCCCTATATACTGCATGAGCCCCACACAGCCTCCCCCATATGCGGCATGAGCCCAACACCAGCCTCACCCATATGCGGCATGAGCCCCACACAGCCTCCCTATATACACTGCATGAGCCCCACACAGCCTCCATATATACACTGCATGAGTCCCACAGCCTCCCTATATACTGCATGAGCCCCACACAGCCTCCCCCATATGCGGCATGAGCCCAACACCAGCCTCACCTATATGCGGCATGAGCCCCACACAGCCTATACTGCATGAGCCCCACACAGCCTCCCCATATGCGGCATGAGCCCCACACCAGCCTCATCCATATGCGGCATGAGCCCCAAACAGCCTCCCTATATACCCTGCATGAGCCCCACACAGCCTCCATATATACACTGCATGAGCCCCACAGCCTCCCTATATATACTGCATGAGCCCCACACAGCCTCCCTATATACACTGCATGAGCCCCACACAGCCTCCATATATACACTGCATGAGCCCCACAGCCTCCCTATATATACTGCATGAGCCCCACACAGCCTCCCCCATATGTGGCATGAGCCCAACACCAGCCTCACCCATATGCGGCATGAGCCCCACACAGCCTCCCTATATATACTGCATGAACCCCACACAGCCTCCCCCATATGCGGCATGAGCCCCACACAGCCTCCCTATATATACTGCATGAGCCCCACACAGCTTCCACCATATGCGGCATGAGCCCCACACAGCCTCCCTATATACACTGCATGAGCCCCACACAGCCTCCATATATAAACTGCATGAGCCCCACAGCCTCCCTATATATACTGCATGAGCCCCACACAGCCACCATATATACACTGCATGAGCCCCACAGCCTCCCTATATATACTGCATGAGCCCCACACAGCCTCCCCCATATGCGGCATGAGCCCCACACAGCCTCCCTATATATACTGCATGAGCCCCACACAGCTTCCACCATATGCGGCATGAGCCCCACACAGCCTCCATATATACACTGCATGAGCCCCACACAGCCTCCATATATACACTGCATGAGCCCACACAGCCTCCCTATATACACTGCATGAGCCCCACACAGCCTCCATATATACACTGCATGAGCCCCACAGCCTCCCTATATATACTGCATGAGTCCCACACAGCCTCCCTATATATACTGCATGAGCCCCACACAGCCTCCCCCATATGCGGCATGAGCCCAACACCAGCCTCACCCATATGCGGCATGAGCCCCACACAGCCTCCCTATATATACTGCATGAGCCCCACACAGCCTCCCCCATATGCGGCATGAGCCCCACACAGCCTCCCTATATATACTGCATGAGCCCCACACAGCCTCCCCCATATGCGGCATGAGCCCCACACCAGCCTCACCCATATGCGGCATGAGCCCCACACAGCCTCCCTATATATACTGCATGAGCCCCACACAGCCTCCCTATATATACTGAAGGAGCCCCACACTGCCTCCATATATACACTGCATGATCCCCACACAGCCTCCCTATATACACTGCATGAGCCTCACACAGCCTCCATATATACACTGCATGAGCCCCACACAGCCTCCCTATATATACTGCAGGAGCCCCACACAGCCTCCATATATACACTGCATGAGCCCCACACAGCCTCCATATATACACTGCATGAGCCCCACACAGCCTCCATATATACACTGCATGAGCCCCACACAGCCTCCCTATATATACTGCATGAGCCCCACACAGCCTCCATATATACACTGCATGAGCCCCACACAGCCTCCCTATATACACTGCATGAGCCCCACACAGCCTCCCTATATATACTGCATGAGCCCCACACAGCCTCCCTATATACACCGCATGAGCCCCACACAGCCTCCATATGTATACTGCAGGAGCCCCATACATTCTCCCTATATACAGCATGAGCCCCACACAGCCTCCCTATATACACCGCATGAGCCCCACACAGCCTCCCTGTATACACTGCAGGAGCCCCATACATCCTCCCCATATACAGCATGAGCCCCACACAGCCTCCCTGTTATGATTTGGTAGCTGAGGAGTGCAGGTAAAAAAGGCAATACACCAGAGCAGTTGGAATCTATGAGATTGCAGTACCCTGACTAACCACCACAACTAGAGGCAGCCGTGGAGCGTTTCTACGTTGGTCCTAGACGCCTCGTCACAGCCTGAGAAACTAACTATACCTAAAGATAGAAAGAGGAAAGCTATCTGCCCCGGAGCAGATCCCCAAAGAACATAGAAAGCCCCCAAACATGTAATGGCGGTTAGACAAGAAGAAATACTGACACAGACAGAAAATAGTATGAGCAAACGTTGGGGCCCAAACTATCTAAATAGAAAAGGATAGGAAGGGCACTTACTGCAATCCCAAAAAACCCTGAAAAGCACCAACACTACTAATTTCAAAAACACCTGAGATCACACGACCTCTACCACCTAAATTAGTTCTCTGGTGTAACAAAATCAAAACAGCAGCCACTGAAAAAACTGGAAAAAGCAAATGTACAAAACATCAGTGGCTGAACTAAACTGAGAGGGCAAAAGCCCCGGAGGGGACCCTGAAGGCCCCCACAGAAGTGCAGGACAAAATGCAAAAATCAAGCACAAAAACAAAAAGAAGAAAATGTCTTATCTGTTAGCAGGAGATGCAGACACGACACAGCAGGCTAAAAAGGAAACAGGAATCAAGGATTGAGACCAGAACAATTGATCACCGGCAACCCTGATGGGAAGGCGACTCCCTTAAATAAGACCAGTCAGTAACACCTGATTCCCAATCCTCACAATCTTCACTGGACAGTCCAGTACCGCTTGTAACCACCAGAGGGAGCCTCTGCTCAGAACTCATTTCAAGTCCATTCACAACAGTACCCCCCCCTTGAGGAGGGTCACCGAACCCTCACTTGAGCAACCAGGTCGGTCAGGATGAGTTCTATGATACGCACGGATGAGTCTCCTAGCATGGATGTCCGAAGCAAACACCCAAGAATTGTCTTCCTGACCATAACCTCTCCACTTAACCAAATACTGGAGTTTCCGTCTAGAAAAACGAGAATTCAATATTTTCTCAACCACAAACTCCATATTGCCCTCAACCAGAACAGGGTCAGGAGGCAAAGCAGTAGGAACCACTGGCTCAACAAACCTCTTCAACAAGGACTTGTGGAACACGTTATGGATCTTAAATGTCCCTGGAAGAAGCAAATGAAAAGAAACAGGATTAAGAATCTCCATGGTCTTATAAGGTCCAATGAACCTAGGCTTAAATTTAGGAGATGCCACTCTCATAGGAATATTTTTTGAGGACAACCAGACCAAGTCCCCCACTTTAAACCGAGGACCATCAGTCCTATGCCGGTTAGCAAACCGCTGGGCCCTCTCCTGAGAGAGGGACAACCTCTCCACTACCTGGTCCCAAATCTGTTGCATACGCTCCACAACAGTCAACACCTGGACAGGCAGAAGCCTCCGTCTGTCCTGAAGAAAATCGAGGGTGAAACCCAGAATTACAGAAAAATGGAGACATCAAAGTGGCAGAGCTAGCCCTATTATTAAGAGCAAACTCAGCCAAAGGCAAAAAAGAGACCCAGTCATCCTGATCAGCAGACACAAAGCATCTTAGATAAGTCTCCAATATCTGGTTCGTTCTCTCAGTTTGACCATTGGTCTGAGGATGAAACGCCGAGGAGAAAGACAACTGAACACCAAGCTTAGAACAAAAGGTCCTCCAAAATCTGGAAACAAACTGGACTCCTCTGTCAGACACAATGTTCTCAGGAATGCCGTGTAAACGAACCACGTGCTGAAGGAACAAAGGCACCAATTCAGAGGAGGAAGGCAACTTAGGTAATGGCACAAGATGTATCATCTTGGAAAACCTATCACAAATCACCCAGATGACGGTCATTCTCTGAGAAACAGGGAGGTCGGAAATGAAATCCATAGAGATATGGGTCCATGGTCTCTTGGGCACAGGCAATGGCATCAACAAACCACTAGAGCGGGAGCAAGGCTTGGAGCGAGAGCAAGTCCCGCAGGACTGCACAAATTCCCTGACATCACGAGACAAGGTAGGCCACCAAAAGGACCGACTAACCAAGTCTCTGGTACCAAAAATTCCGGGATGACCGGCCAACGCGGAACAATGAATCTCAGACATCACACTCTTTTTCCAGTGGTCCGGGACAAACAATTTCCCAACAGGGCAGCACTCGGGCCTATCCTCCTGACACCCCTCCAGAGCCAGTCTCAAATTGGGCGAGATGGCGGAAAGAACTACACCTTCTTTCAAAATAACAGAAGGATCAGATAACTCAGGAGAGTCCGCAAGGAAACTCCTTGAAAGGGCATCCGCCTTAACATTCTTAGTGCCAGGAAGAAAGGAAACCACAAAATTAAAACGTGTGAAAAACAAGGCCCACCTGGCCTGTCTAGGATTAAGTCGCTTGGCAGATTCCAGATAAACCAGATTCTTATGGTCAGTAAGGACCACCACCTGATGTTTGGCTCCCTCCAGCCAATGTCTCCACTCTTCAAAAGCCCACTTCATGGCCAATAACTCCCGATTACCCACGTCATAATTACGTTCAGTAGGAGAAAATTTTCGAGAGAAAAAGGCACAAGGGTTAGTTTTAGAGGTCTCTGGATCTCTTTGGGACAAAACGGCACCTGCCCCAATTTCAGAGGCATCAACCTCCACCTGAAATGGCAGAGAAACATCAGGCTGCCGTAGAACAGGAGCAGAAGTGAATCTCTGCTTAAGTTCCTGAAATGCAGAGACTGCCTCAGGAGGCCAATTCACCACATCAGAACCCTTTTTGGTCAAATCAGTTAATGGTTTAACAATAACCGAGAAATTACCATAAATTTACGATAAAAATTGGCAAAACCCAAAAATCTTTGAAGAGCCTTTAATGAAGTAGGTTGGACCCAATCACAGATGGCCTGAACCTTGACCGGGTCCATTTCAATAACAGATGGGGACAAAATGAATCCCAAAAATGAGATCCTCTGTACGCCAAAAAGACACTTTGATCCCTTCACATACAGAGCATTCTCTCTCAAAATCTGGAATACAGTTCGAACATGTTTCACATGAGAGTCCCAGTCATTAGAAAAAATCAAGATATCATCCAAATAAACAATCAGAAATTTATCCACAAAATCCCTGAAAATGTCATTCATGAAGGACTGGAAGACAGAAGGAGCATTAGTGAGCCCAAAGGGCATCACAAGGTACTCAAAATGCCCCTCAGGGGTGTTAAATGCCGTCTTCCATTCATCCCCGTGCTTAATGCGAATAAGGTTATATGCCCCCCTGAGGTCAAGCTTGATAAACCAAGTAGCGTTTTTCACCCTGGAAAACAGGTCAGAAATCAAGGGTAACGGATATTGATATTTCACAGTAATATTGTTCAAAAGACGATAATCAATACACGGCCTTAATGAACCATCCTTTTTGGCCACAAAGAAAAAACCGGCACCTAAGGGTGAAGAGGATGGTCTGATATGACCCTTCTCCAATGACTCCTTGATATAAGATCGCATAGCGTCATGTTCAGGTACAGACAAGTTAAAAAGGCGACCTTTAGGGAATTTACTACCAGGCACTAATTCAATAGCGCAGTCATAGCTCCTATGGGGAGGCAAGGATTCAGATTTACTTTCGCTAAACACATCAGAAAAATCAATCAAAATGTCAGGAACATCCTGAGCCTGGGGGGAGGCAGAAAAAACAGGAGTGTTGGTATTAACATATTGGCAGCCCCAACTGGTTACAGACACAGATTTCCAATCCAAAACAGGATTATGAGACTGTAACCAAGGGAAACCCAGCACGATAATGTCATGCAGATTATACAGAACCAAAAATTTGCAGCTCTCCTGATGATCAGGTTCAACCCTCATTATCAATTGAGTAGAGAACTGAGGTTTATTCTCAGCCAAAGGGGTAGAATCGATCCCCAGTAGGGGAATAGACTTCTGTAGGGGTATCAAAGGAAACCCGCAACGTTTAGCAAAATCAAAATCCATCAGGTTAATAGCTGCTCCCGAATCAACGAAAGCCTGAGCAGAAAATGAGGACAGAGAGCATATCAGAGTAACAGTTAATAAAAACTTAGTCTGAACACTACCCAAGACAAGTGAGCGTGCAAAACGTCTTCCCCGCTTAGGGCAGACTGAAACAGCATGAGATGCATCACCACAGTAGAAACATAACCCATTGCGCTTTCGAAACTCATGACGCTGTGCCCCAGAAACCACTCTATCACACTGCATGGGTTCAGAAGCAGGTTCACAAGGCAACACTATTCCACGCATACTTCTCCGCTCTCGCAAACGTCTGTCAATTTGAATCGCTAATGACATAGAATCATTGAGACCAGAGGGGACGGGGAATCCCACCATAACATCCTTTACATTATCTGACAGACCCTTCCGAAAAAGGGCTGCCAAAGCGTCGTCATTCCATTTGGTCAGGACTGCCCACCTGCGGAATCTCTGACAGTATAGCTCAGCGTCATCAAGCCCCTGATTTAATGCCAACAAGGCTTTTTCAGCTTGATCAGTGACATTAGGCTCATCGTACAATAACCCCAAGGCCTGAAAAAATGCATCAACATCACTCAAAACAGGATCCCCAGGTGTCAGGGAAAAAGCCCAATCCTGAGGATCGCCGCGCAGGAGAGAGATGACAATTTGAACCTGCTGCGCTGCGTTCCCTGAGGACTTAGATTTTAAGGCAAAAAACAATTTACAATTATTTTTGAAATTCAGAAACTTGGCTCGATCTCCCAAAAACAAATCTGGCATGGGAATCCTAGGTTCCACAACAGGCAACCTAGCAAAATAGGTAGCAATACTCCGAACCTCAGTGGCAAGCTGATCCACACGGCCAGACAACTGTGAAAACTCCATTGAGAGAAAAAATCCTCCCCAGCACCCAGAGATACAGAGGGAAAAAAAAAAAAAAAATGCAACAAACAGAAAAATATCTCTGACAACTCTGACAACCTTTTTTTTTTCTTTCACAATATTTTTCCCTTCTGTGAGTACCATATAATTTTCAGTTTTGGCCGGTGATACTGTTATGATTTGGTAGCTGAGGAGTGCAGGTAAAAAAGGCAATACACCAGAGCAGTTGGAATCTATGAGATTGCAGTACCCTGACTAACCACCACAACTAGAGGCAGCCGTGGAGCGTTCCTACGTTGGTCCTAGACGCCTCGTCACAGCCTGAGAAACTAACTATACCTAAAGATAGAAAGAGGAAAGCTATCTGCCCCGGAGCAGATCCCCAAAGAACATAGAAAGCCCCCAAACATGTAATGGCGGTTAGACAAGAAGAAATACTGACACAGACAGAAAATAGTATGAGCAAACGTTGGGGCCCAAACTATCTAAATAGAAAAGGATAGGAAGGGCACTTACTGCAATCCCAAAAAACCCTGAAAAGCACCAACACTACTAATTTCAAAAACACCTGAGATCACACGACCTCTACCACCTAAATTAGTTCTCTGGTGTAACAAAATCAAAACAGCAGCCACTGAAAAAACTGGAAAAAGCAAATGTACAAAACATCAGTGGCTGAACTAAACTGAGAGGGCAAAAGCCCCCGGAGGGGACCCTGAAGGCCCCCACAGAAGTGCAGGACAAAATGCAAAAATCAAGCACAAAAACAAAAAGAAGAAAATGTCTTATCTGTTAGCAGGAGATGCAGACACGACACAGCAGGCTAAAAAGGAAACAGGAATCAAGGATTGAGACCAGAACAATTGATCACCGGCAACCCTGATGGAAAGGCGACTCCCTTAAAAAAGACCAGTCAGTAACACCTGATTCCCAATCCTCACAATCTTCACTGAACAGTCCAGTACCGCTTGTAACCACCAGAGGGAGCCTCTGCTCAGAACTCATTTCAAGTCCATTCACAACACCTCCCTATATACACCGCATGAGCCCCACACAGCCTCCCTATATACACCGCATGAGCCCCACACAGCCTCCATATGTATACTGCAGGAGCCCCATACATCCTCCCTATATACAGCATGAGCCCCATACAGCCTCCCTATATACCGCATGAGCCCCACACAGCCTCCCTATATACACTGCAGGAGCCCCATACATCCTCCCCAATAACAGTTAGGTCCATATATATTTGGACAGAGACAACATTTATCTAATTTTGGTTCTAGACATTACCACAATGAATTTGAAACAAAAAAAATCAGATGCAGTTGAAGTTCAGACTTTCAGCTTTCATTTGAGGGTATCCACATTAAAATTGGATGAAGGGTTTAGGAGTTTCAGCTCCTTAACATGTGCCACCCTGTTTTTAAAGGGACCAAAAGTAATTGGACAGATTAAATAATTGTAAATAAAATGATCATTTCTAGTACTTGGTTGAAAACCCTTTGTTAGCAATGACTGCCTGAAGTCTTGAACTCATGGACATCACCAGACACTGTGTTTCCTTCTTTTTGATGCTCTGCCAGGCCTTCACTGCGGTGGTTTTCAGTTGCTGTTTGTTTGTGGGCCTTTCAGTCTGAAGTTTAGTCTTTAACAAGTGAAATGCATGCACGATTGAGTTGAGATCAGGTGACTGACTTGGCCATTCAAGAATATTCCGCTTCTTTGCTTTAATAAACTCCTGGGTTGCTTTGGCTTTATGTTTTGGGTCATTGTCCATCTGTAGTATGAAACGACGACCAATCAGTTTGGCTGCATTTGGCTGGATCTGAGCACACAGTATGGCTCTGAATACCTCAGAATTCATTCGGCTGCGTCTGTCCTGTGTCACATCATCAATAAACACTAGTGACCCAGTGCCACTGGCAGCCATGCATGCCCAAGCCATCACACTGCTTCCGCCATGTTTTACAGATGATGTGGTATGCTTTGGATCATGAGCTGTACCACGCCTTCGCCATACTTTTCTCTTTCCATCATTCTAGTAGAGGTTGATCTTGGTCTCATCTGTCCAAAGAATGTTCTTCCAGAACTGTGCTGGCTTTTTTAGATGTTTTTTAGCAAAGTCCAGCCTAGCCTTTTTATTCTTGATTCTTATGAGTGGCTTGCACCGTGCAGTGAACCCTCTGTATTTACGTTCATGCAGTCTTCTCTTTATGGTAGATTTGGATATTGATACGCCTACCTCCTGGAGAGTGTTGTTCACTTGGTTGGCTGTTGTGAAGGGGTTTCTCTTCACCATGGAGAGTATTCTGCGATCATCCACCACTGTTGTCTTCCGTGGGCGCCCAGGTCTTTTTGCATTGATGAGTTCACCAGTGCTTTCTTTCTTTTTAAGGATGTACCAAACTGTAAATTTTGCCACTCCTAATGTTGTAGCAATTTCTTGGATGGGTTTTTTCTGTTTTTGCAGCTTAAGGATGGCTTGTTTCACCTGAATGGAGAGCTCCTTTGACCGCATGTTTTCTTCACAGCAAAACCTTCCAAATGCAAACACCACACCTCAAATCAACTCCAGCCCTTTTATCTGCTTAATTGAGAATGACATAACAAAGGGATTGCCTACACCTGTCCTTGAAATAGCTTTGGAGTCAATTGTCCAATTACTTTTGGTCCCTTTAAAAACAGGGTGGCACATGTTAAGGAGCTGAAGTTCCTAAACCCTTCATCCAATTTTAATGTGGATACCCTCAAATGAAAGCTGAAAGTCTGAACTTCAACTGCATCTGAATTGTTTTGTTTAAAATTCATTGTGGTAATGTCTAGAACCAAAATTAGATAAATGTTGTCTCTGTCCAAATATATATGGACCTAACTGTACAGCATGAGCCCCACACAGCCTCCCTATATACACCGCATGAGCCCCACACAGCCTCCATATGTATACTGCAGGAGCCCCATACATCCTCCCTATATACAGCATGAGCCCCATACAGCCTCCCTATATACCGCATGAGCCCCACACAGCCTCCCTATATACAGCATGAGCCCCACACAGCCTCCCTATAGACACTCCATAAGCCCCACACAGAATCTCTATATACACTGCATGAGCCTCACAGAGCCTCCCCATGTGCAGCATGCAGCATCTCGTCCCCAATGCAGCACCATGCGCAGCATGTCACCCCATATGCAGCAGCATGTGAACCATGTCACCCCCATATGCAGCACCATGTGCACCATGTCACCCCCATATGCAGCACCATGTGCACCATGTCACCCCCATGTCCAGCATGTCACCATGTGCAGCACCATGTCACCCCCATGTGCAGCACCATGTCACCCCCCATGTGCAGCACCATGTCACCCCCATATGCAGCACCATGTCACCCCCATGTGCAGCAGCATGTGCAGCACCATGTCACCCCCATAGCCTCCCCATGCCCACCCAAACATCCCATACAAATGTAAAAAAAAAAAAAAGAACACCACATACTCGCCTCGGTCCCATTCCCTGGCGCTCAGCTTCTATTCTTGCCTCCGATGCGCTGACTCTTCGCAGTACAGCTGACGCAATGAAATGACGTCATCGTGTCAGTTGTTTCACATGCTGATCGATGGAGGAAGTGGCCGGAGGCCCACCAAAGGAGTCAGCGCAGATGGAGACAGTGAGCAGGCAGGCTCCATGCGGCCTGTGGGCCTCTGTGTCAAGATCCATTTTTGGATTTGTGGCAGATCTGGTTCCACTTTTTAAAACTTTTTTTCCTTTTGGACCATCGGGGTTAATGAGATAAATTTGTTGTGTTCAAAGAAGCCTGCAAGTCGTATTTTAGGGTTCGCCCTTGTTCATCATGGAGTGAGGAACAGCGTGTGGGGATTATGGTCTCCCTTCCCAAGGGTGATCCCCAATCCTGGGCCTTCTCCCTGCCGACCGGTTCACATCTTTCGGTGGACGAGTTTTTTGCGGCCTTGGCGATGGTGTATGGAGATCCTGATGGCGTCTCTCTGGCGGAGTCTCGACTCCGTAAAATCATGCAGGGGGCCGGCCGGCTGAGGAGTACTGCTCAGAGTTTAGGAGGTGGGCCACTGACACTCAGTGGAATGACCCTGCCCTTAAGAGCCATTTTTGTCAGGGTCTGTCATCTAGGCTGCAGGATACTCTGGTGCAGTACGCTACTCCCAGGTCGTTGGAGGTCACCATGTCCTTTGCTATCCGGGTGGATAGACGCCTCAGGGAGAGGCATACACCAAATCTGCCCCCTGTTGTCCTTGCTAGGAAGGAGAACACACCAGTGAAAACGTACGAACCCATGCAGGTGGGAGGAGTTGCATCTCAAATGGTGTTGCCTGCGGTTCGACGTGGTATGCAGGCAGACTGGTCATTTTATCAATGTCTGTCCAACTCGTGCCAAAGTACCATCACCATTTCAAAAGCCATGTCCCCCTGGTTGTGTGGAGGGAGGCGACCAGTTTGTGTATATTTCCTCCATCTTCTTGTCTCAGTTTACCTTACCTGCTGAAGTGGTGGTTGGCGGGGTAACTGTTGGGGGCAGCAGAGGTGCTGCCAGGGAGTAGGGGCAAGACTCAACCCTTACCACAAGTTAATCCTGAGTTTCGGAGTCCTCTTAGGAGGAGGGTGGTGCAGGGACAGGGTCAGGTTTGAGCTCAGGTGGTGACCGTCCCTCGTTCCCTATTGTTAGGGCCCTCCTCTCACCTTTCTCATCCCGTTGTGAGTTGTGCCGTCCGCTGACCAACCACCCGTTGACACTCTGGTTTTCAGCACCACGGCTGCCTCGGTACACGGGTCGGACTGAGACAGCCAAAGGACTGGATATGGCCCACGGGCCACACTTTGCCCAGGTCTGGTCTAGGGCATTGAGGGATAATGAAAAAAGTGCTGTGTGCAAAACAATGTCAGTATATAATACTAGCTATGAACCGGTTCTACGCCCGGGTGGCAAGCATTTTTATAGATATATAAGGTCTCCCATCCTGGTATGTGTTGCCCCCCTCCTATCCTGGTATGCATGGCACCCCTCATCCCTATCCTGGTATGCATGGTACCCCTCATCCCTATCCTGGCATGTATGGTCCCCTCACCCCCACCCAAATCTGGTATGCATGGCACCCCATTCCTCATCCTGGTATGCATGGTCCCCTCACCCCCCAATCCGGGTATGCATGGTACCCCCTCATCCCTATCCTGGTATGTATGGTACCTGCTCATCCATATCCTGCTACTCATGGTCCCCTTACCCCCCCAATCCTGGTATGCATGGTCCCCTCACCCCTCAATCCTGGTATGCATGGTCCCATCACCCCCAATCCTGGAATGCATGGTCCCCTCCCACCCAATCCTGGAACGCATGGTCCCCTCACCCCCCAATTCTGGTATGAATGGTCCCCTCACCCCCAATTCTGGTATGCATGGTCCCCTCACCCCCCAATCCCGGTATGCATGGTACCCCTCTATCCTGGTATGCATGTTACCCCTCATCCCCCAATCCTGGTATGCATGGCCACCTCACCCGCCAATCCTGGTATGTATGGTCCTATCACCCCCCATCCTGGTATGCATGGTCCCCTCGCCCCCAATCCTGATATGCATGGTCCCCTCACCCCCAATCCTGGTATGCATGGTCCCCTCACCCCTTATCCTGGTATGCATGGTTCTCTCACCCCCCTATCCTGGTATGCATGGCCCCCTCACCCCCAAATCTTGGAATGCATGGTCCCCTCCCCCAATCCTGGAATGCATGGTCCTCTCACGCCCGAGTGCTGGTATGCATGGTCCCCCCTCATCCATATCGTAGGATGTATGGTACCCCCTCACCCCCAATCCTGGTATGCATGGTCCCCTCATCCCCAATTCTGGTATACATGGCACCCCTTACCTCCAAATTCTGGTATGCATGGTCCCCTCACCCCCAATCCTGGTATGCATTGTACCACTCACCCACCTATCCTGGTATGCATGTTACCCCTCATCCCCCATTCCTGGTAGGCATGGCTCCCTCACACCCCTCATCCTGGTATGCATGGTCCTCTCACCCCCCATCCTGGTATGCATGGTCCCCTCACCCCCCTATCCTGGTATGCATGGTCTCCTCAGCCCCCAATCCTGATATGCATGGTCCCCTCACCCCAAATCCTGATATGCATGGTCCACTCACCCCCCCTATCCTGGTATGCATGGTCCCCTCTCCCCCTATCCTGGTATGCATGGTTCTGTCACCCCCCTATCCTGGTATGTATGGTCCCCTCACTACCCAATCTTGGAATGCATGGTCCTCTCACTCCCCAATCCTTGTATGCATGGTCTTCTCACCCCCCAATCCTGATGTGCATGGTCCCCTCACTCCCCAGACCACGGGCCACACTTTGCCCAGGTCTGGTCTAGGGCATTGAGGGATAATGAAAAAAGTGCTGTGTGCAAAACATAATGTCTGTATATAATACTAGATATGAACCCGTTCTATGCCCGGGTGGCAAGCATTTTTATAGGTATATGGTCTCCCATCCTGGTATGTGCTGCCCCCCTCCTATCCTGGTATGCATGGCACCCCTCATCCCTATCCTGGTATGTATGGTCACCTCACCCCCACCCAAATCTGGCATGCATGGCACCCTATTCCTCATCCTGGTATGCATGGTCCCCTGACCCCCCAATCCTGGAATGCATGGTCCCCTCATCCCCCAATCCTGGTATGTATGGTACCTGCTCATCCATATCCTGGTATTCATGGTCCCCTCACCTCCCCAATCCTGGTATGCATGGTCCCCTCATCCCCCAATCCTGGTATGCATGGTCTCATCACCCCCCAATCCTGGAATGCATGGTCCACTCCCACCCAATCCAGGAATGCATGGTCCCCTCACCCCCCAATTCTGGTATGAATGGTCCCATCACCCCCAATTCTGGTATGCATGGTCCCCTCACCCCCCAATCCTGATATGCATGGTACCCCTCTATCCTGGTATACATGTTACCCCTCATCCCTCAATCCTGGTATGCATGGCCTCCCACCCCCCAATCCTGGTATGCATGGTCCCCTCACCCCCAATCCTGGTATGCATGGTCCCCTCACCCCCCTATCCTGGTATGCATGGCCCCTCACCCTCCAATCTTGGAATGCATGGTCCCCTCCCCCCAATGCTGGAATGCATGGTCCACACACCCCCCAATGCTGGTATGCATGGTACCCCTCATCCCCCAATCCTGGTATGCATGTTACCCCTCATCCCCCAATCCTGGTATGCATGGCCCCCTCACCCCCCAATCCTGGTATGCATGGTCCCCTCGCCCCCAATTCTGGTATGCATGGTCCCCTCAACCCCCAATCCTGGTATGCATGTTACCCCTCATCCCACAATCCTGGTATGCATGGCCCCCTCACCCCCCATTCTGGTATGAATGGTCCCCTCACCCCCAATTCTGGTATGCATGGTCCCCTCAACCCCCAATCCTGGTATGCATGTTACCCCTCATCCCCCAATCCTGGTATGCATGGCCCCCTCACCCCCCAATCCTGGTATGCATGGTCCCCTCGCCCCCAATCCTGGTATGCATGGTCCCCTCACCCCCCTATCCGAGTATGCATGGTTCTCTCACCCCCCAATCCTGGTATGATTGGTCCTCTCACCCCTCAATCCTGGTATGCATGGTCCCCTCACCCCCAATCCTGGTATGCATGGTCACCTCACCCCCCAATCCTGGAATGCATGGTCCCCTCACCCCCCAATCCTGGTATGCATGGTCCCCTCACCCCCAAATCCAGGAATGCATGTCCCCCCTCACACCCAATCCTGGTATGCATGGTCCCCCCTCATCCCTATCGTAGGATGTATGGTACCCCCTCATCCCCCAATCCTGGTGTGCATGGTCCCCTCACCCCTCAATCTTGGAATGCATAGTCCCCTCACCCCCCAATCCTGAAATGCATGGTCCCCTCACCCCCAATCCTAATATGCATGGTCCCCTCACCCCCCAATTCTGATATGCATGGTCCCCTCACCCAATCCTGATATGCATGGTCTCCTCACCCCTCAATCCTGGTATGCATGGTCCCCTGTTATGTTTTGGTAGCTGAGGAGAGCAGGCAAAAACGGCAATACACCAGAGAGGTTGGAATCTACTGGATTGCAGTACCCTGACTAACCACCACAACTAAAGGCAGCCATGGAGCGTTCCTACGTTGGTTCTAGACGCCTCGTCACAGCCTGAGAGGTTAACTACACCTAAAGATAGAAAGAGGAAAGCTATCTGCCCCGGAGCAGATCCCCAAAGAACATAGGAAGCCCCCAAACATGTAATGGCGGTGTAGCGCCCGCGTCCCTGCCTGCTGCCAGACAGGGACGTCGCTCTCCTCACCTGCGCTCAGCGTCCTCAGTGCTCCCAGCCTCCTCTGCGCCTCTGGCATCCTCGGCGTCCTCCTTCCGCCCTGCTGGTCCCGCGCGCTCCTTCCCTGCTGCTGGCCTTAGGGCGCGCGCCCGCACCCTCCCCCGCTCTTAAAGGAGCCGCGCGCATTTTCCAAATCAGTCTCCAGCCAATGCTGGTGGACTCCACCCTATATTAAGGGCTTCCTCCTTAATGGAGGTGCCCGAGCAATGTTGTTTCTGTGCAGTCTAACTCTGCTTCAGCCATCAGCTCCTGTTTCCAGTTGCCTGCCTGTTACCTGTCTGTTTGCCTGTCGGCCATCTGACTGCAGCTCTATCCAGAGGTTCGGACATCTTCAGCAGAGATCCCCGGCTGTTGCCTGCTCACCTGGGAGCGATCATCTGCCATCCGACTGCAGCTCTATCCAGAGTTCGGACATCATCTGCGGAGATCCCCGGCTATTGCAGAGACTCTTGCCTGCTCACCTGGGAGCGATCATCTGCCATCCGACTGCGGCTCTATCTAGAGGTTCGGACATCATCAGCAGAGATCCCCGGCTATTCCAGAGACTCTTGCCTGCTCACCTGGGAGCGATCATCTGCCATCCGACTGCAGCCTACCAGGAGGCTCCACCAGCTCAGGTCGTATATGCCTGTTTGTCTAGAGACTGCCTTGGTCACTTACCGTGACAAACCTGCCTGTCCAGAGACTGCCCTGGTCACTTGCCGTGACAACCTGCCTGTCCAGAGACTGCCCTGGTCACTTGCCGTGACAACCTGCCTGTTCAGAGACTGCCCTGGTCACTTGCCGTGACAACCTGCCTGCCCAGAGACTGCCCTGGTCACTTGCCGTGACAAACCTGCCTGCCCAGAGACTGCCCTGGTCACTTGCCGTGACAACCTGCCTGTCCAGAGACTGCCCTGGTCACTTGCCGTGACAACCTGCCTGTCCAGAGACTGCCCAGGTCACTTGCCGTGACAACCTGCCTGTCCAGAGACTGCCCAGGTCACTTGCCGTGACAACCTGCCTGTCCAGAGACTTCCTTGGTCACTTATTGTGACAACCTGCCTGTCCAGAGACTGCCTGGCTAATTGCCGTGATTCCCTGTCCTTTTTCCCGGATGCCACCCACTCTCTTGCAAGTAAATTGTCTTGTATAATAAAGCTTAGTGGTTCCACCAACCAGACCCGTTTCCGTCAGTGGTTCCACCTACCAGACCCGTTACAGTTTGCTCGGGCCATGGAACCCGGTGGCACCCAAACCCCTTCACTTCCGGAACTGTGTCATGAGCTGTCTCGCCAGAGGTCTCAACAGGAGGCTATCCTGGGTCACCTGCGGAACGTCAATTCCCGCTTGGACACTCTGAATCCATCACCAGCAACCACCGCTGGAGCCATGACTCATAATCCGGCAGTCCCGCTGACTCCCAATTCCGTGGTTTCCATTCCCGGTCCCCGACTTTCAGCTCCTCCTAGGTATGGAGGCGACCCTGTTATGGCTCGGGGTTTCATTAACCAGTGCACCCTGCATTTCGAACTCCTGGCACACCAGTTTAATTCTGACCGGGCCAAAATTGCCTTCATCATGTCCCATCTCACCGGAGAGGCTCTGGCCTGGCTTAATCCTCTCTGGGAGAGAGAAGATCCTCTGGTGTCAGACCTGCCTGCTTTTCTCTCGGCCTTCCGGAGGGTATTCGACGAACCTGGACGGAAGCCCTCCTCTGCATCATCTCTGTTGCGTCTCCGTCAGGGAAGTCTCACCGTTGGTCAATATGCCATACGGTTCCGTACTCTAGCCTCAGAACTGGCTTGGGACAATGAAGCTCTAATTTCGGTCTTCTGGGAGGGTCTGTCCGGCCGTACTAAAGACGAACTTGCCGGTCGGGACATTCCAACCTCGCTTGATGATTTAATAAATCTTGCCAATCGGATTGATCTACGGTTCCAGGAACGAGCCAAAGAGGTCACCCGTGAAAAAAAGTTTCCTCATTTAACCCCTTCCGTTTCTCCCCAGGTGCACACTGCTGAGCCTATGCAGGTCGACCAGACCAAGATGGTCAAAGCCCGTCAGGACTCACGCCGTGCCGAGAAAGTTGCTTCTACTGCGGCAGTAAGGAGCACTGGATCCGAACCTGTCCGGAGAAGTCGGGAAACGCCTGTGTCTAGGTTCGCTCGGAGAGGTCAATCTAGACAAAAATAAATCCTCTTCATCTCTGCTGCTCTCGGTCTCAATTCTTCTCGGTAAGAACCGTTACTTCGAGATGGCCCAACTTGATTCTGGAGCAGCTGGGAATCTCGTGTCACAGGCTCTAGTAGAGAAGTATCGCATTCCCACCAAACCTCTTGTTGAACCAGTATCTGTTGCTGCTGTGGATGGGGGTCTCCTACCTCGTCCCATCCGACTTATCACCGAAGCCATAACCCTGCAGGTGGGAATGTTGCATTCTGAGAGCATCTCATTTCATGTTCTGCCTGGACTCTCTCATGCTTTCTTACTAGGTCTGCCTTGGCTCCAAAAGCATGCACCTGTGCTTGACTGGCAGAATGGAGAGATTATTCGCTGGGGACAGGACTGTCATAAAACGTGTCTGGTGCCTGTTCATCCCGTCTGTCCTTCTCCTACTCCTGCTAATCTACCAGGACTCCCGATTCCATATTGGTCATTTGCTGATGTCTTCAATAAAAAGGAAGCAGAGACATTACCCCCGCATAGACCATATGATTGCCCGATCGACCTGCTACCCGGTACCACGCCTCCCCGTGGGCGTATTTACCCGTTGTCCGCTGCTGAGACCAGGTCGATGTCCGAATATATCGAGGAGAACTTAGCAAAAGGATTCATCCGGAAATCTACCTCCCCAGCGGGAGCAGGTTTCTTCTTCGTAAAAAAGAAGGACGGATCTCTCCGTCCCTGTATTGACTACAGAGGCCTAAATTTGATCACGGTGAAGAATAAGTACCCTCTTCCGCTCATTCCAGAATTGTTTGATCGTCTTAGAGGGGCTAGAGTCTTCACCAAACTAGATCTTCGTGGAGCATACAACCTGGTTCGTATCCGTCGAGGAGATGAATGGAAGACGGCATTCAACACCCGGGACGGCCACTACGAGTACTTGGTGATGCCCTTTGGTCTCTGTAATGCTCCAGCAGTCTTTCAGGAGTTGGTCAATGACATCTTCCGGGACCTCCTCTACTCCTGCGTTGTGGTGTACCTTGACGACATCTTGGTCTTCTCTCCGGATCTTCAGTCTCACCGGAGGGATGTTCGTCAGGTTCTGCTCAGGCTCAGGCAGAATCACCTCTTCGCCAAATATGAGAAGTGCCTCTTTGAGCAGACATCGCTTCCGTTTCTGGGCTACATCATTTCTCAGACAGGCCTACGAATGGATCCGGAGAAATTGTCTGCCATCGAGAAGTGGCCCCGACCGGAGGGGTTGAAGGCCATTCAGCGGTTCCTGGGATTTGCCAACTATTACCGTCTCTTCATACCGCACTTCTCTTCCAGGACTGCGCCAATCTCCGCGCTCACCCGCAAGGATGCTAACCCCAAACAGTGGACGCCCGAAGCAGAGGAGGCCTTCCTTTCTCTAAAACAGGCCTTCTCTTCCGCTCCAGTGCTGCATCGCCCGGATGGCAACAAGCAGTTCTTCCTGGAGGTGGACGCTTCCTCTGCTGGAGCCGGAGCGGTACTTACCCAAAAAGCTTCATCCGGGAGGATGGTATCCTGCGGTTTCTTCTCCAAACTCTTCTCCTCCTCCGAGCGCAACTACTCCATAGGAGACCGAGAGTTATTGGCCATCAAGTTGGCATTGGAGGAGTGGCGTTACCTACTCAAGGGGCTCTTCATCCGGTAATCATTTACACGGACCACAAGAATCTGGCATACCTCCAGCATGCCCAGAGACTTAACCCTCGCCAAGCCCGGTGGTCCTTGTTTTTTGCCCGCTTCGATTTTCTTTTGCATTTTCGCCCAGCTGACAAAAACATCAAGGCGGATGCCTTGTCTCGGTCTTTCCTGGTGTCGGATCTCGAGGAGGAACCTAAGCATATCATCGATCCCGCCAGAGTGATGCAGGTGGCTCCCGTGAGTTTAAATCGTCTCCCTCCTGGTAAGACGTTCGTATCAGAAACTGATCGGAAGAGAATCCTACATTGGGGTCATTCATCTAAACTCGCTGGCCACGCTGGTCAAAAAAAGACCCTCCAACTCATTACCCGGCATTATTGGTGGCCTACCCTGCACAAAGACGTAATAGACTTTGTTTCTGCCTGTGTTTCCTGTGCCCGCAACAAAGTTCCGAGACACCTGCCTACCGGCCGTCTTCTTCCGCTTCCTGTACCCGCTGCCCCCTGGCAGCATATAGCCATGGACTTCATTACTGATCTTCCCGTCTCTGCTGGTTGTACAGTCATTTGGGTGGTCACTGACCGCTTTTCCAAGATGGCTCACTTCATTCCTCTGCCAGGTCTTCCGTCTGCACCCGAGTTGGCTAAAGACTTTATCCGCCACATCTTCCGTCTTCATGGTCTGCCTCGTCACATTGTGTCGGATCGTGGGGTTCAGTTCACCTCACGTTTCTGGAGAGCCACTTGTAAGTTGCTAGACGTCACCCTGGATTTTTCCTCCGCTTACCACCCACAGTCCAATGGACAAGTTGAACGAATAAATCAGAATTTGACCAGTTATCTTCGACACTTCGTTAATGCCCACCATTCTGACTGGGTGGAGCTCCTGCCTTGGGCCGAATTCTCCTACAATAATCATGAGAGCGAATCTTCCACCAAGTCTCCGTTTTTTGTAGTCTTCGGTCAACACCCTCGGATCCCTGTCCCTGTTTCCATCTCTGTGGACAATCCAGCTGCGGAATCTCTGGTTAGAGAATTCTCCTCCATCTGGGAGAGTACCCGGTCCGCACTCATTCAGTCATCCGAGCGCATGAAAAGACATGCTGACAAAAAACGTCTGGATCCTCCTCAATTCCGTCCTGGGGACAAAGTCTGGCTTTCGTCCAAATATGTTCGACTCAAAATTCCGTCCTACAAGTTAGGTCCTCGGTTCATCGGTCCTTTTGAGATCATCAGTCAGATCAACCCGGTGTCCTATAAATTGAAACTCCCGGTCAATTTGCGAATTCCTAATTCTTTTCATGTATCTCTCCTCAAACCTGTGGTTCTTAACTCTTTTTTTAAGTCTACAGGTACACCTCCTGCTCCAGTGTCTGCTGATGATGAATTTGAGGTAGAGAACATTCTGGCCACAAAAAGGGTAGGAAAAAAGACTTATTTTTTGGTGGATTGGAAGGGGTTTGGTCCTGAGGAGAGAACCTGGGAACCTCGGGAGAACATCCATGCCCCTCTCATCCTAGCTAAATTTTTTTCTGGCCTAAAAAGGGGGGGGCCTAGAGGTGGGGGTACTGTAGCGCCCGCGTCCCTGCCTGCTGCCAGACAGGGACGTCGCTCTCCTCACCTGCGCTCAGCTCCTCAGTGCTCCCAGCCTCCTCTGCGCCTCTGGCATCCTCGGCGTCCTCCTTCCGCCCTGCTGGTTCCGCGCGCTCCTTCCCTGCTGCTGGCCTTAGGGCGCGCGCCCGCACCCTCCCCCGCTCTTAAAGGAGCCGCGCGCATTTTCCAAATCAGTCTCCAGCCAATGCTGGTGGACTCCACCCTATATTAAGGGCTTCCTCCTTAATGGAGGTGCCCGAGCAATGTTGTTTCTGTGCAGTCTAACTCTGCTTCAGCCATCAGCTCCTGTTTCCAGTTGCCTGCCTGTTACCTGTCTGTTTGCCTGTCGGCCATCTGACTGCAGCTCTATCCAGAGGTTCGGACATCTTCAGCAGAGATCCCCGGCTGTTGCCTGCTCACCTGGGAGCGATCATCTGCCATCCGACTGCAGCTCTATCCAGAGGTTCGGACATCATCTGCGGAGATCCCCGGCTATTGCAGAGACTCTTGCCTGCTCACCTGGGAGCGATCATCTGCCATCCGACTGCGGCTCTATCTAGAGGTTCGGACATCATCAGCAGAGATCCCCGGCTATTCCAGAGACTCTTGCCTGCTCACCTGGGAGCGATCATCTGCCATCCGACTGCAGCCTACCAGGAGGCTCCACCAGCTCAGGTCGTATATGCCTGTTTGTCTAGAGACTGCCTTGGTCACTTACCGTGACAAACCTGCCTGTCCAGAGACTGCCCTGGTCACTTGCCGTGACAACCTGCCTGTCCAGAGACTGCCCTGGTCACTTGCCGTGACAACCTGCCTGTTCAGAGACTGCCCTGGTCACTTGCCGTGACAACCTGCCTGCCCAGAGACTGCCCTGGTTACTTGCCGTGACAAACCTGCCTGCCCAGAGACTGCCCTGGTCACTTGCCGTGACAACCTGCCTGTCCAGAGACTGCCCTGGTCACTTGCCGTGACAACCTGCCTGTCCAGAGACTGCCCAGGTCACTTGCCGTGACAACCTGCCTGTCCAGAGACTTCCTTGGTCACTTATTGTGACAACCTGCCTGTCCAGAGACTGCCTGGCTAATTGCCGTGATTCCCTGTCCTATTCCCGGATGCCACCCGCTCTCTTGCAAGTAAATTGTCTTGTATAATAAAGCTTAGTGGTTCCACCAACCAGACCCGTTTCCGTCAGTGGTTCCACCTACCAGACCCGTTACAGGCGGTTAGACAAGAGGAAATACAGACACAGACAGAAAATAGTATGAGCAAACGTTGGGGCCCAATCTGCTTAGACAGAAAAGGATAGGAAGGATACTTACTGCAATCCAAAAAAACCCTAAAAAAAGCCAACGCTACTAATTGCAAAAACACCTAAGATCACACGACCTCTACCACCTAAATTAGTTCTCTGGTGTAACAAAACTAAGCCGCAGCCACTGAAAAAACTGGAAAAGGCAAATGAACAAACAACAGTGGCTCCAGAGGAACCGAGAGGAGCCCAAGCCCCCGGGGAGGGGAACCTGGCCAACCTCACAGAAATGCAGAGAAAAATGCAAATGGCAAGCACAAAAACAAAAAACAAAAAATATCTTATCTGAGAGCAGGAGAATAGGCAAGACACAGCAAGCTTCCAAGTGAACCAGGAAACAACGTTGAGACAAGAACAATTGATCACCGGCAACCATGATGGGAGGGAACCTCCCTTATATCCAGCCAGTCTGTGATTCCTGATTGCCAATCCTCATTGAATGGTTTAGTACTGTTTGTAACCACCAGAGGGAGCTTCTGCTCAGAATTAATTTCTAAAACATTCACAACAGTACCCCCCCTTGAGGAGGGGTCACCGAACCCTCATTTATGTTTCTACTGTGGTGATGCCTCTCATGCTATTTCAGTCTGCCCTAAGCGGGGAAGACGTTTTGCACGCTCAGTTGTCTTGGGTAGTGTTCAGACTAAATTTCTGTTGACTGTTACCCTGATTTGCTCCCTGTCCACATTTTCTGCTCAGGCTTTTGTTGATTCGGGAGCAGCTATTAACCTGATGGATTTTGATTTTGCTAAACGTTGTGGTTTCCCTTGATACCCCTACGGAAGTTTATTCCCCTACTGGGGATTGATTATACCCCTTTGGCTGAGAATAAACCCCAGTTCTCTACTCAGGTGATAATGAGGGTTGAACCTGATCATCAGGAGAGTTGCAAATTTTTGGTGCTGTATAATCTGCATGACATTATTGTACTAGGTTTCCCTTGGTTGCAGTCTCATAATCCTGTTTTGGATTGTTAATCTGTGTCTGTAACCAGTTGGGGCTGTGAATGTGTCAATGCCAACACTCCTGTTTTTTCTGCCTCTCCCCAGGCTCAGGATGTTCCTGACTTTTTGACTGATTTTTCTGATGTGTTTAGCGAAAGTAAATCTGCATCCTTCCCCCCCCATAGGAGCTATGACTGCGCTATTGAATTAGTGCCTGGTAGTAAATTCCCTAAAATGGTTGAGTACTGTTTGTAACCACCAGAGGGAGCTTCTGCTCAGAATTCATTTCTAAAACATTCACAACAGTCCCCTCACCCCTCAATCCTGATATGCATGGTCCCCTCACTCCCCAATCCTGATATGCATGGTCCCCTCAGCCCCCAATCTTGATATGCATGGTCCCCTCACCCTCCAATCCTGATATGTATGGTCCCCTCACCTCCCAATCCTGGTATGCATTGTCCTCTCACCCCCCAATCCTGGTATGCATTGTCCCCTCACCTCCTAAACCTGATGTGCATGGTCCCCTCACCCCGCAATCCTAATGTGCATGGTCCCCTCACCCCCAATCCTGATGTGCATGGTCCAGTCACCCCCAATCCTGATGTGCATGGTCCCCTCACCCCCCAATACTGATGTGCATGGTTCCCTCTCCCCTCAATCCTGATGTGCATGGTCCCCTCACCCCCCAATCCTGATGTGCATGGTCCCCTCATACCCCAATCCTGATATGCATGGTCCCCTCACACCCCAATCCTGATGTGCATGGTCCCCTCACCTCCCAATCCTGATGTGCATGGTCCCCTCACCCCCCAATCCTGATGTGCATGGTCCCCTCACCCCCGTATCCTGGTGTGTATGGTCCTCTCACTCTCTATCATGATTTGTATGGTCCCCCTCACCCTTATTAAACTGCACACATACCCCCCCCAAAAAAAAACATTTATACTCACCTTTCTTCCCTGTGCTCCAGCACCATCCAGTTCTGCTGGACACCGGGGGAGGAAAGCGGCGCCGGAGTACGTGCATGCCCATACCGCGCTGTCCGGCGCCGCCATATTGCTGAAGACACACTGTAAATGTGTCTTCAGCAAAATGGCGCCGGATAGCGCTATGCGCATGCGCGATTCCGACGCGCACTCCTGGTCTCCTGCCCCGCGAGAAGAGAAGCGCTGCGGCAACGCTCCTCCCGGTCAGGTAAGTATGTGAGTATGGTGCCGGAGATCGCGGTATGCATCCAGTGTCTACGCATACCGCGATCTCCGGCGCCATACACAATCCTCACCGCTGGATGCCGTCTTCTGTCTGGAGCCAGACTGCGCAGGCGTGTTGCGCTTGCGCAGTCTATAAAGGCTTCAGACAGAGTGTCGCTTCTAGCGTTATATTATAGATTATCAGGTTGAAAAAATATATATACAAATAAAATAGATAAGGAATTTTATATCAAATAAGATAAATTTATATTCAACAACTGATCAAATATAAACCAAATATATTGCACATAGCCACACTGCATGATGCCCAGATACAAAGGATAGCAAATTTAGCAATAAATGCAAGATAGGCTGTTAGGGTATATAGCTGCATCAAAATAGAACAGTGCAGTGGATATTATTTAGGCCTGTACATTGAACCTGATGAGAGATGGATACATACCAGCACAATTGGAGCACACCACTTCCCCTCCACAAACTCCAATGCAAATTTCACACTGCTTCATCAGGGAAACAAACAAAGCATCATCAGAAGGGAAGTAGCTAAAAAAAATAAAATAAAGCAGTTAGAGTAGGGATCATGTGGTATAACAATATCACAGGACACCTGGTGCCGACATCTCTGGAACGGCTCTGATACAGGAGTATACGGTGATTTTTTACATTTGTTAATATAGCTCTCACACAGTACCTTGGGACTGTGGGCAATAACCAAGTCCCTAAAACTAGGGGCGCCCTACTCTACCCTTTACCTCAGATTACTCCTGAAGGTGGAGACGCCGGGTTCACATGCCTTACTATGCTTCTATATCAACCCTTATCTATCCTCTCCCCATCCAGGGAGGTGAGAAGTCGAAGTGTATGGGATAGTACTGAACAGACAAACAAGGAAGACGGACAGGGATAAATGAAAATAGCAATCATACAAAATATAGTCACCAAACAACAGAGTGGAACACGGGAGTTAAAGGAAGGAGAATTCAAATAAGATAGAATAAGGATGTGCACACAAACAAAACTCCAAGTAACAGTCTTAACAATCTCTTAAATAAATCTCCAAACGCCAACTCCAACCACGAACTACACCTCCAACTCCAAACCAGGCAGGAAGAACTAGCCCTGGCAATTTCAAAGTGCCAGAGGCAAAAATATATAGCAGAGGGGAGTGGCAAACACTGAACAGCTGAGACAATCCAGGTAGGAAATCTACAGGAGCTTCAACTGAACAGACTAATCATTGCACTACCAGCAAGGAAAAACATGCACTGTTTAATAAGATGGTGAAGTACTCATAATAACCAGAGAATGAGTTTGTGAAACCAGATGCCGCAATATTTTGGCTCCTCCCTGTCACTGTATCCCTGTGATAGTAGCAGTCCAAGTAATGGACAACTCCTTTAATATGTCCCAATACTTCACCAGAATTACCTTCATCTCTCTTCAGCTGAAATGATAATTTGCAATAAAGGTCACCTTTTATACACCAAGGCATGAAGGGCCGGATGCCATGCATTGGGAGGGCAAGGGGCTGGATGTTATACACCAGGGCATGGAGGGAGGGATGTTATACATCGGTAGGGTGAGGGGCCGGATGATTAAACATCGGGAGGACGAGGGGCCAAATGTTATACACTGTGGAGCAAGAGAACCAGATGTTATACACTGCGGTACGAGGGGGCCAGATGTTATACATCGGAGCGTGAGGAGCCACTTGTTATACACTGGGGCACGAGGGGCCAGATGTTATACTCCAGGATGTGAGGGGCCCGAATGTTATACACCAGGGTGCAAGGGAGTTGGATGTCATACACTGGGGTACGAGGGACCCCCCTTTCTCTATCACCATTCTGTCAGTCTATGGAAATTAGACTGCACTCAGATGACGTCCGAGTGCATTTTGATGTTTTCCACAGACTCATTGACTTGCATGTCCAAGTGCGAGCCGACTGTCAGATAAAACTAGGGCATGCTGCAATTTTTTCTGACATGTGCACGGACCCATAGAATAACATTGGTCTGATGTTTTGTCGTATTGCATTCAGACCGATTTGGTCATCTACACGAGCCCTCCCTCACAGCAACCAAATTTTCCAAATATATTTGCACCCTGCTTAATATCCAGCACATTTCTCATATACTTAGGGCTTTATTCTTGAATGTAATGTATTGTCACCCATATATGTGTATAGGATTTACATTTTTTTTCTATGTTTTGTACATGCAAATTTATGTGTTGTGGATCTTTTTTTTTAGATTTAATTGTTTTTATTCAGTAATGATTTTTTTGGCTTACAATGAAATATATTTCTTACTCGCTGCTGCGTAAACCTATGTGAATAGTCAGTGAGTGGATGGAGCCATGGGGGAATCTGTGGTAGGTAACGTATGAGATCACTGGAGGTCGGTGCTCGTTGTTTGGGGCCATTGTGGGCTATTGCTCTCCATAGGACGAAATTTTTGCCTAAAATTCACACCATTGTGGGGTAAATCAGTGTCTGGCATAGACACATGTAGGGCGGATTCACACTTGGCGTACTTTACACTAAAGAATTTTTCTATCTTGAAGCTGTGTGGATTCCATGAGCCTTTGAGCCTTATTGTTCAGCTTTTTTGCTCTAGTTTTTGGCGTTTTTTGGCAAGTTTTTTTTACGTATACCAAATCTGTCTATTTTATGAGTTCACTCTTTTTCTTATCTTCACCATTGTGGGCGTGATTCTTGCTTCCCAGATGTTTGCGACTGATTCATCAATAGAGGGTTTATTAAAAAAAAAAAAGAGACAAAATGTTTGCACAAATATTCTACAGTCCCCCAGAGGAATGACTTTTTAATTTTTTTTTTATGTACAGTAAGTTATTTTTTTTAACAAATTTTACAACACACAAGTGCTTCTTACAAAACTAGAATATCATCAAAAAGTTAATTTATTTCAGTTCTTCAATACAAAAAGTGAAACTCATATATTATATAGAGTCATTACACACAGAGTGATCTATTTCACGTGTTTATTTCTGTTAATGATGATGATTATGGCTTACAGCCAATGAAAACCCAAAAGTCATTATCTCAGTAAATTAGAATACTTTATAACACCAGCTTGAAAAATGATTTTAAAATCTGAAATGTTGGCCTACTGAAATGTATGTTCAGTAAATGCACTCAATACTTGGTTGGGCTCCTTTTGCATCAATTACTGCATCAATGCGGCGTGGCATGGAGATGATCAGCCTGTGGCACTGCTGAGGTGTTATGGAAGCCCAGGTTGCTTTGATAGCAGCCTTCAGCTCGTCTGCTTTGTTGGGTCTGGTGTCTCATCTTCCTCTTGACAATACCCTATAGATTCTCTATGGGGTTAAGGTCAGGCGAGTTTGCTGCCAATCAAGCACAGTGATACTGTTGTTTGTACACCAGGTATTGGTACTTTTGGCAGTGTGGACAGGTGCCAAGTCCTGCTGGAGAATGACATTTCCATCTCCAAAAAGCTTGTCAGCAGAGGGAAGCATGAAGTGCTCTAAAATGTCCTGGTAGGCGGCTGCACTGACTTTGGTCTTGATAAAACACAGTGGACCTACACCAGCAGATGACATGGCTCCTGAAGCCATCACTGATTGTGGAAACCTCACACTAGGCCTCCAGCAGCTTGGATTGTGGCCTCTCCACTCTTCCTCCAGACTCTGGGACTTTGATGTCCAAATGAAATGCAAAATTTACTTTCTTCTGAAAACAACACCTTGGACCACTGACAGCAGTCCAGTTCTTTTTCTCCTTGGTCCAGGTAAGATGCTTCTGGCGTTGTCTATTGGTCATGAGTGGCTTGACACAAGGAATGTGACACTTGAAGCCCATGTCCTGGATACCTCTGTGTGTGGTGGCTCTTGAAGCAATGACTCCAGCAGCAGTCCACTCCTTGTGAATCTCCCCCAAATTTTTGAATGACCTTTTCTTAACAATCCTTTCAAGGCTGCGGTTATCCCGGTTGCTTGTGCACCTTTTTCTACCATACTTTTTCCTTCCACTCAACCTTCCATTAATATGCTTGGATACAGCACTGTGTAAACAGCCAGCTTCTTTAGCAATGACCTTTTGTGGTTTACCCTCCTTGTGGAGTGTGTCAGTGACTGCCTTCTGGACATCTGTCAGGTCAGCAGTCTTCCCCATGATTGTGGAGCTGCTGAAACCGTCTAAGGGACCTTTTTAAACACTTAGGAAGCCTTTGCAGGTGTTTTTTGTTAATTACTCTAATTTACTAAGATAATGACTTTTGGGTTTTCATTGGCTGTAAGCCATAATCATCAACATTAACAGAAATAAACACGTGAAATAGATCACTCTGTGTGTAATCACGCTATATAATATGAGATTCACTTTTTGTTTGAAGAACTGAAATAAATTAACTTTTTGATGATATTCTAATTTAGTGAGAAGCACTTGTATTAGCGTAACGTGCTCTAAAAAGGTGAAAAAGATCAAAATAAAGAACATTTTTCATGCTGTGTAAAACTTATCAACCGTGTGATCCCCTTGGAAGAATTTGGCGCAACAGTCAACAGATAACAAAAGACAAAAAAAACAAAAACAAAAAGTGACATAAAAAAACAACAAAGAAAAACCTACAAACAATGAAGTGGGGCCTTGGAGTTGCAACTATAGACAAATCCATGAAGTAAAAAATATGCCATGTGTAAATTTAACCCCTCCAAGGGGCATCAATGGATGTAATTTATGGTTGTATATGTCAATATACAGGGGTTGGACATAATAATGGAAACACCTGGAAACATCAACAAAAGTTAGTTTAATATGGTCCACATTTTGCGGCGATTACAGCCTCAATTCTCCGAGGTATGGATTCATACAAGGTGTGAATTGTTTCCAAAGGAATTTTAGCGCATTCTTCAGGTAAAACACCCTCCAGTTCTTTGAGCGACGATGGCGGCGGAAATCGATGTCTAACTTGAATGTCTAAAATCGACCATAAATGCTCAATAATGTTGAGGTCTGGGGATTGTGGGGCCAGATGAGATGCTCAACTTCATTAGAATGTTCCTCGTGCCATGCTCTAACGATTCTAGCTGTATGAATTGGTGCATTATCATCCTGAAAGATGGCGTTCCCCTCCGGGAACAGTGCTTGAACCATAGGATGCACTTGGTTGCCCAAAATGCCTAAATATTTGCGGCTGTTAATTCTTCCATGAAGGGATATCATTGGCCCGGCGGATCTCCACGAAATAGCACCCCAGATCATCACAGAACCTCCGCCATGTTTTGCGGTTGGGAGAAGGCAGTCTGGATGGAATGCTTCTTTCGGCTGTCTCCAAACGTACACGCGGCCGGAGGTCAGAAATAGGGTAAACGATGATTCGTCTGAGAATATCACGTTTCCACGGCTCGAGGGACCAATTCTGGAGGTTTCTTCACCACTCTAAACGCTTGGAAACATTTGTCATTGAGAGCAGCGGTTTTCGAATTGCAGCTCTTCCGGGAATCCAGATTTGTTCAGCTCCCGATGAACAGTTTTCGTGGAAACTGGGTTCTGTAGGTGTTCATTGAGCTCAGCAGTGATTTTCGGAGCCGTGGTCTTGCGATCCTCTCTCACAATTCGCTTTAGAGTCCGACGGTCTCTCTCAGTCAACTTCGACTTTCGGCCGGACCTGTGCTTTGCTGCGGACATTTTTCCTTCTCTTTCAAACGCAGTCATTACTTTGGAGACAGCACCTCTTGACACACCAAGCATTCGGGCACTTTCGGTTACACTAGCGCCTGCCATACCAGCACCAACAATTTGGCATCTTTGAAAATCCGAGAGGTCTGCCATTGGTATCAGGTTCTCATCAATGTTCTTACAATTATGCAAAACAAACAGTTAATTTACATACACATCACACAAATAATCAGCTACAAAACATTACCATATGTCACGGTTTGCATGTTGATAACATGTTCGAAGATTATGATGCCAAAATGTTAGGTGCTTCCATTAATTTGTCCAACCCCTGTAGTTCTTGGCATCAATCCTGATTGTGGTGAAACATATTTGTGAACCTGGACTACAAAGGGGTGGGGACTATGCAAATTTGATACTATAAAATGCCTATTTGAAAGGCATTTTGGGGAGTATGGCTTAAATAACTATCTCAATTTGTGGGGCCTCACCCCCGTCCTGCTCCATGAAGAACTATTACATCATGAAACTGGTGCGGAGGTGTGCAGCGGCTTCAAAGGCTTATTTTGCTCCACATGAGGGAGGTTATTATCTTTTTGTCACAAACAGCCCTTTGCTGCCCCGTCGTCAAGACAATTACACATTGACCGACGATTAACGGATGAAGTTGCGGATCACCACTGCGGACCACCAATAGGATGGTTATTGGAGAACTAACAGTGAGTGTATGGCATATACACCTCTGATTCCAACTCATGGAATATATACATACCCCGGTACGGTCACTGCTAACTCCATGATAACCAAAGAACTACTCGCTACTACCACCAATCGTTTATACAGGCCGATTGGATGCCTGGGTTCTGGTAACATATGACTGCAAGGTGCGGTTTACAGAACAAAAGGAACAAGACTATTAAATGTTATATTTAATCTAGAATGATAGGCAGTGTTTATAAAAAATGTACAAAACCTTTTGAAAAGAGGACAAAACAATACAGCATATACAATTACAGAAAAAAACAGGATTAACGAAAGAAACTTACTAAACGCTGGTCACTGAGATGGCTTAGAGATTAGCAAAGTAGAGCACTTCGACTGGAAACGTCTACTGAATCATGCATACACTGATATGTATTTCTCTGCATGGAACACAGCTAATTTACGTTGTCCTTTTTTCATCACATAAGTTACTCATATACAACTCCCCTTGATGATTCAATAACAGGGCTGGTTATGAGATGTGGCTTCAGTTTAAGAAAATTATGATATTCCCAGCATTCACGATATCTTCACTCCTGATGATCACAGGCATTCGATATCTCCGTCATATTTTTTATTGGCATTTTACCTTTTCATAAATGGTAAAAACATGACGTGGCTGTTGTCAGCGATCAGGCCACTATTGATTTGGGCTTATAGGCAGGTGTCACAGTTATGAAAAAATATGTATATGATTCCCCTGTTAGTATTGAAGTTTAAACTATCTGATCTACACAACCCCCAATATTCATAACTGCACATTGGAGACACAAAGTCTAGGGGAAGCTTATCACTCTTTAATCCACAAACCCTAGACTCTGTTAGTGGTTCCCACAATAGATCTCCTGTCTTAATGGTTTGGTCACAGTAGGCAGTCCTGGCCTTAAGGGCCCCGTCACACCTAGCGACACACCAGCGATCCCGACAACGATATGCACTTATAAAGCAAAAAACCTCGAGCACTCTCCAAGAAAAAGAACTGAAGAAAAATTTTTCTTTTGATGATTTTTTATTTTTGACACACACCATAGAAGGTTCTGCACGAAATATGTACAAGGCCCCAACGTTTCGGCCTATTCGGCCTTTTTCAAGGGGAATTTTTCTAAAAACAGAAAGAACAAGAGCTCAGAATTACACAATATATATTATTAATAGTAAACAATTTATATGCACTAAGAGGAACTCAATAGGAGACCTCATACTCCCTATTTAGACCTAGAGGTTCTAGTGTTTGCAGCGTAAAAATCCAGAAAGCTTCTCTTGTTTTTAGTTGTTTGATTCTATCCCCTCCTCTGCGAGGAATAGGTATGTGATCAATCACTTGATATTTCAATTGAGATATGTTATGTCCAGAAGAGATGAAGTGGGCAGGGATGGGTAGCATCAGCCTTTTGCACCTTATGATAGATTTATGTTGAGAGATGCGGTCTCGGATATGTTGGGTGGTCTCACCCACATATCCGAGACCGCATGGGCACTTAATGAGATATATCACGTATGATGAGTCACACGTGAAATATTCCTTCACTTGGAAAATCTTGCCAGATCTGGGATGTGCGAACGTGTCGCCTCGTATAATGTTAGAGCATTGCGAACAATGCAAACAAGGGAAAGTCCCTCTTTTGGTAGTCAAGAGGGTTTTTTGTGTGCTGCGTGGTTTCTCTGAACCTATATCTGCCCTGACCAATAAGCTCCTAAGGTTTGGAGGTCTTTTGTAGCACATGAAAGGGCGGTCTTTAAACTCGATGATGTCGGGGTAAGCCCTCGTCAGAAGTGACCAGTGCCTATTTATGCACTCCTTAAATGCTGACGAAAAAGGATGGTAAGTCGTAACAAAGGGTAATCGGTTCCGATTATGTCTAGATATTTCAGAGTCAGTCATTGCATCAAGTGATACTAATGTCATCGGGTAACCTCTTGATAAAAATTTATTAGTCATTTCATCGTGTCTTTTTGTTTTTTAATAGGGTCAGAAACTATGCGTGACACTCGATGGTGTTGAGACTTGGGTAATGATTTTTTGACATGTGGGGGATGACAGCTGCTGTAATGCAGCAAGCTGTTTTTATCTGTAGGCTTCGAGTTAAATCTATATCTACTGTGCCGTTGTCTTTTAATGTGACATAAGTATCCAAGAAACTGATGCTCTCCCTATGTTTAGACATAGTAAATGTAAGGTTCAGAATTGCATGATTAATATGATTTACAAACATATCCAAGGTCTGCTCGTCCCCTTTCCATATCATAAAGATATCATCAATGAATCTTTTCCAGAACACTGCATGTGTCTGGAATAGTATATCATTGTAAACATGTGCCTCCTCGAATATTGCCATAAATATGTTGGCATACGGACACGCCATGTTAGACCCCATCGCGGTGCCGGTTCTCTGTTGATAAAACTGATCTGCGAATAGGAAAAAGCTGCGGTGCAGAACTATAGATATCGTGTCAATACAAAATTGTATTTGTTGAGAAGACAAAAGAGAATATTTTGATAGAAAGTGCTTAGTGGCTGTGATACCCCTGTTGTGGTCTGTTGTGGTCAATGCATGTATACAGACTATTAACGTCTAAGGTGACTAGTATACAATCTGATGGAATTGGGCAAGCTTCTTTCAGTTTATTCAAGAAATCGGTTGTGTCTTACAGATATGATAATATGTGAGTTGATAATGGGGTTAATATGCGGTCAAGTGTGATTGAGAGGGGGGATAAGATAGAATCGATTGAAGCCACTATCGGGCGTCCTGGCGGATTTGTCAAGTTTTTGTGCACTTTAGGCAAGATATAAAAAACGGGCGTTATTGGGTATTTATTGATGAGATATTCCTGTAACTTAGCATCAATGATACTAAGGATGCATAATTCTCGACTAAGCCTTTGATTTCATTTTTGATGTCATTAGTCGGATCTCGGTCAATTGGTTTGTATGTTGAAACATCCTTTAATTGCTCAGTTATGATATTGATGTATTTTGCTTTGTCCATTATGACCACTGCCCCGCCTTTGTCGGCAGGCTTAATAATAATATTTTTATTGTTTTGAAGTGATTTGATGGCAGATGTCTCCAAAGGAGATAAATTTCTCTGGTTCTACTTCAATGAGGCTCTTAGTGTGGCATACCCTTTACACTGCAAGCTCTGTCTATGAGAGATTCTGTGTGAGAGAGGAGGGGTGAATGCCCCCTCACTGGAGATTTTAATATTTTCTATGACAGCTGTGTTATCAGAGATTCGAAATGATTAACCAATGAAAAGCTGTCAATCTCTGACAATAAAATTCATGTCAAGGGTGTCCATTTGGATGCGTACAAGAACCCCAGCTACATGATCGGGAGACGCTGATGGGTTGCCATGGAAGAGGGCCTGCCGAAGATGCTCTTCGATGCTATCTTGGTCTCCTATGAAATCCAATCACAGATCAGGCTTTGAAGGAGCAATGACTGTACGTACTGAAGTATGGCAGGACACGGAGTAAGTCATCGGACAATCACAAGTTCAAGTGAAAAATTAAATGAATGTTTTTTTAAAAATATTTAAAATAAAAAAAATTCAAAATTAGAACCGTGCCTTCTCCCCATTTATAAATAAAAAAAAATCAAAAACTAAAAAATCAATATATTTGGCATCACAATGGCCAAAAAAGTGTAATGTATCAAAATATAAAAAAAAATAAAGGGAACCTGTCACCTCGTTTTTCCGCAATAAGCTGCGGCCACTGCCTTTCGGGGCTTATCTACTGCATTCTGTAGATAAGCCCCCGATCCGACCTGAAATAGAAGGAAAACAAGTTATATTATACTCACCCAGGGCGGTCCAATGGGTGTCGCAGGTCCGGGTCCTCCTATCTTCATGCGATGACGTCCTCCTCCTTGCTTCGTGTCGCGCTCCTGCCAGGCGTACTGATCTGCCCTGTTGAGGACAGAGCAAAGTACTGCATTGCGCAGGCGCCAGGAAAGATCAGAGAGGCCCAGCGCCTGCGCACTGCAGTACTTTGCTTTGCCCTCAACAGGGCAGATCAGTACGCCTGCGCAGGAGCACGACACAAAGCAAGGAGGAGGACGACATTGTAAAGATGGGAGGCCCCGGACCTGCGACAAACATCGGACCCTGGACCGCCCCTGGGTGAGTATAATATAACTTGTTTTTCTTCTCTTTCAGGTGACATCGGGGCTTATCTACAGCATTACAGCCCGGAAAGGCAGTGGCCGCAGCTTATAGCCGAAAAACGAGGTGACAGGTTCACTTTAACCCTTAAACACCATAAAGAAAAAAAAAAAAACAAGTCAGAATTGCCGTTTTTAGTTTCTGCTCCTCCCCTTAAAAAAATGCAAAAAAAAAGATCAAAACATCACACTTATCCTAAAACTGGTATCAATAAAAACGAAAGCTCCTCACCCAGCATCATCCACGGGAGAAAAAATACTTACAAAATGGCGATAAAGAATTTTTTTTTAAATTTTCACAAAGTTCTGATTCTTTTCCAGTAAAATATAAGGAAACACTATACAAGTCTGGTCTGGTAACAGCACGGACCTGGACAATTACACCAGCTCATTTTTACCGTATAAATTTTTTTTTTTCACCGTTTTACCGCATTTTGATTTTTTTTCCAGCATATTATATGGTAAAAGGAACGGTGGAATTTAAAACGACAACTCGTCACGCAAAAAAACAAAACAAAACACAACGCGTCATGTCTAGTGAGAGATAAAAAAAAAAGTTACTGCTTTTGGAAGAAGAGGAAAAAAACGAAAGCTCGAGAAAAAACAAACGCTCAGTCATTAAGGGGTTAAATGTCGGTAAGGCTGCGTAGAGGGAAAGAATGAGCAGAACTTCAGGATAATTTTGGGGAACCTCCTGGGAAGTTACCTGTGCACGATTTATTGATAAATTCAGGTCATTTCCCATATGTAGGGATATTCCACCATTACTGCCAGGAATAAATATGGCCGCCGGCCGCTCCGCCAGAAGTTAATATGGCCGCCGGCCGCTCCGCCAGAAGTTAATATGGCTGCCGGCCACTCCGCCAGAAGTTAAAATGGCTGCCGGCCGCTCCGCCAGAAGTTAATATGGCCGCCGGCCGCTCCGCCAGAAGTTAATATGGCTGCCGGCCGCTCCGCCAGGAAGTTAATATGGCCGCCGACCGCTCCGCCAGAAGTTAATATGGCTGCCGGCCTCTCCGTCAGGAGTTAATATGGCCGTCAACCGCACTGCCAGGAAATAATATCGCCGCCAGAAACACTGCCCGGAGTTAATATGGCCGCCGGCCGCTCCGTCGGAAGTCAATATGGCCGTCAACCGCACTGCCAGGAAATATTATGGCCGCCAGAACCACTGCCCGGAGTTAATATGGCCGCCGGCCGCGCTGCTAAGAGTTAACATGGCCACAGGCCGAACTGCCACAAGTTAATATGGCCGCCGGCTGCGCATCCAGGAGTTAATATGGCCGCCAGTTAGTATCCGCTGCGCGAGCAGTTCCGGGGTTGGTATGGCAGCTGCCGAGCCTCCTCTGGCACGTGCTCTTGCCGGACTCTGTGCTTGTCTCTGTCGGGCTCCCGCTCTCCCCCGCACCCCGGCCGGCTGCACGGAGCTCCTACAGGCTTTAGTTTCCTGGGCGGCACCTGGTCCGGAGGATGGAAGTGACCATAGAGAAGTTCCGGCTAGAGCGGCAGCGGCGGTCCGGGCCTCTCTACTGCTCCTGGAGGCTGTGGCAGCATCACGTGGTGATCACATGAGCGCCGCGGAGGCGGAGCAAGAGCTGAAAGCCGACATCGCAGAGGAAGCTGGGAATGGCTGCTCAAGGCTGCTCCTAGGAGGAAGGACACCAAAATCCACAGAGGGGGGATTGGATGGACCTGTGTTAAATGAAAAGGGACAAGGGGCGAGTTTATCGCTGGAGGAGGAACATGTGGCCCCTGCATTGCCTTGTTCTGGTGGAGGAGACCCTACATTAACAAAAAAGACAGATGATGCCCATATTAAAAGTGATGGGGCCTCTAAATCTATGGTGGACTATGACAGGGAGCTGGTGTCAGAGATAACAGACCCGCAATGTGTTCTACGCTGTGCTGCAGCTCCTCTGCTGCTCCTCTGCGGGGCCCATATTCACGACACGTCGTGGAGCAACGCGCAGTCCCGCCGTCTGGCCAATCAGCTGCTGCGATCTCTCCTGGAGGTGTCACACTGCACATCGGTGGCTGCACTGCTGGAGGGGCAACCGGAGCAACCCTACAACACCTACAGGGAGGCCCTGCGGCTGCTGGGACCCCGACTCCGCAAGTGAGGACTGTGTGAGGGGCGAGGGGCCCGACTGCAGGACAGATCTAGGATATCACAACACTGATGTGTTATATATTACTACCCCCTCCGGCCTAGTTACCGTACAGCCTCGCTGTCCCCTAGTTACCGTACAGCCTCGCTGCCCCCTCCGGCCTAGTTACCGTACAGCCACGCTGCCCCCCTCCGGCCTAGTTACCGTACAGCCTCGCTGCCCCCTCCTGCCTAGTTACCGTACAGCCTCGCTGCCCCCTCCGGCCTAGTTACCGTACAGCCTCGCTTCCCCCTCCGGCCTAGTTACCGTACAGCCTCGCTGCCCCCTCCGGCCTAGTTACCATACAGCCACGCTGCCCCCCTCCCGCCTAGTAACCGTACAGCCTCGCTGCCCCCTCCCGCCTAGTTACCGTACAGCCTTGCTTCCCCCTCCGGCCTAGTTACCGTACAGCCACGCTGCCCCCCTCCCGCCTAGTAACCGTACAGCCTCGCTGCCCCCTCCGGCCTAGTTACCGTACAGCCATGCTGCCCCTCTCCCGCCTAATAACCGTACAGCCTCGCTGCCCCCCTCCCGCCTAGTTACCGTACAGCCTTGCTTCCCCCTCCGGCCTACTTACCGTACAGCCTCGCTGCCCCCTCCGGCCTAGTTGCCGTACAGCCTCGCTGCCCCCTCCAGCCTAGTTACCGTACAGCCTCGCTGCCCCCCTCTGGTCTAGTTACCGTACAGCCTCGCTGCCCCCTCCGGCCTAGTTACCGTACAGCCTCGCTGCCCCCTCCGGCCTAGTTACCGTACAGCCTCGCTGCCCCCTCCGGCCTAGTTACCGTACAGCCTCGCTGCCCCCTCCGGCCTAGTTACCGTACAGCCTCGCTGCCCCCTCCGGCCTAGTTACCGTACAGCCTCGCTGCCCCCTCCGGCCTAGTTACCGTACAGCCACGCTGCCCCCCTCCCGCTTAGTAACCGTACAGCCTCGCTGCCCCCCTCCCGCCTAGTTACCGTACAGCCTTGCTTCCCCCTCCGGCCTAGTTACCGTACAGCCACGCTGCCCCCCTCCCGCCTAGTAACCGTACAGCCTCGCCGCCCCCCTCCGGCCTAGTTGCCGTACAGCCTTGCTGCCCCCCCCTCCTAGCCTAGGGTATTCCGTACAGCCTCGCTGCCCCCCTCCGGCCTAGTTACCGTACAGCCTCGCTGCCCCCCTCCGGCCTAGTTACCGTACAGCCTGCTTCCCCCTCCGGCCTACTTACCGTACAGCCTCGCTGCCCCCTCCGGCCTAGTTGACCGTACAGCCTCGCTGCCCCCCCGCCTAGTTACCGTACAGCCTCGCTGCCCCCCTCCGGTCCTAGTTACCGTACAGCCTCGCTGCCCCCTCCGGCCTAGTTACCGTACAGCCTCGCTGCCCCCTCCGGCCTAGTTACCGTACAGCCTCGCTGCCCCCTCCGGCCTAGTTACCGTACAGCCTCGCTGCCCCCTCCGGGCCCAGTTACCGTACAGCCTCGCTGCCCCCTCCGGCCTAGTTACCGTACAGCCACGCTGCCCCCTCCGCCTAGTACCGTACAGCCACTCTGCCCCCCTCCCGCCTAGTAACCGTACAGCCTCGCTGCCCCCCTCCGCCTAGTTACCGTACAGCCTGCTGCCCCCTCCGGCCTAGTTACCGTACAGCCTCGCTGCCCCCCTCCGCCTAGTTACCGTACAGCCTCGCCGCCCCCCTCCGGCCTAGTTCCGTACAGCCTCGCTGCCCCCCTCCAGCCTAGTTCCGTACAGCCTCGCTGCCCCCTCCGGCTAGTTGCCGTACAGCCTCGCTGCCCCTCCGGCCTAGTTGCCGTACAGCCTCGCTGCCCCTTCCGGCCTAGTTTCCTACAGCCACGCTCGCTTCCCCCTCCGCCTAGTTTCCGTACAGCCTCGCTGCCCCTCCGCCTAGTTACGACAGCCTCGCTGCCCCTCCAGCTAGTTGCCGTACAGCCTCGCTGCCCCTCGGCCTAGTTTCCGTACAGCCTCGCTGCCCCTCCGGCCTAGTTTCCGTACAGCCTCGCTCGCTTCCCCCTCCGGCCTAGTTGCCGTACAGCCTCGCTGCCCCCTCCGGCCTAGTTGCCATACAGCCTCGCTGCCCCCTCCGGCCTAGTTGCCGTACAGCCTCGCTGCCCCCCTCCGGCCTAGTTCCGTACAGCCTCTGCTGCCCCTGCCCTCCGCCTAGTTGCCAACAGCCTCGCTGCCCCCTCCGCATAGTTGCCGTACAGCCTCGCTGCCCCCTCTGGCCTAGTTACCGTACAGCCTCGCTGCCCCTCCGGCCTAGTTGCGTACAGCCTCGCTGCCCCCTCCGGCCTAGTTTGCCGTACAGCCTCGCTGCCACCCTCGGCCTAGTTTCCGTACAGCCTCCTGCCACCTCCGCCTAGTCCGTACAGCCTCGCTGCCCCTCCGGCCTAGTTCCGTACAGCCTCGCTGCACCCTCCGGCCTAGTTACGTACAGCCTCGCTGCCCCCTCCGGCCTAGTTGCCGTACAGCCTCGCTGCCCCCTCCGGCCTAGTTGCCGTACAGCCTCGCTGCCCCCTCCGGCCTAGTTGCCAGTACAGCCTCGCTGCACCCTCCGGCCTAGTTGCCGTACAGCCTGCTGCCCCTCCGCCTAGTTTCCGTACAGCCTCGCTGCCCCACCGCACTAGTTGCCACACAGCCTAGCTGCCCCCTCCAGCATAGTTTCCATACAGCCTCGCTCGCTTCCCCTCCGGCCTAGTTTCCGTGCAGCCTCCTGCCCCTCCGGCCTAGTGCCAGTACAGCCTCGGCCAGCACCCATCCGCGTGCCTAGTTGCCGTACAGCCTCGCTGCCCCCTCCGGCCTAGTTGCCGATACAGCCTCGCTGCCCCCTCCGGCCTAGTTGCCGTACAGCTCGCTGCCCCCCTCTGGCCTAGTTACCGTACAGCCTCGCTGCCCCCCTCCGGCCTAGTTGCGTCAGCTCTCGCTGACCCCCCTCTCGCCTATTTGCCGTACAGCCTCGCTGCCCCCCTGGCCTAGTTTACCGTACAGCCTCGCTGCCCCCTCCGGCCTAGTTTGCTGTACAGCCTCGCTGCCCCCTCCGGCCTAGTTTGCCGTACAGCCTTCGCTGCACCCTCCGGCCTAGTTTCTGTACAGCCTCACTCCCCCTCCGGCCTAGTTCTGTACAGCCTCGCTGCCCCTCCGGCCTAGTTCGTACAGCCTCGCTGCCCCCTCCGGCCTAGTTGCCGTACAGCCTCGCTGCCCCCTCCGGCCTAGTTGCCGTACAGCCTCGCTGCCCCTCCGGCCTAGTTGCCGTACAGCCTCGCTGCACCCTCCGGCCTAGTTTCCGTACAGCCTCTGCCACCTCCAGCCTAGTTTCCGTACAGCCTCGCTGCCCCACCGCCTAGTTGCCACACAGCCTGCTGCCCCCTCCAGCATAGTTGCCATACAGCCTCGCTGCCCCTCCGGCCTAGTTTCCGTGCAGCCTCTCTGCCCCTCCGGCCTAGTTGCCTACAGCCTCGCAGCACCCTCCGGCCTAGTTGCCGTACAGCCTCGCTGCCCCCTCCGGCCTAGTTGCCATACAGCCTCGCTGCCCCCCTCGGCCTAGTTGCCGTACAGTCTCGCTGCCCCCCTCGGCCTAGTTACCGTACAGCCTCGCTGCCCCCTCCGGCCTAGTTGCTGTACAGCCTCGCTGACCCCCTCCGCCTATTTGCCGTACAGCCTCGCTGCCCCCCTCTGGCCTAGTTACCGTACAGCCTCGCTGCCCCCTCCGGCCTAGTTGCTGTTCAGCCTCGCTGCCCCCTCCGGCCTAGTTGCCGTACAGCTCGCTGCCCCTGCATCCTACGCTGGCCCTCCAGTTTCTGTACAGCCTCCTGCACCCTCCGGCCTAGTTTCCGTACAGCCTCGCTGCACCCTCCGGCCTAGTTTGTACAGCCTCGCTGCCCCCTCCGGCCTAGTTGCCGTACAGCCTCGCTGCCCCCTCCGGCCTAGTTGCCGTACAGCCTCGCTGCCCCCCTCCGGCCTAGTTGCCATACAGCCTCGCTGCACCCTCCGGCCTAGTTGCCGTACAGCCTAGCTGCCCCTCCAGCCTAGTTTCCGTACAGCCTCGCTGCCCCCCGCACTAGTTGCCACACAGCCTAGCTGCCCCCCCAGCATAGTTTCCATACAGCCCGCTCGCTTCCCCTCCGCCTAGTTTCCGTGCAGCCTCTGCTGCCCCTCCGGCCTAGTCCATACAGCCTCGCAGCACCCTCCGGCCTAGTTGCCGTACAGCCTCGCTGCCCCCTCCGGCCTAGTTGCCATACAGCCTCGCTGCCCCCCTCTGGCCTAGTTGCCGTACAGTCTCGCTGCCCCCCTCTGGCCTAGTTACCGTACAGCCTCGCTGCCCCCTCCGGCCTAGTTGCTGTTCAGCCTCGCTGACCCCCTCACGCCTATTTGCCGTACAGCCTCGCTGCCCCCCTCTGGCCTAGTTACCGTACAGCCTCGCTGCCCCCTCCGGCCTAGTTGCTGTTCAGCCTCGCTGCCCCCTCCGCCTAGTTGCCGTACAGCTTCGCTGCACCCTCTGGCCTAGTTTCTGTACAGCCTCACTGCACCCTCCGGCCTAGTTTCTGTACAGCCTCGCTGCACCCTCCGGCCTAGTTACTGTACAGCCTCGCTGCCCCCTCCGGCCTAGTTGCCGTACAGCCTCGCTGCACCCTCCGGCCTAGTTGCCGTACAGCCTCGCTGCCCCCCCTCCGGCCTAGTTGCCATACAGCCTCGCTGCCCCCTCCGGCCTAGTTGCCGTACAGCCTCGCTGCCCCCCTCCGGCCTAGTTGCCATACAGCCTCGCTGCACCCTCCGGCCTAGTTGCCGTACAGCCTCGTGGCCCCCTCTAGCCTAGTTGCTGTACAGCCTCATGGGGTTAGAGCCACACAGGGCATCTCCCGGGGGCCGTGATACTGCTATTTGCATTCCTTGCCAACATGTTTATCTTCTGATCCATGTGCCCGACCCTTATAGTTGCCTGTATGGAAATTGTGACAGTGGCTGTTTTTAGTTGCCCCCAACCACAGACGCGTCATGACTACAGATACTCTTACAATTTTGGCCTCTTACTGATGGGGTCCACATACGGCAGAGGCAGACATGGCCTCTTGGAGCTCACGCACAAGGCAGAATGGAGTTACCGCAGTCCGGGGCCGCACAGCAGAGCTTCTGACCATGTGGAGTCTGACGCCCGTAGCGTGATTTCTGGTATAGGGGCTGCGTGGGTAGAGTACTGGGCTCATGCACAAGGCAATGCGGACTCTCCTTTCTACAGAGCCTCGTGCAGCAGTGTCTTGCTGGGTCCGATGATCCGTGGCATGACTTTATATCGGGGGTGACCTGGGTGCGGCTTCGGGCTCATGCCCCCTGCCATGTGAATGGCGCTCCAGTCTCTTTAGCCCCCGTATCAGTAACCATTGTCTGTTTTATTGCAGAGACACGTGGGAGTCGCACCCGGAGGCCAAGCTCGTCTTCTCCTGGATGCTGTTCCGGGTGCCTCGGCCGTGGCTCTCTGACTTCCTCAGTAGGGTGATGCCGCCCTCGCTCCTCTTCTCCGATGATTACAAGCCGGAGAACAAGGTGCTGGGCATCCGATGCCTCCACCATATCATCAGGAACGTGGTGAGACCATGGTCGTCTTCTCTGTGATCGCACAGCGGGGCCACGATTTAAATTGGTATTCCAATTACTGGCATTGAAGGCAAATCGATAGGCTATGCCAGGAATGAATGATATGGGGGGGTTACACTTAAGGACCTGAAAAGTGGGGTTGTGACCTCTCCAAGAGTCGTTCTTCATCATGAGGTCAAACCTCTATTTGCTATGGTTGGCGCTATGGAGATAACATTATTATACATCGGTAGGGGGAATAGTACGGACCCTTCTAATACTCGTATCTCCCACCACAGCCGGCGGCAGAGCTGCGGCAGTATAATCGGGCCCTGGTTGTGTACCACGCGCTTCGGAACCACCTCTATACTACGGATGCTGAAGTCATTGAGGTGAGGGCCATGTCCATGGCTACCAGTGTTCGCCTTCTCTTTCCCTTCAGATCTACTTTACACTATGGCTAAAAAACAAACCTGCGTGTGTGATCCCGGCGTTACTGCGGCCTGGAGGCGAATAATCCCATTTTACAGCTTCCGTAAAAGCTTTCGAGGGGACCTAACATTTGGTTCCTCAGTTTTTAGCCTTGGCACCTGCTTTTTTCAGCAGCTGCCACTAAGGGGAGCTTACTGCACATTGTGCTATTAACCTTACACTTTTTTTTTCCCCCTCCCTCCTTTAGGGTGTGTTTCCACCATCAGGATTCCTTCAGTAAATGCTGCGTGTTTGACGCTGTGCGCTGGCACACAGATGTTACAGCATAGTGGAGGGGATTTCAAGAAATCCCGTCTCCACTATGCGTAAAAACACGCAGGCGGCAGACCAGCGTTACCGGACATGCGGCGCGTCTTTTCAGATCACAGCATGTCCTATTCCCTTGCGGCGACGCTCCGTCGCCGCAAGGGAAATAACACAGGGCTATGTAGCGCTGCGGTGATTCCGGATGTGTTCAATGAGCACATCCAGACTCACCGCGCGTTCAGAAGGGGGCGGGGCTTTCCGCTCCGTCCAAAGCGCTGTGGTTCTGAACCGTGGAACCACAGCCTTAAGAGTCAGAACTTTATTTTTCTGTCGGCATAGCCGTGTATATATATATATATATATATATATATTTTTTTTTTTTAACAGTGCAAGTTGTAGTACTGAGTGACACCACACCAGTAATTTTACCATAGTACGTTCTAAAAAATGGGAAAATAAAAGATCCAATGGTGGTGAAATGGAGAAAAATATTGCAATTTCACCATTGTCTTTTGGATTCTGTGTTTACGACATTTATGGTGCCGGAAAAATGACCCGGAAATCCAGGGTGGATTTGATTTAAATCAAACGGATTTAAATCACAATTTAAATCACGATTTAAATCACTAGTCAGTAAGGCTTGATTTAAATCAGTGATTTAAATCAAAAGTTTCTACCTAAGGATTAAAGGGAATCTGTCACCCCAAAATTGCCATATCAGATAAAGATATGGCTGAATACAGCGTCCCATAACAAAGCTATCTTTCTTTTCCTTATATTCTGATACCCCCGTTTTCATATATAAATACCTGTTTAAACTTCGTTTTTTGTTGTGTCAATCATGGCGGTCAGGTCAGGAAGGCGGCGGTTATTCGCTTCCCCCAACCCTCCTCCCCTTCTTGGGTACGCATTTTTTTTTCCTTGTGCGTTGTGTTTCAGCGCTTGCACTGTGAAAAAGACCCTCGCACGTGCGCAATGTTGTTTTGCCAACAGTGGGGCACCATATTTTAATTACTGCGCAAGCGCCAGTCATTTTAGCCAATTCAATTGACCCGGAAGTTGCGGCCTGCCGCTGATGACTTCCGGGCCAATGAAAGTCAGGAAGTCTGACGCATGCGCTGTATTGTTTGACTACTTTGCCCACTGCTGGGCAAATAAGACTGCGCAAGCGCGGGGGCCCTGCTGCAGAGCGCAAGCGCGGAAAACTTACGCTGTCTGTGATATTCACAGACAGCGTTACGTGACAGAAGTAGAGGAGCGGGGGGTTGGGGAAGCGAATAACCGCCGCCTTCCTGACCTGACCGCCATGATTGACACCACAAAAACGAAGTTTACAAAGGTATTTATATATGAAAACGGGGGTATCAGAATATAAGGAAAAGAAAGATAGCTTTGTTATGGGACGCTGTATTCAGCCATATCTTTATCTGATATGGCAATTTTGGGGTGACAGATTCCCTTTAAGGTCTTTTTCTCAACTCTGTTCATGTTGTAACATTTTGCCGTGAAGAAGAGGCTGGGACCTCTGCGGAGTCAAATTCAGTTTTGAGAACTGCGTAAGTAAAGCGAGCGTCTGTGATAATATAGAAGAGAAACTGCCCACTAATCCTACAGAAACCTCTGGAAGAGCATGGCATTGTGAATGTTACACATATACAGCCTTTATTCTACTGAGTTAAACAACTCAGCTTTATCTCATGATGGAAGAACCTTTGGATGGTAAAATATTTTCCTCAAAAAGCAGTTTATTCAAAAAAATCCGATTTAAATCAAAAAAATCCGATTTAAATCAAAAAATCTGATTTTTTTGATTTTTTTAAAAAAATCATTGATTTTTATCCACCCTGCGGAAATCTGATTCTCATGATGATGGCTTTGTGTCTCCATTTTCCGAGGTCTGTAACATTTTCATTTTTCCGTCGCTGGGGCTACAGTGTGGGGGCTTCTTTTTTGTGTCATGTGCTGATGGGTTTTATTGATACTAAATTGGGGGACCTTATTTTTCGGACTATAAGGCCGGTTTCACACGTCAGTGGCTCCGGTACGTGTAGTGACAGTTTCATCACGTACCAGAGACACTTACACACGTAGACACATTAAAATCAATGTGTCTCTGCACATGTCAGCGGGTTTTCATGGACCGTGTGTCCATGTGGAAAACACAGAGACATGTCCGTTTTCGTGGGAGCGCACGGTCCGCAAAGATGCTGAACACGCGCACACGGAGAACTGTTCACACAGTCCTCCGCACAGGGACAGCACAGACAGCTACAGTAAGCGCTGTCCTCTGCCTGTGGTGCTGAAGCTCCCTGTCATCATTCTCCCTGCTCTGCCGGCAACAGCGAGCAGGGAGAATCAATGAAAAACCCCGTGGGATCCCCCTTAGGTTTTCAACCAACCCGGCAAAACTATACAGCTGGGGGCTGCTATTCTCAGGCTGATAAGGGGCCATGATTATGGGCCTCTCCCAGCCTAAAAACAGCAGCCCTCAGCTGCCCAGAAAAGGCGCATCTATTAGATGCGCCTATTCTGGAGCTTTGTAGGGTTCTTCCCACTTGCCCTGTAGCAGTGGCAAGTGGGGTTAATAAAGGGTTAATGCTACCTTGCTATTGAAAGGTGGTGTTAAGCCAGGCTTAAGCCCGCGTCTCACATAGCGATACAGCTCAGGCAGCGATCAGCACAGCGACACTGCGGGTAACATCGCTTAGTTACCCGCAGTGTACGTTGGATACCAGTGCCCTGATGCAGGGAGCTGGTAACCAAGGTACACAGCGGGTTTCAGGCGTTGCGCGTGCCTGGAAACCCGCTGTGTACCTTGGTTACCAGCTGATCGCTGGTCTCCCGCCTGTCACACGCAGCAATGCGTGCCTGTCAGCGGGAGACCAGCGATCAAAAAAATGTCCAGGACATTCAGCCACGATCAGCGATACCCAGCAGGGGGGCTGATTGTCGCTGAATGTCACACACAGCGATATCGCTGGTGAGCTCGCTGCTGCGTCACAAAACTAGTGACTCAGCAGCGATCTCGCTAGCGAGATCGCTGTGTGAGACGGGGGCTTTAGTATTGCATAGGTGTCAATACGACACCTATTCATTACTAATCCTATAGTAAATAAAGGGTTAAATAAACACACACACACACACACACACACAGTAACAATAAAGTCTTTTAATGAAAGAATACAATACACAGGTTTTAATTTTTTTATTACGCTGCCATTCCTTAATGTCATCGATCTCCTGTAAAAAATATAAAAAATAAAACAACTATATCCCATACCAGTCCGGCGATCAGTCAGGTCCCACGACGTACATCCATCTCAGGGGTTAATCAGTTTACAGCCGGAGCTCTACTAATGCAGCCGCTCTGACTGTAAACTACTGGGGAATGAATGGGAGCAACGCGCACAGGCTCAGTGACGTCACCCCCAGTCACTGACTCTCTGCTCGCTGCTCACATTCATTCCCCAGTGCTTTACAGCCAGGGCAGCTGCATTAGTAGAGCTCCAGCTGTAAACTGATTAACCCCTGAGATGGATGTACGTCGTGGGACCTGACTGATTGCCGGACTGGTATGGGATATAGTTGTTTTTTTATTTTATATTTTTTACAGGAGATTGATGACATTGATTAAGGAATGGCAGCGTAATAAAAAATTAAAACCTGTATATTGTATTCTTTCATTAAAAGACTTTATTGTTACTGTGTGTGTGGCATTAACCCTTTATGAACCCCACTTGCCACCACTACAGGGCAAGTGGGAAGAACCTGACAAAGCTCCAGAATAGGCGCATCTAATAGATGCGCCTTTTCTGGGCAGCTGCTGGCTGCTGTTTTTATGCTGGGGGGGCCCATAATCATGGCCCCTTTCCAGCCTGAGAATAGCAGCCCCCAGCTGTATAGTTGCGCCAGGTTGGTTGAAAAACTAAGGGGGACCCCCACGTCGGGTTTTTCATTGATTCTCCCTGCTCGCTGTTGGCGGCAGAGCAGGGAGAATTATGTCAGGGAGCTTCAGCACCACAGGCAGAGGACAGCGCTTACTGTAGCCGTCCATGCTGGCCGTGTGGTCCTGATGCGGCACACGTGTGCCACACGGAGATAACAACACGTTTTTACATGGGCACACGGATCTCTCCGGTACCGATTTTTCCGGTATCGGAAATATCTGGACGTGTAAGACTGGCCTTAGATGTGCTTTTTCCCACCAGCCCAACCCAAATTTGGGAGGAAAATAGGGGTGCGTCTTATAGTCCCAATGTAGCTTACAGGGGAGGGGTCGGCGGTGGCGGAGCATGGTCGCCACTGCAGAAAGCCCGCGGCAGCATGAGCGGGGTGATGCTGCCGGCCCTGGGCTGGGTGGAGGGGGAGGTCCAGCGGTGCGAGGCAGAAGCCATTGATCTCCCGGCGGTGGGCTTCAGGAAAATGGCACCAGGACATGCATATATTTAGATCTCAGCTCAATGATGAGCCAAGATCTTAATCTGCACATCCGCTGGTGCCATTTTACTGAAGCCCACCGCCAGGAGATCAGTGAGTGCAGCGGGGACTCGGCTTCTGCCTCGCACCACCTGGAGATCAATAGCTCCTGCCTCGCCACCCCCTCCTCCCAGCCTAGGGCCCTCTCCACTGCCCCCCCGGTACCGGTAAGCTACATTTGGACTATTAGACGCACCCCTATTTTCCTCCCAAATTTGGGGGAAAAAAGTGCATCTTATAATCCGAAAAATACAGTACACCAAATTTGTTTCAATAACGACTCAAAAATGAAGCCCCCACACAGCTCCATCCACAGAAAAATAAAAATGTTACAGGTCTTGGAAAATGGAGACACAAATCAATTTTTTTTCCTCTGACAAACCTTAGAATTGCTATCGACCACTTAAATGAAAAAAAAATATATATAAAAAAAATTTGGCATCACCATAATCGTGCCAACCATTGTTGTAGCCATTCTTCCAACTTAGGGGTCACTGCTCCAAGTGCAGCAGACCAAATGAGAGAGGATATAATATATATATACTGTATATATATTATCTCTCATCCAATCATTTCTAGTATTTAACGCAGTGCCACAATATTGCAGTATGTAGTGGAATCCTGTGGCTAGGCTTCACAGGAGGTTGCTTCACAGCAGCGACATGGGGGTCTTCGGTCAATCGATGCCTGGCGATCAAATCTTGGGGTAGAGCGATGGGAGCCGGAGCGCGCCAACATCGGAAGCCACTCCTGTTAGAAACAGATGCTGGCTGTGTAACATGGCCGGCATCTACCACGTGTGGAGATAGTGCAGCTCCTGATCCCACGCCATGCATCGTGACCCCCGGCGCTGATGTAAATGTGCATCATCTTGCAATAACGGGTTAATAATTGTTGCCTGAATGGTTCTCGGCAGAGGGTGCACGTGTTTTCCTTAGGAAAAAGGCCCTCACCCAACCAATATTGGCACATTTGGTGCCTCTACCTTTTAGTGTGCCGTCTGCAGAGACCTCACACACATAATAATCGGGTGGTCCTGCCTAAATCGGCGGGTATTATTGACTTTGCTCTCCTACGTATGGGCAGCAGGTAATGAATAGGGCACGATACCCGCCACGTCCTATTGGTATTGCATGTAGCGTCACCGCACCATAACATTAGCAGGGTGAGCTGTGATCCAACCTCTTGTCATTCCCAATAATCCTTCTTTTTTGCCCCCTATCAGGTGGTCCTGCCTTGCTTACTGGATATTTTTCCCGTCCTCCATAAACCACCACCGGCAGTGGGTGCGTACCACAAAGACGGAGAAACCCCCCCTGACCAGATCATGCAGATGCTTCTGACTCACATGGAGATGGAGCACAGGATAGCCCTGCGCAGACTGTATGCACGCAGCCTGCCCACCCTGCAGGAAAGGTAAGGGCTGTATGTGCCAGGGGTGCACGTTACCCCCCTGACGGGTCCATATGCTCGATTAAAGATCCTTCGAGTTCAGGATCTCTGGATCTCTGCGTGCACCGATCCATTATCCTGGACTTGTGGTGATCACAAAGTGACTGCAAGCAGAGGTCTGGAAAACCTCTTAGGCCCTCGTGCACGATTCTCTTTCGAGTCTCTCGCATGAACACCCGGCACTCGGACCGGAGCGTGCGGCTGCATGTAATTCTATGCAGCCGCACGCTCTGGTCCGAGTGCTGGCGGCAGTGCCAGGTGTTCATGCGAGAGACTCACACGAGAATCGTGCGAGTTTCTCGCATGTGTGACCCCGGCCTTACCGGCAGCCGTATTCTTCTGTGCCCCAATGATTTGTGTTATTCAACGCAGGCTTGGCTTTAGGATCGCCCGTCACATGAAGAGGCTTCTGCGTGTGATCGTCGGGTATCTGGAGGTCTCCGATGGTCCTGATGAAACCGCCCGTCTCAGCATCCTGGAGACTTTGCAGGGAACCATCAAATACGCATGGCCGAGGTGGGGTATCCTTTCTGATTGGACCCTTTAGGGAACCTGTTAGGTGCCCAAACTAACGCTAGAATCATACAGAGCCGTATTCCTGCCTTTTAATGTCTTGACTGGTGTGGGGAAATCTCTGGAGTTACGAACAGCAAAAATAACTGAGCGGACTGATCAGTGGACTAGTCCAAGGGAAAAGACGACTCTGCTGGACTAGTCCTGGCTAATTAGCAAATTACTATCCTTTGGTAGCAGTTTATCGTTCGGAGAACAAAAGGATCAGCTGTCCGATATCAGATCTGCCAGACCCCACACATCAGACTGTTGGCCTATCCCGATGATGTCGGTGGGTCTGGTCGCCATTAGTCTTGTGTACGGGGGCTTGTATCTCCTTGTGTCCAGCCTATTCTTCATTTTTGCACTTTTTTTTTTTTTTTTTTTTTCACTCCCTTTCTTTTCAGAGCCATAACTTTTTAGTTTTAGTTCACTTATGAGGGCTTGTTTTTGACTGATTAGTTGTAGTTTTGAAATATATGTATTTTATCGTATTATGTTCTGAAAAAAAAAACGGGAAAAAAAATTCCAAGTGCAGTTTTCGCCATTGTTTTTTTGGGAGGGTGTCGTTTTTACACCGTTCATTGTGCTGTAAAAATGACCCCGGCAACATGTTACCGGTCGCAGTTTTGGGCCCTTGATGTCCTATCATCTCCACATTTTCCCCAGCACCCGGGTCTAATGCTTGTTCTCTTTCCTAGGATCCCTCCTTGGCTTCCTCTCCTCCTAAAAGCCCTTCTAAAGCTGATTTATGAACTTTCTTCTGCGTCCAATCCGAATTCTGCGCCCGTGACCGAAGCTTTAGTCAACGGGGCCACCGAGTGCCTGCTGCTTCTAGACAACTGTTCCCAAGGACAGGTCAAAGTGAGTAAAGTATGGAAGCCGATCGTCATTTACCTAGAAAGGGGTTGTTCCCTGTTATGAATGTTTTAGAAATGAATTCTGAGCAGAAGCTCCCTCTGGTGGTTACAAACGGTACTGAACCATTCAATGAGGATTGGCAATCAGGAATCACAGACTGGCTGGATATAAGGGAGTTTTCCCCCCATCATGGTTGCCGGTGATCAATTGTTCTTGTCTCAACGTTGTTTCCTGGTTCACTTGGAAGCTTGCTGAGTCTTGCCTCTTCTCCTGCTCTCAGATAAGATATTTTCTGTTTTTTGTTTTTGTGCTTGCCATTTGCAATTTTCTCTGCATTTCTGTGAGGTTGGCCAGGTTCCCCTCCTCGGGGGCTTGGGCGCCTCTCGGTTCCTCTGGAGCCACTGTTGTTTGTTAATTTGCCTTTTCCAGTTTTTTCTGTGGCTGCGGCTTAGTTTTGTTACACCAGAGAACTAATTTAGGTGGTAGAGGTCGTGTGATCTCAGGTGTTTTTGCAATTAGTAGCGTTGGCTTTTTTTAGGGTTTTTTTTGGATTGCAGTAAGTATCCTTCCTATCCTTTTCTGTCCAGGTAGATTGGGCCCCAGAGTTTGCTCATACTATTTTCTGTCTGTGTCTGTATTTCCTCTTGTCTAACCGCCATTACATGTTTGGGGTCTTCCTATGTTCTTTGGGGATTTGCTCCGGGGCAGATAGCTTTCCTCTTTCTATCTTTAGGTGTAGTTAGCCTCTCAGGCTGTGACGAGGCGTCTAGGACCAACGTAGGAACGCTCCACGGCTGCCTTTAGTTGTGGTGGTTAGTCAGGGTACTGCAATCCAGTAGATCCCAACCTCTCTAGTGTATTGCTGTTTTTGCCTGCTCTCCTCAGCTACCAAAACATAACAGTTCCCTTTCAGGTAATGTTTGGGCTCCCCCCTGACAATCTTGGGCTTTCTTACTGTAATTGCACATGACTGCTGCTGCTAATCACTGGTCGCAGCGGTGATCTGAGGCCACTGGGAGTGTCAGAGTAATAGACTTGCAGGGACTTGTTGGGTAGTTATCACGCTTTGAGTAAATCTGCTCTTAGTCACCCAACTTAGGGGGTGCAGTGTGCGTGTTGCGTCTTCTCACGTATGCCAATCCTCTTGTACTTCAGACCGCCCTGCAAGACATCCCCTCCGTGTGCAAGGAGCCGCTCCTCCAGCAATGTGTCAGCGCAGTGCTCCAGCGAGGCGGAGAGCATCAGCCATCGAGCCCGATACAGCCGTAATAAAAGTCTACATTCACACTGCACTGACGGAGCCTCGTTTCTATAGGTGATGTGGGGGAGGGGAGGCCGACTAGACAACTGATTAATGGAGCCAATAGATTTACTCTTTATTCATTGTTACCAAAAAAAACAAACTCCCCAATCCATCGCAGTAAATGAATGACACATGAACCGGAGGTGTCGCTGCCTCCAGCCAAGAGCCCGACGTCCTACAAAATAACAACCCAGTGGGATTTCGCTGTAGATTATATGGCACACACAGCACCCAGCACATGAGAAAGTTTAGGGTACGGCCAGATGCGGACGAATCCCCACCCTGCCGCAATGGGCCCATGGCTGCACAATGGTGGAGCTGAATCGGGGCGAGTTGTGGCTGCACCGTCTGGCCGTACCCTTACCTGTCTTGTATCCAGATGCTATTAGCCTGCAGATATGGGGTATTAATTGCACTTTAATATTGTTCCGAAGCCGTGTGTTTGCCGCACTAAAAGCCCCGGCTATAGGAGATAATAAACTTTATTCCTCCCGGCTGCCTCCGGCTTTCAGTTACAGAGGAGCCGGTTTCAGTCACCGCTCAGTACATAGTGAGCGGCGGCTGTATTCACACCCAGCACTGACTGACAGCCAGCTCAGCGGTGCAGGAGTACAGAGCCGTCTGTCAGTGAGTGCCGAGGTGTGGATACAGCCGCCACTCACTATGTACTGAGCGGTGACTGAAGCTGCGCCTCTATGACTGAAAGCCGGAGGAATAAAGTTAATTTCCTCACAGTAGTTGGGCTTTCAGATGGCGGCCGTACGACTTTAGAACCCTGTCAACCTGCAGATTAATAGCATTTTTGACTGCGAGCGCAGAATGACTGTTGAAAGCCAGCACAGACGCTCGATGCTTCACGGCGGGGCCAATCGTGCATATCTCCTCCCTCCTCTAGCTCTATGAAGCCAGAGCCGTCAATCAAAGAAGGGATGGAGATAGAGGGGAAAATAAGCAGGTGGGAAGGTGTATATCAATGATTGACCCCGCCATGAAGCCCTGAACTCCTGTGCTTGGTTTGAACAGTCATTCTGTGCGGACAGTCCCTTTAATCTTTTAGCAGCAGCTTCACCCACCCAGGGCTTTCTGGACCGGCTCCTAGTCTCTCATACCGAGTGCAACTGCCCGATAGGCACATATGATGGAGATTAATTTGGGTCAGGAGACTTCTAGCCGATCGGTAAATCGCAGTCTGTTCGAGAAACATGAAGCTGATGTATGAAGTCGGCCATGTGCATTCACAGATTTTTCTTAAATGATGCCATTCTTCTTTTTATGATTTTACCAGTGGATCGGTTACAACTGCTGTACTGGAGCAGCGTGCTCTGATCTACCGCAGCGGTCCTGTGACTCTGGGGCTGCTGTTCCCAGAGAGAGACACGACTTGTCACCTGCAGGCTGCAGCTTATCAATGTTGTCTTAGGACGGACGGACGCTCCGGAAAAGCAATGGTCCAGCTCGGCTTAAACAGTGACAAAGTGCGCAACACAAACCTTTGTGCGCCGTCACCTGATTGTGTAAGAGCCCTGAGTGTGCGGCTGCAGAAGTCACACACGGCGCAGGTCTCGTCCAACTTGCATTAAAGCCACATGTGGCAACCTTTACAACTCCATGATCAAGATCACATCAACACCTGAGGACATTATTACATCCAACGTTGCAGCGTCTCGCTGCGATTTCAGTGTTTTACGACCCATCTCATCATATAAGAGATTTTTGTGTACTCACCGTAAAATCCTTTTCTCCGAGACGCTCATTGGGGGACACAAGACCATGGGTGTTATGCTGCTGCCACTAGGAGGACACTAAGCAATACACAGAAAAAGTTAACTCCTCCTCCTGCAGTATACACCCTCTGTTGGCTCAATCCTGAACCAGTTCGGTGCCAAAGCAGTAGGAGCTCATAACAGAGTGCAATATGTCAACAAATCAAAGAAACAACGAGGCTACAGGCTAAACAAGGGTGGGAGCTGTGTCCCCCAATGAGTGTCTCGGAGAAAAGGATTTTACGGTGAGTACACAAAAATCTCCTTTTCTCCATCGCCTCATTGAGGGACACAAGACCATGGGACGTCCCAAAGCAGTCCCTGGGTGGGAAGCCATAACAGCAGATAAAGCCTCATGAACCACATGCATAAAACGCTTAAACAGTCAATGGACAACTTACAGATGCGCAACAGCTGATTGCAGAATTTGTCTGCCAAGTGCCGCATCTGAAGAAACTTGAGCATGGATTTTGTAATGATTGACAAAAGTATGAAGACTGGACCAAGTCGCAGCCTTACACACTTGTTGTGCTGAAGCCTGGTGCCGAATAGCCCAGGAGGCCCCCACAGACCGAGTGGAGTGTGCCTTAATCCCAGCCGGGATAGAATGACCTTTGACACGGTACGCCTCTTGGATCGCCAAACGGATCCATCTGGCTAACGTGGCCTTGGAAGCAGGAAAACCCTGCGTCCTTCCGGAAGCACAAACAGGGCGTCCGATTTACGGAAAGATGCAGTTCTCGAAATGTACCTTCGGAGAGCCCTCACCAAATCCAAGGTGTGAAGGGCTTTTTCAGTACGGTGAATCGGCGCCGGACAGAACGAGGGCAGGACTATCTCTTCATTGATATGAAAAGCCGAAACGACTTTGGGTAAGAAAGAAGGAGAAGTCCTAAGGACTACCTTGTCCTGGTGAAAAATGAGAAAATGAGGTCTACAAGACAAAGCTGCCAATTCCGATACCTGCCTGATAGAGGTAATTGCAACTAGGAAGACAACCTTCCAGGAAAGAAAAGATAAAGACACTTCCGGCAAATGCTCAAAGGGAGATTCTTGTAACGCACTGAGGACCAGATTAAGATCCCAAGGCTCCAAAGGCCTCTTGTAGGGCGGAGCAAGATATGACACTCCTTGGATAAAAGTCCTGACATGAGACTTAGATGCGATCCGTCGTTGGAAAAGGACGGATAAAGCGGAAATCTGCCCCTTGAGGGAGGAGAGTCCAATCCTGCTTGGAGGAATTCCAGAATGGAAGGGATAGAAAAAACCAAAGGGGAACGACCTTTATCCTTACACCAGGAAAAGAATGTTTTCCATACACGATGATAAATGCGGACGGAAACCGGCTTCCTGGCATTGATCATTGTAGAGACAACTGTTTGAGAAAAAACAGCCTGGCCTAAGATCCAGGCTTCAATGGCCATACCGTCAAATTCAGCGCTTTTGAATTGTGATGGTAAATTGGACCCTGTGAAAGAAGGTCCGGACGATCTGGTAATCTCCAAGGGACGTCTGCGACCAGACGCACTAGTTCTGCATACCACGGACGGCGAGGCCAGTCCGGAGCGACCAGAATGAGAGGAACGCCTTCCGCCTTGATCTTTCGGATCACCCTGGGGATTAACGGAAGAGGTGGAAAGATGTAAGGAAGGCAAAATTGACTCCAAGGGAGGACTAGCGCATCCGAGCCGATGGCTAGTGGATCGCGAGATCGACTTATGAAAGTCTGAACTTTGGCATTCAGCCTGGATGCCATGAGATCCACATCCGGCATACCCCAACGCTGGCAAATGATTTGAAACATTTCCGGGTGCAGGGACCATTCTCCTGAGTCTAAGCCTTGGCGACTGAGAAAGTCGGCCTCCCAATTGTCCACTCCTGGGATGTGAACCGCAGAGATGGGCGAGCGGTTTGACTCGGCCCACCGCAGAATGTGCGATACCTGGAGCATCGCTGTTCTGCTCAGAGTGCCTCCCTGGCGGTTGATGTACGCCACGGCCGTGGCTTTGTCTGACTGGATCTGGATGGGACGACCGGTCAGAAGATGATGGAAATGCAAGAGGGCTAGTTTGATAGCTCTGATCTCCAGGATGTTGATCGGGAGACGGGTCTCTGGAAGAGACCAGCGGCCTTGAGCCGTGTGGTGAAGGAACACCGCTCCCCATCCGAGGAGACTGGCATCGGTGGTCACCACCAACCAATGGACAGGCAGAAAAGATTTCCCTTGATTCAATGATGAAACATTTGTCCACCATTTCAGGGAGCGTCTGACTCTGGGAGAAAGACGAAAGCGGCGACTTAAGGACGCTGGGTTCCTGTCCCAGGCTGATATTAACTCCTGTTGAAGAGGTCGGAGATGGAACTGAGCAAACGGTACTGCCTCGATGGAGGCTACCATTTTCCCCAGGACTTGCATGGCGACCCGCAGAGAGTGAGAGCGGCCTAGAGACAACAGGAGCACCCCCCGCCTCAGAGAAGCAATCTTCTCTGGAGGGAGAGATACCAACCCTTGGGAGGTGTCCAGAATCATTCCCAGAAAAGGAATCTTCTGAGAGGGGATGGGAGAGGACTTGTCCAAATTGACTAACCAACCCAGGCGAGAGGGTGTCGATAGTGATCTTGACACTCTCTGCGCAGGCCCGAAAAGTCGGTCCTTTGATGAGCAGGTGGTCTAGGTACGGGAGGACCACCACACCCCGAGAGTGTAAAATTGACATGGCAGCTGCCATGACTTTTGTGAACACTCTGGGGGCGGTTGCGAGTCCAAAGGGCAGAGCGGCGAATTGAAAATGATCCTTTCCGACTGCAAAACGCAGAAACTTTTGATGGCCTCTGAAAATTGGAATGTGTAGATACGCGTCTTTGATGTAGATTGACGCCAGGTATTCCTTTCTTTCTAGAGATGCGACGACAGAGCGGAGAGATTCCATTCTGAAATGGCGGACTCTGATGAATTTGTTCAGCAATTTTGGGTCCAGAATAGGACGCAAAGAGCCGTCCTTCTTGGGAACCACAAAGAGGTTTGAGTAAAACCCTTTGAACCTTTTCTCGTGAGGAACTGGGACGATGACCCCGCTGGTGCGAAGAATGTTCAAGGCCTGAAGAAAGGGAGTTGCGAGGTCCTTGGACTTTGGGGGGCGAGACTGGAAGAAGCGCCTTGGGGGAAGAGACAAGAATTCGATCTTGTAGCCGGAGTGTACAAGATCTCGGACCCACCGGTCGTGAATGACCGACCCCCAGACCTCGCGAAACAAGAGTAGGCGGCCGCCTGCCCTGTTTGGGTTCCCCGTCCCCAGCAAGGAGTCATTGGGAAGATAATTTGCGAGAGGAGGAGCTCTTATTTCCCGACTGAGAGAATCCGTTTCTCCAGGGCTGCGAGGACCTGAAAGATGGTTGCGAGCCGCTGTCTCTGCGAGCAGAACGGGGTGCCCGGGACGAGGTTGAGGCAGAGGACCAATTAAAGGAGCTGCGAAATGGCTGGGAATGACTTTGGTATTGAGACCGAAAGGGTCGATTGATTCTGCGCTGCGGAAGAAATTTACTTTTGCCACCCGTGGCGTCAGAAATAATCTGATCAAGGCGATATCCAAAGAGACGCCCTGAATGATAAGGCAGCAAAGTCAAAGTCCTCCTTGAAGCAGAGTCTGCACGCCACTCTCGGAGCCACAGGGACCTCCGAATGGCGATAGCATTGGCGGCTGTGAGTGCAGCGAAATTAGCTGCATCTAGGGACGCATGGACCATGTAGTCGCCTGCCCGAGTAATCTGATAGGCCAGATTACCTGCCTCGGGGGGAAGAGGGATATAATAATAATAATAATCTTTATTTTTATATAGCGCTAACAGATTCCGCAGCGCTTTACAGTTTTGCACACATTATCGTCGCTGTCCCCGATGGGGCTCACAATCTAGATTCCCTATCAGTATGTTTTTGGAGTGTGGGAGGAAACCGGAGAACCCGGAGGAAACTCACGCAAACACGGGGAGAACATACAAACTCCTTGCAGATGTTGTCCTAGGTGGGATTCGAACCCAGAACTCCAGCGCTGCAAGGCAACAGTGCTATCCACTGAGCCACCGTGCTAATCACTAGTAACCTTAACTAGATCCTCAGCCCAGGGCACCATGGCCCTCGCCACCCAGGTGGCCGCGAAAGAAGGAGAGATGCTCCAGCAGCCTCAAAAATCGATTTGGCGAGGTTGTCGATCTGTCTATCTGAGGGATTCTTAATGGATGAGCCATCTGAAACGGACAGAAGGGTTTTTGAAGCTAAGCGAGATACAGGTGGATCTACTACTGGAGATTCAGTCCACTCTTTTGCTACAGTTGCTGAAAATGGGTATCGCGCTTTCAGAGACTTCAGTCCTGAAAAACGTCTGTCTGGACGATCCCTATGTCCCTGAACAATGTCCGTAAACTCCGGGTGGTTACTAAACACCTTGTGAGGGCGCTTAGCTCTTTTGAAAGAGATAGGATGATTCGGTTGAGACCCGGGTTCTTCATCTAGCTTCAGGGTTTTATTAACCGCCTCTGTGAGAGAGTCTGGAGACTCTTGAAACTCTGGCGAGTTGGGGTCATCACCTGTATCCAACTCGTACTCAGAATCATGATCACTGAGATTCTGGGAGAGGGGGAGCGAGAGCCTGAGCTCGCAGATGCCGAACCGCTAGATGGATTGGGAGATGCAGTATGGCGGCGTTTTCTAGACGGCCGCTTTGCTGAGGTCGTGGGTCGGCCCCTGTCTGATGAGGTCTCTCTGAAGGCTGACGGGCCCCTTTCTGGAAAAGGGACGCCCTGGCTAGAAGAGGAGCCACGGAAGGTATCCAAGGCCCTAGTCAGAGAATCCATGGACTGTGCCAGAAACGCAGGCCACCCTGAAGGACCCGGCTCATTGGGATCAGGAATAGATAGGGGCTCCTGAACGGTAGTAGGGGGCTCCTGAGCGGTAGAAGCAGTGGGCTCTTGGGCACATGATGCACAGAATTGGGAACCATGCTTTGACGGCAGGGGAGCGTTGCATGAAGCACAGGCGGCATACACCACAGTGTGGTTTTCGTCTGGCCTTTTAGAGCCCTTTGATTTGCACCTGTGAGCCTGCTGCAGGAGAAGGGTTAAGCGCTGTGTAAGCTTACCCAGGTCCTGTGTCCGAGCCCACGATGAGGCGCTGAAGAGTAGCCTGTTCGGTACCGCAGCGTTGATAATCCTGACAGGCCGGAAGATGGCGGCCGAGATTTCGCTGTTTTGCGCTTCTCGTGGGTCACGAGAAGCGCCAGAAGACATGGGAGGGAAGAGAAGGAGAAAGTAGGGAGGAGTTAATCACTCCCTGCCAATGGCCGGGCCCTGAACAGCGCGCGATGTGGGTGGAGCTAACAGGGAGCGCGGTAAGCCCGCCCTTCTCTTGAGGCCTATCCCGGTCCGAAGCCGGGGCCTAAATTTGCGGCGCCGGCCCTGCGACGCAATAGAGATCGCAAGAGCGGTCGGCGCCGCTCTTGCGACACGATACGGATCGCAATAGCGGCCTCCCCCGGGCCGCATCCGGGAAACTAACATTTTGTGACGCCGGCCCTGCGACCCGAAAGGGATCGCAAGAGCGGCTGCGACGGAGACAGAGACGGGGATCCAGGCGGCGCCGCTGACGGCGCAGCAGACACAGACATAGCACAATATTCAGTGTTTTTCCGATGTACTCACTGCAGAGCCTCCTGGCTCAGAGTACCGATGGCTGGCGCGTCCATACGTCCTTAATCCACCATCCCTTTGATAGGGAGGTTGAGAGGGTTCCTTCCAATCATCCTAGCACCAGCCACTTTCATTAGTGGTGGTGAGGGGTTATCCGTTCCAAACAATTCCGGAGCGCGTCTTACAGCCGTTAAGACACATGGTGAGAGCAGCCCATTAAAGGGATCCGTCGCCCGATGGTAGCGTTGCAGGAGGGGGTACGTGGTGGCGACACTCCGCGTTCCCGCCTGTTGATGGTTGTGGGAGATCGGGACTTTTCCTACAAGACCCGTCGCCCTTCCAAATCACGTAAAAAATATTAAAAATAAAAATAACATTGGGGTAGTGCCTCCTACAGACACTAAGCAAGAACTGGTTCAGGATTGAGCAAACAGAGGGTGTATACTGCAGGAGGAGGAGTTAACTTTTTCTGTGTAAAACCCCGAAGATAAAGAAGGGGGCCTCCGCAGGGACTATGGCAGATGTGGCCTTACTTCCTCAATCCCACCGTCCCCTTTAATAGGGGGGTGAAGGATCTTAATCTGCCTCCATACCGCCACCGCTTTCAGTAGAGGTGGTGAGGGGTATACATCCATCGTTCCATGCCATATCACATCGCCCACATCGAGGGGTATCTCATGGGGAGAGCGGGCCCATTCAAGGGATCTGTCACCCCATGGTAGCGTAGCAGGAGGGGTACGTGGAGGCGACACTCCACGTTGCCGCCTGTTGATGGTTTTTGGGAGATCGGGACTTTTCAATAAGCCCCGTCGCCCTTCCGTGCGTGAAGAGAGAAAAATAATAAAGGTAAAAAATGAAAAAAAGTGGGGTCTGAGAGCAGACCCTAGTGCCTCCTACAGACACTAAGCAAGAACTGGTTCAGGATTGAGCCAACAGAGGGTGTATACTGCAGGAGGAGGAGTTAATCTTCTTTGCTTATGTATCGCATAGTGTCCTCCTTTTGGCAGCAGCATAACACCCATGGTCTTGTGTCCCCCAATGAGGCGATGGAGAAATTCCTGGCCTAAAGGCTGTGACTGACGCTGGCCGCTCCTCGGCTGAAGCCTGCACGTGATGCGTCACTTTCTGGAAAGAGCGGCACCAACAGCACTGAGGGAAGTGAATGTAGACTGGTTGTTTGTTGGGCAATCCCTACATGTGTTGCGGCTGTCGAACACCCATGAGACATGCAGCCGCGGGGACTCGAACATATTATTCGAGCGTGCCGAAGTCACTCGGTTATCAACTGAGCGTGATCAGATAACACCTTATCCCAGCACGTTTGCTCATCACTAATACCATCTCTATTGACCACAATCTTAAGGTACTGCTACACTTAGCGATCTCGTTAGCGATCTCGATAACGACGCAAGCTAACGAGATCGTTGGTGTGATCTCTTTTAGGTCGCTAGTAGCTGCCAAACAGGAGATCTCATAAACGACTCATCAGCGGTCAGCGATCTCTTTAACGACTTTGGCGGTCGTTAGGATGTCATTAGCATGTACTGAGCGCTTCTGATTCATAGGAATTTCCAGCATCGCTCCTGCTCTCTGCGTCCTGCTAGCCTGCTTTGCAACTTCTGCGATCCTCTCTGTGACGCAAAAGAGAACTTACAGATATTGCGATCCACTCCGCGACGCTAAAAACCCTAGTCCCGCCTGCGCCGCTGTCATATGCGTCACAAACGAGGTCGCTCGTCGTTTGCAAAAGGTGCCAAACACAGCGATATAGGCTCACCAGCGGGACGCCAACGATCAAAAAGCGGTCCAGAACGCTAGTGAACGATCAGCGACATCACAGCAGGGGCCACATCGTTGCTACATGCCACACACGAGGTCGCTAACTAGATCGCTAAATAGTGACGTTTTAGTGATCTCGTTAGCGATCTCGCTTAGTGTGGCATACCCTTTAGTGACTGGCCGCACAATTCTCATTCACCTGTGTAGAACATTTACATCAAATATTTCCCCATTCCCTGTGTACAGCCCTACAGCCATCAATAAATTCACTACCGTCCCATAGTTCTTGTATATCCCTACCATCCCGAATATTGTCCCTATGACTACTCATTCTGCTGTGGACGGCTTATTGTAGATTGCAGTCACATAAATGACATAGTTGGAATTACAAGTTACAAACTGGTTGATGGGGAGCATTTCTCCTATAACCATAGACAAAAACGTTGTGCACCCGTTTTATGATGTTGCACCTCAAACCTTTCCTCCCCCCACATTGACAGGAGCCTCTAATGGACGTCTGCACTGAGAGACCTTGTGCGCAGAGAGTCAAAGGTGGATCTGATCAGATCTTGCTGGGTGCAATATGATTCTTCACATTCATATTCCTACAAAAAACTGTTTGGTTTTTCTGTTATTTCCCTGAAAGAACAGCGTCATTCGCTAAAACCGCCCAATGTTTGGATAACGCACCCGATATTACTGTGGGACGGGTTATATGTGGCGATAAAGCTGGCATCCAACAGCTCCTTTTCTAAAATCATTTGCTCACCTTCCAAATAAGAAGCCCTTCCCGTATTTAGACACCAAATTTTTTTTAGTGCGTTCCAACACCTCTTAAGATTCTCGCTGGGTATTTTTTATCTTTAAATCTCTTTTTTATATATCTGTAGTATCTGTGCCTCCTTAAAGTCTTTATCGGTGAAAGTTTTTTTCCTAATTCTTCTACATTGGCCGTATGGGATATTTATGATCCACTTAAATTCCAGGGGGATATGTGCCAGGTAGCTGTTTATATCGACTTTCTTAAAGAAGGATGAAGTGTGCCCAGCGCCCTGCTAATCCTTATTAGTGATGAACGAGTATGCTCGGGTGGTCTCCCGAGTATTTGGAAGTGCTTGGAGATTTAGCTTCTCTTGCCGTAGCTGCATGATTTGCGGCTATTTGACAGGCTGAATACATGTGTGAATTCCCTAACAAGCAATCCTCACATGTATTCAGGCTGTCCAGCAGCCATAAATCATGCAGCTGCGTCGACAAACTAAATCTCCGAGCACTTCCAAATACTCGGAGACCACCCGAGCATACTCGCTCATCACTAATCCTTATAGATTGTCAAATCTAAAAACTGAATTTCAGTTGAGGAAAAGGAAAATTCCAATCCCCAGGAATTGTTCAACTGGTGAACAAACGAACAATTACGCTTCTTCAGGGGTCCCAGTCCATATAAAAAAAAAAAAAAAAAGGTCTATAAAACAAGATGTGACCCACCGGCAAGGAGGAGCGAGCAAAGTGAACAGACTCAGAGACCCACGAAACAACAATTCCTGGAGATGGGGACTGCAATTTTCCTTTGCCACATCTGAAATTGTTTTTTGGGGTGTACGTTTTTGTCTATGGTTACAGGCGAAAAATTCCTTATCAACCAATTTTTAAATTATGCCAACTATGTCACGTATATGGTGCGATGTGACTGCAATCTACAATACGCCGTCCACAGCAGAATGAATAGTTATAGTAGGATCATGGAGTGGCATCTACACAGTTTATCCATTTGTATGAGATCAGTGCAGTTCATCGTGAGGCCCGCTCTCACTGCTGTGAGCGGTCACCTCAGGCCACCGGTCCTGTTGCTGAGCTAATGTCACAGATTGATTACGGCATGGGACACTGGATTCTTTCAACTTCGCAGAGGTGAGGGATACTGTTTTTTTTTTTATTACAGGGGACAGTGGCTTCAGAGGATTAGGTATTAAGGTGAGTACCTGTGTCCCCCAATGAAGAGATAAAGAAATGTGATTTTATTCTTAATTTTACACGATTTACAGTGGGGGCTGACTACAATTCTCAGCATTGTCCCCTGCTCGTGCTGATTGCAGGGGACAATGATGTGACCCGTCTTCAGCACATGGCGCCTGAGAACAGTGCAAACTGTGCCGGCTTTTCTTAGGCGCCGGAACAAGTGACATTTATGTGGTACAAGGTTGCCACACTTATGAAACACACAGATAACCCCAATACTGCTTTTTCCAGTACTGGAAATGTCAGGACGTGTGAAGGAGGCCTAAGATTGTGAGGTCCAGCCTGATGAAGGATCTGGACCGGCTCTGTAACATGGAGCTCAATGCATTTTAAAGTTTTGGACATTAGAATAGTTTCCTTGGCTCCTGGAAGCCCAATTTTTGTTTCCCTTATGTGGATCTCTCATGGAGGTTCAGAGGACATAGCTGCAGCGTGGAGGAGTAATCTGTTGAAGCACAACTGATCCAAATGAGAAGACACTTGCCTCTACTCACAATTATTTGTTGATCTGCACAAGGAGCGCTTTCCCTGTTGTTCTCCCATAAACGGAAATTATTATGGCAGCACTCGGCCACTTCGTCTACTCCTCAACTGGATGGCGTGACCATGCTGTACACCACTGTTCCCCATACCTATGGTGCTACCTGACACTGCTCTGCTCCCTACATATCAGCAGCCACCAGACCGTGTCAGGCATGTGTGCAGCTAGACGTGTGAGGGCCATAAGGTGTACACAACTGCCTTCATGGCTCCCCTTCCACAAATCACCAGTGACCGAGACTTAGGAGAACTGAATAAAATCAGCTGCGGCTTTACATTAAGCTATTGATGGTGATGGCGGCGTCATCCAGAGAATAGATTTATTTATAAAAAGCAGTTCGCTGTATCCCCACCGTCCTCAGGTGGCTTTCGCCTTGTTCTGTGGCTCAGTCTCTTGCTCATACTCTATCTCCACATAGGCTCTCTTTCTGATTGCGCCTTTCAGAGGCGTCTTGCCTTTGGATTTTCCGTTTGATGTCTTTGCTTTATCTACTTCTTCCTCGTCCTCAGACTCCTGTTCACTGGATTCTTTCTCTTCATCACTGCCCAATTTATCCATATCCTACCAAGAGAACGATAAACGACGTGAGTGAACAAATCAATTGCCAAAAAAAACACAATTGTGACTTTGATAAAATGAAAACTGCGTCGTCATGTGGCCAGAGTATATGACATAGGGAAGGAGAGGGCAGTTTCGCTGCAGCACGTTGCGCCCGTCCAGGGTTACAGTTTACATGTAAAGGGCACGCAGAAGGTGGTGGTGGCTCATGGGAGGTAAAATTGGTTTCCTATATTTTTTTTTTCCCTCTTTATACAAAGTGTAAAAGAAAGGAAATGGAGACTGGTGTCTTAACCCTTTAATGATTGCCAATATAATAATCTTTATTTTTATACAGCGCTAACACATTCCGCAGCGCTTTACAGTTTGCACACATTATCGTCGCTGTCCCCGATGGGGCTCACAATCTAGATTGCTTATCAGTATGTTTTTGGAGTGTGGGAGGAAACCGGAGAACCCGGAGGAAACCCACACAAACAGGGGGAGAACATACAAACTGCTTGCAGATGTTGTCCTTGGTGGGATTCGAACCCAGGACTCCAGCGCTGCAAAGCTACAGTGCTATCCACTGAGCCACCGTGCTGCCCTTGCATATGCATTTTAACAGTGGACTAAGGGCTCTTATTATAGAGTTGTTGTGACGTACTGCACTCGGCTTCTGCCGCAACAGCTAAGATCTAAGAAACTACTTGATTTTTTATTAACAGACTATGGCTCCCTCCCCCACAGACTATGGCTAGCGTAAAAAAAAAAAACACAAACAGTTAATTTTTGTTTACCCAGTATTTGTGGAGTAATGTGCTTGATGGATTGCCCCCTATGAGTACCTGTGTCATAACTCAGCCTTTAAAATAGTAATTTCTTTAAGTGATTTAAAAAAACAAAAGCAATTATTTCAAGTAAAAGAATCAAAGTCATGGCTGCCAAGAGGCGATAATGAAAACATTTAGTACGCCATTGAAAGAGTTGTCCAGTTAAAAGTAATTATCACCAATCCTTAAGGATAAGTGACAACTTGTTGACCGCCGGGGCTGCGGTCATATAATGGAGGGCAATGCTCATGCCTGACCGCCACTCCATGCATTCTCTGAGGCGGCCGAGCGCTGCCCTTGGCTTCTTCCGACAGCTCCCTAGAGAATGAATGGAGCGGTGGTCGAACGTGTGCACGGCTGCTCCATTCTGTACCTGGGACAAAAGTTCCTCAATCAGCCGATCATTGTGGTCAGAGCACTTGTTTTCCAGGCGACCCCCTTTAAGGCCCAAACAAACCCGATTATTGGGAGGTGAAGAAAACGACAGGACTGTCAATGGTGGTCTTCCAAACTTACCTCAAAGTCACTCAGGTCACTTTCTTCCACGTCTTCGTCTTCCACATACTCCCTCTTACCACTTTCCTGAAAACAAAAAGGCAAAGGTTAGTTATTCTTGTACAGAAGCACACAATTCCAAGCATCGGACACATCGGTTGTCCAGGAGAGCGATTATGGGGTCTGCACAGTCTGATCCAAAATGGAAGGGACAGAAAAATGGTAGAATAATAATAACAGCCTACTGCATAAGCGGAACAGAGCGGAGTATGGCCGGATTCCCACTGTGGACATGGATGCATCATTATAGCATAGCCCAGATGTTTCACGTCTGTTCTCCGCACATACTGCCCTTTGTGCTGCACATAGGTCATGCTGCGGATGTTAATAATGTGATTATGTGGAGGACTATATCCAGGACCTAACACATTGAGTCTACAACTCATACATACTTCATCGTCTTCCTCCTCCTCCTCTTCTTCATCCTCAGATTCGCTTGCCGCTTCCTGATGCTCCAAGGCTTTGTCAAAGGCTTGAATTGGGAAGTTGTAGATATCGCCATACTGTGAAGAAATATTACACAGATGACATTTCTAGCCATTAATAATAATAATAATAATGCCCCCCAATACACCTTCATATGGTAATGACACTGCCAATCGGAAAAAAAAAAGTGATGCATCGATGTCCTGTGCTGCGACAGAACAAGTACTCCGCTGTCTAATGGAGGCTTCCTCGTTTCATCATTCTGGTGATTGTGGCATGGTCACAGAGGTCTCCTTTGTTGAGTTGGGTCACCAAGTGATTGAGGTCTAAGATCAGCCATGGGGACCTGTACAATAAGCCTGCGGTTGGGGCACACTCCAGGTATGTCCACACATATCTTTTGAGTACAGGCCTGCTCCAAAAAATACCTCCAATATCGCTTAAAATAAGCTTGCAAGACTCCTATTCAGAACTATTGCATATTCAGTGTTTTGATAACCGCCTGGTGAGAATACAGGAAGTGCATGTGGCTTCTTTGTGACATCTCATGGAATCCTCTCCAAACTAGGCACGGTCTAATCAGAAAGTTGCAAAAAAAAAAACTGCTCCAAAACCGCTTCAGGAAACAAAAAATTGGGGAGTGGCGATGGACTTACAGCTTCTCAGCCTCGGCTTTATTGAAGGGTAGAAGCTGTAAGTGCATCACCATGCCCAAATGCACTTAAAGACACGTCAGAACACGATTTCTCGCTGCTGGATCAGCGACTTAGGGTTCTATAGACTAACTTTTGGCTCATCATGTCTTGTAATAAATTTAGTGCATATGTGAGATGCCTGTGCATCAAAAAATAAAACCTATGCCTGCCATGAGTGGGTGTAGATCTCCTCTACTGAGCACACCAGTACATTATAGTAACTTATCTTGTAGCGATCGCCTACACCAGTTTTTTTTTGTTTTGTTTTGGTATGGAAATGTCATAGCCAGCACTGAGGTTTTGCCCAAAATACCACATTCAATAAATCTACTCATAAATCCAAGACTACGGTTTTACCATAATACAATAACCGTAAAGAAGTGTTCAAGCATAGTATTAAAATACAAATTTATTAATAAATCCTTTTTAAAAATACATACATAAAAAACAGAACAAAATGATTAGATACCCAGTAGAAGGGAAACAATCCCTATATAATAAGAAAAATATCTAGCAAATCCAAAGCTACAAAATTTATTATAAGGTACATATAACCTCTAAAGGTAAGGCAATTGCCTATCATTAAATGCGCCCATAAGGAATTAACCTACTTAATCGGAAAATATGCAGCAAAAATTTGCAAAAAAATTGCATGTGTCATCGCTCCAGCACAATAGTATAGAAATACATCAGGGCTAAATAAAGGCTAAACATAGATGAATGGAAAGAATCCTAAATCAATTTGTGCCTATTGAAGCACCAGATAGGATATCACAAGTGCTGGAGAAGTGACACATATATAAATGGATACAAACATCCTAAATCCAATTTGTACCTGTTATGAGCGCATGATAAATGAGGCTAAAGTGAAGGAATGAATATACCTAGTAGCAGGACTGCGTGATCGTGTCTGGCGTTCCCTCCTCACCCCAACGCACGTTTCGCAATAGCTTCTTTCATTTATCATGCGCTCATAACAGGTACAAATTGGATTTAGGATGTTTGTATCCATTTATATATGTGTCACTTCTCCAGCACTTGTGATATCCTATCTGGTGCTTCAATAGGCACAAATTGATTTAGGATTCTTTCCATTCATCTATGTTTAGCCTTTATTTAGCCCTGATGTATTTCTATACTATTGTGCTGGAGCGATGACACATGCAATTTTTTTGCAAATTTTTGCTGCATATTTTCCGATTAAGTAGGTTAATTCCTTATGGGCGCATTTAATGATAGGCAATTGCCTTACCTTTAGAGGTTATATGTACCTTATAATAAATTTTGTAGCTTTGGATTTGCTAGATATTTTTCTTATTATATAGGGATTGTTTCCCTTCTACTGGGTATCTAATCGTTTTGTTCTGTTTTTTATGTATGTATTTTTAAAAAGGATTTATTAATAAATTTGTATTTTAATACTATGCTTGAACACTTCTTTACGGTTATTGTATTATGGTAAAACCGTAGTCTTGGATTTATGAGTATGCTTTTGAGTGTTAGCCCCTATAGAATATATAGTTGTGGACTTCCTTTGGATATATTCAATAAATCTAGCAGCTTTGTGACCCCAGTCTCATGCTATAGAGGCGCTGATAATTATTTCCCCCCTCACTTAGTATGTCCAGGCCCAAATGGGATAAATTCCAGTTCACTATGCTATAAAGTTGGCAAGCTCGATTCCCCATCCCCCATCTTACCGCTCCCTGCTTCAGACGCTCCAGCAGTTCCTTCTCTATGGCATTGTCCAGCTGAGCGGCCACCAGGGCTTTTTCCTGAAATGAAACGTTGACTATTAACATAGAGCTGAGCACACAGGAATTTAAGGAGAGCTGCATCCTCCTGCTATAAGGGACATAAGAAGGCATAATACTGACCTCTCTCCTCCTTTCTCGTCGTTCCACTTTCTTGCTCAGTGGGACTAGTTTACGTCTTGGGGGGGGTTAAGAGAAGAAAAAGTCCATTTTATAGCTGAGAACATAATTAACCAGCACTAAAGCTACCACATAAATGGTCGGATCTACAACTTTGGAGTCGGCAGCACACAGAATCCCTGGATATTAACCTCTTCACGACATATGGTGTAATTGCACGGTGCCAATGGGTTGTCACAACAGTCAGGGGTCTGCTGATGACCCCCGTGCCTGTCATTATGATCTTGAGGTGTTCATAAAAGATTGTGATTTCTGCTACTTATAGATTTACTTGCATACATAATACGTACTGCTGCTGTTAGCCCCATATAGGATTAAAGGGGTGTTTACATATGCAGATAACTGCTGGTGGTTCTGGGGGCACGGGGGACCTGACAGGTTCCTTTAAAAAAAAAAAAAAAAACTATACGTTTGGTATCTACGTACTTGTACTGGCCTGGAGAATCATAATAGCGGGTCAGTTTCACCATATAGTAAATTAAAAAAAAGACAAGTGTGGAATTGCACTTTTCAGCAGCAGAATGGAAGGAAAGGAGACACACTAGTAATGACTAGTAATGACTAGTGGGTAGGCGGAGCCCAGATAGGATTGACACCTCAGATTATAAAGAGTGTTGACCGGCCCCTCCAGCTCGGGCTCCTCCTACTCCTGCTTCTTCAGTCTAAAATTTGAGGTCCAGAGGATGGTCGCTGCTGGAAGCAGCTCCTCAGAAAACTTTATTATTTTTATCGGACAAGAGACTTGGATCACCAGAAGTGGTCTAGAGGTCTCAGGGGTCTCAGCGCTGCTGGACCCCCACCTCTCCCTTGGCGATCTGTAATACCCTGTATGGTGGTCCCTGCAGTTTCACGCCGGCCCTGGGGGATGAGGATTGCTTCCCTGGCGGGGACGCAAACCGCACATCGGGGGTCACTGCGTTCCCGCCCGGGGGGGAAGCGATGGGCACAGCGCCACAAACCCCTGGGGGTCCCTGTGGCGCTCGGCTGGTGAGTATGGCATTTTTATGTGAATGTGAGTGTGCTCTCAGTGGCTGCTGCGGCAGCCGCTGGTACATGTATTAGATGACATGTTTGGTGACTGTATTTTATGTCCGCAGGCAGATACCTGCAGGACAGAGGAGAGCAGAGAGCGAGGAGTTGCGCTCTTTTTGAAGCCGAGGGGGCGTGGCTTCACTCCTCTTTTTGTGACAGGAATCGCTCTGAGGAGACTGCAGCTTCACTGTCCTTCTCTTCCGGCTTCTCTCAGCGCGGCGGCCATTACAGAGGCTCCGGGCTCCTCATGCTCCGCTCCTCCTGTTTAAGGTATACTTTCACCGAGGCCAGCTGGGTGAGTGAATATCATCACCCCACAGCGCAGAACCTATCTGTGTTCCAAGTGACAGATAGCGTTTATCTGCAGCCGCGTTCTCTTTAGAGACCTGGGACTCGCACACTCCTTTTATTTTATATAGGGAGTTGTGGGGAGTTGGCGGCATTAACCCCTATGAAGGGTTAACCCTTTCAGCAATAACCGCCGCAGGTTCTACCCGGTAGGGATCAGAACGCAGGAGGTTATTTATATACTGAGAGATAGCTGGGGTAACTCTCTTCTTTAAGAGCTTTAACCCTTCAGCGTACTTGCTCAGTCTGCTTAGTAACCACACTGTTTCCAGTTACTAACAGGGTTTTGACCTGCCATTTACTGCTGACATGTCGGTTCAGGGTCCGGAAGGTGCGGACCATCTGCCAGATCCGCTACAGGATCAGTCGCAAGTATCTGATACGCAGACTTCGACGGCATCAAGCGCTGCGATTTACAGCGATACCAAATTAGATGCCATCGCTCAGTCAATTAATGGCTTGTCTGACCTTTTAGGTCAGTGGGTGTCAGCTAGATCCTCTCATGACAGGAAGCGGCGCAGGCCGGTGCCATCTTTTCCGCGTAGCGAATCAGAGGTATCTGATATGGAATGCGGACAGGGTTCTCCTTCAAACTCAGAAGGGGAGTTATCCGATTCGGATAAGGAGGATCGGCAGGGACATTCTTTCTCTCTTGTGAGCCGAACAGAGGCTTTAATTGAAGCTATGAGAGAGGCGTTACAGTTACCGGAGGAGGTAACTACACAGCCTGGTAAGTCGGGCCGCATGTACCAGGAGTACCATAAGTCGCGGTCAACATTACCGGCTCTGGAAGAGCTTAATACGGTAGTGGAGAAGGAACGTCTGTGTCCAGATAAACGTTTTCAAGGGACACGGTTCTTTGAAGCATTATATCCGTGTTCAACGGAATTGACGGATAATTGGATTCCTTCTCCTGAAGTGGATGTTCCTTTATCCCAGCTTAGTAAATCCTCATTGCTTCCGGTTAAAGGGAAAGCGAGTCTGCAAGAGCCGCTGGACAGAAAAACGGAGATGGCGGCGAAATCCATCTATGAAGCTGCAGGTCATGGATTCAGAGCAGTACTAGGATCCATGTGTGCTTCTAAGGCTTCCCTGTGCTGGTTGGTCCGTTTACGGAAGGCGTTGCAAAATAGATCTCCATTATCCGAGATAGATGGACTTCTCGATTTATTGGAGACTGCAGCCCGATATAGCTGTGATGCAGGTCTGGATACTGCGTCGTTATTATCCAGCACGCAATCCTCAGCGGTCACAGTCAGAAGAGCACTGTGGCTTAGACAGTGGACCGGGGACGCGGTTTCCAAGCAGGGTTTACTGTCTTTAGCCTACAAGGGTGGTCAGCTATTTGGATCTGATCTCACAGAGCTGATTGCCAAGGCAAAGGCTAAAGAAGCGGCTTTACCACAGCGAAGGGCTATGGCTTCTACGTCTGGCAGACCTAGTGCCGGTAATGGTCGGCGGTATTTTCGGTCTAGGGGACGATCCGGTCAGTCTTCTTGGGGATCGGGTCGTCCCTCTTTTTCGGGAAAGAAGTCTTCTCAGAAATCCCGCACCCTTGGAAACAAAGTTTCTGTCAAGACAAGCGGGAAACTGACAAGAAGCCCGCCAAGGCAGACTGACGCCAGGTCCTCACTCGAGGGCTCTCGAGTGGGGGGTCGCCTGCTCAATTCAAGGCGAATTGGATTTCCCGCGTTCCGGATTCCTGGGTAACGCGAGTTGTGTCGGCAGGCTATTTCATAGAGTTTTCTTCTCGACCCCCGGACAGTTTTTGCCAGTCTCGCATTCCGTCAGAGCCCGAGCTATTTGCCGCTCTGCTGCGAGAGGTGGAATTCCTTCTGCAGAAGGGTGTAGTAATACCGGTTCCGACAGAGGACCGGGGAAAAGGTTTTTATTCAAATCTCTTTGTGGTCCCCAAAAAAAGAGGACAAGTTTCGTCCTATTCTGGATCTCAAAAGATTGAATCAGCATGTCCACACCCAAAAATTCGCATGGAGTCACTTCGCTCCGTTGTGGCAACCCTGTCGCAGAACGACTTTCTGGTGTCAATCGACATTCGCGACGCTTATTTGCATGTGCCCGTCGGAAGGGCTCACCAGCGCTTCCTTCATTTTGCCATAGGTCAGGACCATTGCCAATTTGTGGCCCTGCCATTCGGCTTGGCTTCAGCGCCCAGAGTTTTTACAAAAATTCTAGCGCCTCTCATGGCAATTCTTCGAAGACAGGGAGTCACGATTATTCCCTATCTGGACGACCTTTTGATTGTGGCGTCCTCAAAGGAGGAGGCGGGTGACGGCTCGCAATCTATCCCTTCAGCTCCTGGAGGACTTCGGGTGGCTGGTCAATTGGGAGAAGTCGTCTCTGGAACCGTCGCAGTCAATCCTGTTTTTGGGGATGCATTTCGACACGGTACGGGCAGTGGTGTCCCTACCTCCAGACAAGCGGGCATATCTCCTTCGACATGTACAGACTATGAAGTCTTCGACAGCAATGTCCCTTCGGAAGTGTATGCGCCTTTTAGGTCTGATGGTGGCTTCCATGGAAGCGCTTCCGTTTGCCCAGTTTCATTCCAGAGCCCTCCAAAGGCTCATTCTGAGTCATTGGGATCGATCGCAGATTGCACTGGATCGCAGTATCCTCATCTCTCGCAGGGTGCGAGAGTCCCTAAGTTGGTGGTCACGTCCAGGAACGTTATCACTGGGGAAGTCTTTCCTTCCTCCGAGGTGGTCGGTCATAACCACCGATGCCAGCCTGACGGGCTGGGGGGGTGTCTGGAACGATCTCTGGGTTCAGGGAGTATGGTCATCGGAAGAGTCTGTTCTACCGATCAACATCTTGGAATTGAGGGCAATTTTCCTTTGCCTCCAACACTGGACGGTCCCTTTGAGCGGTCTACCAGTCCGAGTGCAGACAGACAACGCAACGGCAGTCGCGTATATCAACCACCAAGGCGAGGAGTTCCAGGCTCATGGTGGAAGTGTCTCGGATCCTGAATTGGGCCGAGGACAGAGTACCAGCCATCTCTGCGATTCACATTCCAGGAGTTCAGAATACCATGGCGGACTTCCTCAGTCGAGAGAAGATGGATCCCGGAGAATGGAGTCTTCATCCGGAGATCTTTGCACTGCTGTGCTCCCTTTGGGGAGTTCCCCAAGTGGATTTGATGGCATCCAGGTCCAATGCCAAGTTGCCGACCTTCATGTCCAGGTACAAGGACCCGAAGGCTGTGGCGGTGGATGCTCTGGTGGCCCCGTGGGACCGATTCGAGCTAATCTATGTGTTTCCGCCGATATCCTTACTTCCTCTGGTGCTGCGTCGGATCAGACTGGAGAGAATCCCGGCTATGTTGATAGCCCCAGATTGGCCAAGGAGGACGTGGTTCTCGACACTGGTGTCGCTTTTGGCAGCACCGCCATTTCCACTTCCTCTTCGCCCGGACCTGTTAACCCAGGGTCCTGTCCGTCATCCGGACTTGAAGTCTCTGCGTTTGACTGCGTGGCTCTTGAGACCGAAATACTGACCTGTAGGTTTTTCAGCCGAAGTCATTGCCACTCTGCGAGCTGCCAGAGGTCCGGCTACTACTAGAATTTACCACAAGACCTGGGAAGCCTTCTTCTCGTGGTGTTTGGGTTCTTCAAGGAACCCGAGGATTTTTTCCATTCCCAATCTGTTGGCTTTTCTACAGTACGGGCTGGACAAGGGTTTGGCAGTTAGCACCGAGGGGTCAGGTTTCTGCCCTGTCTCTGTTGTTCCGGAAAGTTATCGCCTCGCGTAGGGACGTGCGCTCCTTTTTTCGCGGGGTAACCCGTCAGTTTCCGCCGCGGAAGGCACCTGTGTCTCCTTGGCGGCTCAACCTTGTCCTGGAGGCTCTTCAGTATGGGCCTTTTGAGCCAATGGATTCTGCTAACCTTTCTTTGCTTTCTTGGAAGGTTGCCTTCCTAGTCGCAGTCACTTCTTTGAGAAGGGTTTCTGAGTTGGCGGCTCTTTCTTGCTCGCCTCCTTTCCTGGAATTTTACCCGGATCGAGTAGTGCTTCGCACACGGGGCGACTTTCTACCTAAGGTAGTGTCGCAATTCCATGTTAACCAGGATATTGTTTTGCCTTCACTTTGCCCGGGCCCGAGGAATGCAAAGGAACGGGTTTTGCACACATTGGATTTAGTGCGGACCTTGAAGTTCTATTTGTCTGTTACTCAAGGTTTTAGGAAGTCAGACTCCTTGTTTGTGATTCCAGCAGGTCGTCGACGTGGTCAACGAGCTTCCAAGGACTCTATAGCTCGTTGGATTCGGTCAGCCATTTTGGAGGCTTACCGACTTAAAGGCGAACCTTGCCCGATTAAGATTCGTGCTCATTCCACGAGGGCTGTGGCCTCATCGTGGGCCTTTCATCAAGGGGCTTCGGCAGCTCAGCTCTGCCGAGCGGCGACTTGGCGCTCCGTCCACACGTTTACAAAGTTTTATAAGGTGGACGTCAGTGCTTCCGCTGATGCGGCCTTAGGACGCAGGGTCCTACAGGCGGCTGTAGTGTAAAGTTCTAGTTAACTTGTATTTGGCGCCTGTTGCGCATTTACCAAGGTTGTTGGGATTCTGCCTGTTTTTTCTTGGTTATATTCCCACCCTTAATTTTTGGACTGCTTTGGGACGTCCCACTAGTCATTACTAGTGTGTCTCCTTTCCTTCCATTCTGCTGCTGAAAGACGGATTTTGGTAAGAACTTACCTGTAAAATCCTTTTCAGCGAAGGAAGGAAAGGAGACACAGCACCCGCCCATGGCAGAAGTGTGTTGATGTGTTTTCAGATGCGGCGTGACCCTCTTCTGATAGCGATTATCTGGACTGAGGTTGACGCGCTTCGGCTCCTTTCCAGCATTGCCAGCTCATCGCGGTGGTCAGGTCCAGTGAGTAGTACCTGGAACTGTGTGGTTTTTTGCCTACATGCATGCATAACCTGTATTCTTGCTTTTTCTCTGAAGTCCTTCAGAAGGGGTTATGTTGCTCCGCTGGTGATATTTGCTCTTCCCTAAGCTTTTGTATGACTGAAGAAGCAGGAGTAGGAGGAGCCCGAGCTGGAGGGGCCGGTCAACTCTTTTTAATCTGAGGTGTCAATCCTATCTGGGCTCCGCCTACCCACTAGTCATTACTAGTGTGTCTCCTTTCCTTCCTTCGCTGAAAAGGATTTTACAGGTAAGTTCTTACCAAAATCCGTCTTTTTTTTGCAATTTCAATGCACTTGGAATTTTCCAGTACAGTACATGGTACAATCAATGGCGGCATTCAAAATGTACAACTCGTCCTGCCAAAAAACAAACAAAAACAACAAAAACCCTTGAATGGCCATACTGACAGAAATATATAAAAATAAAAAATATGGCCCTTGGGAGATGGGGAGGAAAAATGAAGATGGCTGTGGCGTGAAGGGGTTAATGTAGAAGGCACTAAAGTTGCTGAATATGATTAATATTAATTGCATATCATTAAACAATTTAAAAAAAAAACACCTATGAGGGTCCAGCAGCGAGCGACCACATGTCGGACTTACTGTCTCCGGAGGGTGAGTTTGCGGATCCGGATCAGGTACTGTGTGATTTTGGTGAACCGCTGCTTGCACTTGTGTCTGATGAACCGGGGCCAGTAGATCAGGTTCTCATCGATCTGCTGCAGAGCTTGCTCATAGTTCTTGCTCAGACGCACCTGCCGAGGACAACTTACTAAATACGCACGAATGTGAGGGGTCCTGGAAGAAAGTCTGGACGCGGTTGTATCACCTTTTTTTAGTAAAAGGATGTGAAAAAAAATTCCTTTTCACAGAAGGGTTGAACGGCGCGGGCTTAGGAGCTAAACTCTACATACAGTGGGTGCCGGCTGTGTAATACAGCGGTCACCCACCTTTACCTGCTGCGTCCGCCAACAGCAGTAGTCAAGACCCTTTGATGCTGGGACCTGAGTGACCGCAGCATTTCAGTAGGCAGGTGGTGAGGGGGAGCTCAGGAAATAAAAGTTAGGGCTCTTAAAATGAAGAATAGGACCGCAACCCTAACCCTTAAGGCTGATATTTTTGCTTTGCCTCTCCGCATTAAGCAACCATTAATTTTTCCCCACTATTATTGCTATTTGAAGGAAGAAATTTATTTTTTGTGACATTTATATAATTTTTGTTTTAATTTTTTACATTTTATATTACAATATTTTTACAGTTTTGCGTTACCGATGCTTCCTTCCACTGCAGAGAAGGCAGCGTATTTTTTGGAATCTGCTAAGGGCACCGGGACCTACTGATCGGCTAGATTGCAGTAGTGATAAAGCAGCGACATCGTAACACCACGCTGTGCACTTGGGACCCGAGTAAGTACGGTCAGAAGAAGATGGCTGGTTAGGATAGGGGTAAAAGGACATGGATCATCATTCTCAATTAAGTCATTGTGACCCCTTTAAGGGGTTCTAGAGATTCACAGCGGCATCTACATTGTTAGAGCAGTGATCGGAGCACAGCCGACACAGGCCCGGTATGGAGGGGCCCCATGCAGCCGCACCTGAGGTGTGACGTATGTATACGGTTTAGGTTGGGGGTTGTGCAGTGAACCAGATCTCTGCAGCAAGCCGAGCACGCTACTGCCAAGGTGAGCATCAGACAAATGGCAGCGGACGTCCTCTGTATCCGAGATAGGTGTATGTAGCCTATATTGTGGTGTGGACTTTTCTGCACTTACCCTTTCCCACAAGCGTGCTGGAAATGCCGCCCTCTCTATTGCCTTCATGTACAAGTAACAGATACCTGCGGGTAACAGACAGGTCAGATTCTCCTCTCCTTCCCGTTTACTCAGGACGTAATGTCACCAGCTTCTAACATTTACCTTTCTCTTCTTTAATGGTGGCATACTGGCTGTTAGCGAGTGGACAGGACGCGCGGTTACACTGGCCGGTAATGTTGTCTTCGTTCCGGCAGAAATTCTGAGTCTTTGTCCTACAAAATATTAGCATTGGTTACACAGGATAGCAGAAAGCCTCATCCAGCAAATGTGAATTGTCTATTGATCTCCTCCATTGTTTTATGGCCAGAGGGGCTTCATAACCAGAGCGATGGATGTTTATCACTGCAGAGGGGGGGAGGCTCCTGCTGCAGACAGCTGCCTTGCAGCCAGAAAGGAGGGAGAATGACTGATGGAGGGATAAGGGATCAAATGTAGACTGGCTGAAAAACATTACACACGGCTGAAGAATGGACAACTGGTGCCCATGTAACGTATGCGAGCGGAGGTGATGATGTTTCAACACCACATACCTGTCAAAGTGTGCATGATGAGCAATTATAGTGCTATCCTATATAAAAATGTGTACCATACTTGCCACCTATCCGTACATCTCGACAGGTTTGTGGGGTCATAACTAGTGTTCGAGAACGTGCTCCGATAAGGTGTTATATGAGCATGCTCGTGTACTGAGTGTCTTCGGCATGCTCGAAAATGTGTTCGAGTCCCTGCGGCTGCTCGTCAGCTGCAACACATGGGATTATCTGTTTGTTCAGCAATCCTTCCGTGTGTTGCTGCTGTCGAATAGCCACGAGACATGCAGCCGCCGTCAGGCCTGGATGGAGTCACATCTGCTCTGCGCACTAACGCTCCATTCATTCACACGGGACTTTGGGACCCCCAATTCACAGTGGAGGTTGCAGCTGTCAGACCCCAGTGATCACTGATAAATCACTGGACAGGTGATACATGCATGTAGTAGGGTAAACCCCTGGAAATGTTTTCGGGAGACTTAAAGAACAGCCATCGGCTGAACACTTGGGAAAATTCACTCACTTTATCTTGAAGGAACAAAACTGTTTATTTCCCACGATGTCCCAGATAACCTGGAAGGAAAGATACGGAATAAATGCAGAGACAAGATAGCAGAAACTGCGCGGTATAGGACGAAACAGAACGTCAGAAAGTAGGAGGATTTACTGCATTATAGGTCAGCCGAACCAGCCGACCATATTATGTATGGGGCGTCCTGACTGTCCCCCAATATAAAGGGACACAACGTGGTGCCAATGACATTGTGACTGCAAATACCGGCCGGTAGACGTGATCTGCAGACTGAAAAGGAACTTGGAGTCACGTCACAGACGACGGTCGTCTCCGATGCAGAAGTGAGTGGAGCCGGAATACCCCTCTAAAGAGACATCCTATCACAACGGCAGGTCAGTGTGGCCCCCCCCATCGAGGACGGCCGGTCAGTGTCGCCCCCCCACCATCGGTGTCACCCCCCACCATCGAGGACAGCCGGTTGGTGTCGCCCCTGCACCATCGAGGACAGCCGGTCAGTGTCGCCCCCACCATCGGTGTCACCCCCCCACCATCGAGGATGGCCGGTCACTTTTGCCCCCGCACCATCGAGGACGGCCGGTCAGTGTCACCCCCACCATCGGTCTTACCCCACCCATCGAGGACGACCGGTCGGTGTCGCCCCCGCACCATCGAGGACGGCCGGTCGTAGTCGCCCCCGCACCATCGGTGTCACCCCTCCCCATCAGTGTCGCCCCCGCACCATCGAGGATGGCCGGTCAGTGTCGCCCCCACCATCGGTGTCACCCCCCCATCAATGTCGCCCCCGCACCTTCGAGGACGGCCGGTCAGTGTCACCCCCCCATCAGTGTCGCCCCTGCACCATCGAGGACGGCCAGTCAGTGTCGCTCCCGCACCATCGAGGACGGCCGGTCAGCGTCGCCCCCCCCCACCGAGGACGGCCGGTCGGTGTCACTCCCCCTCATCGGTGTCGACCCCACACCATCGAGGACGGCCGGTCGGTGTCACTCCCCCTCATCGGTGTCGACCCCACACCATCGAGGACGGCCGGTCAGTGTCGCCCCCACCATCGGTGTCACCCCCCATCAGTGTCGCCCCCGCACCTTCGAGGACGGCCAGTCAGTGTCGCCCCCGCACCATCGAGGACGGCCGGTCAGCGTCCCCCCCCACCGAGGACGGCCGGTCGGTGTCACTCCCCCTCATCGGTGTCGACCCCACACCATCGAGGACGGCCGGTCGGTGTCACTCCCCCTCATCGGTGTAGACCCCACACCATCGAGGACGGCCGGTCAGTGTCGCCCCCACCATCAGTGTCACGCCCGCACCATCGAGGATGGCCGGTCAGTGTCGCCCCCACCATCGGTGTCACCCCCCCATCAGTGTCGCCCCCGTACCTTCGAGGACGGCCGGTCAGTGTCACCCCCCCATCAGTGTCGCCCCTGCACCATCGGAGGCACGGCCCACGCTCAGCGTCGCCCACCCCCCCACCGAGGACGGCCGGTCGGTGTCACTCCCCTCATTGGTGTCGACCCCACACCATCGAGGATGGCCGGTCGGTGTCACTCCCCCTCATCGGTGTCGACCCCACACCATCGAGGACGGCCAGTCAGTGTCGCCCCCACCATCGGTGTCACCCCCGCACCATCGAGGACGGCCAGTCAGCGTTGCCCCATCGAGGACGGCCGGTCAGCGTCGCCCCCCCACCATCGAGGACGGCCGGTCAGCGTCGCCCCCCCCACCATCGAGGACGGCCGGTCAGCGTCGCCCCCGCATCATCGAGGACGGCCGGTCAGTGTCACCCCCTCACCATCGAGGACGGCCGGTCAGCGTCGCCCCCGCACCATTGAGGACGGCCGGTCAGCGTCGCCCCCGCACCATCGAGAACGGCCGGTCAGCGTCGCCCCCCCCCACCATCGAGGACGGCCGGTCGGTGTCACCCCCCCAATCAGTGTTGCCCCCGCACCATCGAGGACGGCCGGTCAGTGTCGCCCCCACCATCGGTGTCACCCCGCACCATCGAGGACAGCCGGTCAGTGTCGCCTCCACTATCGGTGTCACCCCCCCATCAGTGTCGCCCCCGCACCATCGAGGACGGCCAGTCAGTGTCGCCCCCGCACCATCGAGGACGGCCGGTCAGCGTCGCCCCCCCACCATCGAGGAAGGCCAGTCGGTGTCACACCCCCATCGGTGTCGCCCCCCCCACCATCGAGGGCGGCCGGTCAGTGTCGCCCCCCCACCATCGAGGGCGGCCGGTCAGTGTCGCCCCCACCATCGGTGTCACCTCCCCATCAGTGTCGCCCCCGCACCATCGAGGACGGCCGGTCAGTGTCGCCCCCGCACCATCGAGGACGGCCGGTCAGTGTCGCCCCCGCACCATCGAGGACGGCCGGTCAGTGTCGCCCCCCCCCATCGAGGACGGCCGGTCAGTGTCGCCCCCCCCCCCATCGAGGACGGCCGGTCGGCGTCGCCCCCCCCCACCATCGAGGGCGGCCGGTCAGTGTTGCCCCCATCGGGAACAGCTGATTGATGCGGCCCCCAGATCAGGGATTGATGACTGGTCCCTATGGACAGCACCAGACAGCGCTGTAAGGGGACGTCAGGGGCAGAAGGGTAAAACATTTCACCTGACTGCTAGATGTAATAACAAAGAAGAAAATAATCCCCCTGGATGCAAAAGTATGCGCCCCCTTTTGGTCACGTAAAGGCCCAAAAATCCGACCCGAGCGGGTCCTCCCCGCCTGCCCTGCAGCACAGTAACATCATCCGCCCTGCCCGGTTCCCGCTCCTCACATCGTCGTGCTGCATCTCGGCGGCGTCACGTTAATGCTTCTCCTCCCCGGGAACCGCACGGTAAACGTGTGTAGCCCTCAGCGAGCCGCCATCTGTAAAAAGGCCGAATCTCGCGAGAACACGTCACTTCCGCGAGTAAGAAAACCCAATCCCCATCCAACATGGCGGATGGAGACTGCCATTGGTCAATGTACTGCATATATTAGCATATGTAATAAACACGGCGGACGATGACTGCGATTGGTCAATTCTCTGCATATATTACCATATGTAATATTTCACTGTAAAATCTTTATTTCATGGTAAATATTATTATTCACAACCTAACTTTATTGTAGGACAAGTCATGTGACAGCGTTCTATCACGTGACGTGTCTATGATAAAGTCGCCCTGATCACACTGGCGGGTGTCCGCTCTCGGGGTGACACCGCGCCCAGCGCTCTGCGATCCTTCTGGTTCAGAAGTGTGATGATTGGGTGATCACGCGGCTGTGTGACATGTGCGGCCTCCTTGTTACGACTGGCACATTACCCTTCTGATCCTGGACCAGGGGTTCCTTATATATGTCATGTCCAATCATGCATGTAACATAAAGGAAATTTCTCTCATTGGTTACTTTTTTCTTGTGAGCAAAATATTTGATTTTTGTTGTATTTTGAAGTGTTTATTTTTATTACTGCACTTATTATGATTGGGCTGTTAAAGGGAATCTGTCACCCCAATATTGTCATATCAGATAAAGATATGGCTGAATAGTGCGTCCCATAACAAAGCTATCATATATATATCCTGATACCCCCGTTTTCAGATCAAAATACCTTTGTAAAGTTGGATATCTTTGCTGTCAATCATGATGGTCAGGTCAGGAGGGCGGCGTTTTCTCTCCCCCCCCCCTGCTCCTCGGCATCAGTTGCGTATCGCCGTCTGTGAATCCCACAGACGGCGTTCAGCTTCCCGCAATTGTGCAATTCAAATCCGGCGCATGCGCAGTGTGCTTTGCCCGACAGTGGGCACAGCATATAATCAGCACAGCGCATGTGCTACTCTTTTCGTCCAAGGCAAGCAGACATTTCCGGGGCAAGGAAAGAGCAGCGCATGCGCTGTAATGATTATATGCTTTGCCCACTGTTGAGCAAAGCACACTGCGCATGCGCCGGGCCTGATTTGAATTGCGCAATTGCGGGAAGCCTAACACAACTAATGCTGAGGAGCGGGGAGGGAGAGAGAGAGAAAACGCCGCCCTCCTGACCTGACCACCGTGATTTACAGCGCAAAAACCGAAGTTTACAAAGGTATTTTGATATGAAAATGGGGATATCAGGATATATGATACCTACCATTAGCTTTGTTATGGGACGCACTATTCAGCCATATCTTTATCTGATATGGCAATATTGGGGTGACAGATTCCCTTTAAATGGCATCTGTCCTGTAGTCAGAGCAGCTTCCAGCGCATGGGGGGGGGGGGGGGGATGGGGTCACCACAACTGTGGTCCCTCACTCCTCTCTGGCTCCTCAGAGTAGGACTGTGCTGTGATTGGTGCTGTCATTGCCCAGCCTGCCGCCACTGCCAGTCACCTCCATCTTCTGCTGCTAATGTTATTGAGAAAACTGCTGTGAGCGCAGAAGACTGAGGAGAAGCAGCAGACACCTGTAAACATTGCTTTATGTGTAATAGAATAGTGGGCTGTGTTGGGGGAGGGGGACTTGTCTATATACTGTGTGCTATGTGTGGGGGAGGGGACTTGTCTATATACTGTGTGCTGTGTGTGGGGGAGGGGGACTTGTCTATATACTGTGTGCTGTGTGTGGGGAGGGGGACTTGTCTATATACTGTGTGTGGGGAGGGGACTTGTCTATATACTGTGTGCTGTGTGTGGGGGAGGGGGACTTGTCTATATACTGTGTGCTGTGTGTGGGGGAGGGGGACTTGTCTATATACTGTTGCTGTGTGTGGGGGAGGGAGACTTGTCTATATGCTGTGTGTGGGTGAGGGGGATTTGCTATATACTGTGTGCTATGTGTGGGGGAGGGAGACTTGTCTATATACTGTGTGCTATGTGTGAGGGGAGGGGACTTGTCTATATACTGTGTGCTTGTGTGGTGGAGGGAGACTTGTCTATATACTGTATGCTAGTGTGGGGGAGGGGACTTGTCTATATACTGTGCTGTGTGTGGGGTAGGGAGACTTGTCTATAATGCTGTGTGTGGGGGAGGGGGACTTGTCTATATACTGTGTGCTGTGTGTGGGGAGGGGACTTGTCTATATACTGTGTGCTGTGTGGGGGGAGGGAGACTTGTCTATATCTGTGCTGTGTGTGGGGAGGGGACTTGTCTATATACTGTGTGTTGTGGGGGGGAGGGGGACTTGTCTATATACTGTGTGCATGTGTGGGGGAGGGGACTTGTCTATATACTGTGTGCTATGTGTGGGGGAGGGACTTGTCTATAATGGTGTATTGGAGGGACTTGTCTATATACTGGTGTGGGGGGAGGGGGACTTGTCTATATACTGTGCTATGTGTGGGGGAGGGGACTTGTCTATATACTGTATGCTATGTGTGGGGGAGGGAGACTTGTCTATATACTGTGTGCTATGTGTGGGGGAGGGAGACTTGTCTATATACTGTTGCTATGTGTGGGGAGGGGACTTGTCTATATACTGATGCTATGTGGGGGGGGTCTTGTTGGTAGGGGAGGGGACTTGTCTATATACTGTATGCTATGTGTGGGGGAGGGGACTTGTCTATACACTGTGTGCTATGTGTGAGGGGAGGGAGACTTGTCTATAACTGTATGCTATGTGTGAGGGAGGGGACATGTCTATATACGTGTGCATGTGTGGGGAGGGGACATGTCTATATACTGTGTGCTATGTGTGGGGGAGGGGACTTGTCTATATACTGTTGCTATGTGTGGGGGAGGGGGACTTGTCTATATACTGTGTGCTATGTGTGGGGGAGGAGGACTTGTCTATATACTGTGTGCTAATGTGTGGGGAGGGGGACTTGTCTATTACTGTGTGCTATTTTGTGGGGAGGGAACTTGTCTATATACTGTATGCTAGTGTGGGGGAGGGGACTTGTCATATACTTGTGGCTATGTGTGGGGGAGGGGACTTGTCTATATACTGTGTGCTATGTGTGGGGGGAGGGACTTGTCTATATACTGTGTGCTATGTGTGGGGAGGGAGACTTGTCTATTACTGTTGCTATGTTGAGGGGAGGGACTTGCCCCCCCCCCCCCCCCCCCCCCCCCCCCCCCCCCCCCCCCCCCCCCCCCCCCCCCCCCCCCCCCCCCCCCCCCCCCCCCCCCCCCCCCCCCCCCCCCCCCCCCCCCCCCCCCCGACTTGTCTATATACTGTATGCTATGTGTGGGGAGGGGACTTGTCTATATACTGTGTGCTGTGTGTGGGGAGGGGACTTGCTATATACTGTGTCTAGTGTGAGGAGGGGACTTATCTAAACTGTATGCTATGTTGGGGAGGGGACTGTCTATAACTGTGTGCTATGTTGGGGAGGGGACTTGTCTATACTGTTGCTATGTGTGGGGAGGGACTGTCTATATACTGTGTGCTATGTGTGGGGGAGGGGACTTGTCTATATACTGTATGCTATGTGTGGGGGAGGGGGACTTGTCATATACTGTGTGCTGTGTGGGGGAGGGGACTGTCTATATACTGTTGCCTGTGGGGGGGGGACTTGTCTATATACTGTGTGCTATGTGTGGGGGAGGGGACTTGTCTATATACTGTTGCTATGTGTGGGGGGGGGACTTGCTATATACTGTTGCATGTGTGAGGGGAGGGGACTTGCTATAACTGTTGCTATGTGTGGGGGAGGGGGACTTGTCTTATACTGTTGTCTGTGTGGGGGAGGAGAATTGTCTATATACTGTGTGCTATGTGTGGGGGAGGGGACTTGTCTTATACTGTGTGCTGTGTGGGGAGGAGAATTGTCTATATACTGTTGCTATGTGTGGGGGAGGGAGACTTGTCTATATACTGGTGCTATGTGTGGGGGGGGACTGTCTATATACTGTGTGCTATGTGTGGGGAGGGAACTTGTCTATATACTGTATCTATGTGTGGGGGGAGGGACTTGTCTTAACTGTTGCTATGTGGGGAGGGGACTTGTCTATATACTGTGTGCATGTGTGGGGAGGGGGACTTGTCTATATACTGTGTGCTATTGTGGGGAGGGACTTGTCTATATACTGTGTGCTGTGTGGGGGAGGAGACTTGTCTATATGCTGTGTGGGGGAGGAGACTTGTCTATATACTGATACTATTGTGGGGAGGGGACTGTCATACTGTATGCTATGTTGGGGAGGGGGACTTGTCTATATACTGTTACTTGTGTGGGGAGGGGGACTTGTCTATATACTGTGTGCTATGTGTGAGGGGAGGGGACTTGTCTATAACTGTAGCTATGTGTGGGGAGGGACTTGCTATATACTGTGGCTATGTGTGGGGAGGAGACTTTCTATAACTGTATCATGTGTGAGGGAGGGGACTGTCTATATACTGTGTGCTATGTGTGGGGGGAGGGGACTTGTCTTATACTGTATCTATGTTGGGGGAGGGGGACTTGTCCATATACTGTTGCATGTGTGGGGAGGGGACTTGTCTATATACTGTGTGCGTGTGTGGGGGAGGGGGACTTGTCTATATACTGTGTGCTAGTGTGTGGGGGAGGGGACTTGTCTAATATACTGTGTGCTATGTGTGGGGGAGGGGGACTTGTCTATATACTGTGTGCTATGTGTGAGGGGAGGAGGACTTGTCTATATACTGTGTGCTATGTGTGAGGGGAGGAGGACTTGTCTATATACTGTGTGCTATGTGTGAGGGGAGGGAGACTTGTCTATATACTGTATGCTATGTGTGGGGGGAGGGAGACTTGTCTATATACTGTATGCTATGTGTGGGGGAGGGGACTTGTCTATATACTGTGTGCTATGTGTGAGGGAGGGGGACTTGTCTATATACTGTGTGCTATGTGTGGGGAGGGAGACTTGTCTATATACTGTATACTATGTGTGAGGGAGGGTGACTTGTCTATATACTGTGTGCTATGTGTGGGGGAGGGTGACTTGTCTATATACTGTGTGCTGTGTGTGGGGGAGGGAGAATTGTCTATATACTGTGTGCTATGTGTGGGGGAGGGAGACTTGTCTATATACTGTGTGCTATGTGTGGGGGGAGGGGGACTTGTCTATATACTGTATGTGTGTCGACCCGCCACCACAATTGTGGGTTACCAGGGCAATGGGGTACTCAGAGCCGAGCCCATGGAAGTCTATGGGGTTTGTCACAGGTAGCGGTGGCTCGGTCTGTGGCCTAGCGGTCTGGCGTATGTTGGGGGAATATTTACAGGGGATAGATATATTTACAGTTCGTGACGCCACCTGTAGTCTTCTGGTAATTTATACCAGCGCTGCTGTAGAGCTCTGAGGGGATGGTGAGGCAGCTAGATGTCGGGTCCCCTACAGGTAGGACTCTTCCCTCAGGTCGATGGTTAAGGCAGGGTTGTGCAGGCATGCAAGTAAATAACTCAGTCTCACACGGTCAGCGTCTTTCCATACCTTTACTTGTAAGATGGTAAGGCAGGTCCCAGGGAGGCTGATGGGGTTGATGGAGGATGAGCTTTGAGGCAACGGCTAAGCAAGTTAGGGGCCTCCTTTACTGTCCAATGTTGATGAGTCCAACCAGCCTGAAGCGTAGTTCCCTCTATAACTCCAGCTATTCCAAAGCTGTTCTGCCCGGTCAGTTTTTGTGGTCGGAGCCTTCCTGTGAGAGAGCTGAGTTCCTATTCTTGCTGATCAGGCTCAAGGTTCTCACTCTCCCTGACCCCAGATACGTACTGACTCTTCAGGGATGCTTGCCACGACCTAAGGTCCGATAAGCCTCTGGTTTTCTTACCACTAAGCGTGAAGCTTTAGTGATCCTTCGGTCCCAGTGACCGGTAACAATGTGCAGGTATCCTATACTTATGGCACTTCTCTGTTCTCTTCCACTATGCCCTTCGATATGCTCAACTCTTAATAGATATCTCAGTCCGTCTAATAGTGGGGCACAGCTCTGACCAGGCTGAGGTGAACTGGCTCACCTGTACTGGCCTCCACTTTCTGAACTGCACAAAGACTGCACTTCCTCACTCCTTCGAGTCACTGACTGAACTGAACTCAGACTACTTAGCACTCCCCTCCACACCCCTGGTGGGTGTGTCCGAAGTGTACATGATATCATGAAGAGCCCTTAACCGTTACCTCTCCACTCATCCTCCTGGTATTGTGTACCAGGGCTACACATTCCCCCATGGTAAACGACAGCACTCCCGGGCTGTGAAATACAAGAGACATTTTTGTTTATGCATTAAACATCAACATTAAACATTAATTCGTCCCATCGGGAGGTAAGGATGTCTTGAACGTTGCAAATAAAAACATTATATATAGAAAAATACAATATTAAATAACATTTTCATATAAATAGACAATATGCTTGTGAAGGACCCGCACCAAACCTTCAACGTGGGTCCTGGGTGGGCTGCAGGACATCCGAATGCAGACCTCACTCAGTGCCTCACCACACGGGTTTTATGTTCAGAGGTAAGTCAAGGCTTCGTGTGAAATCATTAAAAGGCACCTTAGTGCAACTATTTACAGGATACAGTTTTTGGGCTGGCTCAGTCCTCAGCCTCTGAGTCCATTATAAGACATAATAGGGAAAAAACACATATATATATATATAGACTTTTTACAGTATTCACATTAATTCGTTATAATTACTGCTGGTATCGAATGGGTAACTTCCCTTTGGTGGTTCGCTCTGATCTACGTGGAGTAGCCTCAGGTATATTAAGTTGCGATCTGTCTGCACTGCGTAACGGCAAACTATAGAACTGCCTCAATCTTTCTATGGATCTGGCAAGCGTACTGATGGCTGGGCGGTGTGAGTCAGCTTCACCAGGGGATCCCATAGTATGGGGCGCTGCTTCAGATGATCCTTCTTGAGATTCCATAGGTTGAGGTGTTGCTGGGATGGGTAACTCCTGAACGGGCTCGACTGGCACCACGGGCACAACTGGAGGTAAAACTTCCTCTTGTGGCTGATAAAACTGCAACACCGGAACTATTACAGCATCTCCCAGTCTAGGCCAATCCGCAGGAAAATCTCCCAGATCGGTGTGTATGACCTCTTCTTTCCTTTCTTTTTGATTGATGACAGGGTTCTTGTCACAACATTTTAAGGGTTCTGGACACAATTTCAAATGGTCTCTGGACACAGTGGTTATTGTTCTTCCTCCGTCCTTACTGATGATACAAACTTTTCTGTTGTCATATTTAGAATCTTGTACAACGTAGGGTTCTTGTTCCCACTGGTTATCCAATTTGTGCATCTTCCTTTTTCTTTTTAATACTACCTCTCCAGGCATCAAAGGCTTGGCAGGAGCATTTCGGTTGTAAACATCTTCCTGTTTCTCCCGTGCCTTGTTGAGACTTTCCTCTACACAGATTTGTACTCTTCTGTATTGCTCTTGCCGATTGATGTCCCAGTTTTCAACGGCGTCGTCTGCCTCCGGTTCTACCACTCCAAGTTCTAGATCCATTGGTAGTCTTCCGGGCCTTGCTCTCATAAGATAGGCTGGAGTGCAGTTAGTGGAACTGACAGGTATATGGTTATACAAATCAACCAAATCAGGTAGTAAATCCGGCCATCGATTCCTGTCTTCCAACGGTATGGATCTCAACAAATCAAGGACAATATGGTTCATTTTTTCGCAAAGACCGTTGGTTTGAGGGTGATATGGTGTTGTTCTAATTTTCTTGCACCCGTACATGTGACAGAATTCCTTGAATAAATCAGCTTCGAAAGCAGGTCCTTGATCGGTTAATACTTGCTCCGGATACCCATGCGGTCTGCAGAAGCTTGCTTGAAAGGTTTTCGCGGCCGTCACTGCGGTCTGGTCCTTAACTGGAACAACCACCAGAAATCTGGAGTAATGGTCCACCATGGTCAAGGCGTATGAGTATCCAGATCTACTTGGCGACAATTTGACGTGGTCCAGGGCCACAATCTCCAGAGGACGAGTCGTCCGGAGAGGTTGCAGGGGTGCCTTCTGACTACCGTAGTCCTTTCTTCTGAGACCACAGGGTCCACAGTTCCGACTCCACCTCTCGATGGAGCTGCGCATCCCTACCCAGTAGAACCGGCATCTCAACAGGGTCTCCAGCTTTCTCCAGCCAAAGTGTCCTGCTTGATCGTGGTATGCTTCCAACACCATTGGGACGTCTGCCTTGTGGACCACTATTTGCCAGACCATCTCATGGGTTCTGGGGTTGACGTATCTCCTGCACAACTTCTCACGGTATAGGAACAACCTGCTTTTCTCGTTCCACAGGAGCTTGGCTGACATAGGTGCATCCTTTTCCAAAGAGGAGCCTTCCTGTCTTAACAACTCCTTGATGCGGCTGACCACTGGATCACTGTCCTGAGTCTCTTTCCAACTGTGATGGGGTAAAGGATTTAATGTTGCACCATACTGCTTTCTGTTGACTCGATGCTCGTGGACTACCCCATTTCGATGGAACGCAGGTAGCTCAATTTCTTCCAGGTCGTCCGATTCTTCTTCCGTATCAGAGTCATGTGGCATTCGGGACAACGCATCAGCATTAGCATTCTTTCGACCTGCCCGGTACTTGATAGTAAACTGGTAATTGGACAACCGAGCCATCCAACGCTGCTCCATGGCGCCCAGCTTGGCGGTTTCCAGGTGCGTTAACGGGTTGTTGTCTGTGTACGCCGTGAACTTATTGGAGGCCAGATAGTGCTTAAATCTTTCAGTAATGGCCCAGACCAGCGCCAGAAACTCCAGCTTGAAGCTGCTATAATTTTCCGGATTCCTTTCAGTTGGCCTGAGTTTTCTGCTGGCATATGCGATGACTTTTTCTTGGCCATTCTGCTTCTGACTGAGAACTGCTCCCAAACCTTCATTACTGGCGTCGGTGTACAACAGGAACGGTTGGCTGTAATCAGGATAGGTTAAGATCTCATCACCTGTAAGGATCTCTTTCATCTTTTGGAATGCTTCAGCCTGTTCTTTACCCCAATTAAAGGGAGGGTTTCTGCTCTTTAAGGATTGTCCTACCAGGAGGTCCTGTAAAGGAGCTGCCTTCTTCGTGTAATCTTTCACGAACCTTCTGTAGTAACCCGTTAGTCCCAGGAACTGTCGCACTTCCTTAAGGTTCTTCGGCTCCGGCCACTTCTGGATGGCAGTGACTTTCTCTGGGTCCGGCGCTACTCCTTCCGAACTGACGATGTGCCCCAAGTATTGTACCTTCTGTTTGAGTAGATGGCATTTTGAGGGTTTTAATTTCATCCCGTACCTGGACAGGGACTCAAACACTTCTGCCAGGTGTTTCAGATGGTCCTCATATGTCTTGGAATACACGATAACATCGTCTAGGTATAGCAGCACGGTTTCAAAATTGAGATGTCCCAGACAATTTTCCATCACTCTCTGAAATGTTCCTGGGGCACTGCTGAGCCCAAACGGCATTCTGTCGAACTCACAGAGCCCCATTGGGGTGGTGAAAGCCGTTTTCTCACGATCCTCCTCAGCCACAGCCACTTGCCAGTAACCACTAGTCAGATCGAGGGTAGAAAAGTAGTTAGCCGTTTTCAGAGCAGCTAATGATTCCTCTATACGTGGTAACGGGTATGCATCCTTGTGTGTTATGCGGTTCACCTGCCTGTAATCCACACACATTCTCATACTACCATCTTTCTTTTTAACCAGAACTAGAGGGGCTGCCCAGGGGCTACAACTATCCCTTATCACCCCGGCTTTCTTCATATCATTCAACATTTCTTTAGCCTTCTGATAATGAGCTGGAGGTATGGGCCTATACCGCTCTTTGATGGGAGGATGACTGCCTGTAGGGATATGATGTTGTACTCCCTTAATTATCCCAAAATCAAGTGGATTTTTGCTAAACACTTGGGCGTACTCTTGCACCACCCGTAATACCCCTTGCTTCTGGTGAGCGGGAGTGGTGTCCGTCCCAACATGGAGTTGCTGACACCACTCCGCCACCTGAGTTGCTGGGTCATTGTCCTCCGCTATTTGACAGGAGTCTAAGGACTCAGCCGGGAGAATAGAATTATTATCAACAGCATGTAGTTTAGCAATGGTTGCATAACGGGGTAAGTTTACCTCATCATCTCCCCAATTGAGAAGCCGTACGGTACTCTTCCATTCACCACTTCTACTACTCCTCTAGCAGTCATAAGTGTAGGTCTATGTTCTGAATGGTGGGGTTCTACTACAGCTTGGTAATTTTGTCCTCTCAGACCTATGGCCGCCCTGCACCAAATGATCATTTCACTCATTGGGGGTATCACAATAGGATCCGAGTCAGTGACCCGTACATTACCAATTTCGCCGTCTGTAAGCTTCGCTTGCTGTTGACACACCAGGGCCCGGATCTCTCTTTGGATTACTCCTTTCTGCCTTGGTCGGGCAATCTCAGCGAGCTGTTGGAGCAAGAACACAACTTCTCCCAAACAATTACCGATAATGTTAGTACCCAAAATTATATTTAAACCGTTCTCCTCATTTACAGTCTTTACTACCAGAAGCCCCTGGTCTTTCAACTCCTCTCTGCCCACCTTTACATCTACACATTTTGTTCCGAGTACTTCTACAGGAAGACCATTAGAAGCATACACGGTAAAGTCAAGGCTCGGAGGTTTAAGACTGTCCATTGACCAGTACCTGGTATATAGGGCATCAGGTATTAGGGTCACCTGCGACCCAGTGTCTAACAATGCTGGAACAGCAATACCATCTAGAATAATAGACAGGTAGGGTCGCCCGCCCACATACCTGCGGCTCCAGTCTAGGGGGCCTGACGGGTATTCTCCCGGGTGTTGGCCCTTGGACCCAGGTTCTGCCCGTTTAAAGGACACTGTGGAGACATATGACCTTTCCTGTTGCATCGATAACAGATGATCTCTCGACGAGGAGGGTGTTGATCAGAGGTCGCTCCTGGGGGTGGCGTTGTCCTCCTCCGGGGGGGCGACGTCTTCTTTCTTCTCCGGTGCATCCACGGGACGTCTTCTGGGCAGTCAGCTAACAAGATCTTTCCTTCCTCCTCTTTCCGCAGCTGCAGGGCACTCATTACAGCAGCCAGATTTTTAGTCAGCTGGCGCACCTCTGAGCGCAGACAGTCCAATTCACTAGGAGGTGTCACCTGCGCTTTGGCTTCAGCCACTAGCGGGGAAAAGGGGGTTACTGCCGGTTCCAGAGTGACTTCAGCCTGATGATGTTGGGTTGCCACCTCGGGTTTGCCAGGGGCCGCAGCCCTTTTATTGCCATGTCCTTTAGGGCATCAAAGGTAGCATCCGGATGGTCTAAGGACCACCAGTTTACAGTTCTGCGTTCCTCTTGGGATCTCAATCCCTGTATAAATTGTTCTTTCAGCATTTTATTCTCGTCGATAGCATTTAAATTGTTAATTTGCTTGAGGGCTCTCAGGGCTCCCTGTAGTCGGCAAGCGTAGTCCCGGATGCTGTCACCTGGCTGTTGTGAACAGTGATAGAAGGCCATCCGGAGATCCGTTTCTGTGCGGTCTTCAAATATGGCATGCAGCTTAAGGAAGATCGCAGGTACCGACTCCTGATCAACGGTATCCCAAGTCTCCACTTCCCTCTCAGCAGCGCCAGTTAGCTGCCCTATTAGCACAGCAGCTTTTTGTCTCTCAGGCATGGAGTACATTTCTAGGATGCTGCATAACTTCCGCTTGAAGCCTGCTAATGTGCCTGGCTCACCGCTGTACTGGGGAAGCCATTTCGCCCCAGGCATATATGGGAGCGTTAGTGGCATGATCGGGACTACCGGACTGGGTGCAGGGCCTGCGCCCCCATCTGGCGCTACAATACCAAGCGGTGCGGGATTGGGGCCTCCGGCCGGGGCCGCACTGTCAGCCGGTTGTTGTGACATCTTAGCGCCCCCTTGGTTAAACGGAGCCTACCGGTTTCAGACGCTGCTATTTCACAGGCACCGCAGTGGGAACAGGACCTTCGTCGCAGGCGCTCTGATGTCAGAGCGTTCACTTCCTGTTGCAGGACCTGCCGCTGAGTCAGAGCCGGGGGCGTGTCCAAGACTTTGCGCGCTCTTTCAGGTACGCCCACCTTCTTCTCCAGCGCCTTAGGGCGCGAATCTGGCGGCAAATATGGCGGTATTTGGCGCCAAACAACAGCAACAGTCTTTTTCGCCAAAACACTCCACAGGCACACAGGGCTCGCAATGCTGCAAGTTTCGTATCCTGTTCGTGACGCCAAAGTTTTGTGTCGACCCGCCACCACAATTGTGGGTTACCAGGGCAATGGGGTACTCAGAGCCGAGCCCATGGAAGTCTATGGGGTTTGTCACAGGTAGCGGTGGCTCGGTCTGTGGCCCTAGCGGTCTGGCGTATGTTGGGGGAATATTTACAGGGGATAGATATATTTACAGTTCGTGACGCCACCTGTAGTCTTCTGGTAATTTATACCAGCGCTGCTGTAGAGCTCTGAGGGGATGGTGAGGCAGCTAGATGTCGGGTCCCCTACAGGTAGGACTCTTCCCTCAGGTCGATGGTTAAGGCAGGGTTGTGCAGGCATGCAAGTAAATAACTCAGTCTCACACGGTCAGCGTCTTTCCATACCTTTACTTGTAAGATGGTAAGGCAGGTCCCAGGGAGGCTGATGGGGTTGATGGAGGATGAGCTTTGAGGCAACAGCTAAGCAAGTTAGGGGCCTCCTTTACTGTCCAATGTTGATGAGTCCAACCAGCCTGAAGCGTAGTTCCCTCTATAACTCCAGCTATTCCAAAGCTGTTCTGCCCGGTCAGTTTTTGTGGTCGGAGCCTTCCTGTGAGAGAGCTGAGTTCCTATTCTTGCTGATCAGGCTCAAGGTTCTCACTCTCCCTGACCCCAGATACGTACTGACTCTTCAGGGATGCTTGCCACGACCTAAGGTCCGATAAGCCTCTGGTTTTCTTACCACTAAGCGTGAAGCTTTAGTGATCCTTCGGTCCCCAGTGACCGGTAACAATGTGCAGGTATCCTATACTTATGGCACTTCTCTGTTCTCTTCCACTATGCCCTTCGATATGCTCAACTCTTAATAGATATCTCAGTCCGTCTAATAGTGGGGCACAGCTCTGACCAGGCTGAGGTGAACTGGCTCACCTGTACTGGCCTCCACTTTCTGAACTGCACAAAGACTGCACTTCCTCACTCCTTCGAGTCACTGACTGAACTGAACTCAGACTACTTAGCACTCCCCTCCACACCCCTGGTGGGTGTGTCCGAAGTGTACATGATATCATGAAGAGCCCTTAACCGTTACCTCTCCACTCATCCTCCTGGTATTGTGTACCAGGGCTACACATATGCTATGTGTGGGGGGAGGGGGACTTGTCTATATACTGTGTGCTATGTGTGGGGAGGAAGACTTGTCTATATACTGTGTGCTATGTGTGGGGGAGGGAGACTTGTCTATATACTGTGTGCTATGTGTGAGGGGAGGGAGACTTGTCATATACTGTTGCTATGTGTGAGGGGAGGGAGATTGTCTATATACTGTATCTATGTTGGGGGAGGGACTTGTCTATATACTGTGTGCTATGTGTGGAGGGAGGGGACTTGTCTATATACTGTGTGCATGTGTGAGGAGGGGACTTGTCTATATACTGTGTCTATGTGTGAGGGGAGGGGACTTGTCTATATACTGTGTGCTATGTGTGGGGGAGGGGACTTGTCTATATACTGTGTGCTATGTGTGGGGGGGGGACTTGTCATTACTGTTCTATGTGTGGGGAGGGAGACTTGTCTATATACTGTTTATGTGTGGGGAGGGACTTGTCTATATACTGTTCTATGTGTGGGGAGGGGACTTGTCTATATACTGTGTGCTATGTGTGAGGGGAGGGGGACTTGTCTATATACTGTATGCTATGTGTGGGGGAGGGGACTTGTCTATATACTGTGTGCTATGTGTGAGGGGGGGGACTTGTCTATATACTGTGTACTATGTGTGGGGGAGGGAGACTTGTCTATATACTGTATGCTATGTGTGAGGGAGGGGACTTGTCTATACACTGTATGCTATGTGTGAGGGAGGGGGACTTGTCTTATACTGTGTGCATGTGTGAGGAGGAGACTGTCTATATACTGTGTGCTATGTGTGAGGGGAGGGAGACTTGTCTATATAATGTATGCTATGGTGTGGGGGAGGGGGATTGTCTATATACTGTATGCTATGTGTGGGGGAGGGGGACTTGTCTATATACTGTGTGCTATGTGTGAGGGAGGGGGACTTGTCTATAAACTGTTGCTATGTGTGGGGGAGGGAGACTTGTCTATATACTGTGTGCATGTGTGAGGGGACTTGTCTATATACTGTGTGCTAGTGTGTGGGGAGGGAGACTTGTCAAATATACATGTATGTGTGGGGAGGGGGACTTGTCTATATACTGTGTGCTATGTGTGGGGGAGGGGGACTTGTCTATATACTGTGTCTATGTGTGGGGAGGGACTTGTCTATATACTGTGTGCTATGTGTGGAGGGAGGGGACTTGTCTATATACTGTGTGCTATGTGTGAGGGAGGGAGACTTGTCTATATACTGTGTGCTATGTGTGGGGGAGGGAGACTTGTCTATATACTGTATGCAAATGTGTGGGGGAGGGAGACTTGTCTATATACGAAATGCTATGTGTGGGGGAGGGGACTTGTCTATATACTGTGTGCTATGTGTGAGGGAGGGAGACTTGTCTATATACTGTGTCTATGTGTGGGGAGGGAGACTTGTCTATATTACTGTAATACTATGTGTAGGTGAGGAGTGACTTGTCTATATACTGTGTGCTATGTGTGGGGGGGGGGACTTGTCTATATACTGTGTACTATGTGTGGGGGAGGGAGACTTGTCTATATACTGTATGCTATGTGTGGGGGAGGGGACTTGTCTATATACTGTGTGCTATGTGTGGGGGAGGGGGACTTGTCTATATACTGTGTGCTATGTGTGGGGGAGGGGGACTTGTCTATATACTGTTGCTATGTGGTGGAGGGGATGAAGGGGGGGGACTTGTCTATATACTGTGTGCTTGTTTTGGGGGAGGGGGACTTGTCTATATACTGTGTGCTATGTGTGAGGGAGGGGGACTTGTCTATATACTGTGTGCTATGTGTGGGGGAGGGAGACTTGTCTATATACTGTAGCTATGTGTGGGGGAGGGGACTTGTCTATATACTGTGTGCTATGTGTGGGGAGGGAGACTTGTCTATATACTGTTACTATGTGTGGGGGAGGGAGGGGACTTGTCTATATACTGTATACTATGTGTGGGGGAGGGGGACTTGTCTATATACTGTGTGCTATGTGTGGGGGAGGGGACTTGTCTATATACTGTGTGCTATGTGTGAGGGGGGGGAGCTTGTCTATATACTGTATGCTATGTGTGGGGGAGGGAAACTTGTCTATATACTGTATGCTATGTTGGGGGAGGGAGACTTGTCTATATACTGTATGCTATGTGTGGGGGGAGGGGTTTTTGTCTATATTACTGTGTGCTATGTGTGAGGGAGGGGGACTTGTCTATATACTGTGTACTATGTGTGGGGGGGGAGACTTGTCTATATACTGTATACTATGTGTGAGGGAGGGTGACTTGTCTATATACTGTGTGCTATGTGTGGGGGGAGGGAGACTTGTCTATATACTGTATACTATGTGTGGGGGAGGGAGACTTGTTCTATATACTGTATACTAGGGTGTGGGGGAGGGGGCTTGTCTGTATACTGTGAGCTATGTGTGGGGGAGGGGGACTTGTCTATATACTGTTTACTATGTGTGGGGGAGGGGGACTTGTCTATATACTGTGTGCTTTGTGTGAGGAGGGGGACTTGTCTATATACTGTGTGCTATGTGTGAGGGGAGGGAGACTTGTCTATATACTGTATGCTATGTGTGGGGGAGGGGGACTTGTCTATATACTGTGTGCTATGTGTGGGGGAGGGGGACTTGTCTATATACTGTGTGCTATGTGTGAGGGGTAGGAGGACTTGTCTATATACTGTGTGCTATGTGTGAGGGGAGGAGGACTTGTCTATTACTGTTTGCTATGTGTGAGGGGAGGGAGACTTGTCTATATTACTGTATGCTATGTGTGGGGGGAGGGAGAACTTGTCTATATACTGTATGCTATGTGTGAGGGAGGGGACTTGTCTATATACTGTGTGCTATGTGTGGGAGGGAGACTTGTCTATATACTGTATACTATGTGTGAGGGAGGGAGACTTGTCTATATACTGTGTGCTATGTGTGGGGGTAGGGGGACTTGTCTATATACTGTATGCTATGTGTGGGGGGAGGGGGACTTGTCTATATACTGTGTGCTATGTGTGGGGGAGGAAGACTTGTCTATATACTGTGTGCTATGTGTGGGGGAGGGAGACTTGTCTATATACTGTGTGCTATGTGTGAGGGGAGGGGGACTTGTCTATATACTTTGTTGCTATGTGTGAGGGGAGGGAGACTTGTCTATATACTGTATACTATGTGTGAGGGGAGGGGGGACTTGTCTATATACTGTGTGCTATGTGTGGGGAGGGGGGACTTGTCTATATACTGTGTGCTATGTGTGAGGGGAGGAGGACTTGTCTATATACTGTGTGCTATATGTGAGGGGGGGGGTTGTCTAATACTGTGTGTGTGTGTGGGGGAGGGGATTCTCTATATGTTGTGTGTGGGGGAGGGGATTGTTATTTTCTGTTATATATGTGGGGGGGGGGGGACTTGTTATATACTGTATGCTATGGTGGGGGGGGGATTGTCTTTACTGTGTACTGTGTGTGGGGGAGGGGGATTGTCTATATACTGTGTGCTATGTGTGAGGGAGGGGGACTTGTCTGTACACTGTATGTATGTGTGGGGGGGGGACTGTCTATATACTGTGTGTATGTGTGGGGGAGGGGGACTTGTTATATACTGTTGTAGGTGGGGGAGGGGGATTGTCTATTACTGTGTGCTGTGTGTGGGGGAGGGGGATTGTTATATACTGTGTGCCGTGTGTGGGGGGGGGGACTTGTCTATATACTGTGTGCTGTGTGTGGGGGGGGGGACTTGTCTTATTGTGTGCTCTTGTGGGGGGGGAGACTTGTCTAATACGTTGATTGTGGGGGGGGAGATTGTCTATATACTGTGTGCATGGTGGGGGGGAGGGGGGATTGTTTTATGTTGTATGGTGAGGGGGGGAGATTGTCATATACTGTATATATGTGTGAGGGGGGGGATGTCTATATATGTGTGCTTTGTGTGGGGGGGGGGGGACTTGTTATATACTGTGTGCTATGGTGAGGGGGGAGGACTTGTCTTATACTGTGTGTATGTGTGAGGGGAGGGGACTTGTCTATATATGTATGCTAGTGGGGGGGAGGGAGATTGTTATATATGTATGCTATGTGTGGGGGAGGGAGATTGTCTATATACGTATGCTATGTGTGGGGGAGGGGACTTGTCTATATACTGTGTGCTATGTGTGAGGGAGGGGGGCTTGTCTTTATTACTGTGTGCTATGTGTGGGGAGGGAGACTTGTTATACTGATTATGTGTGAGGGGGGTGACTTGTCTATATACTGTGTGCTTGTGTGGGGGAGGGGGACTTGCTATATACTGTGTGCTGTGTGTGGGGAGGAAGATTGTTATATATGTGTGCTTGTGTGGGGGAGGGAGACTTGTTATATACTGTGTGCTATGTGTGGGGGGAGGGGGCTTGTTTTACGTTGTATGTGTGGGGGGGGGGATTGTCTATATCTGGGCTATGTGGGGGGGGAAAGACTTGTTATTACTGTGTGCTATGTGTGGGGGAGGGAGACTTGTCTTATAACTGTGTGCTTGTGTGAGGGGGGGGGGGGCTTGTTTTACTATGTGCTATGTGTGAGGGGAGGGAGGATTGTCTTTTTATATACTGAAAACTATGTGTGAGGGGAGGGGGATTTCTATATACTTTGTGCTATGTGTGGGGGAGGGGGACTTGTTATTACTGTGTGCTATGTGGAGGGGAGGAGGATTGTTATTACTGTGTGCTATGTGTGAGAGGGGGGATTGTCTATTACTGTTGCTATGTGTGAGGGGGGGAGGATTGTCTATATACGTATGCTTATGTGTGGGGGAGGGGACTTGTCTAATTCTGATGCTATGTGGGGGAGGGGGGGATTGTCTAATACTGTATGCTATGTGTGGGGGGAGGGGAATTGTCTTATACTGTGTGCTATGTGTGAGGGAGGGGGACTTGTTATATACTGTGTGCTATGTTGGGGAGGGGAGATTGTTCTTTATACTGTATACTATGTGTGGGGGGGTGACTTGTCTTATACTGTGTGCTATGTGTGGGGGAGGGGATTTTCTATTGTGAGCCCTGGTACAATACCAGGAGGATGAGTGGGGGTAACGTTAAGGTTTTTGACATATGTACACTTTTGCCCAACCCAGCGGGGTGGGAAGGGGTGATTTAGCAGTCGTGTTGGATTCAGGTGAGAAGTCGTTTCCTGTCCTTGGACAGAGTAGACGTGTCGTTTAAGTCTATCATCAGTCAGAAAGTGGAGTCTGGTTAGGTGTCTGTATACCCTTAGTCTAGTCGAGCTGTGCCCCATGGAAAAAGACTGAACTTCTTTAGAGAAAGCAAGGCGAAGGCAAAGTGGAAGGGAAGATAATTGAAAAAGTGCTTTTGACTTGGAAAAGTCCTGCACGTTGCACCGGTTACTGGGGACCGAAGGTAATATTGTACAGCATGTGAAGAAAAAAACCAGGAATCTACCGGACCCTAGGTGCGGCGAACAAGCCCTTATGTGAACGTAGCTGGAGTCAGAGGGTGTGAAGGACTTTGAGTTAGGCCGACAATAAAAGGATTCAGCTCCCTCGAAAAAGGCTTCTAACACAAATCTGACTGGGAAGACAGCTAAAAAAAAAAAAGCTGGAGTTTGGAGGATTACGCTTAGGTGGTCTACTCAGCTTCATTGGACAGTAAAGGAAGGCCCCCAAAATTGTTAGTGTTGCCTCAAAGCTCATCCTCCCAACCCATCAGCCTCCCTGGGACCTGCCTTATCATCCTCAAGTAAGGTATGGAAAGACGTTTGACTGTGTGAGACTGAGTTATTATGCATGCCTGCACAATCCCTACCTAACTTCCGACTGAGGGAAGGTCCCCTGTAGGGGACCCGACATCTAGCTGCCTCACCACCCTCAGAGATTACAGCACGCTGGTCATATTACCAGAAATACAGGTGGCGTCACGAACTGTCATAAATATCCCCTGTAAATACCCCCAAAATAGCCAGGACCGCCCGGGCCACAGACGGCCAAGCTCCTGTGACAAAATCCCCATAACTTCTACGGGGTCGGTCTGAGACCCCATTGCCCTGGTAACCCACAATTGTGGTGGCGGGTCGACACAAATTTTGGGTCACGAAACAGGATACGAAACTTGCGCATTGCGAGCCTGTGGCCTGTGGGTGTTTTTGTGAAAAAGGACTGTTTGCATTTTTGGCGCCAAAATCGCCATTTTTGTCGCCATATTCCGCCCTCAGGCGCTAGAAAAGGTGGGCGTACCTGAAAGGCCGCAAAGTCTTGGACAGCCCCCGGCCTGACTCATCGGCAGGTCCTGAAACAGGAAGTGAACGCTCTGAATCAGAAGCGCTGGCGAAGGTCCTGTTCCCACTGCGGTTGCCTGTGAATAGCACATTTGAAAAACGGTAGGCTCCGTTTAAACCCAAAGGGGGCTTTTAAGATGTCACAACAAACCGGCGACAGTGCGGCCCGGCCGGGGGGCCCCAATTCCGCACGCTGGTATTATAGCGCCAGTGGAGGCGCAGGCCCTGCACCCAGTCCGGTAGTCCGATCATGCCCTAACGCTCCCATATATGCCTGGGGCGAAATGGCTTCCCCAATCAGCGGGGGCCAGGCCATTAGCAGGTTCAAACGGAATTATGCAGATCTTGAATGTATCCGCCGAGAACAAAAAGCTGCTGTGCTAATGGGAGCTAACTGGCGCTGTGAGAGGGAAGTGGAGACTTGGTACCGTTGATCAGGAGTGGTGCCTGCGTCTTCTTGAGCTTCAGCCTATTTGAAGACCGCACAGAAACGGATTCCGGATGGCCTTCTTTCACTGTTCACAACAGCCAGGTGACGCATCCGGGACTTGCTTGCCGACTCAGGGAGCCTGAGAGCCCTAAGAAATTAACCATTTAAAAGCTACGACGAGAATAGAATGTGAAAGAACAATTATACAGGGATTGAGATCCCCGGGAAGCAGAAATTTTAAATTGGTGGTCCTTGATATCCTGATTTCCTTTGTGCCCTAAAGGACATGGATTTTAAAAAGGGGTGCGGGCCCCCGGGCAAACCGAGGGGCCACCCAACAATCAGGGTGAAGGACTCTGGACCCGGCAGTAACCCCCCTGTTCCCGTGTGGCAGAAACCAAAAACGCAGGTGAAACCCCCTAGGAATTGGACTGTCTGCGCTCAGGGTGCGCCAGTGACTAAAAATTTGGCCGCTGGGGGAGTGCCCTACGCTGCGGAAAAGAAGAGGAAGGGAAGATCTTCTAGTGATGCCCGAGGACGTTCGTGGATGACCGGAGGAGAAAAGGCGTCGCCCCCCCCCGGGGGGGGACAACGCCCCCCCAGGAGCAACCTCTGATCAAACCCTTTCGTCGAGAGTCTCTGTTATCGCTGCAACCGGAAAGGTATCTGTTCAAGTGTCCTTTTAAACGGGCAGAACCGGGTCCAAGGGCCAACCCCGGGGAATCGTCAGGCCCCCTAGACTGGAACCGAGGTATGGGGCGGGCGACCTACCTGTCTATTATTTAGAGGTATTGCTGTTCAGCATTGTAGACATGGGTCCCAGGTGACCTCAATGATGTCTAATAACCAAGTATGGTCAATGGACAGTCTTAAACCTCCGGCCTTGACTTTACGTGTTTTGCTTTGAAATTTGGGTTTTTGTAGAAGTACTCGGAACCAAATGTGTAGATGTAAAGGTGGGCAGAGGGAGTTGAAAGACCAAGGGTTCGGTAGTAAAGACGTAAATGAGGGAACGGTTTAAATTATTTTGGGTACTAACATTTCGGTAATTGTTTGGGGGGAAGTTGTGTTCTTACTCAAACAGCTCGTGAGATTGCCCCCACCAAGGCAGAGAGGAGTAATCCAAAGGAGATCGGGCCCCCGGTGTGTCGCGCAAGCGAAAGCTTACCGACGGCGAAATTGGTTGTAGGGTCACTGACTCAGTTCCTTTGTGATCCCCCAATGAGTGAAATGATCTTTGGTGCGGGGGAGCATAGGTCTGAGAGGACAGGATTACCAAGCTGTAGTAGAACCCCCATTTCAGAAATAGACCTACATTATGTGCTAGAGGGTAGTGAAGTGGTGAAGGAAGAGTACCTGTAGGCTTCCAATTGGGGGAGATGATGAGGTAAATTTCCCGTTATGCAACCATTGTAAAACTTCTGCTGTTGATAATAATTTATTTCCGGCTGAGTCTTAGATCTGTCAAAATAGGGAGGACAATGACCCGCAACTCAGGTGGCGGAATGGTGTCAGCAATCCATGTTGGGACGGACACCCCCCCTCACCAGAAGCAAGGGGTATTAGGGTGGTGCAAGAGTACGCCCAAGGTTTAGCAAAAATCCATTGATTTTGGGCAATTAAGGGGTACAAATATTACCCTAAGGCAATATCCTCCCTCAAAGGCGGTATAGGCCCATACCTCCCGTATTATCGAAGGCTAAAGAAATGTTGAATGTTGGAAAGTGGGGTGATAAGGGATAGTTGTAGTCCTGGCGCCCCCTGTTCTGGTTAAAAAGAAAGAGGTGTATGAGAATGTGTGTGGTTTTTGGCAGGTGAAGCTAACACACAAGGAGCATAAGTCCAGCTGGGAATCATTAGCTGTCTGAAAAACGGCTTAATTCTTTTCTACCCTGATTACTAGTGGTTACTGGCAAGTGGCTGTGGTGAGGGGATCGTGAGAAAACGGCTTTCACCACCCCAATGGGGTCTGTGAGTTGACAGAATGCCGTTTGGGTCGTAGTGCCCCGGAACATTTCAGAGATGATGGAAAACGTCGGGACATTCAATTTGAAAGTGCGCTTACAGGACTTATGTGTTTCCAAGACATATGGGACCATCTGAAGCACGGCAGAAGTGTTTGGTCCTGTCCAGGTAGGGATGAAGTT